>JAFFSR010000399.1:810000-1427500 GCA_017163975.1 Anastatus disparis | reverse complement strand
TGCAATGTAACTCTAAATGATAATAAAAACAATTTTAACTTAAAAGTAGAAAATACAAAATTTTAAAAACATGCTTTAAAAATAAAATACAATAATTGAATAAATAGACTAAAAAGTATAAAATAAATAAATTAACTTTCTTGAAATTACTTTTATATAGTTTTATTGCAATAATCAATAGAAAATTTTACAACAAAAATTTAAAAAGAAAAATGTGGGCGCTGAAATTTTTTCTTAAATCTTTTCAAAAAATTATTAAAGATAGTATTGAAATGATTATTAGGTTTACTGAAAATTAGTGCCCACCCTTTTCTTTAATAATTTTTGTTGTAAAATTTTATCTTGATTATTGCAATGAAACTGTATAAAAGTAATTTTAAGAAATTTAATTAATTTATTTAATACTTTTTAGTGCATTTTTTCAATTATTGGTTTTTTTTAACAACGTGTTTTCAACATGAAAAAAACATTCTTTTATTTAATTATATTATTTCACCGATTAGATAAACTAGAATATCTTCATATTATAATTCACGAAATGTGTTATTTATGTGCTATTTCCAACATCAATTATTGTTTTAAGTATTTATCTAAAGTTTATAGTATTCAAGAGAACAATTCATCAAGGAATTCATAGAAAAAAAAATATTGTAAAATTTACATTGTCTGATCACAACTCTTTTATGATGTAGACCTATAAAATTTTTTGTATATATTTTGTGTATGAAAATATATGATTAATCTGTAACTGAAAGAAAAATTTATTGACCACCAGTTATTTTATTACCGCAATTAATATAAATGCAAATCTTTGTACAATAACAGAAAACTAACTGACAATTGTTTGAAAAAAGTAGGGAACGTCGATATCTTTATAACATAACCTTTTACTTTGGCATTCCGTACTTTTCTCAATAACGTCATTATAAATTTTCGATTTTTATACAAATATTCTTTATAATCACATCTTTTGTACTTATAAATTAATTTACAATTACAACAATTAATATTTGAGTAAAATATGGAAGCCTTAATTAGACAAAGACAGCGTATCCGGCCCCTTTTTTTTAATTTGAAACTTTTAATTAAACATTTTTTGGTTTTGAGTGCATGAAATTAATGTTTATGTATTTTTATAACAAAGTTGGGTTTTGTAAAATTGAATTTTCGCTAGAAAGATTATAATTAAATTCATACTTAACAAATTTTAGACCTCGTAAAAATTCAATTTTAGGAACATTATATATAAAATAAACTCTCAAATTATTCTTACTGGATCAATAAACCTATAAATACGTTGTATTTTATTATGTTATTCATTGTTTTGTTGTTCACTTTAAGGATTTAAAATGAACAGTGAAGAAAATTCAGTAGATAATACAGATGAATTGCTAGCTAGTTTGAGAGTTGGTATAGATGGTGAACTATTGCATGATGATGAAAGTGAGGGGACAGCAAATAATGGTACCCATAATGAGTTATCACGATTGAGTAATTCTACAGTAGTTACAAATATTTCAACGGCGCCTTCTGTTTCATTAAGTGATGAGCAAAAAGAAATGTTAGATGTCTGCCGTAAAACTTCTTATCTGGATGGAAAATTTTTCGAAGCAGATTTGACGAAATCAAATGGCGATAAAATCATAGCAAAATGCATGACTTGTAACCAGATTATTCAAGGAAATCTTAAAGTTTCATCAAATTTTTATCGCTATTTGAAGGTTATTGTTTTGATATGTATATGTTATTAAATCAACTAATTTTTATTGTTGATTTAATAACATTATATTATTATTGTTATTGTGAGTTTCAAAATTTAAAAAGTAAAAATTGTACTTTTTGAAAAATACCTTGATAAGGTAAATATTTAATGATATGAATTGAAAAAAAATTTTGATGTTTTTTATGACAGTACATTTAAATGTAAAGTTAATATTCAGATGAAATATCAAGTATCATGTTTCAATAAATATCTTGTTCAATGATGAATTTTCTCTTATGAATACATAAAATTGAACATTATTTATATTAAAGCTATATATCTTATCAGAAAAAAGGTCAGCCATGTTGGTAGGTGACAATAATACAAAATTTTATCTGTTATAGTAAACACAGAATAAAATATTGTGTTCACTTTTTTACAATGTCATCAAATTGCTTTTTTAACACCTAGTTCAAAAGTACCATATTTTCTCCTGGTGCCGAAAATAGAATATGGTATTTTTGGCTTCTTGTTGGAAAATCTGTATTTTCACTTCGAGAGTAAATAAAGAATAACTTCAATTTTATGTGAATTGTCATCCAAGCCGAAGAGGAGTTCTTTATTTTTACTCGCTCTAGGTAAAAAATATACTATTTCATACAAAACCAAAAAATTTTAATAATAGTAAATGTTTATTTTGTATTAATTTTATGATTTAAAATAATTATATTTTTAGAGAAAACATGAAGATAAACTACAAAGCTATCAGCAATATAAAAAATTTAAAAAATTGGATGGTGATGATGAAGATGAAGATGATATTGTTTATCGACGTGTGACATGTGCTTTTCCTCAAAATACTTTTGAAAAAAATGTTGTTGAGTTTTTATTGAGAAATCAACTTTCTCTTCGTCTGGTTGAAGATTCAGCTTTTCGAAAAATATTTAATGGTTGTATATTTTATATAATATTTTTTTTTATTATATTAATGAATAACATTTTATTTAAAATATTTAGATTTCAAAATTAAACATGGTGACACTTTGTTAAAGCATTTGACTCGTTATACTGCTGAAAAAAAAGTTGATGATTTATATTATAAACAATAAGACAAGATTAAAATGGCTTTAGCTAATGCAAACCATGTCTGCACAACAGCAGATATTTGGACTGGGTCGAATAGAAGATTTTCCGGTGTAACTGCTCATTAGGTAAGATAACATGTTATTAACATAAAGTAGTTAAGAAATTACAATAAAATCAAAATTATTTCTATTTTCAGATTGATGATATATCTTTGGAAAGAAGATCAGCAGCTTTAGCTTGTAGACGATTTAAAGGATCGCATACCTTTTCCAATATAGCAGAGCAACTATCTTATCTATTCGACTTTCGTGCTAACTACTGAAAAAATTGTATCTACAGTTACGGATAATGGCAAAAATTTTGTTAACGGTAGGCCGGAGTAGAACCTGATACCGACCGAGTAACAATTGAGTTGTTTGTTATTTACTCAAGTTTTAAACGGTGTATCTTCAAATTAAAGGTCGAGCGCAATAGATATTATTATTATGAACATCTATGCACAAGAAAACGAAAATCTACCGATTTGTTTTTGAGAAAAGTAAGGAACGCGAAAATATTATAAACATAAACTTTTACCTCGGCGTTCCTTACTTTTCTCAAAAACAAACCGGTAGATATTTTTTTTCTTGTGCATAGATGTTCATAATAATAATATCTATTGCGCTCGACCTTTAATTCGAAAATACACCGATTAAAACTTGAGTAAATAACAAAAATGCCAATTAGACAAGGACAGCGAATCCGGCCTGCTCTTAACAGGAGGTCACGTATCTCTGTCCTTTTCTAATCAATGAAATTATTTTTTTACAAAAACTAATAACTTTAGCAAAAAATGAAGAGAAAGCCGCATCTTGTATCAAAAAAAGCAATATTTTCTTTGATAAGAAAAAATTAATTTTATTGCTTCATTCTCAAGAAAACCTTGAAAAACCAAATTGTTCAACCTAACCTCTATGATTTAAGTTTTTCAAGGTTTTCTTGAGAATGAAGCAATAAAATTAATTTTTTCTTATCAAAGAAAATATTGCTTTTTTTGATACAAGATGCGGCTTTCTCTTCATTTTTTGCTAAAGTTATTAGTTTTTGTAAAAACTCAATGCTTTGATTAGAAAAGGACAGAGATACGTGACCTCCTCTTAAAGCTTGCAAAGAATTAGGAATAGAAAATCCAGAAAATTATTTTCCAGGTTACTTAAATTGTGATTTTAAATCAATTTTATTAAAAATTAAATAAATATACATTTAAATTATTGGATGAATATAATCAATTATTGAATTAAATTAATATTAAATAATAAAATAAATTAATAACTGTCAAGTATCGGTAGATTTTCTAGATTTAGATTTAGATTTTATAATTTCTCATGAAACAAAATTTAATCAAACAAATCTAAATTTATTAAAAAAGCAAATTTTGCTTGAAGTTATAAATATAATAAAAAAAATGCAAAAATTTAAGTTCAAATTTATATGAAAAATCTTTATAAAATCTTAATGAATTTTCAAATTATTATAAAAAAATTATTACAAATGAGGATTTAAATGATTCTGAAGAGTAAATGGAAGAGTTTGAAGAAAATGATGGCGAAGAATCACTGTTTATGAACAGTAACGATAATGTAGTTCATGTAGAAGACGAAGCAATATTTTCAAATATAATACTATCTCGTTATTTTCGATGTGCCAGCCATACCTTGAGTTCGATTGCAACAAAAGATCTTGTAGACGCAATTGACAGAGTTACAAATATTAAAAAGTGTCATAAATTTGTTATGGAAAAATGCCAACAATTATGGAAATGTTTAAGATCACCAAAAAAACGAGAAGAAATGAAAAAAATTTTCGAATGCAGTTTACAGAGGCCCGTTATAACAAGGTGGAATTCTATGTATGACGCCTTCAAACAAATTATTTCTTTAAAAGGAAAAATTGATGATGAAAGAGTTCATGACATGTTGGAATCTAATAAAATCTTACGAAAAAAAGATTTTGAATTTATTGAAGATTATTCGAAATTGTGTCAACTCCTGGCTTCAGAAATTGATATTTTACAAGAAGAAAAAAATTGTCATTATGGTTATCTTTTACCAACATTGTTGACTATCCGAAAAAAATGGAATACTTTGTCGGCAAATAAAAGTTGGCTTATGTGTGAGCCACTGTTGAAATATTTAACCCTTTGAGGGGCACATTTTTCTGTAAAAAAACGGGTTTTTTGAGATTAATTGTTTATAACAAATACTTCAATTAATGAATATTTGCAATTTCTCTATAAAATCTAAAAAATCAGGTATTTATTGCTTTATTGCTTTACATAAGGTCACATCGTATGGAAAAAAATTCAGAAGTCATGCATAAAAAGCTATAGAGAACCTGTGTATTTATATGAGCCCACATATAATATACGATGTATTCATAGTCCAAACACAATATGCATAAATGCGTCTAATTATGTAAATCTTATTCATAGTCAATATATTATCTCCATTTTAATTTATTTTTATTCGAAAAACCAATTTTCTCATTAGCAAAGGACATAAATATCATTCTTCCTTTTAAAATATATCTTCATTCTTTATAATTTTGTAATAGTATTAGATATCTCTAATGATTTCAAAGATTTATGTCTATTAAGGAAATAATATTTATAATAAATGATGTTTAAATAAATTACTTTTTATTTTTGTTAAAAATAAAAGTTTCATAATTTCATGTAAATTGCAAGAATGTTTATTGTTCGGTTAACTTAACAAAAATGTTAAACATTGAATAAAAATTATATGTGAATGCATAACTGATTCAGGATTTCTTTATCTTTGGAATTTGACTTATATAAATTTTAAATGATTCAATTCAAATAAAATGAATTACTAATATGATTTCTTAACTTTCGTGGTAAGTAAATAATTGCTAAGATTCATGAATTCGCAAATTTTTGAAATAATAACGCATATTACCTGTATATCGGAATGGTGTTTGATGAAAAAAGGTTAAAATTATTTACTAATTACGATAGTAATATGCTTTCTCGAAGTTAAATTTCGCTGGCATTATTTGAACGAAAAATTCATGAATCATTTGTATGAATGATCTTTATGTATGGGTATCGACTACGAGTAAATCAACATATTTCATGGAAGATGCATGAATCTCAAACAATTATTCTTTTGAAATCTTTTAATTTCTGAGTATTCTTCGACCTAATCAAACAACCTTAGAATCGAAATCGAAAAGAATCCCCAAGTTTAATTTGACGTAGTCCCTGCAAATGCTTGTAAACTTCATAACAGGTATGGAAAATTTCAAAATTCATTCATATAGATAACTTCCAGGTAGCCAGGATCACCTGTATATTGTGAGATGTCACCTCGGGAAACGTACATGTTATTAATAAATAATGGCTAAATTGCAAAAGATATTCTTGTAGACAATGTTTATCTCACTCGGAACATCCATGTTTGGCTAGATAACATTTGCAACAACTTCAAAGTAGTTATTAGACTATAAGTAGAATTTCAAAAGTTTTTGCTGTAGATGATGCTTGAATTGTCATTAACACCTAGGTATCCGAAGACGGCGATCGTGGGTACCACAGCATAGTAAATAACTATTTTTTAACGAGTATCTACATCGAAAAGGTGAAGTATGTATCTATGTATATATATATATATATATATATATATATATAAAGTTAAATATGTGTTTCTATGTGTGAGCGTATGCGTGCACGTATGAGTGGGAATGAAATGTTCCATATAAACTTGAATAAACCTGTGTGCGTACGTGCGATTCCACATGAAATGTCCCTTATGTATATATATATATATATATATATATATATATATATATATGTTTATATCATGCTTGCGAGTTGACATGAAAAGTCCCATGTACATGAACACGTGTGTGCATGCGTGCGAATTGACATGAAACGTCTCATATATATAAACCTAAGGGTACTTAGATAGGTGTGTACAAGTTGTCAGGAAATTTCTCATATATATAGAAAAACCTGTGCTTGCGAGTACGTGCGAGTTGACATAAAATGTCGCATATATATATATATATATATATATATATATATATATATATATATATGCATATAGACTAAAAAAATTGCGATTGAACGTGAGCAAGTTGATATGAAATGGACCATATATATGCAAAAACCTGTCTGTTAGGTCGTACATGAGTTGACATGAAGAGTCCCATGTATATAAAAGCGTGTATGCATAAATGCAAATTGACATGAAACGTCCCATATATGTAAACCTGAAGGAACTCGGATAGGTGTGTGAGAGTTGTCATGAAATGTCCCATAAATATATAGAAAAGCCTGTGATTATGAATACGTACAAGTTGACATGAAATGTCGCATATATATTATATATATATATATATATATATATATATATATATATATTGCGATGTGAGAATTTGGTTATAATTAAATTTTCAATAAATATCTTATTAATTAATTTGCAAGTTACATGCAAAGTTCGGTCTGTCGAAAAGAAAGAATCTTTAATTTATTAAGAGCGCCAGACAGACCTCCGGCTTACTCGTCGGCAGCATGAATCTCGGGCTGTCTTGGCTGGGAGGTGGGCGACCTCTGATGTTGAATTTATTAAGTCAAAGTTGGGAGAGGTATGCGTATAAACGAACAAGAAATTAATATTACTGCTTTAAATTTTTAACACTTTAATCTAGAACTTAGTTTAATGTATTACAAACAAAAGAAAATATAAGTTTTGCTTAATTTGCTATGAACGGTCTATTGATTTAATCTAACTTTATTTGTTAACCCGCGTACACTCATATCCCATATACCCGGTCAATATAAATTTCATAAAGTTAATTTATTTTATTCTTATTTAACACCTTTACTGAAATAATGATTTACTATTCTCATCGTAGTAGCAAAAAAAAAAAATTTATTTCACGGTATGGTCGACGTAAGCGACCTCGCTCTTCTTTCTTTCAACAATATGGCTACCAAAGCCGCGCACTTATCTCTCTCTCTCTCTCTCTCTCTCTCTCACACACTGATCCTACGTATCTATCGATCTATTGGCTTTAACTGCCGGTCAACAAATTAAAAAAAAATATAATTATTTAAACTTTTTATTCGAATTACTCTAGTTAAATTTATTTAATTTAAATTTACGGTCAACGAAACCGTTAGACACGTGGTCGAAATTGCACTCTCGCACTCTCGAAATCTTATCATTTATATATCTTAAAAGAAATTTAATATTTAATTATGACTTCTGATGGTCTACAAATTTAATTCTCAATTTATTCTTAACTTCTAGTCAACGCAGACTAGGCAAGAGAATCTAAATTACAAGATGGCCGCTAAGGCCCGCGTCATGAAATTTATTACGTAATACGCACCACTATGTCCAACGATCTCAAATTTTATTTCCCGGTCAATCAACGAATTTATTATTAAGATTTATTTAAAATAATTAAAATAAAGATAGAATTTAACCGGTCAACGAAATTCTGGAGCACGTGGTCGATTTTTAATTTCACTTTCCCGGTCTACCAGTTAAACTTTTCAATCAAGCTTTTTGATTTTATAACTACGCCTCGCAACAATTAAATTTTCTAATTGTACTATTTCACGTTGTCACAATCACTTCAAATTTAACTTTTCGCCCGCACTGAATTTACACTTTAATCGGCGAGAGCCGTTAATTTACAAAAAAAAATTTTTATCGATTCTGACTACAGTCCACTCACCGTTGTATGAAAAATCTCGTTGACAACAGGAAATTGGTCAGTGATGGCGACAATCTGGTCGACGATGGCGGTGATAGGCCTCAGGTTCGTATATCTCTCTCTCTCTTCCTCTCTCTGCACAAGCAACTCCTGGTCGACGCCAGCTGCGGAAAATGGGCTGGCTGGAGGATCAGGGCAGCGAAAATCTCCCTCTGGAAATCCTTCTACTTAACTGCTCCTTGGTCTATCCAACTCTGCAATCTATACACAGCTGTAAAAGCGCACGAAAATTTCCAAGTTATACTTTGCAAAAGGAATGAGTTTAGCGAGTCTATAGTTCCGATAAGGCATGAGGACAGTCATCGAATGAATTCTTTGATGCTCACTTCCTTCTTCTTCGGTCTATTTCTCCCTTTTCCTCATCGTCAATCTCTTTTTAATTTTTAATTCCTCCAATGACTGATCAATTGTCCAAGTATTTGCTTGCTATTTGTAGATTTCGCCTTCCGGTCCTCGAACGCAAGTTTGCAATCTGCGCGCCACCTTTTCTGCGGGAAATTTAATCTAATTTCTTCTTTTTCCATTCTTCTTTTTATTCTTCTTTTTATTCACGTTCTCTTTATTTTTATCTGTCTTTATTCATTAGAGAGAGAGAGTCATCGCAAGCATAGATAGCTCTATCTATATATATATATACATACATACGAATAGGACTACCCAGTGCAGATGAACTTAAGCAAAGAGAAGAGTGGTACTCTCCCTTTTCCATGCTCTATCGGTCTCTCTTTAACATTCAGCTTCTCCCTCTTTTCTCACTGCGCGAGAAAAAGGCGCGCCATCACTTTTAATTTGCTCCCATCGAATGTTAATCTTTCTATCTTTTTCTTTCTTCTCTCTTGAGTTTCCCTCTCTTTCTACATCTTCTTCGTCGTGCGCCACTCCTAGCGCACGCGCGGTCGTTGCTATGTAGTGGTAATAGAGATTCCCTACCTACGGTCTGCATAAGCAGCACTAGCGCTCACACACATGGTCTATGACTGTGTAAGTAATCGCTGCCACGCGCGTCTGCTGGTCGTGCTCCTCGTGTACCGGTAAACAAAAAGAGTTTCGTTCAATTAATTATTTATTCTTATTTAATAAATTACGCCCGGGTCGGTGAGTAAGCCGGTGGTGTGTCTCAGTGCTCTGGTAATATTACAAATTTAATAATCGTTGTGACGTGTCGTGAAAGCACGTGTATGTGAAATAAACAACGTTAAAAATTTTTAATTAACAAAAAAAATTTTATTGGGACGTACCACGTCACAATATATATATATATATATATATTTATATATATATATATATATATATATATATATATATATAATCCTGTGTGTGCGTGCGTGCGCATTGGCATGAAATGTCCCGTATATATAAACCTGTATGTGCGTGCGTTGAAAGGACCCCGGAAGATTCTTATGGGTTTCTGGGTCCCGGTGAAATTTGATAATAGTATGACCAAATGGTAGCTTATTTTTTTCTGAACATAAGTCTCCATGGGCTCAAGTCCCGAAAATGCACAGATTTTAAGTAAATAATGTTTAAAGTCGTTGATTTCTGGAAAGGTTAGAGTGAACGAAGACGTAACTTCAATTGTTCGATATGCTCGTTATATAATTGTTATTTGAATTCTTAAAATAATTTTATGTTTAATAAATTTAGAATTATATAAAATATAATTTTTTAAAATAATTTTTAAAAAACTTAGAACATGGAATTATTACATTATTATTATTATATACAATAAAATAATTATTTTTCAAATATTTTATAATAAGAGAAAATATCATTCAATGTGTTTATGGTTCAAGGGTTTATAATTTTTTGGTTTATGGGTTTATGGTTCATGGTTAATGGGTTTATGGTTTATGGGTATATGGTGTATGGGTTTATGGTTCATGGTTAATGGGTTTATGGTTTATGGGTTTATAGTTCATGGTTAATGGGTTTATGGTTTATGGGTATATGCTTTATGAGGATATGGTTTATGGGTTTATAGTTCATGGTTTATGGGTATATGGTTTATGGGTATATGGTTTATGGGTATATGGTTTATGGGTATATGGTTTATGGGTTTATGGGTTTATGGTTTATAGGTTTCTGGTTTATGGGTTTATGGGTTTATGGGTTTATGACTTTACGATGTATGGGTTTATAAGTTTACGGTTTATGGGTTCATAGTTTATGGGTTTATGGCTTTACAATATATGGGTTTATTATTTATGGTTTTATTGTTTATGGGTTTAGGGTTTATGGGTTTATCCATTTATGAGTTTACGATTTATTGGTTTATGGTTTTATGGTATATGGGTTTATGGTTCATAGTTTATGGGTTTATGGGCTTATGGTTCATAGTTTATGGGTTTATGGGTTCATGGTTTATGGGTTCATGGTTTATGGTTTTTAGGTTTATGGGTTCATGGTTTATAGTTTATGGGTTTACGGTTTATGGCTTATGGGTTTATGCTTTAAGGGTCTATGGGTTTACAGTATATGGGTTTATGGCTCATGGGTTTACAATTTATAGGTCTATGATTTATGGGTTTGTGGGTTTATGCTATAAGGGTCTATGGGTTTATGGTTCATGAGTTTATGGGGTTCTGGTTCTTGGATTTGGTTTATGGGTTTATAGTTTACGGGTTTATGGTTTATGAGTTTATGGTTTATGGGTTTATGGTTTATGGGTTTATGGTTTATGGGTTTATGGTTTATGGGTTTATGGTTTATGGGTTTATCCATTTATGAGTTTACGATTTATTGGTTTATGGTTTTATGGTATATGGGTTTATGGTTTATAGTTTATGGGTTTATGGTATATGGGTTAATGGTTCATAGTTTATGGGTTTATGGGTTCATGGTTTATGGTTCTAAGGTTTATGGGTTTAGAGTTTATGGGTTTATGGTTTATGGTTTATGATTTTATAGTTTATGGTTTATGGTTTTATGGTTTATAGGTTTACGGGTTTATGGTTTATGAGTTTATGGGTTTATGTTTTATGGGTTTATGGTTCATTGGTTTACGGTTTATGGGTTTATGGCTTATGGGTTTATGGGTACAGGCTTTGAGGATCTATGGGTTTATGGTTTATGGGTTTATGGGTTTCTGGTTCTTGGATTTGGGTTTTTGGTTTATGGGTTTATAGTTTAAAGGTTTATCGTTTATGGGTTTATGGTTTATGGGTTTAGGGTTTATGGGCTTATGATTTATGGGTTTATGATTTGTGGGTTTATGGTTTGTGGGTTTATGGGTTATGGGTTCATAGTTTATAGGTTTATGGCTTTACTACTTATGGGTTTATTGTTTATGGGTTCATGGGTTTATGGGTTAATGGGTTATGAGTTTATGGTTTATGGGTTTATGCTTTAAGGGCTTATGAGTTTGTGGCTTATGGGTTTATAGTTCTTGGATTTGGGTTCACGGGTTTATGGTTTATGAGTTTATGGTTTATGGGTTTATGCTCCAAGGGTTTATGGGTTAATGGTTTATGGTTCTCGGATTTGGGCTTACGGGTTTATGGTTTATGGGTTTTGGGTTTATAAGTTTATGGGTTTATGGATTATGGGTTTATGATTTATGGGTTGATGAGTTAATGGTTTATGGTTCTTGGATTTGGGTTTACGGATTTATGGTTTATGGGTTTATGGTTTATGGGTTTATGGGTTTATGGTTTATGGGTTTATGGGTTAATGGTTTATGGTTCTTGGATTTGGGTCTATGATTTACGGGTTTATAGTTTATGGGTTTATGGTTTATGGGTTCATGGTCTATGGTTTCATGGTTTATGGGTATATGGTTAATGGGTTTATGCATTTATGGGTTTACGATTTATGGGTTCATGGTTTTATAATATATGGGTTTATAGGTTTATGGTTTATGGGTTTATGGTTTATGGTTTATGAGTTAATGGTTTATGGGTTTATGCTTTAAGGGTTTATGGGTTTATGGCTCTTGGATTTGGGTTTACGGGTTAATGGTTCATGGTTTATGGTTCATGGTTTGTGGGTTTATGGTTTATGGGCTAATGGTTTATGGGTTTATGATTTATCGGTTAGCGGGTTAATGGTTTATGGTTCCTGGATTTGGGTCTATGGTTTATGGGATTATAGTTTATGGGTTCATAGTTTATGGGTTTATGGCTTTACAATATATAGGTTTATTTTTTATGGTTTTATTGTTTATGGGTTTAGGGTTTATGAGTTTATCCATTTATGAGTTTACGATTTATTGGTTTATGGTTTTATGGTATATGGGTTTATGGGTTCATGGTTTATTGTTTTTTAGGTTTATGGGTTAACGGTTTATATTTTATGGGTTTATGGTTTATGGGTTTACGGTTTATGGGTTGATGGTTTATAAGTTTATGCTTTAAGGGTCTATAGGTTTACAGTATATGGGTATATGGCTCATGGGTTTACTATTTATAGGTCTATGATTTATGGGTTCATGGGTTTATGCTTTAAGGGTCTATGGGCTTATGGTTTATGAGTTTATGGGGTTCTGATTCTTGGATTAGGTTAATGGGTTTATAGTTTACGGTTTTATGGTTTATGGGTTTATGGGTTCTCGGCTTTACGATTTATGGGTTTATAAGTTTACGTTTTATGGGTTCATAGTTTATGGGTTTATGGCTTTACAATTTATGGGTTTATTATTTATGGTTTTATTGTTTATGGTTTTAGGGTTTATGGGTTTATCCATTTATGAGTTTACAATTTATTAGTTTATTGTTTTATGGTATATGGGGTTATGGTTCATAGTTTATGGGTTTATGGGTTCATGGTTTATGGTTTTTAGGTTTATGGGTTTATGGTTTATAGTTTATGGGTTTACGATTTATGGTTTATGGGTTTATGCTTTAAGGGTCTATGGGTTTACAGTATATGGGTTTATGGCTCATGGTTTTATGCAATTACAATTTATAGGTCGATGATTTATGGGTTTGTGGGTTTATGCTTTAGGGGTCTATAGGTTTATGGTTCATGAGTTTATGGGGTTCTGGTTCTTGGATTTAGTTTATGGGTTTATAGTTTACGGGTTTATGGTTTAAGGGTTTATGGTTTATGGGTTTATGGTTTATGGGTTTATCCATTTATGTGTTTACGATTTATTGGTTTATGGTTTTATGGTATATGGGTTTATGGTCTATAGTTTATGGGTTTATATTATATGGGTTAATAGTTCATAGTTTATGGGTTTATGGGTTCATGGTTTATGGTTTCAAGGTTTATGGGTCTAGGGTGTATGGGTTTATCGTTTATGGTTTATGGTTTTATGGTTTATGGTTTATGGTTTTATGGTTTATGGTCTATGGTTTTATGGTTTTATGGTTTATAGGTTTATGGTTTTATGGTCTATGGTTTTATGGTTTATGGGTTTATGGTTAATGGGTTTATGCATTTATGGGCTTACGATTCATGGGTTTATGGTTTTATAATATATGGGTTCATAGGTTTATGGTTTATGGGTTTATGGTTTATGGTTTATGAGTTAATGCTTTAAGGGTTTATGGGTCTATGGTTCTTGGATTTGGGTATACGGGTTTATGGTTCATGGTTTATGGTTCATGGTTTGTGGGTTCATGGTTTATGGGTTTATGATTTATGGTTTAATGGGTTAATGGTTTATGGTTCTTGGATTTAGGTCTATGGTTTATGGGTTTATAGTTTATGGGTTTATGGTTCATGGGTTCATGGTTTATAACTTTGCGAGTTATGGGTTTATAAGTTTACAGTTTATGGGTTTATAGTTTATAGGTTTATTACTTTACGCATTATGGGTTTATTATTGATGGTTTTATTGTTTATGGGTTTAGGGTTTATGGATTTATGGTTTATGCGTAAAATAAATGTAATAATTATGAGTGCGAGTATTCGATTCTATGAACAACTCAAATAAATCACTCGACTCTACGAGTTTGTGTCTGAAATTGATCGATTTACTCGAGAAAAATATGAATAGCTCGAATTGTTCGTAATAATATGAGCTACTCAGAGTACTCGCATGAATCGAATTATTCAATGAAATATGAATTACTCTAATAACTCAAGTTACTCAAAAATGTAGGTGGTTTTTTTATTAATATTTTTCGTAGAAACTAGTTTATCTTTTATTTATTTTTGGGAGCGGGGGCTTCCTCATCCCGCCAACTCCGGTAGATTCTTTGCCACATTTTTATTTTCATGTTATCATATATTAATGCCGCTACTCAACGTATTATTAACAAATCTATACTCAATGCGGCTGAATATGATGCTCGTCGTGTATGGAACAGTAATATATTAACCACGGAAGTGAAGGTGTTTTTGACCTCGTCTTTGTTGTTGCGTCTCAAGCATAAATCATCTATTCTACTCTCTTGATTAACAACGTAATATTCTCCTTTTTCCTTAATATCGACATTTCTTTTGACTCGGAAAATATTTTGCTAATAGAAGTTGTTTAAGATTGTACAGTTTAACGTTTCAGTTGAACTGCCTGGGTGTAGTGAGTCCTGTGAAAGAGAGCCGCATGCGAGTTCTCCAGCGGATCACCCGTCTCGGCTGCAAGAAGGGCTACATACGTGGAATTGCAAATTCTGTACGAAAGCCGCTTGCGTTAGGGCAGAAGTGCTGGATCTTCCGAGTCTTTGTCCCGCTGGAAATCAACAAGTAAAACGCGTTACTTGGAAGAGAGGAGTTTAAGGCTAAACAACGTATCAAGCAGATTTGAACGCCTCTGCAAGATACAGGAACCAAATTGGGTTTAAATTCGAATAATCCTTTCGGACTAGGTGGGGTTCTCGGTCAGTGCTTAGTAGCTTGAGGCATTTATGAGGTGGTTCTTGTAGGAATCTATGACTCATGAACGCTTTGGGTGGAGAGGACGTTGAGGCTCTGTCAGGTTTGAAAGCACAACTTAAACTTTTTATCGGGAGGCCACCGAGTTCGGGTTGCTAGTCAACTAAGATAATTCGGAAGATGGCAGTTTACGGGGTCATCGAACGTGAGAACCAGTAGGCACGGCAAGCACTGGTAGGCAGGGCCGGGATTAGCCCGCATCGACGGTTGCATCTGTCTAACAGGTATCTGTCTAATGGGTGTCAATCCTCATGTATCCCGGAACAAGGGTTGGACTCTGCCGGGCAATGGCACCTGGCTTGATGGGTTGAGGAATGTGACCCTAAAGCTCTCGTTGAGAGGGCAAGACGTGGGATCGCTAAAGTCCCGCGATCCGACACCAGCGGCTACGTCCTCATGGCTGGTTCGGGTTGTAGACTGGTGCTTCCAGTTTTGCAGGTTCGACCTTAGCCAGGATACGGGATCTGGTACTTGCTTGCAAAAGCAAGGCCGCTGATCGAGGTCAACCGATCTCTGAGTGCGATTCCTGACAATGATAACTCCGCTTGCTCATAACAAAATTGAGTAAAAGGACTATCATTGAAAGATGGTGAGCACAAGGGCTGTTAGAACCTAGAAAACTTGCGTAAGCTCTCAATAATATCCAGCGCTGAATCCAGCGGAAATTAGCAATATGATCGTGTGTTAAATACAGCGTCTACTAAAATGAGCGTACGCTAAATCCAGTGAACGCTAGCAAAATTAGCAAGCGATGGATCTGGATTCTGCAAAAATTAAGCGTGTGCTACATCTAGCGTGAAATAGAAATATTAGCGTGTGCTGAATATAGCGTATGCTAAAAGAAGCATACGCCAAAACTAGTTTAATTAAATTAACGTGTGCTAAATCTAGCGTGTGCTGAATATAGCGTATTATAAAAGAAGCACACGCTAAAACTAGCGTAAGCTTGCGATGTTAGTGTGTGCTAAAACTAGCATTTATTAGCGAAAATAACGTGCGCTAAGCTTGAGTCCACTTTAATTCACGATCGCTGAATCCAGCATGAAATAATAATATTAGCGTGTGCTAAATCTAGCAATAACTAGCAATATTAGCCGGTGCTAAATAAAGCATCTTCTGAAATTGGCGTCTGCTGAAATTAGCGTTTGCTAAATCCAGCGGGTGTTAAGGCTGGAGTTTGCTAAAATTAGCGTGTGCTAAATCTAGCATGTAATGAAAATATTATCGTGTGCTCAATCTAGCACACATTAGCAAAATTAGCGTGTGCTAAATCTAGCGCGAATTGGAAAAATTAGCGTGTGCTGAATATAGCGTATGCTAAAAGAACCACACGCTAAAACGAGCGTAAGCTTGCGATGTTAGCGTGTGCTAAAACTAGAGTCTACTAATACTAGCGTGCGCTAAATTTAGATTTTTTTAGCAGAATTAGCGTATGATAATACTTGAGACTGCTAAAATTAGGGTGCGCCTTATCTAGCGATAACGAGCGATATTAGCTAGTGTTAAATATAGCATTTTCTGAAATTAGCGTCAGCTAAAATTAGCGTTCGCTAAATCCAGCGGGTGTTAAGGCTGGAGTTTGCTAAAATTAGCGTGTGCTAAATCTAGCATGTAATGAAAATATTATCGTCCGCCCAATTTAGCGTATGCAAAGATAAGCGCACGCTAAGACTAACGTAAGCTTGCAATGTTAGCGTGTGCTAAAACTAACATTTATTTGCAAAAATAACGTGCGCTAAGCTGGGAATATTAGAATGCACTAAATATAGCAATAACTAGCAACATTAGCTGGTGCTAAATATAGCATCTTCCGAAATTAGCGTCTGCTGAAATAAGCGTTCGCCATATCCAGCGTACGGTAAGGCTAGATTCTGCTAAAATAAGCGTGTGCTAAATCTAGCGCGAAATGGAAAAATTAGCGTGTGCTGAATATAGCGTATGCTAAAAGAAGCGCACGCTCAAACCAGCGTAGGCTTGCAATGTTAGCGTGCGCAATAACCAGAGTCTGCTAGAACTAGCGTGCGATCAATCTAGCACACATTAGCAAAATTAGCGTGTGCTAAATCTAGCGCGAATTGGAAAAATTAGCGTGTGCTGAATATAGCGTATGCTAAAAGAACCACACGCTAAAACGAGCGTAAGCTTGCGATGTTAGCGTGTGCTAAAACTAGAGTCTACTAATACTAGCGTGCGCTAAATTTAGATTTTTTTAGCAGAATTAGCGCATGATAATACTTGAGACTGCTAAAATTAGGGTGCGCCTAATCTAGCGATAACGAGCAATATTAGCTAGTGTTAAATATAGCATTTTCTGAAATTAGCGTCAGCTAAAATTAACGTTCGCTAAATCCAGCGTTAAATGGAAATATTAGCGTGCGCTAAATCTAGCAATAACTAGCAATATTAGTTGGTGCTTAATATAGCATCTTCCGAAATTAGCGTCTGCTGAAATTAGCGTTCGCCAAATCCAGCGTGCCCTAAGACTAGATTCTGCTAAAATAAGCGTGTGCTAAATCTAGCGCGAAATGGAAAAATTAGCGTGTGCTGAATATAGCGTATGCTAAAAGAAGCGCACAAACTGTGGTGATGATTATTGGTGATTATAGTCAATACTATAGTTATGTAATAAGAACTATGATAGATTATAAAACTGTAATGATGATTATACGTGATTATAGTAATTACTATAGTTACGTAGCTATAACTAAAAATGAATGTAAGACTGTAGTGATGATAGTTGGTGATTATAGTCTTAACTATAATTTTGTTGTAATAACTAGAATTGATATTGATAATAACTAGAATTAATTAACCTTAAACCCATAAACCATAAACCTATAAACCCATAAACCATGAACTATAAACCCATATACCATAAAACCATAAACCCATAAATCGTAAGCCCATAAATGCATGAACCCATTTACCATAAGCCCATAAACCATAAACCATGAACCCATGAACCATAAACCCATAAACTATAAGCCCATAAACCATAAACCCGAATCCAAGAACCATAAACCCATAAACCATAAACCTGTAAACCCGAATCCAAGAACCATAAAACCATAAACCACAAACCCATAGACCCATAAACCATAAACCCATAGACCATAAACCCATAAACCATAAACCCATGAACCATAAACCCATAAACCATAAACCTATAAGCCATAAACCCATAAACCAAAATCCAAGAACCATAAACCCATAATCCATAAACCCATAAACCATTACCCATAAACCATAAACCCATAAACCATAAACCCATTCACCATAAACCCATAAACCATAAACCATAAACCCATAAACCCTAAACCCATAAACAATAAAACCATCAATAATAAACCCAAAAAGCGTAAAGTAATAAACCCATAAACTATAAACCCATAAACCGTAAACTTATAAACCCATAAATCGTAAAGTTATAAACCATGAACCCATAAACCATAAAGCCATAAACTATAAACCCATAAACCCTAAACCCAAATCCAAGAACCATAAACCATTAACCCATTAACCCATAAATCATAAACCCATAAACCATAAATTATAAACCATAAACCCATAAACCATAAACCCATTAACCATTAACCCATAAACCATAAACCCATTAATCATTAACCCATAAACCATAAACCCGTAAACCCGAATCCAAGAACCATAAACTCATGAACCCTTAAAGCATAAACCCATAAACCATTTACTCATAAACCATAAACCCATAAACCCATAAACCATAAACCCATAAACCATAAACCCATAAACCATAAACCCATTAACCATAAACCATAAACTCGTAAACCCGAATCCAAGAACCATAAACCCATAAACCCTTAAAGCATAAACCCATAAACCATTAACTCATAAACCATAAACAATAAACCCATAAACAATAAAACCATAAATTATAAACCCATAAATACTAAGGCCATAAACCTATAAACTATGAACCCATAACCTATTAACCCATAAACCATAAACCCACAAACCATGAACCCATAAACCATAAACCCATAGATCATAAGCCCATAAACCCTAAACCCATAAACCATAAACCCGTAAACTATAAACCCATAAAATGAAAACCCAAATCCAAGAACCAGAAACCCATAAACCCATAAACCCATTGACCCTTAATGCCTAAACCCATAAACCATAAATCCATAAACCCTAAACCGATGAACTATAAATCCATAAACTATAAACCCATAAACCCTTAAAGCGTAAACCCATAAACCCATAAACCGTAAACCCATAAACCCATAAGCCATAAACCTATAAACCGTAATCCCATAAACCATAATCCTATAAACCATAAACCCATAAACCATAAACCCATAAACCATAAACCCATAAACTATAAACCCATAAACCATAAACCATAAACCCATAAACCCATAAACCCATAAACCATAAACCCATAAACCTAAACACCATAAACCATGGACCCATAAACCCATAAACTATGAACCATAAACCCATCCCACATAGCATGAAATAAAACAGTGAAACATTTCAAAATCTTTCAGTGAAAGATTTCTTAGAAATATTTTATAAATATTGTTAAAATATTTCGTAGCAAGATATAACGAACGAATAAAAAATCTTTCAATGAAATCTTTCAACAATATTACAGTAATATTATATTGAAATATTTTATGGAATCTCGATGAAATATTACAAACAATATTTCATAAATCTTTCAACAATATTTCTCTGCAAGATTATTGGTTTACTCATATTACAATGAAAGATTGCTGAAAGCTTTCAAAAAAAGTTTTCACGAAACATGATTAAAAGATTTATGAAAGATTTCTCACAGGCGTTCTCCTAGCTGTACCTTGAAAACTTCACGCAATCTTTCATAAATCTTTTATGCAACATTGCAAGGAAATATATTAGCGATCTTACAGAGAAGGCTTCACGAAATATTTCATAAATCTTTCAACAATATTTCACTGCAAGATTTTCGGTTTACTTAGACTGCGATGAGAGATTGTTGAAAGCTTTCATTGAAATCTTTCAGGAAACATGTTTGAAAGATTTATGCAAGATTTCTCCCATACGTTTTCCTTACTGTACCTCGAAACCTTCACGCAATCTTTCATAAATCTTTAATACAATATTGCAACGAAATGTAGTAGCAATCTCATAAAGAAGGTTTCACGTAATATTTCATGAAATCTTTCAACAATATTTCTTCGCAAGATTTATGGTTTACTTAGACTGCGATGAAAGATTGTTGGAAGCTTTCATCGAAATCTTTCAGGAAACATAATTGAAAGATTTATGAAAGATTGCTCCTGAGCGTTCTCCATGCTCTTCCCAAAAATCTTGACGCAATATTTCATAAACCTTTCATGAAAGATTCCTATGATAGTTACAATATTGCAATGAAAGATTTATTTGAATTATTAAATCTGGCCACGATATATTGTGTGAATATTTATTCGAAATAATTTAGAAATCTTTCAATGAAAAATTTTTAGGAGTTATTTTTCTGCAACGATTGAGTTTCCTAATCATGCCGATAGGAGGACGCGCGTTCAATGCGCGTTTTGTTCCCAAGTGTTAAGAGGATAGCTGACTTACTATATAAAGCAAAAGCTCTGATTAGTGCATACGTGCGCAGCGCTTATCTTATCCAATATAAATGCGACTTTATAAAGGAATGTAAAATTATGTATGCGGATATGTATTTCATGTAGAAGTATAATGTATCAAAATATAATATAGTATCATGTAAATAAAAACTACAATTATTGTGAATATATGTGTGTGTGTATATATATGTGTGTGTGTGTGTGTGTGTGTGTGTGTGTGTGTGTGTGTATGTGTATGTTATATCGAAATCACCGAAAGATTGTGAAATGAAAGATTCCTATGATGTTAATAATCTTGCAATGAAAGATTGTAGAAATCTTTCAAAAAGATTCCCTTGAAATATTACTTTAAATATTGCTGAAATCCTTCATAAATCTTTCATAAAAGATTTATTTGATTGTTTAAATATTGCTTCGAAATATTGCATAAATGTTTCCTAAATATTTATTTAAAATATTTTAGAAAATCTTGTTAAAATCTTTCAGAAAACTTTAATTGAAATATTTGTTTGCAGTCTCTCAGGTGAACATAGCGGGCTTTGGACAACATTTCCGTCTAAAACTTTTCACAAAAAGCTAATGAAAGATTTCATCGATATGTACAATAAATATATTTCTGAAACAAAGAAGAAATATTTCATAAATCTTTCATAAGAGATTTCTATACTGGTGATAATCTTGCAATAAAATATGGCATCAATCTTTCAGAAAGATTTCCTTGAAATATTTTCGTAAATATTGTTGAAATATTTCATAAATCTTTCATGAAAGATTTTTAAAACTGTGATAATCTTGCAATGAAAGATTGTAGAAATCTTTCATAAATATTTTCTTGAAATGTTACCGTAAATATTGCTGAAATCTTTCATAAATCTTTCATGAAAGATTTATTTGATTGTTCAAATATTGCATAAATATTTCTTAAATATTTATTTGAAATATTTTAGAAAATCTTGTTAAAATCTTTCAGAAAACTTTCATTGAAATATTTATTTGCAGTCTCTCAGGCGGACATAGAGGGCTTTCAACAATCTTTCATCTAAAAATGTTTGAAATCTTTCATTCTTTCCTTGCAAATATTTCTGAAAGCTTTCATAAATATACCATGCTATGTGGGATATACCATAAACCTATAAACTATGAACCATAAACCCATATACCATAAAACCATAAACCATACACCATAAACCCATAAACCCTAATGCCATAAAACTTAAAACCACAAACCATAAACCCATAAATCATAAGCCCATAAACCCTAAACCCATAAACCATAAACCCGTAAACTATAAACCCATAAAATAAAAACCCAAATCCAAGAACCAGAAACTCATGAACCCATAAACCCATAGACCCTTAATGCCTAAACCCATAAACCGTAAACCCATAAACCCTAAACCGATAAACCATAAATCCATGAACTATAAACCCATAGACCCTTAAAGCATGAACCCATAAACCCATAAACCATAAACCCATAAACCCATAAACCATAAACCCATAAACCCATAAACCATAAACCCATAAACCGTAATCCCATAAACCACAAACCCATAAACCATAATCCTATAAACCATAAACCCATGAACCATAAACCCATAAACCATAAACCATAAACCCATAAACCCAGAAACACATAAACCATAAACCCATAAACCTAAACACCATATACTATAAACCCATAAACCCATAAACTATAAACCATAAACCCATATACCATAAAACCATAAACCAATAAATCTTAAACTCATAAATGGATAAACCCATAAACAATAAAACCATAAATAATAAACCCATAAATTGTAAAGTCCTAAACCCATAAACTATGAACCCATAAACCATAAACTTATAAACCCATGAATCGTAAAGCCATAAACCCATAAACCCATAAACCATAAACCTGTAAACCCGAATCCAAGAACCATAAACCCATAAACCATGAACCCATAAAGCCATAAACCATAAACCCAGAAACCATAAACCCATAAACCATATATCTGTAAACCCAAATCCAAGAACCATAAGCCCATAAACCCTTAAAGCATGAACCCATAATCCATTAACTCATAAACCATAAGCCATGATCCCATAAACAATAAAACAGTAAATAGTACAGCCATAAACCTATAAACTATGAACCAATAACCCATAAACCATAAACCTATATACCATAAACCCACAAACCATAAACCCATAAACCATAAACCCATAAATCATAAGCCTATAAACCCTAAACCCATAAACCATAAACCCATAAACCATAAACCCATAAACCATAAACCCATAAACCATAAACCCATAAACCATAAACCCGTAAACTATAAACCCATAAACTGAAAACCTAAATCCAGAAACCAGAAACCCATAAACCATAAACCCATAAACCGTAAACCCATAAACCCATAAACCATAAACCATAAACCCATAAACCCATAAACCATAAACCCATGAACCCAATAACCGTAATCCCATAAACCACAAACCCATAAACCATAATCCCATAAACCATTAACCCATAAACCATAAACCCATAAACCATAAACCCATAAACCATAAACCCATAAACCATAAACCCATAAACCTAAAAACCATAAACCATGAACCCATAAACCCATAAACTATGAACCATAAACCCATATACCATAAACCTATAGACTATGAACCATAAACCCATATACCATAAAACCATAAACCAATATATCTCAAACTCATAAATGGATAAACCCATAAACAATAAAACCATAAATAATAAACCCATAAATTGTAGAGCCCTGAACCCATAAACTATGAACCCATAAACCATAAACTTATAATCCCATAAATCGTAAAGCCATAAACCCATAAACCCATAAACCATAAACCCATAAACCATAAACCCGTAAACCCGAATCCAAGAACCATAAACTCATAAACCCTTAAAGCATAAACCCATAAACTATTTACTCATAAACCATAAACCTATAAACCCATAAACCATAAACCCATAAACCATAAACCCATAAACCATAAACCTATAAACCATAAACCCATAAACCATAAACCCATAAACCATAAACCCATAAACCATGAACCCATGAACCATAAACCCGTAAACCCGAATCCAAGAACCATAAACCCATAAACTCTTAAAGCATAAACCCATAAACCATTAACTCATAAACCATAAACTATAAACCCATAAAAAATAAGACCATCATTTATAGACCTATAAATACTAAGGCTATAAACCTATAAACTATGAACCCATAACCCATTAACCCATAAACCATAAACCCACAAACCATAAACCCATAAACCATAAACCCATAAATCATAAGCCCATAAACCCTAAACCCATAAACCATAAACCCGTAAACTATAAACCCATAAAATAAAAACCCAAATCCAAGAACCAGAAACTCATTAACCTATAAACCCATAGACCCTTCATGCCAAAACCCATAAACCGTGAACCCATTAACCCTAAACCGAAAAACCATAAATCCATAAACTATAAACCCATAGACCCTTAAGGCATGAACCCATAAACCCATAAAGCATAAACCCATAAACCCATAAACCATAAACTTATAAACCCATAAATCGTAAAGCCATAAACCCATAAACCCATAAACCCATAAACCATAAACCCATAAACCATAAACCCATAAACCATAAACCCATAAACCATAAACCCATAAACCATAAACCCGTAAACTATAAACCCATAAACTAAAAACCTAAATCCAGAAACCAGAAACCCATAAACCATAAACCCATAAACCGTAAACCCATAAACCCATAAACCATAAACCATAAACCCATAAACCCATAAACCCATAAACCCATTAACCGTAATCCCATAAACCACAAACCCATAAACCATAATCCCATAAACCATTAACCCATCAACCATAAACCCATAAACCATAAACCCATAAACCATAAACCCATAAACCATAAACCCATAAACCATAAACCCATAAACCATAAACCCATAACCCATTAACCCATAAACCATAAACCCAATTAAACCCATAAACCCTTAAATAAAGCCCATAAACCCTAAACCCATAATCCAAAAACCCGTAAACTATAAACCCATAAAAAAACCCAAATCCAAGAACCAGAAAACCATAAACCCATAAACCCATTAACCTAATAAACCCATAAACCATAAATCCATGAACCGAAACTCGATGAACTATAAATCCATAAACTATAAACCCATAAATCCTTAAAGCGTAAACGCATAAACCCATAAACGGTAAACCCATAGACCCATAAACCAGAAACCCATAAATCATAAGCCTATAAACCCTAAACCCATAAACCATAAACCCATAAACCATAAACCCATAAACCATAAACCCATAAACCATAAACCCATAAACCATAAACCCATAAACCATAAACCCATAAACCATAAACCATAAACCCAAAAACCATAAACCCGTAAACTATAAGCCTATAAACCCTAAACCCATAAACCATAAACCCATAAACCATAAACCCATAAACCATAAACCATAAACCCATAAACCCATAAACCCATAAACCATAAACCCATAAACCTAAACACCATAAACCATGAACCCATAAACCCATAAACTATGAACCACAAACCGATATACCATAAACCTATAAACTATGAACCATAAACCCATAATCCATTAACTCATAAACCATAAACCATAATCCAATAAACAATAGAACAGTAAATAGTACAGCCAGAAACCTATAAACTAAGAACCTATAACCCATAAACCATAAACCTATGAACCATAAACCCACAAACCATAAACCCATAAACCATAAACCCATAAATCATAAGCCTATAAACCATAAATTCATTCACCATAAACCCATAAACCATAAACCCATATACCATAAACCCGTAAACTATAAACCCATAAACTAAAAACCCAAATCCAAGAACCAGAAACCCATAAACCATAAACCTATAAACCGTAAACCCATGAACCCATAAACCCACAAACCATAAACCCATAAACTCATTAACCGTAATCCCATAAACCACAAACCCATAAACCATAATCCCATCAACCATAAACCCATAAACCATAAACCCATAAACCTAAAAACCATAAACCATGAACTCATAAACCCATGAACTATGAACCATAAACCCATATACCATAAACCTATAAACTATGAACCATAAACCCATATACCATAAAACCATAAAACAATAAATCTTAAACTCATAAATGGATAAAGCCATAAACAATAAAACCATAAATAATAGACCCATAAATTGTAGAGCCCTGAACCCATAAACTATGAACCCATAAACCATAAACTTATAATCCCATAAATTGTAAAGCCCTAAACCCAGAAACCATAAACCCATAAACCATATACCCGTAAACCCAAATCCAAGAACCATAAGCCCATAAACCCTTAGACCCATAAATTGTAAAGCCCTAAACCCATAAACTATGAACCCATAAACCATAAACTTATAAACCCATAAATCGTGAAGCCATAAACCCATAAACCCATAAACCATAAACCCATAAACCATAAACCTGTAAACCCAAATCCAAGAACCATAAACCCATAAACCATGAACCCATAAAGCCATAAACCATAAACCCAGAAACCATAAACCAATAAACCATATACCCGTAGACCCAAATCCAAGAACCATAAGCCCGTAAACCCTTAAAGCATAAACCCATAATCCATTAACTCATAAACCATAAACCATAATCCCATAAACAATAAAACAGTAAATAGTACAGCAATAAACCGATAAACCATGAACCCATAACCCATAAACCATAAACCCATAAATCATAAGCCTATAAACCCGTAATTCATAAACCATAAACCCATAAACCATAAACCCATAAACCAAAAACCCATAAACCATAAACTCGTAAACTATAAACCCACAAACCATAAACCCATAAACCATAAACCCATAAATCATAAGCCTATAAACCCGTAACCCATAAACCATAAACCCATAAACCATAAACCCATAAATCATAAGCCCATAAACCCTAAACCCATAAACCATAAACCCGTAAACTATAAACCCATAAAATAAAAACCCAAATCCAAGAACCAGAAACTCATGAACCCATAAACCCATAGACCCTTAATGCCTAAACCCATAAACCGTAAACCCATTAACCCTAAACCGATAAACCATAAATCCATGAACTATAAACCCATAGACCCTTAAAGCATGAACCCATAAACCCATAAACCATAAACCCATAAACCCATAAACCATAAACCCATAAACCCATAAACCATAAACCCATAAACCGTAATCCCAAAACCACAAACCAACCAAAACCATAAACCCATAAACCATAATCCTATAAACCATAAACCCATAAACCATAAACCCATAAACCATAAACCATAAACCCATAAACCCAGAAACACATAAACCATAAACCCATAAACCTAAACACCATATACTATAAACCCATAGACCCATAAACTATAAACCATAAACCCATATACCATAAAACCATAAACCCATATACTATAAAACCATAAACCAATAAATCTTGAACTCATAAATGGATAAACCCATAAACAATAAAACCATTAATAATAAACCCATAAATTGTAAAGTCCTAAACCCATAAACTATGAACCCATAAACCATAAACTTATAAACCCATGAATCGTAAAGCCATAAACCCATAAACCCATAAACCATAAACCCATAAACCATAAACCTGTAAACCCGAATCCAAGAACCATAAACCCATAAACCATGAACCCATAAAGCCATAAACCATAAACCCAGAAACCATAAACCCATAAACCATATACCTGTAAACCCAAATCCAAGAACCATAAGCCCATAAACCCTTAAAGCATAAACCCATAATCCATTAACTCATAAACCATAAGCCATGATCCCATAAACAATAAAACAGTAAATAGTACAGCCATAAACCTATAAACTATGAACCAATAACCCATAAACCATAAACCTATATACCATAAACCCACAAACCATAAACCCATAAACCATAAACCCATAAATCATAAGCCTATAAACCCTAAACCCATAAACCATAAACCCATAAACCATAAACCCATAAACCATAAACCCATAAACCATAAACCCATATACCATAAATCCATAAACCATAAACCCATAAACCATAAACCCATAAACCTAAAAACCATAAACCATGAACCCATAAACCCATAAACTATGAACCATAAACCCATATACCATAAACCTATAGACTATGAACCATAAACCTATATACCATAAAACCATAAACCAATATATCTCAAACTCATAAATGGATAAACCCATAAACAATAAAACCATAAATAATAAACCCATAAATTGTAAAGCCCTAAACCCATAAACTATGAACCCATAAACCATAAACTTATAATCCCATAAATCGTAAAGCCATAAACCCATCAACCCATAAACCATAAACCCATAACCCATAAACCCGTAAACCTGAATCCAAGAACCATAAACTCATAAACCCTTAAAGCATAAACCCATAAACCATTTACTCATAAACCATAAACCTATAAACCCATAAACCATAAACCCATAAACCATAAACCCATAAACCATAAACCTATAAACCATAAACCCATAAACCATAAACCCATGAACCATAAACCCATAAACCATGAACCCATAAACCATAAACCCGTAAACCCGAATCCAAGAACCATAAACCCATAAACTCTTAAAGCATAAACCCATAAACCATTAACTCATAAACCATAAACCATAAACCCATAAAAAATAAGACCATCATTTATAGACCCATAAATACTAAGGCTATAAACCTATAAACTATGAACCCATAACCCATTAACCCATAAACCATAAACCCACAAACCATAAACCCATAAACCATAAACCCATAAATCATAAGCCCATAAACCCTAAACCCATAAACCATAAACCCGTAAACTATAAACCCATAAAATAAAAACCCAAATCCAAGAACCAGAAACTCATAAACCCATAAACCCATAGACCCTTCATGCCAAAACCCATGAACCGTGAACCCATTAACCCTAAACCGATAAACCATAAATCCATAAACTATAAACCCATATACCCTTAAGGCATGAACCCATAAACCCATAAAGCATAAACCCATGAACCCATAAACCATAAACCCATAAACCCATAAACCATAAACCCATAAACCGTAACCTCATAAACCACAAACCCATAAACCATAATCCTATAAACCATAAACCCATAAACCATAAACCCATAAACCATAAACCATAAACATATAAACCCATAAACACATAAACCATAAACCCATAAACCTGAACACCATAAAACATGAACCCATAAACCCATAAACTATGAACCATAAACCCATATACCATAAAACCATAAACCAATAAATCTTAAACTCATAAATGGATAAACCCATAAACAATAAAACCATAAAAAATAAAGCCATAAATTGTAAAGCCCTAAACCCATAAACTATGAACCCATAAACCATAAACTTATAAACCCATGAATCGTAAAGCCATAAACCCATAAACCCATAAAACATAAACCCATAAACCATAAACCTGTAAACTCAAATCCAAGAACCATAAACCCATAAACCATGAACCCATAAAGCCATAAACCATAAACCCAGAAACCATAAACCCATAAACCATATACCCGTAAACCCAAATCCAAGAACCATAAGCCCATAAACCCTTAAAGCATAAACCCATAAACCATTAACTCATAAACCATAAACCTATAAACCCATAAACCATAAACCCATAACCCATTAACCCATAAACCATAAACCCACAAACCATTAACCCATAAACCATAAACCCTTAAATCATAAGCCCATAAACCCTAAACCCATAATCCAAAAACCCGTAAACTATAAACCCATAAAATAAAAACCCAAATCCAAGAACCAGAAAACCATAAACCCATAAACCCATTGACCCTTAATGCCTAAACCCATAAACCATAAATCCATGAACCCTAAACCGATGAACTATAAATCCATAAACTATAAACCCATAAATCCTTAAAGCGTAAACGCATAAACCCATAAACGGTAAACCCATAGACCCATAAACCAGAAACCCATAAATCATAAGCCTATAAACCCTAAACCCATAAACCATAAACCCATAAACCATAAACCCATAAACCATAAACCCATAAACCATAAACCCATAAACCATAAACCCATAAACCATAAACCCATAAACCATGAACCATAAACCCATAAACCATAAACCCGTAAACTATAAGCCTATAAACCCTAAACCCATAAACCATAAACCCATAAACCATAAACCCATAAACCATAAACCAGAAACCCATAAACCCATAAACCCATAAACCATAAACCCATAAACCTAAACACCATAAACCATGAACCCATAAACCCATAAACTATGAACCATAAACCGATATACTATAAACCTATAAACTATGAACCATAAACCCATAATCCATTAACTCATAAACCATAAACCATAATCCAATAAACAATAGAACAGTAAATAGTACAGCCATAAACCTATAAACTAATAACCTATAACCCATAAACCATAAACCTATAAACCATAAACCCACAAACCATAAACCCATAAACCATAAACCCATAAATAATAAGCCTATAAACCATAAATTCATAAACCGTAAACCCATAAACCATAAACCCATATACCATAAACCCGTAAACTATAAACCCATAAACTGAAAACCCAAATCCGAGAACCAGAAACCCATAAACCATAAACCTATAAACCGTTAACCCATGAACCCATAAACCCACAAACCATAAACCCATAAACTCATTAACCGTAATCCCATAAACCACAAACCCATAAACCATAATCCCATAAACCATAAACCCATAAACCATAAACCCATAAACCTAAAAACCATAAACCATGAACTCATAAACCCATGAACTATGAACCATAAACCCATATACCATAAACCTATAAACTATGAACCATAAACCCATATACCATAAAACCATAAACCAATAAATCTTAAACTCATAAATGGATAAAGCCATAAACAATAAAACCATAAATAATAGACCCATAAATTGTAAAGCCCTAAACCTAGAAACCATAAACCCATAAACCATATACCCGTAAACCCAAATCCAAGAACCATAAGCCCATAAAACCTTAGACCCATAAATTGTAAAGCCCTAAACCCATAAACTATGAACCCATAAACCATAAACTCATAAACTCATAAATCGTGAAGCCATAAACCCATAAACCCATAAACCATAAACCCATAAACCATAAACCTGTAAACCCAAATCCAAGAACCATAAACCCATAAACCATGAACCCATAAAGCCATAAACCATAAACCCAGAAACCATAAACCAATAAACCATATACCCGTAGACCCAAATCCAAGAACCATAAGCCCGTAAACCCTTAAAGCATAAACCCATAATCCATTAACTCATAAACCATAAACCATAATCCCATAAACAATAAAACAGTAAATAGTACAGCAATAAACTTATAAACCATGAACCCATAACCCATAAACCATAAACCCATAAATCATAAGCCTATAAACCCGTAACCCATAAACCATAAACCCATAAACCATAAACCCATAAACCATAAACCCATAAACCATAAACCCGTAAACTATAAACCCACAAACCATAAACCCATAAATCATAAGCCTATAAACCCGTAACCCATAAACCATAAACCCATAAACCATAAACCCATAAACCATAAACCCATAAACCATAGACCCATAAACCATAAACCCATAAACCATAAACCCGTAAACTATAAACCCACAAACTAAAAACCCAAATCCAAGAACCAGAAACCCATAAACCATAAACCTATAAAACGTAAACCCATAAACCCATAAACCATAAACCATAAACCTATAAACCCATTAACCGTAATCCCATAAACCACAAACCCATAAACCATAATCCCATAAACCATAAACCCATGAACCATAAATCCATAAACTATAAACCCATAAGCCTAAAAACCATAAACCATAAACCCATAAGCCCATAAACTATGAACCATAAACCCATATACCATAAACCTATAAACTATGAACCATAAACCCATATACCATAAAACCATAAACCAATAAATCGTAAAATCATAAATGGATAAACCCATAAATCCTAAACCCATAAACAATAAAACCATAAATAATAAACCCATAAATTGTAAAGCCATAAACCCATAAACTATGAACCCATAAACCGTAAACTTATAAACCCATAAATGGTTAAGACATAAACCCATTAACCCATAAACCCATACACCCTTAAAGCATAAACCCATAAACCATAAACTTATAAACCGTCAACCTAGGAACCATAAACCCATAAACCAAAAACCCATAAACCATAAACCATAAACCCATTAACCATGAACCATAAACCCGTAAACCATGTAGCCATGAACCATAAACCCATAAACCATAAACCATAAACCCATAAACCCATAAACTCATAAACCATAAACCCATAAACCACAAATCTTAAACTCATAAATGGATAAACCCATAAACAATAAAACCATAAATAATGAACCCATAAATTGTAGAGCCCTAAACCCATAAACTATGATCCCATAAACCATAAACTTATAAACCCATAAATTGTAAAGCCATAAACCCATAAACCCATAAACCATAAACCCATAAACCATAAACCTGTAAACCTAAATCCAAGAACCATAATCCCATAAACCATGAACTTATAAAGCCATAAACCATAAACCCAGAAACCCTAAACCCATGAACCATACACCCGTAAACCCAAATCTAAGAACCATAGGCCATAAACCCTTAAAGCATAAACCCATAATCCATTAACTCATAAACCATGAACCATAATCCCATAATCAATAAAACAGTAAATAGTACTGCCATAAACCTATAAACTATGAACCCATAACCCATAAACCATAAACCTATAAACCATAAACCCACAAACCATAAACCCATAAACCATAAACCCATAAATCATAAGCCTATAAACCCTAAACCCATAAACCATAAACCCATAAACCATAAACCCATAAACCATAAACCCATAAACCACAAACCCGTAAACTATAAACCTATTAACCATAAACCCATAAACCATAAACTCATAAACCATAAACCCGTAAACTATAAACCCATAAACTAAAAACCCAAATCCAAGAACCAGAAACCCATAAACCATAAACCCATAAACCGTAAACCCATAAACCCATAAAACATAAACCATAAACCCATAAACCCATAAACCATAAACCCATAAACCCATTAACCGTAATCCCATAAACCACAAACCCATAAACCATAAGCCCATAAACCATAAACCCATAAACCATAAACCCATAAACCATAAACCCATAAACCATAAACCCATAAACCATAAACCCATAAACCTAAAAACCATAAACCATGAACCCATAAACCCATAAACTATGAACCATAAACCCATATACCATAAACCTATAAACTATGAACCATAAACCCATATACCATAAAACCATAAACCAATAAATCGTAAACTAATAAATGGATAAACCCATAAACCCTAAACCCATAAACAATAAAACCATAAATAATAAACCCATAAATTGTAAAGCCATAAACCCATAAAGTATGAACCCATAAACCGTAAACTTATAAACGCATAAATCGTAAAGACATAAACCCATTAACCCATAAACCCATAGACCCTTAAAGCATAAACCCATAAATCATAAACTCATAAACCGTACCCTATAAACCATAAACCCATAAACCCATAAACCAGAAACCCATAAACCATAAACCATAAACCCATTAACCATGAACCATAAACCCATAAACCATGTACTCATAAACCATATACCCATAAACCATATACCCATAAACCATAAACCCATTAACCATGAACCCGTAAACTATAAACCCATAAACTAAAAACTCAAATCCAAGAACCAGAAACCCATAAACCATAAACCCATAAACCGTAAACCCATAAACCCATAAAACATAAACCATAAACCCATAAACCCATAAACCATAAACCCATAAACCCATTAACCGTAATCCCATAAACCACAAACCCATATACCATAAAACCATAAACCAATAAATCGTAAACTCATAAATGGATAAACCCATAAACCCTAAACCCATAAACAATAAAACCATAAATAATAAACCCATAAATTGTAAAGCCATAAACCCATAAGGTATGAACCCATAAACCGTAAACTTATAAACCCATAAATCGTAAAGACATAAACCCATTAACCCATAAACCCATAGACCCTTAAAGCATAAACCCATAAACCATAAACTCATAAACCGTACCCTATAAACCATAAACCCATGAACCCATAAACCAGAAACCCATAAACCATAAACCATAAACCCATTAACCATGAACCATAAACCCATAAACCATGTACTCATAAACCATATACCTATAAACCATAAACCCATAAACCATAAACTCATAAACCATAAACCCGTAAACTATAAACCCATAAACTAAAAACCCAAATCCAAGAACCAGAAACCCATAAACCATAAACCCATAAACCCATAAAACATAAACCATAAACCCATAAACTCATAAACCATAAACCCATAAACCCATTAACCGTAATCCCATAAACCACAAACCCATAAACCATAAGCCCATAAACCATAAACCCATAAACCATAAACCCATAAACCATAAACCCATAAACCATAAACCCATAAACCATAAACCCATAAACCTAAAAACCATAAACCATGAACCCATAAACCCATAAACTATGAACCATAAACCCATATACCATAAACCTATAAACTATGAACCATAAACCCATATACCATAAAACCATAAACCAATAAATCGTAAACTCATAAATGGATAAACCCATAAACCCTAAACCCATAAACAATAAAACCATAAATAATAAACCCATAAATTGTAAAGCCATAAACCCATAAAGTATGAACCCATAAACCGTAAACTTATAAACCCATAAATCGTAAAGACATAAACCCATTAACCCATAAACCCATAGACCCTTAAAGCATAAACCCATAAACCATAAACTCATAAACCGTACCCTATAAACCATAAACCCATAAACCCATAAACCAGAAACCCATAAACCATAAACCATAAACCCATTAACCATGAACCATAAACCCATAAACCATGTACTCATAAACCATATACCCATAAACCATATACCCATAAACCATAAACCCATTAACCATGAACCATAAACTTATAAACCAAAATTTTATAAACCCATGAACCATAAACACATCAAATGATATTTTTTCTTATAATAAAATATTTGATAAATAATTATTTTATTGTATATAATAATAGTGAAATATTTCTATGTTCCAAGTTTTTTCAAAATTATTTTAAAAAATTATATTTTATATAATTCTAAGTTCATTAAACATAAAATTATTTTAATAAATTATTCAAATCACAACTATATAATGAGCATATCGAACAATTGAAGTTACGCCTTCGGTCACTCTAACTTTTCCAGAAATCAACGACTTTAATCATTATTTACTTAAAATCTGTGCATTTTCGGGACTTGAGCTCATGGAGACTTATGTTCAGAAAAAAATTAGCTACAATTTGGTCATACTATTATCAAATTTCACCGGCACCCAGAGACCCATAAGAATCTTCCGGGGTCCATTACATAAAAATCCAATGTATATTAACGTGTGTGTGCATGAATGAAAATTGATATGAAACGTCCCATATATGTGATCCTGAGGGAACTAGGATAAGTGTGTGAGAGTTGTCATAAAATGTCCCATATATATAGAAAAGCCTGATATTATGAGTACGTACGAGTTGACATGAAATGTCGCATATTCATATATATATATATATATATATATATATATATATATACATGTATGTACATATATTAGTTATATATGTCCTTTGGCCGTATTCAGGTGGAATATGAATCGAGGACAATATTTGTCGCTTGAGCTGAAATTGCCGAGGGCGCGCGAAGCGCGCCCGAGGTAGATTTCTGCTCAAGCGGCAAACATTGTTCGAGATTCAGATTCCACCTGAATAAACGGCCAAAGGACATAGATGATTTTATGTCCGAAGTAGGCCGTATGAGGAACTATAACTTATTAGTTGAAAATATTAATCTTTTTTTCAATACTTTTAAAATAAAATTTTAGTTCTATTGATTTTTTCTTTTGTTTCTTAGATTGACATTTTGTAATGAGTATAGCTGCTGTCGAAGCGCGAGTCATTTTTTTTTCACTAACCTACGTTCAATATGATTGCTCTTTGACATATTAAACGAAACATAGTAGGATCGGTGATGCCATATTGATTTCTCCTGAGACATATTGAGTCTCAATATGTCTCAGGAAGACATATAAATCTTGTAAAAAGTCGAGGAGCGCGTCTGAGACATATGGGATGCCAATACAAATTTAGCATGCTCTTTACATACTGACACGAATACGGCCTACGAGGACATAAATATACATATAAACCTGTCTGTGCGTGCGTTCTAATTGACGTGGAATGTCTCACTTATGTATGTATGTATGTATGTATGTATGTATGTATGTATGTATATATAAATATATATATATAAACCAAAAAATATACGGGTTAACGGGTGCAAGTTGACATAAAACGGACCATATATATATATATATATATATATATATATATATATATATATATATATATATATATATATATATATATATATATATATATATATATTTATATATATATATATATATCAACTTGTCTGTATGTGTGCGTATGGGTCGACATGAAATGTTTCATATATATGAGCCCAGGTGCGTATGTATGTGCGCGTCCACATATGTTTTTCTATATACATATATATAATAAATATTCCTTAGTACGTTTAATTAAAAAGGAATTGTGGAATTTTTAATTAAAGCCTCCGAATTCACGAATCATAATTATAACTGACGCTCTTTCAATTCACGATTACATTTTGATTTCTCAATTGAAAGTTATTTAATTGAGGATTCCTTTTGATTTTGCAATTAAAGCCCTTTCAATTCACGATTACATTTGGATTTCGTAATTGAAATTTATTTAATTAAGGATTCCTTTCGATTTTGTAATTAAAGCCCTTTCAATTCACGATTACATTTGGATTTCTTAATTGAAATTTATTTAATTAAGAATTCCTTTTTAATTTGTAATTTAAGCCTTTTCAATTCACGATTAGATTTTGATTTCTTAATTGAAATTTATGTAACTATGGATTTCTTTTGATTTTTTAATTAAAGCCTTTTCGATTCACGATTACATTTTGATTTCTTAATTGAAATTTATTCAATTAAGGATTCCTTTTGAATTTTTAATTAAAGCCCTTTTAATTCACGATTACATTTTGATTTCTTATTTAAAATTCATTTTATTAAGAATTTCTTTTGATTTTTTAATTAAAGCCTTTTTAATTCACGATTAGATTTTGATTTGTTAATTAAAATATGTTGAATTATCAATCCAAAAGAAATTGTTAATTGAATAAACTTTAATTACGAATTCAAAAAGGATTTGTGAATTTAAATTTATTTAAAGCTCAAAATGATTTGAATATTTGCAACCCTGTTCATTGTTCACAGCACTTTTTTTGACTCTCTCTCTCTTGTATAAAAATTAACGAGAATCTAAATTCAACTCCAATTAATTCTTTGATAAAAATTTATTATCTCTCTTCCACTTTCTTGGCTCACAATAGCAGTACTTGTTTAAGACTAACTACCACTAACCGTTTACTAACAGTTTTACTTTTATACTATAAATAGTGGGGTTGTTGATAATAAAGAGCGCCTGCGCGCAATTAGGAAGCTATTCAGCTATATATTTTAAAAGTACAATAATGCTGGCATCAGCTAGCCATATGACTAGCTGGCACCAGCGCAGTCCTGCCCGTACACGCACGCACCATTGGTCTCCCTACTCCTGTTCATTATGGTCGTATATGTTCAAGGATGTGATGTGGTCAGTAGTAGTAGTTTGGTAACAACAACGACAGAAACGTAGATGTTTGCAAATAGATGCATCCGTGGACTTTAATGATTTGTGATCCCAGCTCATGTGGTAAAACTGTATTTGTGAAGAATTTTTCAGAGCTCATTGATCGCATAAGTGACATGAAATGTAAACGCATACTTTTATATTATACAGAATGACAGCCAGTTCACAAGGAATTGGATGAAAGAATTAAAGAGTACCCCCCGTTAAGATAGGTAAAATGCCCTCCCTCATATATTTCAAAACTAATATTTTTTCTTGTTTTTATAGTAATTAAAATTAGGTTTTGTTATATTTATAGTTTCCTAACACATACCCTAACCTCAACATAACCTAAAAATCACTTTTTTTATAAAATTTTTTTTTTATCTGAAAGGATGAATGATATTAATCCCGCGAAAATCATATAACTAGGACTTAGCACTCTCTTTTACTGTGATTTTTTGCGAGTCCTAGAAAGCAGTTTTTCTAACCTAAAAATAACATTTAAATCATAAAATCTCCGTAACTTTGCTCAGGGAGGGGCTACAAGCAATTTTCTGGGCTTAAAATTTGTATTTTTAAAAAACAAATACAATTTATAATGACCAAAAATTCGATTCTGGCATGGCGCCATGGCGAAAAACTCGAAAAACCATTTTTTCATAGGTTTTCTGTCGGTTATTGGTCTCTAGCAACTCACAAATCATTTTTAGAGAAAAAAACATAGCTTTATTGGATTCTACGTGAAAAAAAACATTGAAAATGTGCATGATTACTTTAGGAATACTTGGATGCTGTTACAAAACAATTAAAAAAATAAAATAATTCTGAAATTATTACATATCTACTTTGCATCGTTGCTGCATTTTATGTTTTTATGACTTTGGTCATTTCTTTAGAGTCTCAAAGCTACTATTCAATGTATTCATAGGCAAATGACGTCCACTGTACGCGGAAAACAGAGACAAATACTAGACAGATAACTATAACTCCTATACATACATATATATATATATATATATATATATATATATATATATATATATATATATATATATATATGTGGAATAACTTGCTATCCCTCGTATATACATAAGGAATGGCGAGTTGTTCTTAGGGAACGCAAATTATTTTTCTTATACATAGATAAAAAACCAATGTTTATCTATTCCTGTAACTATTCTTTTTAGTGTTCTTTTTTAGCTTGTAAGAGACCTAACATGTTTTCTGTCCTCCATAAATCACGAACTCGATAGATTTGAACAATTAAATGATTCCAATTAAGTTCCAAATTCAAAAATTAAAAGATCATTATCTCTTTAGAGTCATAAAGCTACTATTCGATGTATTTACAGCTAAATTACACCTATTGCACGCCAAAATAAGATTTTTAAACATAACTGAAGTAACGGTCGTATCGTCTTTCTTTTTGTATTACAGTAGACTCTGGATACAAGAGAATCAACGGGCCTTCAGGAGAAGAATTTTCTTGAAAATTCTCTTATACAAAGAGTCCCCAACACGCTCGAGTCAAAAGTGATACCCACACCTACTGTTTTGTTGTGTGAGTTGTATCCAACATGCGTGTATATTCTGTCTCTCTCACTTTCATAGTGGTGGGATAACGCAAATATTTAGGCTCACGCCCATATTTAGAAGAAAGAGCTCGAAATCTCTTATATCGCAATCTCTTGTATCGAGAGATCACTGAATCATTAGAGAGACAAAGACGGAATAAGGTTTTAGTAACAATATATATATACAAAGAATAGTGAGCTATTGCTAGGAACTCTAGGAGCTATTGCTTCTCATATATATATATACAAAGAATAGTGAGCTGTTGCTAGAAACAACGCGCTTGATTCTCATATATGTAGAAGCAATGTATTTCTTATATCGGTTGCTACTCTATTTTTTGCGTATAATGGCCTGAAGACAAATCATAATTGTGGCAGTTCTAACAAAGAATATAAATGCTTACATAGAAGTGTACTTTCAGGCTCGAATTTATAGACCCAACACGATTGTTACTAAAACCTTATTCCGTCTTTGTCTCTCTAATGATTCAGTGATCTCTCGATACAAGAGATTGCGATATAAGAGATTTTGAGCTCTTTCTTCTAAATATGGGCGTGAGCCTAAGTATTTGCGTTATCCCACCACTATGAAAGTGAGAGAGACAGAATATACACGCATGTTGGATACAACTCACACAACAAAACAGTAGGTGTGGGTATCACTCTTGACTCAAGCGTGTTGGGGACTTTTTGTATGAAAGAATTTTCAAGAAAATTCCTCTCCTGAAGGCCCGTTGATTCTCTTGTATCCAGAGTCTACTGTAATCTTCGAGCATATACTACTGGAGGAAGCCTCCCAGCTATTAACTGCGTTACAAGGCGAAGAGAGAGAAAGCCTCTATTTTGGTACGTGCTATCTCTCTCTCACTTTCTTAGTGGGGAACAGCAGCAGCCAATCAAATCAGGCTAGAGAGAGACAGCACGTACCAAAATAGAGGCTTTCTCTCTTTTCGCCTTGTAACGCTTGCTGCCATTCGGAGGCTTCCTCCAGTAGTATATGCTCGAAGACTGTAATACAAAAAGACAGATGATACGACCGTTACTTCAGTTATGTTTAAAAATCTTATTTTAGCGTGCAATAGGCATAATTTGGCTGTAAATACATCGAATAGTAGCTTTATGACTCTAAAGAGATAATGATCTTTTAATTTTTGAATTTGGAACTTAATTGGAATCATTTAATTGTTCAAATCTATCGAGTTCGTGATTTATGGAGGACAGAAAACATGTTAGGTCTCTTACAAGCTAAAAAAGAACACTAAAAAGAATAGTTACAGGAATAGATAAACATTGGTTTTTTATCTATGTATAAGAAAAATAATTTGCGTTCCCTAAGAACAACTCGCCATTCCTTATGTATATACGAGGGATAGCAAGTTATTCCACACATATATATATATATATATATATATATATATATGTACATGTAGGAGTTAACGTTATCTGTCTAGTATTTGTCTCTGTTTTTCGGGTGTAGTGGACATAATTTGCCTATGGATATATTAAATAGTAGCTTTGAGTCTCTAAAGAGATGACCAAGGTCATAAAAACATAAAATGCAGCAACGATGCAAAGTAGATATGTAATAATTTCAGAATTATTTTATTTTTTTAATTGTTTTGTAACAGCATCCAAGTATTCCTAAAGTAATCATGCACATTTTCAATGTTTTTTTTCACGTAGAATCCAATGAAGCTATTTTTTTTTCTTTAAAAATGATTTGTGAGTTGCTAGAGACCAATAACCGACAGAAAACCTATGAAAAAAATGGTTTTTCGAGTTTTTCGCCATGGCGCCATGCCAGAATCGAATTTTTAGTCATTATAAACTTTATTTGTTTTTCAAAAATACAAATTTTAAGCCCAGGAAATTACTTGTAGCCCCTCCCAGAGCAAAGTTACGGAGATTTTATGATTTAAATGTTATTTTTAGGTTAGAAAAACTGCTTTCTAGGACTCGCAAAAAATCACAGTTGAAGAGAGTGCTAAGACCTAGTCATATGTTTTTCGCGGGATTAATATCATTCATCCTTCCAGATAAAAAAAAAATTTTATAAAAAAAGTGATTTTTAGGTTATGTTGAGGTTAGGGTATGTGTTAGGAAACTATAAATATAACAAAACCTAATCTTAAGTACTATAAAAACAAGTAAAAATATTAGTTTGAAAATATATGAGGGAGGGCATTTTACCTATCTTAACGGGGGGTACTCTTTCACGAGGGCTTTCCAAAGAGCGAAGCCAACAATCAACGAGAAAAACTTTTAATATTTGATGATCTGATGAGAGAATCGTCCAGCATATCTGTAGTTAATCTCTCCACCAAAGGCAGTCATCACAATAACATGAGTGTCATCTTTATTTCACGAAATCTCTTTAAATAACATCGTGGTATTTTAAAATCTGCGCAATCAATCACAAATAAATCACCTGACGCACCAAGTCTGACTCGGAAAACCTCGTTTTTTACAAGAAGCATATCTCGATGCAACGGCACAAGCACACAGCTGTTTGCTCATAGATCTCAATCAGGGTACACCCGAAAACGTGAGATTTCGAACTTGTATATTTTCATTTGACAAACATCAGTATGTTTATAAGCCTCGTTGCGCACCCATAAAAACTGGTGCTCGCTCAAATAATCCACCAGTCGTGTGATTGTAATGGAGTCGACAGCACGCTTTCGCACGCCGATACCGAAAAAGTATTGGATTCAATAGCATCTTTTATGTGAAATCCATTTTTATCAACGTCAAACCCTATTACGCCAATCAGATTCTAAACTTGTATCACACATTTGAGAGTATACTTTGAACGTTTCACATGGAAATATTTCACTAAGTGAGTGTTACGAAAGACGATTGCGAAAGCGTGCACCCCTGTTGTGAAAACTCGCTAGACCAGGAAGTTATGAGGTAAAAAGGAAATTGCTGGCAAAATCAGCCTACCTACTACGACTAATTATGAAACCTGTTTTATCAGCATGGAGTATGCAAGAAAAATGATTTAAGTTCTTAAGAGGGAGCAGCAGCAGCAACAACAGGTGTATAACGTTACCAACAATTATAAACCATCACTATCACTAGATACCTGGTATAGCAATGACACGTCTCGACGAAGAAATGAGTAAAATTTTACATTCTGCAGCTGATTTACGTAAAAAATCTCTGCAATATTAACAAATTTTATAACTTTTTTTACATTTGAAAGAAGAGAAGAAGGATGACAGTGGTGGTATAATACGTTCACACAAGACAACTTTATTAGAAGCGAGAATGGCAATGGGTACGGACAATAATGACGACATCGGCCAGGAACAGCTTGTCGAGTCAGTACCATAAAAATTTCAAACCAAGGTGAGGAATCTCATTACATATTTGCGACATGCTGGTAATATTAAATGGGATAGTCGTAGTGAAATAAAGCTAGATGGTGCTGTTGTCAAGGGTACTTCTGTTGTTGATTTATTAAACAAAGCAATGACAAATAGAGAAATATCATCGCCTCGTAGATACGAACAGTTCGAACGCGTCTTACGACAAGTTGGTATTTTTTGAGAATGTATTGGTAACGATTAACGTCGGGGAATGGAGATGCGCACACTTTACACAAACTTGTGAGGCATCGTTTTCCTCGTCGATATTATAGCGTTTTCAGCCCATTCAAAGTATGGGAAGCAGACTCTAAACTTTGGCAGATCTTGATGGAGGAAAGACTGATGGATATTTTTACGAAAAACAGTTGAGCAGGGAGTGCAAAGATTTACATAGCGAAGTATTTGAAATTGATGAGGTTTTGAAGAGCAAAAGTAGTGGCTCAAAAAAACAGTATATTGTCAGCTGGAAAGGATATCCAGAATAATGTTATTTTTGTATTGCGAAATTTACCAATTTTTTTTTTTGCAAAGGCAATAAAGAATACTACATTACCGGTAATCGTCCAACGAATTTTGTGTTTGGATTACGAACCGTGCTCATGGTTTAAAGTAACATTTATGAGCCGTATATAACAGGTGATATGCGCACAAGCTTACTACGTATAGTCTTGCTTCATTTGAACTATTACGTTTACGATGGTGTTGAAATTAAAAACTTTTCACCACTCATGTACCTAAAATTGCTGTCTTTAGCGTTTCAGTCGATCGAAATAGATATGAGACGAAAATGAATTTCCAGTTCTATTTAACTACGGTACGCTGACTGTAACACTTCACTTTGAGCACATCTGATAAAATTTTGGACTAAGAAGATTTTTTCGATAATCAAAGCGTTTTAGTAATCAATTGATTACCATCAGTCGGGTGAAAGCATTGGTAGTTTTTAGAAAGATCTCTTTTGATCAGCTATACCAAAATTCAAGCAACATACTCTACTAGTACCAAAACGAGGAGCAAAGGTTGTCAGTAAGGGGGCTCTATGTGCAGGTAATAATATTATAGATGATGTCAATCTTGGTGGCAGACCGGTCAAAGAAAAATTTCTATTGGGTGAGACACCCAATCATTTTCTTTCATACGGGATCTGGACAGTCGATCAAGTTGGAATTGTACACTTTAAATTGCAATAGACACAGCAGCGATCAAGGACTTTTACTGGGTACAGTACAAACCTATATCTTTGCTCAACGATCAATCACCATTTGAATGTACCATTCCTGGTAATACCAAGTATCTCGATTGAGCTCACACAATGTTGAGTGTTGGTGTGAGCATAACGTCAACTAGTATTAAACTGTCTAAAGAACCTAACGTTGGACCGATAAATAATCTTTTGCACTCGTTGTATAATCAAGTTGACATTGTATAATCAAGTTGACGATTAACATTACCGACGCCACACTTTTTTGCGTCGAGTAGGATTGAATCCATAACTTCTACTAACACATGAGAAACTACTGTCGCAAACTACTGCAAAATATCCGCTGGACGTGTAGAAGTTAGGGCACATAATGGTGTGCATGGAAAAACAATTGACAGTGTCATATAAGATTAGATACCAAAAAGAATTTTACTTGGTTCTGTTGAAAATAAAGCTTACACTGGAGGTAAAAGTCTCAACCCGTTTCATCTAAGAAATTTTAATACAAACTTTTCATGTCTGTACGTTGATGGGATCCAGGTGCTATCAAAGCCCTTGCAATCGGATTTCAAAAAGAATAGAATGTATGGTGATGCCTATCACACACTTTTTTGGGTACAGATATTAACTTTATGAATTTAGGTGAATCGATTACCCGTGAAGACTATTCAAACGGTTACTGTCTATTCGCTTTCGAAATGACACCTGATTCATCGGGAAGCGATGGTAGTCATTAGAATTTAATAAAAAATGGCAATGTACAAAGCGATGTTAGATTTGACAACCCACCAGAGAGCGCTGTAAATTGTATAGTATATGCTAAATACGACAATTTGCTCTTTAAGGCAGGTTGCCATAGATTATAGTGGATAAGTGGTGTTGGTGGGAATACATTTCTATTTGCATTTAAGTGAAGCAGGAGATACCTCAATCATCTCAGTCTACGACCAACATTTAGTATAACCAATATGAACCTAGTGATTGATGTATAGTTTCTCAAAGATAACAAAAGCCGTTTGATTCCAAAAGAGGTGGCTGTATTCGGTATACATCAAAACTTTTTTCCTCACTGGATTATAGCTCCTCCTTGTCGATTAAGAAGCCTACTTCAAAATATTTTAAGACAAAATAATTGGGTGATATTGAATCATCATAGTCTAAGATGGTATAAAGGTGATATATCGATAAAAAGATTATATAAGAGTTTGAATTATTTGTAAGCGTTGTCGCAAAATTCACGTGCAAGATCAGAAAGAAGAAAAATTACTTCCCAAGCTGACTACTCGTAAGATTATAAATTTAGAAGAAGATCAAGATTGTCAAGCTTTTGAAAATTTAAATTTGAGTAATGTACAATGTATGCACTATTTCATGAAATCTTATTTAAGTTACGCGTGCGCACCTAATAACGTTGTTTATCTCAATCATTGGCTACTGAAAATTGGAGCTTACGTAAAATTGCTAACTTTGGAAGGTATCGTCAACTTTCTCTGCAATGAACTCAAAAGAGATTGTTCGATATCTAATACGGATCAAGTTTCACACAACAGACGTTCATCCAGTGGATCGGATTCCTTTGATGTGGGTAAAACCCTGTGCATTTGTCCTTAATAGACAAAATTATAACCAGCATAGTGTACACTGGGTTGCAATATACGTTGATAAGAAATGTAGAGGCACGTTTTTTGACAGACTTGGTAGGCCGCCACAAATTCTAACACACATTTTCGGCGCATTTAGAAAATTATAAAAAATTTAGATGGAACAATAAACGCTTACAAAGCGGATATTCCAATGTTTGTGGTCATTACTGTATCATGTTTCGATATTATATGTTTACTGGATTGGGTTTCAAGAAATTCTTAAATTTTTTTTCACAAAATTTGCAAAAAAAATGATACTATGGTCAAGAATTTTGTAGAAAAAATTTGCTATGTGTGAATTGATACTTGACTGTCTCTTATCGGTTGCCTGTCACCTTTTTACAATACCTTCAATTTTTTACAGTACTAGCAATTTTAAGCGCGCTCCACGCGCCTGTAATTTCTTGTTTTATTTTAACCAATCAAAACTGTCTTATCGTGATGATAAATTCTTGCCATCAATTTTTTAAGAGAGGATAAAAGAAACAGCATTCACACGGTCAAGCCACAGTTGTGTATATGTGATTGACAGTAACAATAAAAAAAGTAGAAACAAAAAAAAAATCTAATCAAGATGTCTAGTCAAAAGAGAAGCCTGAAGCAGTCCTTTGCTAATGGCTTGGAATATTTAATAAAACAGGATAGTAAGAAAAATTATAAGCAGCAGTTTTTACCGATAGTCTACGAGCTAAACAGCTCTTTTGGAAAAATTGTCCAGGTAGGCCTGAAGCACATTGGTAAAGAAAAAAAAGTTTGTTCCTATAGTGCACTTGTGTGGATCTCTTTTTTAAGGTCTACATCTATCACTTGACTATTGGGAGGCTGTGTTTTAGTGAACAAATTCTTGTTTACTAAAACAAGAATTTGTTAAAATTGAAGAATTTTTCACCTCTTACAATGAAGAATCTATATTGGATCAGCGACTCTCTATACCTGGATACACCATTCATCTCATGATTAGTTTTGACAAGAGAGCTTTCGAATTGGTGCCTAATGACACTCAACCCGAAGGAGAAGAGAGTGGTGGACCACCGTAAAAATATGGTAAATTAAGTTGTTCATTAGTATTTAAACTTGTCACGTTTGTACATCCAAAAGATTCATCAAAAATGTATAGATTAGAGAATTCAATACTTGAATATTGTTGCGAAATCTGAGGAATATATATTGCAAGAAATAGTGATCTATATAAAAGATGTATTAGAACATAAACAACAATCTCAATATGTATCTTATCATTCTCGTGATATCCAATCTATAATGTCTCATTTAAATCATGATTTTGTAAATAGTCTCAACGAATTATTAACAAAGAATAATCTAGTTTTAACGAAGTAAGACTTGTTTATGATTGTACATAAATTTATGATTTATCATATTTATAAATTAGTTAATTGTATGAATCCTACGCTGTAATGTATGTTTTATTTCTTGATAGCAAATATTTTAAACTATAATAAATGAGTATTTCAATCACCTATTTACTACTGTTTTCTTCATCCTTCATACAAACATTAACCTTTTAAGGACGGGACTGGTCGATATTTCGACCACTCGAGTATCATAATATTTTTGAGGATAATATTATATTAAAATACTTAAAAATATTATGATACTTGAGTGGTCGAAATATCGACCAGTCCCGTCCTTAAAAGGTTAATAATTGCAAGTGAACAAATTTTATATTTTATAATTTAATATAAATTTTTTTATTATTTTAACAATTAAAAAGTAGTAAGTTGCAAATTTAAATTAATAATTTTAAAATATCGATTAAAATAATTTTCCATGGCTTGAGGGGTTAATTACGTTCTAGTTGTTGGGACACAAACAAACTCTTATAAATCTTATAACTCTTACACCATTTTCTTAGAGGTCCTTGACTCTCTAGTCTGTAATCTTTAGGTTTATAAGATGAAAGTTATTTCTAACCTACTCAGTTACTTTCAGGGTGGTGATGCAGTGAGTAGTTATACGGTCCATAGTGCAAGTATAACTAATTCCATAAAAAAAAGAAAAATATAAAGCGGCAAAATAAATATCTTCACGCACAGTCCTTACTTTGGCTATTATAATAAGCGTTCCTTCTTTTCTTTTCCAAGAGTATTTGTCAAGTTATAGTTTGTAATAATAGTTGTGCAAAAGTTATTACGTTCATTATTATTCGTTCTTGCAAAATTCATTTATATATATATTTATTAAGTTATAGTTTGTTATACTATTTATGCAAAAAGTATTACGTAAAAATATATAATTTTTCGTCCTTTTAGTTTAATAATGTATTTTAATAAATTATTATTAGAATAAACTTTTAGAGGATCGAAAGTAGTTATGATTTGTTATAGTATTGGAAATTAATTATTTTAGAAGATTATTGGATAATTCTCATTCTATTCATTCAATATTACATTAAACGGAATATCAGAGCTGCTGGACACAAATTTTGCTTCTATTATTTTATTGATATCTTTTTGAATTCGTAATTTAAACAATTGTGATGACTTGCCCGCTCTAAAGCTATGTTGATATAATAATTTTTGTAAAAATAAAAAATCATTTGGACTTGTTATTTTTTATAAGCTTGAAATGGAAATGAGATAGCAAGTTTGATAAACCTAATCTCAAAATACTACATACCGAAAAATTGTTTATAACTTTTTATGTACAGTGTTTTGGTAAATTCTGTAATTTGTCCACACTCAAGTTTAATATTACAAATTTTCTTACTGTAATGAAAGAATTTGATCTAACGTACGGTTTACTCGTTAACTTGGAATTAAAATATTATTATAATCTATTACGCACCAAGGGAGGGAAGGGGGACATTCTAACCCACGCGTATGTTATCGCCCGAACCGAAGGCGAGGGCGATAAACGCGCGGGTTAAGATGTCCCCCTTCACTCCCGTAGCGCGTATACAATTTTTTACCATAGCCAAGCCGAAAGTTGTCAACTAAAATTACGTGTAACGTAAACGTTATGCTATATTGTTCTACTATATACACTACACAATAATACACTTCACGGTAACACTCGTAATGATAGTTCATTGATAAAAAAAATTTTATTATTTAATCTGATAGAGTTATTCTTCGATACACTCTGTTTCAATGCAAACATTTTTCATCGCACATATTTTTAACTAAATAATAATATAATACAATGTATACATATACATTATAATGTATACATTTTTTTTGTTTCAAATTTAAGAAATTTTGAAAAAGAAACAGAAAAAGATTTTGATATCTGCCTTTGTTTTGTTCTTACTATGACTTTTGATGAAGAGCAAAAAGGCTAGGTATATTAGTCATTATATGGAGAAAAGAAAGAGATGGAGAGATATAACGTATGATATACTCTGTCGTTAGCGCCTGCGCAGAACGTTCTTTTTGCTTCCTGCCCCGACAAGAAAGTGAGGCTTTCAGTGGAAGTAGTGGATATGAAAGTAGAAACTTTCGGGTTGGATATAATAAAAAATTATTTTAGAAGGTATCGAGCTCCGTTATGTCCTTGAACGAATTTTAACAAAGTTGCAGTTTAGGGAAACTAAGGTGTAGTGTCTGTCCTAAAGTTTGTGGATATAAAACAAATATTCTATATATATTTTATTTAAATTTTTTATGACAAGGAAGCAGTTCTAAAAAAGCAAAGGGTAACGTTTGCTTGTTATAATGTTTTAAGGACAGAAATTATTTTCAAAATATGACATTTTAATGTTTTTATAATTTAATTTTATATATTTTCTTCTCTATTCGTTAAATACTATATTTGCCTGAATTTTAACAACAGTGCAGTTTTGAGAAATTAAAGTAAAGTTTTGTTTGACATTATATTAAGGAAATTATCTCATATCATTTTCAAATTAATATAAGAGCTATCATTCATTTTAAACATTGAATTTCAACATATTTGAAATTTTTTTTAATGATATAAAGAATATCTTATCCATTTTAATTTATCTAAAGTATCTATTATTTTACTTTATTGAAATAAATAAATCATTAAAATTAGTGAGGAGTATTATTCTTTATTTCATAAGTACCAATCTTACCTAAATGCTGATGATACATTCATTTTAAATTATAATCGCGTTCATTCAATTTTTTTTTAACACTTCATAGGGATCAAAATATTGGAGATTTGTTGGAAAGAAAATTGATGGTGATTATCCTAAGGATATCAGTGACGGTTTCACAGGCATACCTGATAACCTTGATGCCGCCACGATTTGGACGGGTAATGGAAAAATCTATTTTTATAAAGGTACCAAATTTTGGAGATTCGATCCAACTCAACGACCTCCTGTCAAGAGTACATATCCAAAACTTATTTCTAATTGGGCAGGTATACCAGATAATCTAGATGCTTCATTGGCATACCATGGATATACATACTTCTTCAAAGATAAAGCTTATTATCGATTTAATGATAGGAAATTTTCAGTAAGTATGATTTGATTCGTAAAATGATTTTTATAAAATAAAACTTCTAATGACTTTCCATCAAACGTAGTTTATTTACGCAATTCTTAATTTTGCGATGTTTCGGCTGTCTTAAATACCCAATACGTCGGCCCTCTTCTGGCTAAAAACTATTATTTAAAAAATACAATATATAAAAATAACGAAAATTGTTTAAAATCGACAATATCATTGTAACAACAAATACACAAATAACAGCAAAGTCTTATAATTACACAAATAACAGCAATGTCTTACCAAGAATACATGATATCGCAACGATGGTAGAGCGAATGTAATAAATTATTATCAAGCAATATACAAGAATCAAGCATAGACAATACAAATGATAGATAGACAACTATAATTATAGTTCAGTCTTTACAATTTTATCAATTAAATTCTTATAACAATATTTTAACTTTTGAGTATCGCATTATTTATTAATATTGTTTTTATTAGCATGAATGAAAATCATTTTGGAAAAAAGTCTTTTATATAAGTTACGTTCTGTATCCAAAATTTTAGTATTTCCTGTATCAAATTCATGACCAGTAATATCTATATGTTGTACTGAAACAGACTTATTATTGATTTTATACAATCTCTATTGTGTTTATAACATCAAGTTTTTAATTTTATGGAAGTCTGACCTATGTATACAGCGGTACAATTACTACAACATTTTCCGTATCCATAGCATCAGTACGATCTTTCCCAAGCTTAATAAAAGAAGAAAATTTGTTTACACATAAAAAATTTGAACATATTATATTCATTTGATGAGAGATATTTTTAATGAATGGTAACACTAAAAGTGGTTGATTAGAAATCTCTTTTTCAGCAATTAAACTTTTATTTCTACAATGTAATTTTTTATCCGATTTTCACGTTTTTATAAAACTTAAGAGATATCCATTTTGTAAAAGTACCCTATTGAAAATAATGACGTCTTTGGACGTGTCTGGATTTGGAACAAAAAAAGACATCTTTAAAAGACGTCTTTTGAAGACGTCTTTTAAAGACGTCTTTTTTATCAAGATTTTAAAAATAATACCTACTATAATGTTTAAAAAAAGAATGTACTTGAGCTAAAGTGTATATACTTGAATTACGTAATTGAAGTATGTATACTGATTTTCAACTGTGAATAAATCCGCAAAATTATAACCTTATATACCTGCATCTCTGAAATTTGGATAAGGGATTGCAAAGTTAAGAAAAACGGCACCTCACAGTTAAAAATGTAACTACTGAAAAAATTATTCAAATCGACTATTAATTTTGTCTTTGACTGTTAGGTGGCGTTTTTCTTAATACGCGAACTCCTACGAAAATTTTCGTGACGCGGGTATATAAGGTTATAAAATTTCCAGTTTGTTCGCTCAAGCTTTTCGGTCTGCAGAGAGCTGATGCTTATTTTGTTTCTATATCTTTCTTTAGGAAGATACCCTATTAAAAATAATAACAACTTTTCAAGATGTCTTTTGTTGTATTGGGATTCGTAAATACACATCCAATGACATCTTTCAAAGACGTCTTTATATACACTTTAGCATAAGTACGTTCTTTTTTAAAACATTTTAGTAGGTATTATTTTTAAAATCTTGATAAAAAAGACGTCTTTAAAAGACGTCTTTTAAAGACGTCTTTTCCTGTTCCAAATCCAGACACGTCCAAAGACGTCATTATTTTCAATAGGGTAAATTTTGAGACGACTTTAAGTTTTCATTATGAAAACTTGTATAAGTTAATTGAATACTATAATCAACTAACGTGTAAACAATATCTATTTTACGAGAAAGAGGTGATGTAAATCATAGTTTAAATATCTGCCTGAAAATGAAGACTTTCTACACCAATTAGTTATAATTGAATCATAATTTTGTACAATAAGTTCTTATAAGATTATTATTACATTTTTCAACTGTAAACTGTAAACAAGAATTAAAAAGAAAAAGAACATAATCAATCTTATCGTTAGGAACGCATAAAATAATGCCATCAACATATATAAAATAAATAGGAACTGCAAAAGGAAGCTTTTTTGAGCAATCAGTTTCTAGTAATTGTAAGGCCAAATCACATAAAATAGGGCTAAAGGAACTGCCCATGGCTGATCCAAAAATCTGCTTGTAAAATACATTATTAAATTAAAAATACGTAGAATTTAATAACAGACTAACAACATTGCAAAACTCATCCAAAGACAAATTAATCTTGTTAGATAAATATTTTCAAAAATACTTGGTAGCCAAAATAATCAAACTTTCCTGTGTATTGGTATACATGCTTACAACATCTAAACTCATAAGAGTATAACCTAAAGGGATAGTAATTAATTCTATTGTTGAAGTGAAACTTCTTTACCGACGGTATACACTTCCCATAAGAGACATATAAAAAAATTATACGGGAGTGAATTGATTTCATGACGTTACATGCAACAGAACTAATGAAACAGAAGTGTATGTATGTATAGGTGGAGCATCTGCGCCTTCTATATGCAAATCAAGGTACTAAATACGTATGAAGAAAAATTTGCGGGACTGACTTGATGTCAAACGCACATATATAGTTTGCATACTATATGTGCAATACAAATATTTGAAATTGAATAAATAAAGAAAGCAATAGCGCGCGTTTTCTCTCTTTTTCTTTTTTTCTCTATAATGTTCGATGGTAAACCCCTCTCTTCCCTACATTGTTTAAACGTGCACGCGCAAGCCAACGTTTCTTATTTACGTTATCATAAGCCAATCATTTCAAACATTACTCTTGCTACAAATGATAATAGTTTTGATAATTGTAAAGAAAATTAAACTATCATTGTATTTTTGTAAAATAAATATCATTAACGAAAATTTCATACACTATCTGATTTGAAATTTAAAAAAAATTAATTCTTCAAATAAACTAGATTATTTTAATTTAGTTTTATTTAATTTAATAATTATCTAATTTTAAAATTAAATGAAACAGTGATAGAACTTTAATAAACATTCATGAGCTCTATGATTTCGTAAAGAAGTTTCACTTTTGTCGGCCAGTCCCAAAGACTGCCACACCAGTTTTTTATTTGAGTTGTAAGCTATTTTTCATGAAAGACCTTAGAACTAGCTACAGGAATATTAGACTTTTAAAACTTGGATATAAATTTAGAGAACCAATAAGTAAGTGAATTAACAGCTGATAATATAATTCTAATGGAAAAACCATCCTTGTGAACTTTAATTAAACCACATGCTTTGGAAAGATTTGATTTGTCAATGAGCCTTTTCAAAAATATATATAATATGTCTTAACAATTTTTGTTTCCAATATTATAATATCAAAATTTATTCAATATTATGATTTTAAGTTAAAATTTATTTGAAAATATACGTAAAATAATTATAACTGTAAATTTCAAAAGCTTTATAATGAAATATTTCATAATGATTTGTATCGTGAAAGTTCCCAAGTGACATCGCTCCTGGCCAGTACTTACCTGCAACCTGTTTTTGGGTACGTTGGTACTAACGGTGGTTCATATAAGAATCGTACCGGAAACGTTCTCAGTTGAGTGAAAATGTCCGCTTAGGAGGCTGTATATCGTACCCGCAACGTTTCTTATCATGAACCCTACTGAAAAATATATATGAGATCTCATATGAGATCTCATTTATATTTTACATTTTCAACCCTACTAAAAAATATATATGAGATCTCATATGAGATCTCACATGCGATCTCAAATGAGATCTCACATGCGATCTCATATGCGATCTCATATCAGATCTCATATGAGATCCCGTATGAGATCTCATATATATTTTCTATTTTCAACCCTACAAAGAAATATATATGAGATCTTATATGAGATCTCACATGCGATCTCATATGAGTTCTCGCATGAGATCACACATTACAATCTCATATGAGATCTCGTATGAGTTCTCATATATACTTTATATTTTCAACCCCTACTGAAATATCTATATGAGATCTCATATAGATTTTTCAGTCGGGGTTGAAAATATAAAGTATATATGAGATCTCATATGAGATTGTAATATGAGATCTCATGCGAGAACTCATATGAGATCGCATGTGAGATCTCATTTGAGATCTCATTTATATTTCTCAGTAGGGTTGAAAATAGAAAATATATATGAGATCTCATACGGGATCTCATATGAGATCTGATATGAGATTGCATATGAGATCTCATGTGGGATCTCATTTGAGATCGCATGTGAGATCTCATATGAGATCTCGTATATATTTTTTAGTGGGGTTGAAAATGTAAAATATAAATGAGATCTCATATGAGATCTCATATATATTTTTCAGTAGGGAACAAATATAGTTTCCACAATGTGCTAAAATTGTATCACTGTGCGTTTTTAGTACGTACATTGGAACGTAACTAGCTCATTGCTAAAACGATCCTAAACAATAATATAGAATTCCATACAAATATTGATTCCCAAACAAGAACGTTTCTGGTACGTATCACGAAAAAATTAAAACACTTCTGCAACGTATGTGGTAAAGTTTTTAATGACACGATCGGTGTACCGGTATGGCACGTTTTTGGTACCATTAGCATACGTTGTGGGTACGTTCCGAAAATGAAATATACAATCAAATTAGTTAGTAAAATATTTAAGACCAGGCCAGAGTAGAATCTGATACCAACTGAGTAACAATTGAGTTTTTTGTTATTTACTCAAGTATTAATCGGTTTATCTTCAAATTAAAGGTTGAGCGCAATAGATATTATTATTATTAAGGATACCGTCTACTCAAAAATCAATCAAAAATTTTGAAATTTTCAATTTTGAGATTATTAAGAATTTTCATTCTGTTGGTAAATACCTACAAGAAAAATCATATTATATGTCCTAAGAATTATTTTTTCAGTCACTATTCTAGAAAAACAAAAAATCAATATTATATTGATATTGTTATTTCACGGCAATATTGTTGCAAACGAAAATAATTCTAAATAATTTTTACTTTTATGTAATATGTAATATTCAACTTCATACACGTAGAAAGTATTTGAGAAAAAAAAAATATATATATATATATATGTATATATATATACATATATACATGTAACGGCAGTATCTGGTACTTTTTCAATGTCTAATGGCAGATCCTGGGACTTTTGTCGGAACCTGGGACTTCCCAGATTCCAAACTCATCTAAGGGTTGCATCTGGGCATCCCAGATCGTTCCTGGGAGTTTTACACGATCTAATGTTAGAAACTGGGAATCCTAAAATCTATCAAAAGATAAAGTGAAAAATATATACGGGAAAATTGGTTAAGTCCCAGTTTATTTCTGGGAATCCCAGATCAATGAAAATTTCTTTTTGGGAATTCCAGATTAATGAAAATTTCTTTTTGAGAATTCCAGATACCTAAAATTTTGTATAAGACACATTCACGACATTTATACTCTTTTGCTGCCTTATTCAGTTTGCAAATGCTTCTATTAACAACATCGTATGACTTCGAGTATTGACGTACTCAAAGTCATAGAAGGTTAGCATCACATCAAACTTAATTTCGATTTCCTATAATTTAAGTCTTTGAATACTCTGTAAGTTGTCTAAAAATAAAGCTCGAAGAAATTTCTTTTTGATATTGATGTAAGAAACCTGCAAAAATCCATAGAAAAATTCTTTAAATGCCTTTGATAATAAGAATTATAATTTCCACGATAATATTAACCAGCATAATTGGTTGATTGAACTTTCTACATTTAACTTTGGACATATTGAAAGAAAACATACTTTTCATGACGTTATAAGTTAAAAAATGCGTGAACATCTAAATTGGGTATAGCAATAACTCAGTGCGAGGATATAATCCTAAGTTTTCGACTGTCCCTATCATCAACATTAAATATTATTAAAATTTAGGCATTTAAGATACTAGAAGTCAAAGAAGATTAGCTTTATATGAATTCAGTTTCCTAAAATAGAAGCCACAATACTTATTACAGCAATCACACGACAGTAATCTTACGAGTTTTTAAGCTCATAAGTGTGTTTGTGAACCAAGCACATGTTAGGTACAGTGGTGCTTGCATACATTAGCCGAAAGCGAGATTTGAAGTTAGAACGTCGAGATAACAAATCCAAAACTATACCGACTGAGCTACAGACCGGCTCAATTAACAAAAGTAATATATTTAATATAAGATATAATATATCTACTGGAAAAAAATTTGTCGTTGATTGTGGGGTCCCGTAAGCAGCGCCTAGTCTGCATATGCACTAATCCGGCACTGTATTATTAATTACAGACAGTAATAGTTCTGATTTGTTATACTTAGTTAAATGTTCAACAATACGAACAAATGAAAAATCCATGATGAGTGAAAATGTCCTCAAACGATACCTTGAGTCCCAAATGCGAATGAGCGTTTATTAAAAACATCTTATCCTTAGCATTACATGTATTATTATATTTTATGAAAAACTGAAATGTATTTCAAGTATGAATAACATAGGCCTTTGGTACAGAATAATTCTGTTCCGATCATTCTTGATGAACAAATATGTCTCCGTCCATTTGAAGTTAATACAAAAATGTATGTGTATTAAGGTAGATCTCCACGTATATATAGCGCATAAATTGTGGCTTGTTTTACCTTTATTTTAATTACTTTATAAGGCATAAGCACACTGAAAAAAAAATTTAGTGATTTCAATAAAAATTTATTTGGTTCAACTAAATGGTTTGTTCCAATACTCCCTAACAAATATTTATTTGAACCAAACCACAATATTTAGTTGAATTCGATAAATATTTGATTACTTTAAATAAAATTTTTAGTTTGAACAATTAAATATTTCATTGAAATCGATTTTTCACACTCTCAAAACAAGCAAATATTTATTTAAACCAAATAAATATTTAGTTGATTCAACTTGATAATTTGTTTGAATCAACTAAATATTGATTTGAACGAAATAAATATTTTATTAAATTGCAAATCACAGTTTTTTGAAACAAGCAAATATTTATTTAAACCAAATAAATATTTAATCAATTCAACTTGATAATTTGTTTGAATCAACTAAATATTGATTTGAACGAACTAAATATTTCATTAAATGACAAATCCCATCCTCTTAAAACAAGCAAATATTTATTTAAACCAAATAAATATTTGGTCAATTCAACTTGATAATTTGTTTGAATCAACTAAATATTGATTTGAACGAATTAAATATTTCATTAAATGGCAAATCCCATTCTTTTAAAACAAGCAAATATTTATTTAAACCAACTAAATATTAAACTAAATATCAATTCAACTTGATAATTTGTTTGAATCAACTGAATATTGATTTGAACGAATTAAATATTTTGTTACATTCCTACCTATATTACTCTATTTTAACTTTAATTATTTATTTAATAATTATTTCATTATTTAGTTAACGTCGTCTAATGATTATGGAGTCGTTACAAGCTAGCGCGCCATGCCTAGCTTGCGCAGACTCTTTGTGTGTCTTTGTTGTTTTGTTAAAGTCGTTTATAGCTAGGACACCTTGCCTAGGTATAGCAGACATTTTTATTGAAAAATTATTAGTAATTTTTTAGAGTATTAAGTGAAAAGCCCGTTGTTGTTAAGGACCAAATGCCTTAACATTCAGGGCTTAACACTGGGTTAATAGGATAAGGAATCACTTTGCTTGGATAAGCTCTTTATTTAAAACATACAAAATTATCAGTAAGCGATTACAATAAGGCACGTTAACACGTGTCAAGTCTGCCTCGCTTAAGACAATGCGTTGGCCTATCGCCCGTTGCTGCCTTAAGCAAAGTATGACTATCCCGTGAGAGAGCTGATCCAAGAGTGACGAGAGTCACAAGCTCCTCGCACTGCTCGCATCAGCTCTCTTCGGTCTTTCTCCCACTCTTCTACCTTAGTAGAAGAGAGGGAGAGTCGCTGAGTACTTTCAGCGGTACTTACACATGCAAGCGCGTGTACGTATATACGCGCGCTTGCTTGTTAAACTACTTTGGTCTTTTTGGTGTTTGCGCGCGCATGTTCTAGTATTGTACGGTTTCAGGGCCGTACATACTCGGGCGCTTACAATTTCATTAAATGGCGAATCCCATTCTTTTAAAACAAGCAAATATTGATTCAAACCAAATAAATATTTGGTCAATTCAACTTACTAATTTGTTCGAATCAAGTAAATATTTATTTGAACGAACTAAATATTTCATTAAATGGTAAATCCCATTCTTTTAGAATAAGCAAATATTTATTTAAACTAAATAAATATTCAGTCAATTTAACTTGATAATTTATTTAAATCAACTAAATATTTATTTGAACGAATTAAATATTTACTCAAATGGCCAATTCTATTATTTAAATCAAGCAAATATTTATTTGAATCGAATAAATTTTTAGTCAATTTAGCTTGATAATTTGTTTAAATCAACTAAATATTTATTTCAATAAACTAAATATTTCATTAAATTGCAGAGCCCATCCTCTTTAAGCAAACACATATTCATTTGAATTTAAAAAATGTTGTATTGATTCAAAGCACTAAATTTGAAAATTGAGCTTTGTAGATCGAAATAAATGTTTGTTTGGATGGATGAATTATTTGGTTATAACAAATAAATTGTGTACTTTTATCAATATAACATTTGATTCTACCAATAAAATATTTCTTTGAATTAACAAAATATTTGGTTGATTCAAATAAACTATTTGGTTTCATCAATAAAAGATTTCTTGAAAATAAAAAAATATTTAATCAATTGACATATTAAGACTTCTGATATATGTATATATATATATATATATATATATATATATATATATATATATATTTTTTTAAATATTTTTTCAAATTTAATTCAAACAAATAATATACTTCAATTCAATAAATACTTATTTAAATTCATTTTGTTCTATCAAACAAATGAAATAATTAATTTCAACTAAACCATTTATTTGATTTATATACATATATTAATTATACAAAGGTTTCGACATTAATTAATACGCTTTATAAAGTTTATCGCACATAATACATTCAACATAAATATCGCACGCATTACAATTTTATTATGATCTTCAATTCTGATTTTCCTTATATATCAAACTGAAGGCCCTCCAACCACTTGCGAGATTCAGTAAAGAGAAAAATTAACGACGCCATCAAGCGGTAACATTATCAAACCATCGTAGTGATTTGAATTAGTTATTTTGAATAAATGAATTATTTGAATTTAATGAGTTGTTTTTGCTATCCTATTAAACCTGAAGATTCCGAGTTCGATCCCAACATCGCGATTTTTTTTTTTTTTAATTTCATTCTTAATCAATCTAAAAATAACTATTTGTATTTTTTATTAATTAAAATAATTTTTAATTTTTTTTAAAATTGTGTATTAATAAAAAATAGTTATTTTTAAAATTACATAAAAAAATAAAAATCTTTTAACAAAATTAATTAATACAAAATAGATTATATGATTTGATTCAATAAATCATTTATTCAAAATATAAAGATATATTATTAAATTGAATAAAGTATTCTTAGATTTTAAATAAATAATTATTTGATCTTAAGCATTTTATCACTCATAATTAATTTAGTCAAATTAAATAAATATTTTAAATTTAGATAAATAAGCCTTTTAATCTGATCAACTATTTATTTACATGTAAATAACTTTAAAAAATAAAGTTATTTGTTGTAGATAAAAGATTTTGTTGACAAAAAAAATCTTATTACTTAGATCAAATAAATATTATTTGAAGCGAATAAATGAGAATTTGAGTAAAAGATACTTTTTTTTCATTCAAATCATCAATTTCTTTCATTCAAATAAATAATTTAGTTAAATTCGATGAATATTTATTTGAATTCATTTTGTTCTTTCGAAAAAACGAAATAATTGATTTCAAACAAACTGTTTATTTGTTTCAATTAATGATTCTGCATTATCCGACTAAATGTTGATTGTTTTAAATAAATGCTAATTAAAATAAACGTGTTTTTAATTCAAAACTAATTTATTTCATTCAAACAAATAAATCAGTTCAATTTAATATATATTTATTCAAATTCATTTTGTTCTACACTGAGAAAAAAATTTAGTTGAGTCAATGAAATAAATTTAGTTATTAAATATTTTGTTGATAAAAATTAATTTTGATTAAAGTAATATGCAAGGTTATTAGATCACTGAAATATTCAGTTAAAATAAAAAAAAATTAATACCTAAGTTAAAAAAAAATAAATATTTTTTTAAAATAAAGAAAAATTTATTGTTTTGGTTAAATTATTCGATTGATTTAATCAAATCAATTTCATTAAGGCAGCTGATGAAATTTTATAAAATATTTATTTGTAACAATAGAATATGTTTGTAAATTATCTATATAGTTTGTTACAGTAATTAAATATTTATTTTAGTAAATCGTTTGTAAAATTAACAAAATCTTTAATAACAATAAAAAAATATTGATCAATCATCAATATAATATTTACGTGAATTAACGGTCATCCAATTAAGTTAAAGATGCTTATATTGTAAATAAATGCTTCACTAAGTTAATAACATTGTCATTTAATTAATAATATATGTGATTGTATAAAAAAAAATATTTTGTTGTATATAACACATAAAATTTGATCAGCATTTCAATAAAAATTACAATTAATTTAAAGAAATAGGTTCCTTAAAATCAACAAATCCAATTTCAATGAATTTACAAAAAGAAAACCAATAAATTATTTTTTTAAAGTCAAGAAAGGTGCAACGTAAAATCAGATATTAAATTTTTTTTAAAGATATATTTATTAAACCGAATATATTTATTCTATTATTTCTATCAAGTTGTTATTGAAACAAGAATATATTTCACTGATTTAATTATATTTTATATTAACACTTCCATTAAATTACTTTAATGTACAATAATATATTTGATTATCTTAATGAAATATTTATTAAATCAAATATATTTATTTTATTATTTCTATCAAATAGTTATTGAAACAAAAATAAATTTCACTGATTTAATTAAATATTATATTAACACTTCCATTGAATTACTTTAATGTTTAATAATATATTTGATTATCTTAATGAAATATTTATTAAACCAAATATATTTATTTTATTATTTCTATCAAGTAGTTATTGAAACAAGAATATATTTCACTGATTTAATTATATTTTATATTAACACTTCCATTAAATTACTTTAAGAGGAGGTCACGTATCTCTGTCCTTTTCTAATCGAAGAATTGAGTTTTTTACAAAAACTAATAACTTTAGCAAAAAATGAAGAGAAAGCCGCATCTTGTATCAAAAAAAGCAATATTTTTTTTGATAAGAAGAAATTAATTTTATTGCTTCATTCTCAAGAAAACCTTGAAAAACCAAATTGTCCACCCTAACCTCTATGATTTAAGTTTTTCAAGGTTTTCTTGAAAACAAAGCAATAAAATTAATTCTTTCTTATCAAAGAAAATGTTGCTTTTTTTGATACAAAATGCGGCTTTCTCTTCATTTTTTGCTAAAGTTATTAGTTTTTGTAAAAAACTCAATTCTTTGATTAGAAAAGGACAGAGATACGTGACCTCCTCTTAATGTTTAATAATATATTTGATTATCTTAATGAAATATTTATTAAACCAAATATATTTATTTTATTATTATTCTAACGTATTTATTCTATTATTTTTATCAAATTTTGATTAAAAGAAAAATATATTACATTGATTCAATTAATTATTATATCACCTCTATTAAATTACTTTACTGTTCAATAATATATTTAATTATATTAATGAAATATTTAATAATTTCAAGATTATTGTTTTATTCTTTCAATAAATTTTGAATAGTAACAAAAAGATATTTCATTGTTTCAATTAAATATTGTATGACTTATATTAAATTATTTCACTGGTCAATGAAATACCTAATCATTTTAATACAATATTTAGTTGCTTTGATGAATGCGTTTTTTCTCTTTATGAAATATATGATTGATTCCATGAAATATCTCATTGTCTTTTACTCAAATAATTTCATTGCTATTGTGGGGACACTCACACTTGTATGTATGCGTATGGCGCTGTAAGCGCACCAATACACATGTCAGCGTATACATGTGAACGCCTCTGCGCAGGCTCATATCAGACGAGGAAGAAGCAGCTCCGAGACTGCTTGCTTGTACTTCAGTCTTACTCCGCCAGCCATTGCGCTTAGTCGCTTTGGCTATATAATAAACCTATAGTTAAACTTATATAGTTGTAACTTATTTCCAGATCCCATCTCCTTCTGCATTACTTATATATACAATGCCACCTAAGGCATTATAACTGGTGACCCCGACTGTCTTCAACGGCGACATGGCAGCCATTTTCTCAACAAGTCACGGACCAAGGGGGACGCCTCGAAAATCCGCCATCTTGTACTCTTCTCTGTGCTGGCTAAGCACTGACCTTGCTGCCTTTCTCGTCGCTGACTCACGCACCAGGAGTTTTTGGGACCGGAGAAACGGAGTATCGCGCCCGTATCATCGTACGACCTCTGGGTGCTCCAAGTAGGAGACGCTTTTCTTGCGGCCTTCGCCTCAGCGTCTTTGTCCAGAGCATCGCAGGTTCTACTAAAGAGGTAGTGAGAGTTGCTGAAGTGCACTCTCTTTTATATATATTTTATTAAAATCGCGATTGCACCAGCAAAAATTATGTATGTGCAAATATTCGCGTAGTAGAATTTTATTTCTAGAAAATTCTGGCCACGTGGCGCCATTTTACTAAGTACACGCCTAGCCTCAAGAAAATTTTCTTTTCATGGCAGTGCGTGTTGTGGCCATTTAAAATTGTGAGCTCGCGAGAAAATTTAATTTATCACTTTAGTGAAAAGGCACGCCTTTGACACGCGTTGTAGGCTATGCACGCATTATGTCTGGCGTTTAAAAATTTTCGCTCGCGTTACATCTCTTAAAGTACCAAAACATATTATCTCAAGGAATTTGATGCCCCAAGACACACGTTACAGGCTATGTACGCATTGTGTCCGGCATACAAATCCTTTTCGTCCGGTAACTACGCAATTTTGCTTCACAAAGAAACGGCTAGTTTCAAATTGGGCAAATGCGTGTTTTTGAGTCTAACGGTCGAAATTTATAACCTAAAGTAAACTACCTCAAGGTCAACGGAAGAACATCATTTTAATATTAAGCGAGTGCGGAGTGCGAGGAGTCGGTTTTTCTTTCTAAACTAACTAGCATTGATTTTATATTTGCGTACGAAAAATTTTAACGAAAGAACCGATTTCAGACTCATTAGTATAGTTTAAGTCAGTACAAAATTCTATTTAAAGTTCTCTGAAGTACAATATAAAACTAGTCGTACATATTTGTGTCGTATTTAATTTTTATTTATCTATTATATATTCTATTTGTATTTTTGTCTATATATACATATATTTTTTTATTTTTTATACACATCTTTTAATCTATAAAACCTTAATTGTGCACAACTGAGGATTTCTCGTCCTAAAATTTTAATACATTTTAAATTATACATATTTTTCTTTAATACTATTGTGAGAAAATCTCACTCTAACTCGAGGCGCTGGCATTGCTTAAGAAAGCTCCTTCGTCGATTCCTTCGGATCTCAAACGGGGACTATCGAGAGTAGTGCGAGTGCCAAGAGTTTTTTCTATATTATTTTGACGTGGTAATAGACGAGAAACCCACAATTGCTCTTATCGGGTAGTCGGTCACGTGAGACATTCTCTCTGATTTCTCACTCGCGCGGGAAGGGGGGCTTCTCGGTGCTTGGCCCTTTACACCAGCGCCGGAAGGTCGGCTTGACGACGTCGAGTACGCGTTTTGTTCGCACTTGCGCACTGGGAGACTTCTGTGTGTGTCAGGCGTCGACCGCTGGAGGTCTCTTACGCTGAGCACGCGGATGTCGATCTGGTAACGCAAGACGCTTTTTTAAGTATAAATTCGTTTTTCTTTTTAAATTTAAAGAGAGGATTTTTCTCGGGCTGCACCTTAAATAAATTAGGAAAAGTATTTTTTCCTTCTCTGCGACTACTCGTCCATAAAATGACTCTGCACCCTGTGCAGTCGGAACACATGGCCAAGAGCTATCTCATGTCAGTAAATCGGATTTTGTTGCCGAATCCCGTATTTCTTATAAATAGAAATGATGACATGGACAAGTTGTTGCCGGGGGGGATGATCGCGGCGTTGGCAGCGACATTCAAGCAACTAGCGATAGGATAATGGATGAAAGCGCGCTTCCGGAAATAACTCAAAGTAATCAGATTATTAATGCACCGGAATGCGTAGAAGCTTTAGAGACTTCCACCCTTAATAAAGACAATCCTTTCCTCTATCATTCATCCACAGCTAACTCCCTCTGTAAAGTACCTGAAAAAAAAAAATTTATCCCAAACATCCTAAAAAGAAATAAAATCAATTCGATTTCAATAGAGAATGGGGAAGTGGACAAGAAGATTAGGTTTCGCGATCAAGTCTCGGTTAAATATGTACGTAAGGCCTCGCACTCACCTTCGAAATTGTACAAAAAGCGTAGGCTAAATACCGCTAGAGATTTGGGAGAGGTTAAATACCTCCATGCGAAATATTTAAGTATAACTAACCAAAATGTTCTTCTATCTATTCTCTAGCTTCTCTCACTGACACTTTTGTAAATGCGCAATAGTTAATTATCTAGTTTAATTTTTCTTGTTTCATTTTTATTTTATTAACTCTTTATCAGTAGAGTCATATATTTTATATTCTTTTGCGTTCTAGGCAACGCATTTCTTCCTTAATATAAAGTAAATTCACGCATGTAAGATTCCCGTAACAGTCAAGTGCACTACTTGAAATTTCAGTTAGTTAATTATAATATTGATAATGCACTTTGATTTTCATAATATACACTCAACTTCTTATTTTTGATTTATGCAACTTAGCATACGCCAATAAGCAATTTGTATTATAATAAATTGATGCTACTTAATTTAATAAGTAATAATTATCTTGACGAGTTGAAAAACTATATAATGCATCAACCATTCTCATCAACAAATTATAATCAAGTGAGTTGTACACATTAACTTGCAACGTCATAGTGCATTTGACTGCAATAACTAATGCGCAAAATTCTGCGATTATGTAAATTTTTTGTAATATTTCACAGCGAACTTAATGTAGTACATAATAGCGCTCATACTTGAAAGTAAAGCACCATAAGTGCACTATATATAATATACTCAAGTACCTTAAAGCAATATGTAACAGCACTAAACTTGTTCCGTGCGTAGCGCAATCTCACGAGTAATTCCTTTTTCACTGCACTTTTAAGTGAATTAATCATTAATAGCGATAAATAGCTAATAAATATTAACAGTATTCACTGTAATAAAGCATTTTATTTTTGCAAACTATATGTAAATCCTAAAGGATTTCTAATAAAAAATAATAACAAATAAGTATTAACAGTCCTTACTGTAATAAAAAATTTGTAAATCTTCAATGATTGTTAAATAATTGCATTTTAGGCTGTGATAATAACTGCGATATTTGTAATGTTACTGCGATCTTTTTAATCTAATTGTTATTGCGTTTATTAATTTATATTGTATAAAAAAGACTGACTCTAATTGTTAACCTATCTGTGATATAAATATGCATTTTTTTGCGCTTTTGTAAATAAATAATTACCCTTAACAAAAATTTAATTGTTGGGGGGGAGTGATGTAGGGACACTCACACTTGTATGTATGCGTATGGCGCTGTAAGCGCACCAATACACATGTCAGCGTATACATGTGAACGCCTCTGCGCAGGCTCATATCAGACGAGGAAGAAGCAGCTCCGAGACTGCTTGCTTGTACTTCAGTCTTACTCCGCCAGCCATTGCGCTTAGTCGCTTTGGCTATATAATAAACCTATAGTTAAACTTATATAGTTGTAACTTATTTCCAGATCCCATCTCCTTCTGCATTACTTATATATACAATGCCACCTAAGGCATTATACTATATTATAATTAATTGGATGCATTAAATTAATTAAATTTTCAATTGATTCAAATATTTGATTTATTTTGTTCTATAAAATTATTTTATTACTTTTATTATTTAATTATATTGCGTCTATGAAATCAGTGATTAATTGAATTAATTATTATTTTTAACAATTAAATATTTTATTATTTATGTTCCAATTAAATATTTTGTTGTATTAATTAATTTCTTTATCAGATCGATTAAATAATTATTTGATTATCTTAATGAAATATTTATTAAAACAATCAATTATTATTTAATAACATATTTACTAAATCAAATGAAATATAATGTTAAAATTAATATTTAATATTCTTGAAAAATATTTTTTTGTATAAGTTATCATCCTTTATACTCAAACAAACTCATGTTTTAAATACGTGACTAGCTAAGTGAATAACTTAGCAAAATATGTATTAAAGTTAATAAAAATTACAGAGAAATCTGATTAAATACTTGTTGAAATCAAGTAAATCCACTATTTGATTCATCTACATAATTTATTTCATTCAAATAACAGATATTTGAACTAAAAGAAACATTTATTGTTTTAACAAAATCATTTAGTTCGATGGTTTGATGATACTACCGCTTGGTGGAGTCGTTAATTTTCGATCTCGCAAGCGGTAAGAGGGCCTCCAAGTTGATATATAAGGAAGTTAAAAATCCAAGATAATACGTAAATTGTAATGCGAACGAAATTTATGTTAGATTTACTGCGCGTGCGATCACTGTATAAAGCATACTAATGTTAGTATGTTAATAATTGTTATTCTTTACAATATGAATAAATGTAATTATATTCAGCTGTCCTTCAATGAGAGTCATCGATTCATTGATGTTAATAAATAAATATAAATCACTGAAAGCAAATACTGTTGATTAAAGACAGTATTTGTTCGATTAAAATATCTATAAATCGAATTAATTAAATATTTCTTTACTTTGAAGAAATATTTTATTTGTGAAACCGAATAATCTATCAATGTTTTTATATTAATAAAATTTTTTGTTAAGACGATGAATTAATTTTATTGAATCAATTTTTGCAATATTCAATAAATTAAACTTTTATTTGAAAATATAAAATATTGAACTAATTAAATTTCAATATAGCATTATTATGATGAAATAATTAATTAGAAAAACAAATGGACATTTTAATTGATAATTTTTTTTTGTTAAAACAATGAATTAATTTTATTGAATTAATCTTCGCGACATTTAATAAGTCAAATATTTAATTGAAAATACAAAATATTATTTGATTTAATTCCAATATGTATATTAATGTAATGGAATAATCAATTAGAAAAACAAATGGGCATTTTAATTGATAAAATTTTTTATAAAAACAATGAATTAATTTTATTGAATCAATCTTCGCGACATTTAGTAAATCAAATATTTATTTGAAAATACAAAATATTATTTGATTCAGTTACTATATGCATATTGATGTAATGAAATAAGCAATTAGAAAAACAAATATGCATTTGAATTAATAACAAATTTTTTTAAAACAATAAATTAATTTTATTCAACCAATATTTGTGATGTTTAGTAGAATCAAATATTTATTTTAAAAAATGAAATATTTATTTGACTCAATTAAAATATTTATATTAATGTCACAAAATATTTTATGTGCCGCCCGCACCTAAGGGATTTCATTGATTCAATTAAGCCTTACTTAATGCAACTAAATTTTTTTCTCAGTGTATCAAACAAATGAAATATTTGATTTCAAATAAACCGTCTGATTCATTCAAAGAATTATTCTGTTTTATCCAACTAAATCTTGGTAATTTCAAGTACATGCAAATTTAAATAAACGTGTTTTAAATTCAAAACTAATTTATTTCATTCAAACAAATTATTAAGTTCAATTCAATACATATTTATTCAAATTTATTTTGTTCTATCAAACAAATGAAATATTTTATTTCAAATAAACTGTTTATTTGATTTAAATAATGATTCTGCTTTATCCAACCAAATGGTGGTTATTTCAAATATATGCTTATTCAAATAAAAATGTTCATAATTCAAAACTAATTCATTTTATTCAAACAAATAATTTAGTTCAATACAATATATATTTATTCAAAGTCATTTTGTTCTATCAAACAAATAAAATATTTGATTTCAAATGAACCGTTTATTTCATTTAAATAATTATTCTGTTTTATCCAACTGAATTTTGGTTTTTTTAAATAAATGCTAATTCAAATAATCGTGTTTTCAATTCAAAACTAATTTATTTTATTCAAACAAATAATTTAGTTTGATTCAATACATATTTATTCAAATTCATTTTGTTCTATCAAACAAATAAAATATTTGATTTCAAATGAACCGTTTATTTCATTTAAATAATTATTCTGTTTTATCTAACTGAATTTTGGTTATTTTGAATAAATGCTAATTCAAATAAACGTGTTTTCAATTCAAAACTAATTTTTTTATTTCATTCAAACAAATAATTTAGTTTGATTTAATACATATTTATTCAAATTACTTTTTTGTTCTATCAAACAAATGTAATATTTGATTTTAAATAAACAGTTTATTTCATTTAAATAATTATTCAGTTTTATCTAACTAAATTTTGGTTTTTTCAAATAAATGCTAATTTAAATAATCGTGTTTTCAATTCAAAACTAATTTATTTTATTCAAACAAATAATTTTGTTTGATTCAATATATATTTATTCAAAATAATTTTGTACTATCAAACAAATTGAATATTTTATTTCAAATAAACCGTTTATTTGATTTAAATAATGATTCTGCTTTATCCAACCAAATGGTGGTTATTTCAAATATATGCTTATTCAAATAAACATGTTCTTAATTCAAAACTAATTCATTTCATTCGAACAAATAATTTAGTTCAATACAATATATATTTATTTAAATTCATTTTGTTCTATCAAACAAATCAAATATCTGATTTTAAATGAACCGTTTATTTCATTTAAATAATTATTCTGTTTTATCTAACTGAATTTTGGTTTTTTTAAATAAATGCTAATTCAAATAATCGTGTTTTCAATTCAAAACTAATTTATTTTATTCAAACAAATAATTTAGTTTGATTCAATACATATTTATTCAAATTCATTTTGTTCTATCAAACAAATGTAATATTTGATTTTAAATGAACCGTTTATTTCATTTAAATAATTATTCAGTTTTATCTAACTAAATTTTGGTTTTTTCAAATAAATGCTAATTTAAATAATCGTGTTTTCAATTCAAAACTATTTTATTTTATTCAAACAAATAATTTTGTTTGATTTAATATATATTTATTCAAAATAATTTTGTACTATCAAACAAATTGAATATTTTATTTCAAATAAACTGTTTATTTGATTTAAATAATGATTCTGCTTTATCCAACCAGATGGTGGTTATTTCAAATATATGCTTATTCAAATAAACATGTTCTTAATTCAAAACTAATTCATTTCATTCGAACAAATAATTTAGTTCAATACACTATATATTTATTTTAATTCATTTTGTTCTATCAAACAAATCAAATATCTGATTTTAAATAAACTGTTTATTTCATTCAAATAAATATTCGGTTTTATCCAACTGAATTTTAGATATTTCAAATAAACGCTCATTCAAATAAACGTGTTTTTAATTCAAAAGGAATTTATTTTATTCAAACTAATGATTTAGTTTAATTTAATATATATTTATTGAAATTTATTTTGTTTCATCAAACAAATGAAATATTTGATTTCAAATGTACCGCTCATTTCATTCCAATAATTATTCTGTTTTATTCAACTAAATTTCGGTTTTTTCAAATAAATGCTTATTTAAATAATCGTGTTTTTAATTCAAAACTAATTTATTTCATTCAAACAAATAATTTGGTTGTATTCAATGTATATTTATTCAAAATAATTTTGTTCTATCAAACATATTGAATATTTGATATCAACTAAACCGTTTATTTGATTTAAATAATGATTCTGCTTTATCCAACCAAATGGCGGTTATTTCAAATAAATGCTAATTCAAATAAACATGTTTTTAATTCAAAACTAATTTATTTCATTCAAACAAATAATTTAGTTTAATACAATATATATTTATTCAAATTCATTTTGTTCTATCAAACAAATGAAATATTTGATTTTGAGAGCATGACGAAGCTGTCCACCTTCTAATAATATTTCCAATCCTAACTTATGAATAAACGATGCGTTTAATCGAGTTTTTTGCTATAAAGAAAAAATTTGTAAGATTAAACTCTTGTGCGGACAACTCAAGAAAACCACCAAAATATTATACATACAAAGTTATAATAAAAACTTCCAATATATCGTATTTTAAGGTTAGGTTTGTCGAGTTTGATATCTAATTTCCAATCCAAGCTCATAAAAAAATAACAAGTTCAAATGATTTTTTATTTTCACAAAAATTATTGTATTAATATAACTTTAGTGCGGACAAGTCATTATATTTGTTTAATTTAAGAATTTAAAAAAATATCGATAAAATAAAAAAAGCAAAACTCAATTGCTGCAGCTCCGACATGCCATTAAATAAACCGTTTATTTTATTTGAATAATTATTCTGTTTTATCCGACTGAATTTTGGTTATTTCAAATAAACGCTTATTCAAATAAACGTGTTTTTAATTCAAAAGGAATTTATTTTATTCAAACTAATGATTTAGTTTAATTTAATATATATTTATTGAAATTTATTTTGTTTCATCAAACAAATGAAATATTTGTTTTCAAATATAGCGATTATTTTATTCAAATAATTATTCTGTTTTATCCAACTAAATCTCGGTTTTTTCAAATAAATGCTAATTCAAATAATCGTGTTTTCAATTAAAAACTAATTTATTTCATTCAAACAAATAATTTAGTTTGATTCAATATATATTTATTCAAAATAATTTTGTTCTATCAAACAAATTGAATATTTGATTTCAAATAAACCGTTTAATTGATTTAAATAATGATTCTGCTTTATCCAACCAAATGGTGGCTATTTCAAATGAATGTTAATTCAAATAAACGTCATTTTAATTCAAAACTGATTTATTTTATTCAAACAAATAATTTATTTTGATTCAATATATATTTATTCAAAATAATTTTGTTTTATTAAACAAATTGAATATTTGATTTCACATAAATTGTTTATTTGATTTAAATAATGATTCTGCTTTATCCAACCAAATGGTGGTTATTCCAAATAAATGCTAATCTAAATAAACGTCATTTTAATTCAAAACTAATTTATTTCATTCAAACAAATAATTGATTTTGATTCAATATATATTTATTCAAAATAATTTTGTTTTATTAAACAAATTGAATATTTGATATAAAATAAACCGTTTATTTGATTTAAATAATGATTCTGCTTTATCCAACCAAATGGTGGTTATTTCAAATAAATGCTAATTCAAATAAACGTGTTTTAAATTCAAAACTAATTTATTCCATTCATACAAATTATTTAGTTCAATTCAATATATATTTATTTGAATTCAATTTGTTGTATCAAACAAATGGAATATTTGTTTTTAATTAAACCGTTTATTTCATTTAAATAATGATTCTGCTTTATCCAAATAAATGTTGATTATTTCAAATAAATGCTAATTCAAAAAAACGTGTTTTAAATCCAAAACTAATTTATTTCACTCAAACAAATTATTAATTCAATTCAATATGTATTTATTCAAATTCATTTTGTTTTAGCAAACAAATAAAATTTTTGATATTGAATGAACCGTTTATTACATTTAAATAATCATTCTGCTTTATCCAAATAAATGTTGTTCATTTCAAAGAAATGCTAATTCAAATAAACGTGTTTTTAATTCAAAACTAATTCATTTCATTCAAACAAATTATTTAGTTCAATTCGATATCTATTTATTCAAATTCATTTTGTTCTATCAAACAAATAAAATATTTGATTCTGAATGAACTGTTTATTTTATTTAAATAATGATTCTGCTTTATCCAACTAAATGTTTGTAATTCCAAATAAATACTAATTCAAATAATCGCGTTTTTAATTCAAAACTAATTTATTTCATTCAAACAAATAATTTAGTTTAATTCAATACATAATTATTCAAATTCATTTTGTTCTATCAAAGAAATGAAATATTTGATTTCAAATGAACCGTTTATTTCATTTGAATAATCATTTTGTTTTATTTAACTGAATTTTGGTTATTTCAAATAAATGCTAATTTAAATAATCGTGTTTTCAATCCAAAACTAATTTATTTTATTCAAACAAATAATTTTGTTTGATTCAATATAGATTTATTCAAAATAATTTTGTACCATCAAACAAATTAAATATTTTATTTCAAATAAACCGTTTATTTGATTTAAATAATGATTCTGCTTTGTCCAACCAAATGGTGGTTATTTCAAATATATGCTTATTCAAATAAACATGTTCTTAATTCAAAACTAATTCATTTCATTCGAACAAATAATTTAGTTCAATACAATATATATTTATTTAAATTCATTTTGTTCTATCAAACAAATCAAATATCTGATTTTAAATGAACCGTTTATTTCATTTAAATAATTATTCTGTTTTATCTAACTGAATTTTGGTTTTTAAATAAATGCTAATTCAAATAATCGTGTTTTCAATTCAAAACTAATTTATTTTATTCAAACAAATAATTTAGTTTGATTCAATACATATTTATTCAAATTCATTTAGTTCTATCAAACAAATGAAATATTTTATTTCAAATAAACCGTTTATTTGATTTAAATAATTATTCTGCTTTATCCAACCAAATGGTGGTTATTTCAAATATATGCTTATTCAAATAAACATGTTTTTAATTCAAAACTAATTCATTTCATTTGAACAAATAATTTAGTTCAATACAATATATATTTATTTAAATTCATTTTGTTCTATCAAACAAATCAAATATCTGATTTTAAATGAACCGTTTATTTCATTTAAATAATTATTCTGTTTTATCTAACTGAATTTTGGTTTTTTAAATAAATGCTAATTCAAATAATCGTGTTTTCAATTCAAAACTAATTTATTTTATTCAAACAAATAATTTTGTTTGATTCAATATATATTTATTCAAAATAATTTTGTACTATCAAACAAATTGAATATTTTATTTCAAATAAACCGTTTATTTGATTTAAATAATGATTCTGCTTTATCCAACCAAATAGTGGTTATTTCAAATATATGCTTATTCAAATAAACATGTTCTTAATTCAAAACTAATTCATTTCATTTGAACAAATAATTTAGTTCAATACACTATATATTTATTTAAATTCATTTTGTTCTATCAAACAAATCAAATATCTGATTTTAAATAAACCGTTTATTTCATTTAAATAATTATTCTGTTTTATCTAACTAAATTTTGGTTATTTTAAATAAATGCTAATTCAAATAAACGTGTTTTCAATTCAAAACTAATTTTTTTATTTCATTCAAACAAATAATTTAGTTTGATTTAATACATATTTATTCAAATTACTTTTTTGTTCTATCAAACAAATGTAATATTTGATTTTAAATGAACCGTTTATTTCATTTAAATAATTATTCAGTTTTATCTAACTAAATTTTGGTTTTTTCAAATAAATGCTAATTTAAATAATCGTGTTTCCAATTCAAAACTAATTTATTTTATTCAAACCCTGGTAGAAAATGAAACGCTTTTTCTACCATTTTATGGCCATTTCTTTAAAGTAAAGAGCAGAAAATGGGAATGTTTTATGGCCATTATTTGAACTAATATGAAACGTTTTTTTCAACCTTCATAGTGCTAAAAAATGCTAATAAAATGTTGAGTCTGATCCACTATTATTTGAATATAGATAGTTAACAGTAGAGTCTATCAAATTGTGCTCTAATTGATTACTATTAAGAATCATTTAAGGTTTTTTCTTGAAAGTTATCATTAATCATTCATAGAATCACTTTTGTTAATATATTCGCGCGTATATTTTGAGTTGTGATCTGATTGTTAGAGGTTATTTTTAAACGATTAATAAAATTTTCCATTTATTATTTTAAAAAACGATATTTTTATACTCGTTTCGTACTGCGTTTCGTATTTTTATTTTAATAAAATTTAATATTATTTTTATTTTTATAAATTCCAATAAAAATAAACATTGACGAAGGAATGTGAATAAATACTAATCTATATTTTCTCGCCACGTGGCAAAAGTGAGGTTATGATTTTACCTATGATCTGAAAAATTAAGGACTCATTACTAAAAAGTTATATAACTAGTCAAAAACGTTGTCCACAGTTTACCTAATTTTTAGATAGCTGTTACTGATTTTTTCTCTCCGTTTACTTAAAATGCGTATTTTTTTGGCAAAATACAAAAATTTTGAACAACATTTTTATATTAGCATTTTTTGCCCATAAGATGCTAACCAATATATCAAAAAATTTGAGCTCTGCAGATTCAGCAAAAAATTGCCATTTATTCGCCAATATTGACATGACAAAATATTACTATTGACAATGGTCATAAATTGTTGTTTACACCATTTTTAATGTTAAAATTTCTACCAGGGAACAAATAATTTTGTTTGATTCAATATATATTTATTCAAAATAATTTTGTACTATCAAACAAATTGAATATTTTATTTCAAATAAACCGTTTATTTGATTTAAATAATGATTCTGCTTTATCCAACCAAATAGTGGTTATTTCAAATATATGCTTATTCAAATAAACATGTTCTTAATTCAAAACTAATTCATTTCATTCGAACAAATAATTTAGTTCAATACACTATATATTTATTTAAATTCATTTTGTTCTATCAAACAAATCAAATATCTGATTTTAAATAAACCGTTTATTTCATTTAAATAAATATTCTGTTTTATCCAACTGAATTTTAGATATTTCAAATAAACGCTTATCCAAATAAACGTGTTTTTAATTCAAAAGGAATTTATTTCATTCAAACTATTGATTCAGTTTAATTTAATATATATTTATTGAAATTTATTTTGTTTTATCAAACAAATGAAATATTTGATTTCAAATGTACCGCTTATTTCATTCCAATAATTATTCTGTTTTATTCAACTAAATTTCGGTTTTTTCAAATAAATGCTTATTTAAATAATCGTGTTTTCAATTCAAAACTAAATTATTTCATTCAAACAAATAATTTAGTTCCATTCAATGTATATTTATTCAAAATAATTTTGTTCTATCAAACATATTGAATATTTGATTTCAAATAAACCGTTTATTTGATTTAAATAATGATTCTGCTTTATCCAACCAAATGGTGGTTATTTCAAATATATGCTTATTCAAATAAACATGTTCCTAATTCAAAACTAATTCATTTCATTCGAACAAATAATTTAGTTCAATACAATATATATTTATTTAAATTCATTTTGTTGTATCAAACAAATGGAATATTTGTTTTTAATTAAACCGTTTATTTCATTTAAATAATGATTCTGCTTTATCCAAATAAATGTTGATTATTTCAAATAAATGCTAATTCAAATAAACGTGTTTTAAATCCAAAACTAATTTATCTCACTGAAACAAATTATTAATTCAATTCAATATGTATTTATTCAAATTCATTTTGTTTTATCAAACAAATAAAATTTTTGATATTGAATGAACCGTTTATTACATTTAAATAATCATTCTGCTTTATCCAAATAAATGTTGATCATTTCAAAGAAATGCTAATTCAAATAAACGTGTTTTTAATTCAAAACTAATTCATTTCATTCAAACAAATTATTTAGTTCAATTCGATATCTATTTATTCAAATTCATTTTGTTCTATCAAACAAATAAAATATTTGATTCTGAATGAACTGTTTATTTTATTTAAATAATGATTCTGCTTTATCCAACTAAATGTTTGTAATTCCAAATAAATACTAATTGAAATAATCGCGTTTTTAATTCAAAACTAATTTATTTCATTCAAACAAATAATTTAGTTTAATTCAATACATAATTATTCAAATTCATTTTGTTCTATCAAAGAAATGAAATATTTGATTTCAAATGAACCGTTTATTTCATTTGAATAATCATTTTGTTTTATTTAACTGAATTTTGGTTATTTCAAATAAATGCTAATTTAAATAATCGTGTTTTCAATCCAAAACTAATTTATTTTATTCAAACAAATAATTTTGTTTGATTCAATATAGATTTATTCAAAATAATTTTGTACCATCAAACAAATTAAATATTTTATTTCAAATAAACCGTTTATTTGATTTAAATAATGATTCTGCTTTGTCCAACCAAATGGTGGTTATTTCAAATATATGCTTATTCAAATAAACATGTTCTTAATTCAAAACTAATTCATTTCATTCGAACAAATAATTTAGTTCAATACAATATATATTTATTTAAATTCATTTTGTTCTATCAAACAAATCAAATATCTGATTTTAAATGAACCGTTTATTTCATTTAAATAATTATTCTGTTTTATCTAACTGAATTTTGGTTTTTTAAATAAATGCTAATTCAAATAATCGTGTTTTCAATTCAAAACTAATTTATTTTATTCAAACAAATAATTTAGTTTGATTCAATACATATTTATTCAAATTCATTTAGTTCTATCAAACAAATGAAATATTTTATTTCAAATAAACCGTTTATTTGATTTAAATAATTATTCTGCTTTATCCAACCAAATGGTGGTTATTTCAAATATATGCTTATTCAAATAAACATGTTTTTAATTCAAAACTAATTCATTTCATTTGAACAAATAATTTAGTTCAATACAATATATATTTATTTAAATTCATTTTGTTCTATCAAACAAATCAAATATCTGATTTTAAATGAACCGTTTATTTCATTTAAATAATTATTCTGTTTTATCTAACTGAATTTTGGTTTTTTAAATAAATGCTAATTCAAATAATCGTGTTTTCAATTCAAAACTAATTTATTTTATTCAAACAAATAATTTTGTTTGATTCAATATATATTTATTCAAAATAATTTTGTACTATCAAACAAATTGAATATTTTATTTCAAATAAACCGTTTATTTGATTTAAATAATGATTCTGCTTTATCCAACCAAATAGTGGTTATTTCAAATATATGCTTATTCAAATAAACATGTTCTTAATTCAAAACTAATTCATTTCATTTGAACAAATAATTTAGTTCAATACACTATATATTTATTTAAATTCATTTTGTTCTATCAAACAAATCAAATATCTGATTTTAAATAAACCGTTTATTTCATTTAAATAATTATTCTGTTTTATCTAACTAAATTTTGGTTATTTTAAATAAATGCTAATTCAAATAAACGTGTTTTCAATTCAAAACTAATTTTTTTATTTCATTCAAACAAATAATTTAGTTTGATTTAATACATATTTATTCAAATTACTTTTTTGTTCTATCAAACAAATGTAATATTTGATTTTAAATGAACCGTTTATTTCATTTAAATAATTATTCAGTTTTATCTAACTAAATTTTGGTTTTTTCAAATAAATGCTAATTTAAATAATCGTGTTTCCAATTCAAAACTAATTTATTTTATTCAAACCCTGGTAGAAAATGAAACGCTTTTTCTACCATTTTATGGCCATTTCTTTAAAGTAAAGAGCAGAAAATGGGAATGTTTTATGGCCATTATTTGAACTAATATGAAACGTTTTTTCAACCTTCATAGTGCTAAAAAATGCTAATAAAATGTTGAGTCTGATCCACTATTATTTGAATATAGATAGTTAACAGTAGAGTCTATCAAATTGTGCTCTAATTGATTACTATTAAGAATCATTTAAGGTTTTTTCTTGAAAGTTATCATTAATCATTCATAGAATCACTTTTGTTAATATATTCGCGCGTATATTTTGAGTTGTGATCTGATTGTTAGAGGTTATTTTTAAACGATTAATAAAATTTTCCATTTATTATTTTAAAAAACGATATTTTTATACTCGTTTCGTACTGCGTTTCGTATTTTTATTTTAATAAAATTTAATATTATTTTTATTTTTATAAATTCCAATAAAAATAAACATTGACGAAGGAATGTGAATAAATACTAATCTATATTTTCTCGCCACGTGGCAAAAGTGAGGTTATGATTTTACCTATGATCTGAAAAATTAAGGACTCATTACTAAAAAGTTATATAACTAGTCAAAAAACGTTGTCCACAGTTTACCTAATTTTTAGATAGCTGTTACTGATTTTTTCTCTCCGTTTACTTAAAATGCGTATTTTTTTGGCAAAATACAAAAATTTTGAACAACATTTTTATATTAGCATTTTTTGCCCATAAGATGCTAACCAATATATCAAAAAATTTGAGCTCTGCAGATTCAGCAAAAAATTGCCATTTATTCGCCAATATTGACATGACAAAATATTACTATTGACAATGGTCATAAATTGTTGTTTACACCATTTTTAATGTTAAAATTTCTACCAGGGAACAAATAATTTTGTTTGATTCAATATATATTTATTCAAAATAATTTTGTACTATCAAACAAATTGAATATTTTATTTCAAATAAACCGTTTATTTGATTTAAATAATGATTCTGCTTTATCCAACCAAATAGTGGTTATTTCAAATATATGCTTATTCAAATAAACATGTTCTTAATTCAAAACTAATTCATTTCATTCGAACAAATAATTTAGTTCAATACACTATATATTTATTTAAATTCATTTTGTTCTATCAAACAAATCAAATATCTGATTTTAAATAAACCGTTTATTTCATTTAAATAAATATTCTGTTTTATCCAACTGAATTTTAGATATTTCAAATAAACGCTTATCCAAATAAACGTGTTTTTAATTCAAAAGGAATTTATTTCATTCAAACTATTGATTCAGTTTAATTTAATATATATTTATTGAAATTTATTTTGTTTTATCAAACAAATGAAATATTTGATTTCAAATGTACCGCTTATTTCATTCCAATAATTATTCTGTTTTATTCAACTAAATTTCGGTTTTTTCAAATAAATGCTTATTTAAATAATCGTGTTTTCAATTCAAAACTAAATTATTTCATTCAAACAAATAATTTAGTTCCATTCAATGTATATTTATTCAAAATAATTTTGTTCTATCAAACATATTGAATATTTGATTTCAAATAAACCGTTTATTTGATTTAAATAATGATTCTGCTTTATCCAACCAAATGGTGGTTATTTCAAATATATGCTTATTCAAATAAACATGTTCCTAATTCAAAACTAATTCATTTCATTCGAACAAATAATTTAGTTCAATACAATATATATTTATTTAAATTCATTTTGTTGTATCAAACAAATGGAATATTTGTTTTTAATTAAACCGTTTATTTCATTTAAATAATGATTCTGCTTTATCCAAATAAATGTTGATTATTTCAAATAAATGCTAATTCAAATAAACGTGTTTTAAATCCAAAACTAATTTATCTCACTGAAACAAATTATTAATTCAATTCAATATGTATTTATTCAAATTCATTTTGTTTTATCAAACAAATAAAATTTTTGATATTGAATGAACCGTTTATTACATTTAAATAATCATTCTGCTTTATCCAAATAAATGTTGATCATTTCAAAGAAATGCTAATTCAAATAAACGTGTTTTTAATTCAAAACTAATTCATTTCATTCAAACAAATTATTTAGTTCAATTCGATATCTATTTATTCAAATTCATTTTGTTCTATCAAACAAATAAAATATTTGATTCTGAATGAACTGTTTATTTTATTTAAATAATGATTCTGCTTTATCCAACTAAATGTTTGTAATTCCAAATAAATACTAATTGAAATAATCGCGTTTTTAATTCAAAACTAATTTATTTCATTCAAACAAATAATTTAGTTTAATTCAATACATAATTATTCAAATTCATTTTGTTCTATCAAAGAAATGAAATATTTGATTTCAAATGAACCGTTTATTTCATTTGAATAATCATTTTGTTTTATTTAACTGAATTTTGGTTATTTCAAATAAATGCTAATTTAAATAATCGTGTTTTCAATCCAAAACTAATTTATTTTATTCAAACAAATAATTTTGTTTGATTCAATATAGATTTATTCAAAATAATTTTGTACCATCAAACAAATTAAATATTTTATTTCAAATAAACCGTTTATTTGATTTAAATAATGATTCTGCTTTGTCCAACCAAATGGTGGTTATTTCAAATATATGCTTATTCAAATAAACATGTTCTTAATTCAAAACTAATTCATTTCATTCGAACAAATAATTTAGTTCAATACAATATATATTTATTTAAATTCATTTTGTTCTATCAAACAAATCAAATATCTGATTTTAAATGAACCGTTTATTTCATTTAAATAATTATTCTGTTTTATCTAACTGAATTTTGGTTTTTTTAAATAAATGCTAATTCAAATAATCGTGTTTTCAATTCAAAACTAATTTATTTTATTCAAACAAATAATTTAGTTTGATTCAATACATATTTATTCAAATTCATTTAGTTCTATCAAACAAATGAAATATTTTATTTCAAATAAACCGTTTATTTGATTTAAATAATTATTCTGCTTTATCCAACCAAATGGTGGTTATTTCAAATATATGCTTATTCAAATAAACATGTTTTTAATTCAAAACTAATTCATTTCATTTGAACAAATAATTTAGTTCAATACAATATATATTTATTTAAATTCATTTTGTTCTATCAAACAAATCAAATATCTGATTTTAAATGAACCGTTTATTTCATTTAAATAATTATTCTGTTTTATCTAACTGAATTTTGGTTTTTTTAAATAAATGCTAATTCAAATAATCGTGTTTTCAATTCAAAACTAATTTATTTTATTCAAACAAATAATTTTGTTTGATTCAATATATATTTATTCAAAATAATTTTGTACTATCAAACAAATTGAATATTTTATTTCAAATAAACCGTTTATTTGATTTAAATAATGATTCTGCTTTATCCAACCAAATAGTGGTTATTTCAAATATATGCTTATTCAAATAAACATGTTCTTAATTCAAAACTAATTCATTTCATTTGAACAAATAATTTAGTTCAATACACTATATATTTATTTAAATTCATTTTGTTCTATCAAACAAATCAAATATCTGATTTTAAATAAACCGTTTATTTCATTTAAATAATTATTCTGTTTTATCTAACTAAATTTTGGTTATTTTAAATAAATGCTAATTCAAATAAACGTGTTTTCAATTCAAAACTAATTTTTTTATTTCATTCAAACAAATAATTTAGTTTGATTTAATACATATTTATTCAAATTACTTTTTTGTTCTATCAAACAAATGTAATATTTGATTTTAAATGAACCGTTTATTTCATTTAAATAATTATTCAGTTTTATCTAACTAAATTTTGGTTTTTTCAAATAAATGCTAATTTAAATAATCGTGTTTCCAATTCAAAACTAATTTATTTTATTCAAACCCTGGTAGAAAATGAAACGCTTTTTCTACCATTTTATGGCCATTTCTTTAAAGTAAAGAGCAGAAAATGGGAATGTTTTATGGCCATTATTTGAACTAATATGAAACGTTTTTTCAACCTTCATAGTGCTAAAAAATGCTAATAAAATGTTGAGTCTGATCCACTATTATTTGAATATAGATAGTTAACAGTAGAGTCTATCAAATTGTGCTCTAATTGATTACTATTAAGAATCATTTAAGGTTTTTTCTTGAAAGTTATCATTAATCATTCATAGAATCACTTTTGTTAATATATTCGCGCGTATATTTTGAGTTGTGATCTGATTGTTAGAGGTTATTTTTAAACGATTAATAAAATTTTCCATTTATTATTTTAAAAACGATATTTTTATACTCGTTTCGTACTGCGTTTCGTATTTTTATTTTAATAAAATTTAATATTATTTTTATTTTTATAAATTCCAATAAAAATAAACATTGACGAAGGAATGTGAATAAATACTAATCTATATTTTCTCGCCACGTGGCAAAAGTGAGGTTATGATTTTACCTATGATCTGAAAAAATTAAGGACTCATTACTAAAAAGTTATATAACTAGTCAAAAAACGTTGTCCACAGTTTACCTAATTTTTAGATAGCTGTTACTGATTTTTTCTCTCCGTTTACTTAAAATGCGTATTTTTTTGGCAAAATACAAAAATTTTTGAACAACATTTTTATATTAGCATTTTTTGCCCATAAGATGCTAACCAATATATCAAAAAATTTGAGCTCTGCAGATTCAGCAAAAAATTGCCATTTATTCGCCAATATTGACATGACAAAATATTACTATTGACAATGGTCATAAATTGTTGTTTACACCATTTTTAATGTTAAAATTTCTACCAGGGAACAAATAATTTTGTTTGATTCAATATATATTTATTCAAAATAATTTTGTACTATCAAACAAATTGAATATTTTATTTCAAATAAACCGTTTATTTGATTTAAATAATGATTCTGCTTTATCCAACCAAATAGTGGTTATTTCAAATATATGCTTATTCAAATAAACATGTTCTTAATTCAAAACTAATTCATTTCATTCGAACAAATAATTTAGTTCAATACACTATATATTTATTTAAATTCATTTTGTTCTATCAAACAAATCAAATATCTGATTTTAAATAAACCGTTTATTTCATTTAAATAAATATTCTGTTTTATCCAACTGAATTTTAGATATTTCAAATAAACGCTTATCCAAATAAACGTGTTTTTAATTCAAAAGGAATTTATTTCATTCAAACTATTGATTCAGTTTAATTTAATATATATTTATTGAAATTTATTTTGTTTTATCAAACAAATGAAATATTTGATTTCAAATGTACCGCTTATTTCATTCCAATAATTATTCTGTTTTATTCAACTAAATTTCGGTTTTTTCAAATAAATGCTTATTTAAATAATCGTGTTTTCAATTCAAAACTAAATTATTTCATTCAAACAAATAATTTAGTTCCATTCAATGTATATTTATTCAAAATAATTTTGTTCTATCAAACATATTGAATATTTGATTTCAAATAAACCGTTTATTTGATTTAAATAATGATTCTGCTTTATCCAACCAAATGGTGGTTATTTCAAATATATGCTTATTCAAATAAACATGTTCCTAATTCAAAACTAATTCATTTCATTCGAACAAATAATTTAGTTCAATACAATATATATTTATTTAAATTCATTTTGTTGTATCAAACAAATGGAATATTTGTTTTTAATTAAACCGTTTATTTCATTTAAATAATGATTCTGCTTTATCCAAATAAATGTTGATTATTTCAAATAAATGCTAATTCAAATAAACGTGTTTTAAATCCAAAACTAATTTATCTCACTGAAACAAATTATTAATTCAATTCAATATGTATTTATTCAAATTCATTTTGTTTTATCAAACAAATAAAATTTTTGATATTGAATGAACCGTTTATTACATTTAAATAATCATTCTGCTTTATCCAAATAAATGTTGATCATTTCAAAGAAATGCTAATTCAAATAAACGTGTTTTTAATTCAAAACTAATTCATTTCATTCAAACAAATTATTTAGTTCAATTCGATATCTATTTATTCAAATTCATTTTGTTCTATCAAACAAATAAAATATTTGATTCTGAATGAACTGTTTATTTTATTTAAATAATGATTCTGCTTTATCCAACTAAATGTTTGTAATTCCAAATAAATACTAATTGAAATAATCGCGTTTTTAATTCAAAACTAATTTATTTCATTCAAACAAATAATTTAGTTTAATTCAATACATAATTATTCAAATTCATTTTGTTCTATCAAAGAAATGAAATATTTGATTTTAAATGAACCGTTTATTTCATTTAAATAATTATTCTGTTTTATCTAACTGAATTTCGGTTTTTTCAAATAAATGCTAATTCAAATAATCGTGTTTTCAATTCAAAACTAATTTCTTTTATTTAAACAAATAAGTTAGTTTGATTCAATATATATTTATTCAAAATAATTTTGTTCTATCAAACAAATTGAATATTTGATTTCAAATAAACCGTTTATTTGATTTTAATAATGATTCTGCTTTATCCAACCAAATGGTGGTTATTTCGAATAAATGCTAATTCAAATAAACGTGTTTTTAATTTAAAACTAATTCATTCCATTCAAATAAATAATTTAGTTTCATTCAATGTATATTTATTTTAAATAATTTTGTTCTATCAAACATATTGAATATTTGATATCAAATAAACCGTTTATTTGATTTAAATAATGATTCTGCTTTATCCAACCAAATGGCGGTTATTTCAAATAAATGCTAATTCAAATAAACATGTTTTTAATTCAAAACTAATTTATTTCATTCAAACAAATAATTTAGTTTAATACAATATATATTTATTCAAATTCATTTTGTTCTATCAAACAAATGAAATATTTGATTTTAAGAGCATGACGAAGCTGTCCACCTTCTAATAATATTTCCAATCCTAACTTATGAATAAACGATGCGTTTAATCGAGTTTTTTTGCTATAAAGAAAAAATTTGTAAGATTAAACTCTTGTGCGGACAACTCAAGAAAACCACCAAAATATTATACATACAAAGTTATAATAAAAACTTTCAATATATCGTATTTTAAGGTTAGGTTTGTCGAGTTTGATATCTTATTTCCAATCCAAGCTCATAAAAAAATAACAAGTCCAAATGATTTTTTATTTTTACAAAAATTATTGTATTAATATAACTTTAGTGCGGACAAGTCATTATATTTGTTTAATTTAAGAATTTAAAAAAATATCGATAAAATAAGAAAAGCAAAACTCAATTGCTGCAGCTCTGACATGCCGTTAAATAAACCGTTTATTTTATTTAAATAATTATTCTGTTTTATCCGACTGAACTTTGGTTATTTCAAATAAACGCTTATTCAAATAAACGTGTTTTCAATTCAAAAGGAATTTATTTTATTCAAACTAATGATTTAGTTTAATTTAATATATATTTATTGAAATTCATTTTGTTTCATCAAACAAATGAAATATTTGATTTCAAATATACCGCTTATTTCATTCAAATAATTATTCTGTTTTATCCAACTAAATCTCGGTTTTTTCAAATAAATGCTAATTCAAATAAACGTGTTTTCAATTTAAAACTAATTTATTTCATTCAAACAAATAATTTAGTTTGATTTAATATATATTTATTCAAAATAATTTTGTTCTATCAAACAAATTGAATATTTGATTTCAAATAAACCGTTTATTTGATTTAAATAATGATTCTGCTTTATCCAACCAAATGGTGGTTATTTCAAATAAATGCTAATTCAAATAAACGTGTTTTTAATTCAAAACTAATTTATTTCATTCAAACAAATAATTTAGTTTAATACAATATATATTTATTTACATTCATTTCGTTCTATCAAACAAATGAAATATTTGATTTTAAATAAACCGTTTATTTCATTTGAATAATCATTTTGTTTTATCCAACTGAATTTTGGTTATTTCAAATAAATGCTCATTTAAATAAACGTGTTTTAAATTTAAAACTAATTTATTTCATTCAAACAAATTATTTAGTCCAATTCAATATATATTTATTTTAATTCAATTTGTTGTATCAAACAAATATAATAATTGATTTTAAATAAACGACTCATTTTATTTGAATGATTATTCTGTCTTATCTAACTAAATTTTGGTTATTTTGAATGAATGCTTATTCAAATAAACGTGTTTTTAATTCAAAACTAATTTATTTTATTCAAACAAATAATTTAGTTTAATTCAATATATATTAATTCAAATTTATTTTGTTTTATTAATTAAATGTAATATTTGATTTCAAATAAACTGCTTATTGTATTTGAATGATTTTTCTGTATTATCCAACTAAATTTTGGTTTTTGCAAATAAATGCTAATTTAAATAAATGTGTTTTCAATTCAAAACTAATTTATTCCATTCAAACAAATAATTTAGTTTTATTCAATATATATTTATTTAAATTCATTTTGTCCTATTAAACAAATGAAATATTTGATTCCAAATAAACCGTTTATTTCATTTAAATAATTATTCTGTTTTATCCAACTAAATTTTGGTTATTTCAAATAAATGCTCATTCAAATGAACGTGTTTTTAATTCAAAACTAATTTATTTTATTCAAACAAATGATTCTGTTCAATTTAACAAATATTTATTCAAATTTACTTTGTTCGTTCAAACAAATAAATATATTGATTTAAATGAACCATTTATTTGATTCAATTAATAACTAAATGTTGGTTAATTCAAATAAATGCTGATTCAAATAAACCATTTTTTATATTCAAAATCAATTTGTTTCATGATTTAATCAATGATTTTTTATAACCTAATTTAATTGGTTGAATTCAAATAAATAGAAATTCAAATATTTCTGTTATTCATTTCAAATAAATATTTGGTTGAAGCAAGAACTAAATATTTGATTTAACTAAATGGTTATTTGAATCAACTAATCGAAATTCAAATAAATATATTTAGTTGTTTCAACTAAATTTTTTTTTCAGTGCAAGTGTACATCAAAAGAAAAAAGTCTTGGAAAGCGGTGAAATTTTTTTTGAATCAGTAGAAACTTTATAATAGAGCTGATGATAGAAGGCAATTTTCACAACCAATAAGGTTGATATGGCCGTAGTTTACCCTTTATTAAGAAATGTAAAAATAACAGACAATTATATTTTTATGAGGAGTGCTATTCACAGTCATATGACGCCAACGAGGTACATATGCAATGTTGTAAACATTATTACTTAGATTCTGACGACAGTAATCACTAACGGATTCCGAATTATCTTCTTATTTGGTCCAAGACATTTTCACGACATTTTGTACATTATGACTGCTAATATGAGTTATAAATACACTTAAATTAAGTAATCTACACTCATAGAATACTTAAAATTACCGGTAATAAAAATACAATTAAAAGCTCTGAATTTACAGAAAAAGTAGATATAAATCTTTCTTTATGAACTAATGATTTATGATCTTTTATAATAGTCCAGTATATTTCCACGACAGTATATCAAAGCTTATTTAGATCACTATGTGTATTTGTGTTGTAAAACTACATTATGCAAATTGCAATGTTTCAGAAGCTGCGAAAAGTTTGTAGCTATTCAAAAAAGTTATTCTTTTTATATGTAAAATAACACAAATAAGGTTTCATAATAGGACTAATGATAGAAAGCAATTATCACAACTAATTTGCTTGTCATAGTCGCTGTTTCTTTCTTCGTTAAGACGTTGTAATTCAAAGACAACTGTTTATTAATTACATGTTCGAACAGAGTCATATAATGCAAGCGAGTTACATTTGCATAACTGCAAACATCATCACTATATTTCTACGACAGTAATGACTTTTCAATTCACTTCTCCCTCAGCTTAAGACATTTTCACGACACTAACTAGGAGAGTGTCACACCTCCGGATCACGGATTTTGCTCAAACTTCGGGATAAGTTTTCAGATGATAAAATATGGAAAAAGCTAAAGTTATAGTCATAAATACTCAATATTTCCCTAGTTACAGGCATGTAAAGAATATCACTAAAAAAATTACTAGATTTTTAAACGCATATAGTTCTTTGGCGGCGATAGCTACAAGCTTGAAACTTTTTTTAAATTAAAGCTGAGCTCAAATCCTTTCGAAACAGTAGTTACAGCATATCAAAATATTATTTTTCCCCAAAGTTAGAGCTTAATAAGGATTGGACCTAATTTCAGCTTTTATTATTAATTAATGTTTTTAAAAGAAAAATCAGGTTTAATGTTTATCATGCTCTAACTTTGAGAAAAAATAATATTTTGAGATGCTATAACTACTAATTCGAAAGGATTTGAGTTCAGCTTTCATTTAAAAACAGTTTTAAGCTTGTAGCTATCAATGCTAAAGAACTATATGCGTTTAAAAATCTAGTAACTTTTTTAGTGATTTTCTTTAATCGCCTGTAACTAGGGAAATGTTGAGTATTTATGACTATAACTTTAGCTTTATTCATATTTTATCATCTTAAAACTTTTCCCGACGTTTAAGCAAAATCCGTGATCCGGAGGTGTGACACTCTGCTAGTAAGTACATTTTAAGGGCTAATGAGCATTATGAATTTACTCGAATAAAGTATTCTACACAAGTAAAATACTAACAATCATTGACAACTAGTAAAATAATCGAAAAGTGTCACATTCAAAATCAAGTTGATAAAATATTTTTTTTTTTAACTAATAATTTTGAGCTCTTGAAATAATTTATTTTATTTTCACAACTGTTGCTTAAAGCATATTCAAATTATTGTGTATATTTGTGTAGCAGATCTCAATACATTGCAAATCATCAAATGCTAACAGGAGTCTGTAGGCATTTAAAATAACAATGATTTAATAACTTCAAAGGATACAAATAAAGTTTTATAAAGGGCTGTTGATAGAAGGCATTCTTCGCAACTAATTTAGTTAATATGGTCGTAGCTTCTTCCTTTTATTAAGAAGTATAAAAATAACAGACAATAGTATATATATGAGAGGTATTATTCACAGTCATATAACGCCAACTTGTTACATATGCATACACTGAGAAAAAAATTTAGTTAGATTAAGTAAGGCTTAATTGAATCAATGAAATCCCTTAGGTGCGGGCGGCACATAAAATATTTTGTTACATTAATATAAATATTTTAATTGAGTCAAATAAATATTTCATTTTTTAAAATAAATATTTGATTCTACTAAACATCACAAATATTGGTTGAATAAAATTAATTTATTGTTTTAAAAAAATTTGTTATTAATTCAAATGCATATTTGTTTTTCTAATTGCTTATTTCATTACATCAATATGCATATAGTAACTGAATCAAATAATATTTTGTATTTTCAAATAAATATTTGATTTACTAAATGTCGCGAAGATTGATTCAATAAAATTAATTCATTGTTTTACTAAAAAAAATTAAAATTAAAATGTCCATTTGTTTTTCTAATTAATTATTTCATCATATTATTGTTATATTGAAATTAAATTAGTTCAATATTTTATATTTTCAAATGAAAGTTTAATTTATTGAATATTTTAAATTTAATAAAATTTTAAGATTTAATAAAATTAATTCATTGTCTTAACAAAAAATTGATTAATTATTCGGTTTCACAAATAAAATATTTCTTCAAAGTAAAGAAATATTTAATTAATTCGATTTATAGATATTTTAATCGAACAAATACTGTCTTTAATCAACAGCATTTGCTTTCAGTGATTTATATTTATTTATTAACATCAATGAATTGATGACTCATTGAAGGACAGGTGAATATGATTCCATTTATTTATATGGTAAAGAATAATAATTATTAACATACTAACATTAGTATGCTTTATACAGTGATCGCACACGCAGTAAATCTAACATAAATTTCGCTCGCATTACAATTTACGTATTATATATCTTGGATTTTTAACTTCCTTATATATCAACTTAAATGCCCTCTTACCGCTTGCGAGATTGAAAATTAACGACGCCACCAAACGGTAGTATCATCAAACCATCGAACTAAATCATTTTGTTAAAACAATAAATGTTTCTTTTAGTTCAAATATGTCTTATTTGAATGAAATAAATTATGTAGTTGAATCAAATAGTGGATTTACTTGATTTTAACAAGTATTTAATCAGATTTCTCTGTAATTTTTATTAACTTTAGTACATATTTTGCTAAGTTATTCACTTAGCAAGACACGTATTTAAAATATGAGTTTGTTTAAGTATAAAGGATAATAACTTATACAAAAAAATATTTTTCAATAATATTAAATATTAATTTTAACATTACGTTTCATTTGATTTAGTAAATATGTTATTAAATAATAACTGCTTGTTTCAATAAATATTTCATTAAGATAATCAAATAATTATTTAATCGATCTGATGAAGAAATTAATTAATACAACAAAATATTTAATTGGGATATAAATAATAAAATATTTAATTGTTAAAAATAATAATTAATTCAATTAATCACTGATTTCATAGACGCAATATAATTAAATAATAAAAGTAATAAAATAATTTTATAGAACAAAATAAATCAAATATTTGAATCAATTGAAAATTTAATTGATTTAATGCATCCAATTAATTAAAATATAGCAATGAAATTATTTGAGTAAAAGACAATGAGATATTTCATAGAATCAATCATATATTTCATAAAGAGAAAAAACGCATTCATCAAAGCAACTAAATATTGAATTAAAATGATTAGGTATTTCATTGGCCAGTGAAATAATTTAATATAAGTCATACAATATTTATTTAAAACAATGAAATATCTTTTTGTTACTATTCAAAATTTATTGAAAGAATAAAACAATAATTTTGACATTATTAAATATTTCATTAATATAATTAAATATGTTATTGAACAGTAAAGTAATTTAATAGAGGTGATATAATAATTAATTAAATCAATGTAATATATTCTTCTTCTAATCAAAATTTGATAAAAATACGTTAGAATTAGTAAACATTTTATTAAGATAATTAAATATATTATTATACATCAAAGTAATTTAGTAGAAGTATTATAATATTTAATTGAATTAGTGAAATATATTCTTATGTCAATCAAAACTTGATAGAATTAATAAAATAAATATATTTGTTTTAATAAATATTTCATTGAGATAATCAAATATATTATTGAACATTAAAGTAATTTTATGGGAGTGTTAATATAATATTTAATTAAATCAATGAAATATATTCTTGTTTCAATAACAACTTGATAGAAATAATAGAATAAATATATTTGGTTTAATAAATATTTCATTAAGCTAATCAAATATATTATTAAACATTAAAGTAATTCAATAGAAGTGTTAATACAATATTTAATTAAATCAGTGACATATATTCTTGATTCAATAACAATTTGATAGAAATAATAAAATGAATATATTTGGTTTAATAAATATTTCATTAAGATAACCTAATACATTATTGAACATTAAAGTAATTTAATGGAAGTGTTAATATAATATTTAATTAAATCAGTGAATTATATTCTTGTTTCAATAACAACTTGATAGAAATAATAAAATAAATATATTCGGTTTAATAAATATTTCTTTAAAAAAAATTTAATATCTGATTTTACGTTGCACTTTTCTTGACTTTAAAAAAATAATTTATTGGTTTTCTTTTTGTGAATTCATTGAAATCGGATTTGTTGATTTTAAAGAACCTATTTCTCTAAACTAATTGTAATTTTTATTGAAATGCTGATCAAATTTTATGTGTTATACACAACAAAATATTTTCTTTATACAATCACATATATTATTAATTAAATGACAATGTTATTAACTTAGTGAAGCGTTTATTTACAATATAAGCTTCTTTAACTTAATCGGATGACCGTTAATTCAAGCAAATATTATATTGATGATTGACCAATATTTTTTTATTGTTATAAAAGATTTTGTAAATTTAACAAACGATTTACTAAAATAAATATTTAATTACTGTCACAAAATATATAGATAATTTACAAACATATTCTATTGTTACAAATAAATATTTTATAAAATTTTATCAGCTGCCTTAATGAAATTGATTTAATTAAATCAATCAAATAACTTAACCAAAACAATAAATTTTTCTTTATTTTAAAAAAATATTTATTTTTTTTAAACTTAGGTATCATTTTTTTTATCCCAACTAAATATTTCAGTGATTTAATAACTTTGCATATTACTTCAATCAAAATTAATTTTTATCAACAAAATATTTAATAACTAAATTTATTTCATTGACTCAACTAAATTTTTTTCTCAGTGTAGTTGTTAAGCATATAACTATTATAATAGTTCAGTACATTTTCACGACAGTATCTCAAAGCTTATTTATATTACTATGTATATTTCTGTAGCAAGGCTTTATAAATTGCAATGGTTTGAAAACTTCAAAGAGTTTGTAGCTATTAAAATAAGCTATACTTTCTAATTGTAAAATAATACAAATTAAGTTTTATCATGGGGCTAATGATAGAAAGCGATCATCACAAGTAACTTACTTGTCATAGTCGTTTTTTTCCTTTGTTAAGACGTATTAATTTGAAGACAAGTTTGTATTTATTCGATGTTTTATTTGCAGACATATAATCCCAACGAGTTTAATTAGCATATTTGTTAACATTATTACTAGATTTCGAAGACAGTAATCACTTTCAGATTCCGAATTATCTTCTTATTTGGTCCAAGACATTTTCACAACATTTTGTATATTATGATTGCTAATGAGAGTTATAAATATCCTTAAATGAAGTAATCTACATCAGTAGAATACTGAAAATTTCAGTCAATGGAAATACAATTAAAAGCTTTAAATTGACAAATAAAGTTATTATAAATCTATTTTTTCAACTCATGATTTATGAGCTATTATAATAGTTCAGTATATTTTTACGACAGTATCTCAAAGCTTATCTAGAAAACTATGGGTATTTGTCTAGAAGAGCTCCATAAACTTTAATGGTTTCGAAGCTGCAGAGTCTTTGTAGCAATTAAAAAATTTATACTTTTTAAATGTAAAATTAAACAAATTAGCTTTCATAATGGGACTAATGATAGAAAGCAATCATCACAAATAATTTGCTTGCAAGTTTCGTTTTATCTTCCTTTGTTGAGACGATCTAATTCAAAGTCAATTCTGTATTAATTACGTGTTTTACTAAAGTCATATAATGCAAGCGAGTTACATTTGCATAAGTGTAAACGTCATCACTACATTTCTACGACAGTAATGACTTTCGAATTCACTTCTCCCGCAGCTTAAGACATTTTCACGACACTAAGTACATTTTAAGGGCTAATGAGCATTATGAATTTACTCGAATAAAGTATTCTACACTAGTAAACTACTAACAATCATTGACAACTAGTAAAATAATCGAAAAGTGTCACATTCAAAATCAAGTTAATAAAATATTTTTTTTTTAAGTAATAATTTTAAGCTCTTGAAATAATTTATTTTATTTTCACAACTGTTGCTTAAAGCATATTCAAATTATTATGTATATTTGTGTAGCAGATCTCAATACATTGCAAATCATCAAATGCTAACAGGAGTCTGTTGGCATTTAAAATAACAATCTTCTTATATTATATTAAAGTAAAACCACTTTTTTTTCCGTTTCTCCGTTTCTCCGGTTCTCCGGTTCTCCGCATTTTTTAAATGTGTCTAATCTTTTGGTGATAAAAGTAGCAATCTTTTATTGGGCCCTATATAATTAGTACTCATTAGTCATAAGCTTCCTTTTTGGGCCATATTTTTTTGGATCTTATATTATTTTGGGCCCTATGTTTTTATTTAATGCCCATTTTTTTGGGCCCTTCTTTTTTTTCATCCTTATATTTTCTTGGACTCTTTATTTTTTTGAGCCTTATTTTTTTGGGTCATATTTTTTTGGGTCTAATATTTTTTTGGTCTCTATATTTTTTGGGTTTCATATTTTTTTGGGGCCTAATATTTTCTTGGGCTCTATATTTTTTTGTACCCAATATTTTTTTGGTCTTTATATATTTTGGGCTTTGTATTTTTTGGGCCATATATTCTTTTGGGCCCTATTTTTTTTTACTTTCTATTTTCTTGGGCTCTATATTCTTATATTTATTTGGGCCCAATAATTTTTTGGAACTAAGATTTTTTTTATCTCTATATTTTTTGGGCTTTATATTTTTTGGGCCTTTTACTTTCTTGGACCTTATATTTTCTTAGGCCTTATATTTTTTTGGGCCCAATATTTTTTTGGAACTAATATTTTTTTGGTCTTCATATTTTTTGGTCTTCATATTTTTTGGTCTTCATATTTTTTGGTCTTCATATTTTTTGGGCTTTATATTTTTTTTGGCCTTATATTTTCTTGTGCCTTATTTTTTTTGGACCTAATATTTTTTTGGTCTCTATATTTTTTGGGCTTTATATTTTTTTAAGCCTCATATTTTCTTAGGCCTTATTTTTTTTGGGCCTAATATTTATTTTGGCCCAATAATTTTTTAGGTCCTATATTTTATTTAGCTCTATAAATATGCAGTCAATATGCAGCCGATTAAACAGTGCACCCCAATATGCAGCCAATTCAACAGCGCATTCCAATATGCAGCCGATTCCATAGCGCATCCCCATATGCTGCCGATTTGACAGCGCGTCCTCTTATATAGCTGATTTAACATCATATCAAACTATTTTAAAAGCGTCAGTTAATATCATATATATATATATATATATATATATATATATATATATATATATATTTTAGTATATATTATATTTTTATTATATTTCGAGTTCAACTATTACACAACATATACAACATCTCTTGATATATTCTTATAATATCTCTTTATAAACAATGTTTTTTGTAAATATTGTGTTCTGATCATTTTTATTTTCTCCGTTGACAATAGCGTTGTCATCTAAAAATAATTTTAAATTATTTTTAAAATTCGTCTTTGAAAGAGCAACATATAATTGCCCATGACTGAAAACTGGTGACGGCAAATAAACACCAACTTTTTTATAAGATTGTCCTTGTGATTGATTAATAGTCATTGCAAATCCTTATCTAATAGGAAACTGTTTTCGTTGCATATCGAATGGAATTTCTTTCGTAGATCGAGATGAACTTATTCTTAGAATGAAAACTAATTTACCTTTGTTTTGTTCAGTTGCTAATTCCGCTTAAATAGAATATTTAGGCAATTTTTTCACTATCAACCTTGTTTCATTAGAAAGTCCCTTATTGACATTTAAATTTCTTAAAAGTATTATTATAGCCCCTACTTTTAAATGTAATTTATGTGGTGGAAGTCCATTAGGAGTTAAATTACTTAAAAATACTGTAGGTAACATGATATCTAAATTTTCTTTGTTATCATCTTTAGCTGTATCAATACTTAAATATTTAACATGGTTTCCTTCCATTAAATTCAAAACATTATTGATTTTAGTATCATCATTATTTTTAGGAGCCAAAATAACTTTTTCCGTTGGATTCATATTGTTTATTTTTATTGTTTTTCCGAATATTTCTTCGACAAGATTTTCTTTAATGATAAAATTATCTGGTATAGCACTTAGTTCATAATCATCTTCAAGAACATTGCGGCATTTTCCTTCTCCGATATCTAATAATCATTGTTTAAAATTATTATCACTATCCGAAACTCACAGATTTTCATTTAACTTCATTTGCTTAAAATTTTGCTATGATAAACTAAATTTAACTGAATTTTTAATAATGTTTATACGGCTACCACGTCGTACAATTGGTAATACTTGCCTGAAATCTCCTGATACAATTACAGTTTTACCACCAAAGGGCTGGTTTACATCGCATAAATCTTGCAAAAGATGATTATATTAGATTAGATTAGATATTGTTTATTTTGTATTATAATTACAAAAAAGCGTGAAAATTACAAATAAAGTTGAAAAAATACATAAAAATACTTTAAATAGCCTTGCACATATAAAATCAAAATAGTACAGTATGATATCACAGTCATAAAACATAATAGAGATAGTAATACTGTAATAGTAAGTCAATAAATTAAAAAAAAGTGATATCACAGATAACACGAATAAAAACACGCAAAAAGTATAAATAATATAGTTAAAAATCAGTCTCAATATCTATCAGTCAAAATAATTACATAAAATCAAGCGTGTAAAGAGTGCAGTCGAAATATCAGCAGTATACAGTAAGTTAAAATCACAGCAAAGTTGAATGTACAGTAATATACAAGTCAATCTGATAAAAATATAATCATTCACTCTATGCACACACATCCTACATACACGCCAATAAATACAATCATGCCTTAAATCTATAAAGGGTACATCACATATTAAATTAACACATATGATATAGTCCGAAAATAATACTGTTTAATCGAGGTCGAGTAAAAACCTCCTCAGAGCGGCTTTAAACCTGCTGATTGATGGAAGATTTTCATGATCAACTGCTTCAAAAGCAAATTTGGAAGTCATGGATATTTCATCCCAAATAATTATTTGTGTTTTCTTTAATTGTTTGCCTTCTGCAGAATTAGACTCAACATTACAAGTTGTACAATCTGTTATATTTAACGGTAGTTTAAATGTTTTATGCACGGCTTTTCCATCGACTAATGAATTCGCTGCTATACCTGTCCAAGCTACACATAAATAATGTATGGTATGATATTTAAAATAAGCTATTAAAACGTTAAGTAAATGACTTTCTCCACTTCAACTTGGTCAATCTATTAAAATAAATTTTTTTTACTTTGGTTGTTTAAACTTTTTATAGTAGAGTTGAATATTCTTCTTTGTTTATCATTTAAAGAATTTATTTTTATTTCTAATTCATTAAGAATATTATTATGATTTGAAATTGTTTGATTTTTATCTTCTTCTATAAATATGCTTATGTTAGGTAAATTAAAATCGTTTAATGAAAATCCATTGACTTTTAAATAATTTTTAATAACATTCAATGCATGATCTTCACCTATATTTTTACGCAAATAAAAGCAAATAATTCACAAAGAGCATAAGGGAATTCTGTTGAAGATGCTTCTTCCAAACATCTATCCCATTCTTCATCTTCATTAATTAATTGTTTTTCCTTAGCTGCCTCATAAAACGAATTGTGCATTACATCATCAACAGTACGCAAAGCTTCAAAAGACGTGGCTCCTTTCACATGTAATAGTAATAACCTAATAAAATAACGTTCTCTATCTTTCGGACTTAATAAGTACATTCTACTGAGTATTGGTCCTCTTTTTTTTTCTTGTATTCCACTTTTTCAGTTTTTCATCAAATGTATAAAAATTTGGTATTTCTGAATACAAGTAATTCCATGCTTCAAAATCTTATCTATTTATTTTCAAAATACGCTGTTAATGTTGTTCCCACATTTTTTGGCCTGATCATTTCTTCTTTTCCTTCTTTAAAAAATACGTTTTGTTGATTTTCTTCATGAACGCTTAGACGTTTTATAGTATGTGAAATGACATGTAAAGGATATTCTGTGCATTGCTTCAGGTGGACATAAATATCGTGTATTAATGTATTGTTGGATTTCGTCATATTCATATTCAACTTTTTCACTATTGTCATTTTGAAAAGTGTCTTCATTTTCTGATTGAAAATCTACATTTACTTGATGTATTTTAATATATGAACAATCATAACCTTTATAACAGTATTTAAATAAATATTTAATGCATTGAACAGTGCAACAAACTTCTACGTTTATGTGTGCATTAAATTTCAATAATAAGCAAGGATAGTAAGAAACAACAAATCCATTATTTGCAATTCTTTCTGTAAATTTATTTTAAAAAATAATTTTGACGCCATCATTTTTGCGTTTGCATAGTGGATATTCATTTTATTTAAATGTTGTTGTATTATCAATTTTTTTTGGAAAATTTTTCGTACATTGTTTTGTATTTCTATCCATACATGGACAATTTATATTTTGCATACGACAGGGACCGCGTATCATAAATTGTTGAACAATACTTTATTATTTTAGATAAATATCTCTATTTGGAATTTCTGCACTTATTATTTTATCAACTTTTTCGGGAATATCAAATTTATCATTTTTATCTAAGAGTTACAACATGCGCATATGCGGTAATCCTCGTTTTTAAATTCAATTACATGGCTATATGCAATTTATTTTCCTAATATTCCCTTATTTATTACTACATTTTTTAATTCTTCTACTTTTTAATAAAATACTTTTGTTATGATATCTGGCCTATCTATTGCATTTTCATAAATTTCCAAGTTTTCAGTTATTTTTTTACAATATGCGTTACAGGTCATAGTTACAAATAGGTCAGGTTTACCATGATAATTTATAAGTGTCATTGAGTCAATGTAATTTTGTTTTAAAAATCGTGGAGTTCCTGTAAAGTTTGACGGTAATACTACCATTTTTCCAATTTTTGAAGTATCTATTATGTAAATAGTCCATAACACCTTTATAACTATCACTACTTAATAAGTTTTGGTTTTTTCGTATGAAATATAGGCTGGAGGTTCCAACTTTTTCAAACGCATCAACAATGAACTGTCGAGATAATTTTCCCAAATTAAGGAATGGATTGAATTCATTACTAACACTAAGTCTATAATTATAGAATTTAAAATTTGAAATATTACACATTCCAAATTTACTTTTCATATTTAGCATCCATCCAAAACCACCATTGGGATGAATAAGCGGATATGTCATAGGATCTGTATGTTTGCTAATTGTTGGTATACTAATTAGTTTATCATACTTAGAGTTAATGACAATATCACGTCCAATAGGAGGCTGATCGTCTTCTCCAACATATACTATTACAACTTCATTACAGGTAGATAGATTATATCTATTTTTATCCAAAATATTATTGCGGACAATAGACATAGTAACAGTTCTTGGAGAACAAAAGATTTTTGCACGTCATTGTAGTTCTTCTTCTTCTACTTTATGCATCATTTAATAGGCTTTAGCATAAGGGTTAATGTCTCTTATCAAGATATCTAAATGTTTTAATAATGTTAAATTTATATTAAACTCATTCCGTTTAATTGTTCCCATTTCATTATCTAAAATATATAATTGTCCATATTTACGTGCTTCATCTTTATTAGAATGTAACGCATATGGACAAATCTTTAAAACTTTTAATTTTCTCGTGATGCTTTTGAAAAGTCCTTTCACGACTGCTAGTGGTTTTCCGCATGATGCACACTATCTAAACTGGGCTCACACCTTTCGGGCAATCCTGTGACTCTATTTCTGACAGATTTGGTAAGTGTGCCATCAACGGCACAGTAGATATTTCTATAAAACGTAAATTTTTACATACATAAAATTATGTAATTTTTCATACATAAAAATTTACGTTTTATAGAAATATCTACTGCACCGTTGGTGGCACACTGATTAAATCCATTAGGAATAGAGTCACAGGATTGCACAGAAGGTGTGAGCTCAGTTTAGATATTGTGCATCATGCGGAAACTCAGTAACAGCTACAAAATGACTCGCCACTAGTACATAAAAAGTTTTGAAGATTTGCCCATATACATTATGGTAAATTTTTCCACATATTCTAATAACTTGTGGTCCTTTACTCAGCAATGTATCAAAATCAACACTAAAATTTGCGAATGCTAAAGCATCATTGTACAATTTAACATTTCGTCGAAAATCAATAATTGTTTCCGTTAATTCAGCTGCTAAACACTTTAATTGTTCTGGGTAAGTAGGATTTTCTAACAATTCCACTTGACCTTTATGACAACAATTAAGGAAATCGTTACTTTTAGTATATTTGAAAGCAAAATCTTCCGCATCACGATAAACACATGTATTTGTCATGAAACCAATTAAATTTTCAGATATGAGATTTTCATCGAAATATATATTTGCTGTGCAACCAATCAGTTTTGAATTAATTTTTTCAGTTAATATTTTTTTATTTGATTTCTTTAATTTTTTTTCTACTTTGCCCTTTATCGTTTCATCAGTAACTTTGTTCAATACAATATTATAATTGTTATTATAACTATTATTATTGTAATTTTCATTATAATTGTTGTCTTTAATTTTTTATTGTTTACACTTAATAATACTACTACACCTAATGTCTTTAATTGATAAGAATCATATTTATGTTTTCGCTTTTTTTCATCTGTTAATTTATTTATTGTAGTATCATTATTAACATGTTTATTTTCATCAATTTCTATTTGTTTACACTTTGTGCGTAATTATTTTAATTTGTAACAATTATTTTTTACTTGTATTTTCTTAATAATATCGGCATTTTCCAATTTTTGATTTTTAAATTGTACCATTCTCTCATATTTATTATATTGTTCACTAATAACTCTTCTATAAGTCTCTTTTTTGCGTAATTTTTCTTTTTCATGCTATTTCTCAATTTATTAGTATCTCTATTTTCAAATGATTTTATTTTTTATATCTTAATATTTCAAATTTTTTTTATATTTATTTGATTGTTCTTCTCTCATTTTTATGTAAGCTTTTTTCTTACGTGTAGCTTCATTTGTACGTATTTGTTCCATTTTATCAGTACCCTTTTTTATCTTTGATTTCATTTTTGTTATTTTAGTATTTTAAATTTTTCTTTATATTTATTGGGTTGTTTTTTTTAATTTTTATATAATCTTTTTTTTTACGTGAAGCTTCATTCACACGTATTTGTACCAATTAATCAATACTCATTTTTTCTTTGAATTTCAATTTCGTTGTCATAGTATTTTCTAATTTTACTTCATATTTATTAAGAATTTTTTCTTTGATTTTCATATGAGCTTCTTTCTTACGTAAAGCCTTATTCGCACGTATTTGTTCCAATTTATCAGTACTCATTGTTTCCTTGAATTTCAATTTTGTTATCTTAGTATTTTCTAATTTTTCTTCATATTTTTTCGGTTGTTTTTCTTTAATTTATATATAAGCTTCTTTCTTGCGTAAAGTCTCATTCGCACGTATTTGTTCAAATTTATCAGTACTCATTGTTGTTTCCTTGAATTGCCATTTTGTTATCTTAGTATTTTCTAATTTCTGTTTATATTTATTTGGTTGTCCTTTTTTCATTTTCATATAAGCTTTTTTCTTACGTAAAGTTTCTTGAACTCGTCTTAGTTCTAATTTATCATTACTTTTTTCTTCTTGCATTTCCATAATAATGTCTTTTTCTGAAATTTTTTTATATTTATGTGATTGTTCTGTTATTATTTTCCTATTAACGGGATGTCGGAGCTGCAGCAATTGAATTTTGCTTTTTTTATTTTATCAATATTTTTTCAAAATTATTAATTAAACAAATATAATGACTTGTCCGCACTGAAGCTATATTAATAAAATAATTTTTGCTAAAATAAAAAATCATTTGAACTTGTTATTTTTTTATGAGCTTGGATTGGAAATTAGATATCCAACTCGATAAACCTAACCATAAAATACGATACATTGAAAGTTCTTATTATAACTTTATATGTATAATATTCTGGTGGATTTCTTGAGTTGTCCTCTAGTCCAGTCATTGAAGCTTTTCAGCTTGAAATTTTGTCGGTTAGGATGGATTAACATGAAAATTTGTCAGTAGGTAAAGAATAGTCCAAAAAACAAAAGTTATATAATGCCGATGTGCGCTTTTGCCCAGGGGGCGGGAGCCGCCCCTTCTCGGGGGCGGTGGAAAAAAAAACCATATAATTCGATGTAAAAATCAATTTAAAGCAAAAAGTTTTCAATGAGTTTTTTTGTTAAATAAATACTTTTCGAGTTATAGGTGATTGAAAACAGATTTTTAGTGTAAAAAAGCATGTTTTCTGACGGTTTTTCATGAAATAACTTAAAAAATTTTAATTTTATCAAAAAACTTATACAAAACAAAATTAAAGCTTGTAAAAAAACAAAACGATTCCATTTTTAATCATTATTTTATATAGAATACATAACGAATTATAAATTATTGAATATTAATACTGTTACGCTTGAAACTTTACGAGCAATATTCAACGTTAAATAACAGAAAAATGGCATACTTTTTGAGGAAAATGTATATAATATTTTTTGAAGGTATTGAGATTACCTTTTAAACCAATTTTGTTTCAAGTTAATAGTATGAAAACTGAAGGAGTTACAAGGAAAATAAAATTTTTTTATATAGTTTGACAATAAAATTTCAATATTAAAACCACTGTCATTAAGACAGGTTTTGAAATATGAAGAAATCCTTTTAGGGTTTATCTTATTTAGGTACCAACTATGTGTTCTAGAAATTTCAGCAATTTAGGATGCTTATTTTTTAAAAAAATCAAGTTTATATATAAAAAAATTTTTTTTTATTTTTCAAAAATTCATCCTTTTTTTAAAATATCTCAATAATTGACAGATGTACGTAAAAAGTACTACAGTTAAAAAATGAAACTTTTTTTTCATGAATATATTGCTTTTTTTTTATTTTTGTCCGATAAAAATCAACTGAGATATTAGTGTTGGGATTCTGTAATCAGAGCCAAGTACCACCTATTTTTGGCCCTTCAAACTAAAAAATCTCAAAAAATAAAACTTTTTAAAAATTGATATTTACATGACTTAAAGATGATACAATTACCTACAAAATCCATTTTGGAGCAATTAAAAAGCTTAAAAATTAGCGGAGTTATCATAAAAAAAGCAATTGTACTTTTTCGGTAAAATTTTCGGAGCGCATAAATTCGTTTATTTTCGAGTATTTTAGATACATACATATAAATATTTTACAGCTTCTTTGAGTCTGTACGGTATATAGCTTCTATTCTTTTCAGTTCCTATATGTATATTTTGTAAGTGGAGACACACATATATATATATATATATATATATATATATATATACATCATATAAGTATAAACTCAGGTAGAAGAAAAGAAATGATACTATGTAGCTTGCCGATTTAAAACAGCTGCCGTGTCCGATATATACGTCTATACAAATAAGAGTTTTATACCTTTTCTCTTCTTTTTCTTACCTGTCTTCATGTGTGTGTGTGTGTGTGTGTGTGTGTGTGTGTGTGTGTGTGTGTGTGTGTGTGTGTGTGTGTGTGTGTGTGTGTGTTTTTAAATGTAAGATACTTAAATATATTCTAAATTCTATAATAAGACATAAAAAATATATTATTAATAGAATAAAAGTTATTAAATTATTAAAAGTACTAAAGACTCGTTTTTTTGGCATTTTATCATCAAGGGTTGTTTTTAAGGGTTGAAATGTTACAATAAAATGAAAATCATTATAAACTGTGAAAAAATGTCTAATTTAATATAAATATATCATTACAAAATAATTTACATGTTCAAAATTATTTTTTTCTATTTTTCATCATAAGGGGTAGTTTTTAAGGGTTGAAATAATGTAATAAATTGAAAATTTTATCATAAACTTAAGACGTTAATATTTTTCCATAATTGTATCATAAAAATATTTTTTAATGTTAAAAACTATATATGCTCTTTTTATTAAGTCAAAGGGGTGGTTTTTAAGGGTTGTAAAAATGCTTAATATCATTAATTATGTTCCACAATATTAAACAATACTTATTTTAGATATTCCAAGATTATTTTAATTATTTATAAGCGTAAATCGGCATTTTTACTATTTTTCATCTTTGAGGGTAGTTTTTACCCCTTAAAAGCAAAAAGCGTACCTCGCCGATATATAACTTTTGATCTGTAGGGTAATATAAGCTTCATCCTAAAGTTTTATGAAAATCGGTGCTAACCGAAAGAATTTCCAGGTTATACCCTATTTTTGCCTCCAATGACTGAACTACTCACTAGAGTTTAATCTTACAAATTTTTACTTTGTAGCAAAAAAACTTGATTAAACGCATCGTTTATTTATGAGCTAGGATTGGAAATATTATTAGAAGGCGGGCAGCTTTGTCATGCTCTTAAGTCCTATTACAAATAAAGCTTCTTTTTCATCTATTTCTTTTGATTCTTTTTTTCCTTCATTTAATTTAATCTCAACTGTCCTAATTTTACTATCGTTATAATTTGAGTGGATATCATCGATTCCCATTATATCATTATCTGGTTTTAAAAAATTTGTATCTGAAATGTCATTGTCAATTTCCATCAAAATTGTTTCATGATTCGATTTTGTTTAAGATACATTTCCAAGCTCGGCGAAATCTAAATTCAATGGTATTTGATTTAGATGTTGCTCATGACAAGAACTCTCCCTTATCATGTCCGTTGGATTATCGTAATTATTATTTGCATTATCATAATTTTGTAAGACTTGAAACATTCTTATTTGTTGCATTTAAAAAATTCTTGATAAAGTAATCGCATTTGAGAAAAATCATATCTTAAACAACATGGACCTAAATTATAAAATATTGCAACAGCAAAAACAATTGCAAAAACGCCATAATTATAATTATTTGTTTGTAATTGTACTGTTTCGAATACTATGCTCAACTCTGATTTGTTTGGAAATAATCTGTTTTTATAAATCTTATGCTCATCTTATAGATATTTAAGATTTAAACTGTCATATATATGAATCACCTTATGATTATAATACACACAAATCCGGTGACCCTTCTCAAAAATTCCGGAAAATAATTAATGTATTAATTCTCCATCAATCAGTACTGAATTAATATATTATGGTCTTTGAATTAGTGAAGTTAGTTGCATGTTGAATGAGGTGCACCATTTTGAAATATTATTAAATTCTAAACTGTCTTAACTCCTTATCGATGGCTCTGACTTACATGATCAAAAATTCATTTAAAAGTTCATGTAAAATAGAAAAAAATAAGCACGCGAAAAGAAACTTCTAAAGTGGCGAACAATGAGTAATTTCAATTACCATGTAATACATATAAGAACCAATAGAAAACTTCAAAATTCAGGTCTGTAAAGAATCATGCGAGCTCTGCTCTTCATTTACAACAAGAAGTATTCTCATGAATTTCTCTCTAGAACATCAGGATCTTCAGGAAAAAAATGATTAAGTTGGGATTTTTCCGAAAATTTTGATAATTTTCTAAATTTCAAGGAGCTATAGCTCTTGATCCTTTAAATCTAAATCCTTGAAAATTTTTTTGCATATTTTGGGTAACAAAAAGAATATATTCTTAGAGTTTCAGGGATTTTTATTTTTCTTTTCTTCCAGTTGGTGTGAAATGTCGCATATATATATATATATAATAAATCATTAAAAAAAATTTGTTGTAAAAAGTTATTTCTAATAATTGTATTCTTCAATTTATTTACAGTTATTTACGGATATTTGCAGTATCTATATTTAAAAAATGTATAAATGATAATAAACAATCATTATTTATCTCCAGCCTAACGCTTTTTTATTGTTATTTATAGTTTTCAATATTTTCTTATAATCATTTGTTTATCCACAGTATTATTCTACTTTTAAAAAATAATTTTTATACAAGGTGATGAAATATTTTACTATAAGATAATATATATACATGTTGCATATCACAAAAAAATTTCAACATCAAAACTAATCCTCTAATGTAAAGAATAAAAAATTAAATTAGTAGAATTTTGAAATTTTGATATGGGAATACCTTTTATAATTAACTTTTTAATAACTTTGAATATTGGTAAATTTTTTAAATAACTTGGAATTGAATGCTTATTAAATTTAGTTTTAACATGAAGATAATTATTCAAGTTGGAAATGTATTTGATAAAATAATATAACTATTTATAAGTTACCACTTAATGATGAGTTTTTATACTTTTTATTCATAGTTTGAAATAATATTAAATATATGATTATCATTTTAGTAGTTTTTATAAAATATTATGTAAATTTTATAAGTATAAATTATTTAAGGAGGTGTCAAATGGACAGTACACTTGCGCCCATAAATATTGACTATATTTCCATTGTATTTCAAAATTTTAAATAAAGAGATTCATTAACATATAGGATGTATCACGAAGATTATTTAGTTAAATTTTTAAATAAATCTATTCTTTAGTTATGGAGGAGTTTGGGTTCCAATATTATTAACTAATATTTTTCTATTTGGCATCAGAAATCTAAATATCTTGAAAACTAATGATTAGAAAAATTTGAAAATTTAAATAAATAATCATCATGGTACATATAATAGCAATAATTTTTCTTAACAACTTACCTGATATTATAAATATGTTGGCTGTTTTGTTAAAAATACAGATCGAATAACGCAAGGGAGTTTTTGTGCAGAAAAATTAAATTTTCCTGAGTATGAAAATTGAAAGAATGAAATTTTGAATATTTGCTTCATATTTTTAAGTATAAATGCATATGCATAACCTCCCACATAGCATGGAAGCTTCCAGGAAGCTTCCACACTAATATCCCACATAGTATGAAAGCTTCCGGGAAGCTTCCATGCCATGTGGGCTATAACTGTCTAATGTTTTATGGATAGCAGCAATACCTAGTACGATAAATGACAAACATATCGCATCGAAATGACATACATCGCCAAACGCTGTGAAGAGCACAACGCTCAGAGATGTATTTTTTTACACGTTCATGATGATACGTGACATTACAAATACAGGTGTGTTAGTTTTCCCGTGTACTTCAAGTTAATACATTCCCTTTATGGAAATTCAACAATAGAATGGGAAGACAGTTAAATATGACAGTTAATTTTTATATCTTCTTATAGTAAAATATAATCAAACTTTGACAACAAATTCAACATAATGAAATAATTTTACTTTCAATGATCATATTTAATACCAATTTTTGAGTGATATTACAGAATATTATTTTTTCCCGCATTTATAATAAGTGTTTCGCAAAAAATAAGTAAATTTTCCTTCTATCTAGACAGTTCATAAATATAAATTCATAATTATAGGCATAATCAGAAAAATTTATTATTATTTCATATATTTTCCTATCTTTATAATTGACTATTAAAAAAAATTTAATATCAAATAAATAATTTTTTAAAATTGTATTTCATAAAATTTATGTTCGAACGATATTGAAAAAAATATTTTTATATCATGTAATGATAATTTTTCAAATAAGGTAATAAAATGTATTTTTAAAATTAATGTTTCTCTTAATAAAAATATTATTGCTTTAATGAAATAAATTTTAATATATTTAATTGTTAACAATTTTTATATAAATGACAATTCATTTAAATACAAACACGTGTACAAATGAAAATGTAATTAAGGTAGATATAATTTTAATATATTAATATGTAATTTTAATATATTTAATTGTTAACAATTTTCATATAAATGACAATTCATTTAAATACTATCATGTTTACAAATGAAAATGTAATTAAGGTTAAATGTATATTATTTATAAAACATTGTTAACAAGTAACTTTTTAAATAATATATTTTCATGAAAACTAATTTAAATACTTTATTCTCTGAATGATAACTGAATAAAATTTTTATTTAATAAATTTAGCTATCCAATTATAAATATATAATATTTATATAACTGTTCATCAAATAAAATTATTATTTTTCTAATACATATATTATTACAATAGATCGTAGTTAAATAAAAATGTTTATTTTAATAATTATAGCGTTGAAATTAATTTTGATGGAAATGTTATTTGATTGACATTTACAGTATTACTTTAACTATATTTGAAAAGTTACCTGTCATCAATGAAAAAATATTTAATTTTTTAAATTAATATTCTATTAATATCAAGAATTTTCTAAAAATTATAATATTTATGATATGCAAACCTTACTTGTGATGCATACACTTTTTAATATTCGTATCTCATTATTATTTTATATTAGATAGATAGATAGATAGATAGATATTCCATTTATTTGTAATAGTTTACAAAAAGTGTGTAACAAAACAAAAATATAATATTTAATACATAATAAGATACAGAAATAAGATAATGTAATTATTGCACTTATGATATCACAGTTGATTTCCTAAAACTAATAATACTACAAAAGTAAGTCACTTTCCAGAGTAATATCACAGATCATTACAATAATAAAATACACACACAATCATCATTAAAATAACAATAAACAAATATGTCGAATTAATATCTATCAGTCAAACTAGTAAAAACAAACTAAAAATAAAATATAATAAAATCAAACGAGTCGAATAGTCAAAAATAATAAAAAAAATAATGCATTCACTCTCAACCATGCGCTCATCATCCATACTATAAATACAAGCACACCTTAAATCTATATACGGGACTACACATGATAATAAATTAACATAAAGGGACTATAAATATAACATAAAGAGAATATCCGTTACTCAAGGTCAAGTAGGTATCCCCTCACTGCCGTCTTGAACCTGCTGATAGATGGAAGATACTTAATTTCAGCAGGTAGGGAATTCCAAAAATGCACACCTTGAACTTGGAAAGAATTTCTCCCAGTCTCAGTGCGCATAAAGGGCACCGCAAGATCCTTAGTCTCTCCCCTAGTAGCCGCCCTAGGTACACATCTAGTGAAGAGACTCACTAGCTGCTCCGGAGTATTCATGCGCACGATTTTGTACATAAGCACAGCCAAAAAATACTGTCTCCTCGAATCAGTGCGCAGCCAACCCAACGCGGTTCTATAAGGAGAGACATGATAACCCATTCTCAAACCCATTACATATCTCACACATGAATTTTGTAATCTCTGTATTCGTCTTCTAAACTCCTGAGAATCATCGAGCAGAACTACCGAACAATAGTCAAGATGTGGAAACAGCAGGGCGGTTGCGAGCTGTTTACGCAGAGTCTTCGTGGTGTACCGACGGAAAAACCGCAGGGTATACAAAACCCTATTAAACTTTTTTGTAATCATATCAACGTGTGGTACCCATGAAAGTTTAGGCTTAAGCACTACACCAAGACTCGTCACGGAGTCAGAGAAAGGTATACTAATGCCTCCCTCAAGATCAATCGTACGTGACCCATCAGCATAAAAAGAATTTACAAAATGACTATTGCCAAAGACGATTGCCTTGGTTTTATTAGAATTCAAAGTGAGAGAAACACCAGCAGCCCACCCCGACACCGCTTTGGCTGCCCTCTGTAGAGTGAGAATACCTTCTTCCACATTCTCGGGAGGCACCTGCGTGTAAATTTGCAGGTCGTCTGCATAGAGTAGGTGCTCGACGCGCAACCAGAGTCAAGAGCGTCACGTACGTCATTAATGTAAAGACAAAACAACAGAGGCCCCAGTACCGAACCCTGTGGAACTCCAAGGTTGGTTGTCAGCCAACTCGATTCCTCGTTTAAATGCGTGGAAACCGTTTGTTTCCTTCCTGAAATATAGGAGTTAATCCACAAGAGAGCAGCCCTGGAAAGCCCCATCGATCTAAGCCTAGTAAGTAACTTGAAGGGAGAGATCGTGTCGAATGCCTTACTGAAGTCAAAAAGTAAAAGTAACGTGACGAGTTTTTTGTCTAGACCCGATCTTATGTCATCAGTTAATTTAAGAATAGCTGTTTGTGTCGAGCTGTGCTTTTTGAAGGCAGTCTGCATTGGGTCAAGTATTTTATTAGCAGTAATGTACTCCTGCAATTGGTCATGGGCGATCTTCTCAAGTACCTTTGAAAGAAAACATAAAATAGCAATAGGCCTGAAGTCTTTAGGCGATTTGGGTGCAGAGCACTTCTTTAATGGCACAATACGTGCCTGTTTCCAAAGGCCAGGGAAAACCCCCCGCGCAAAAGAGGAATTGAACAGAGTCACAAGATGTTTACCAATAAATGGTAATGCTTTAAGTATCACACTTTGCGGAATACCGTCTTTCCCACGAGCCTGCGATGAGAAGTGAGAAACTGCAAGAATAACATCGTTAATATTAATTGATTTAAAAGCGAAACCATTTGCGCTGCATTCAGAAAGAAACTTCTTACGTTCCTTACCATCATCATGTGGCGAAACCGACACCCCAGCAAAGTGCGCATTAAGCTCATCTGGAGCAAATCCATTCAGATCCCCTTGGGGTCCGGATAAGAGTCCCAGCTCTCTCAACTCCTTCCAGACATTACCACTTGCAAGAGCCTCGAACAGTCTGACATGATAATATTCACTTCTTGCACGCTCAATCTGCTCGTCCAACGCCTAACGTAAAATTAAAAATTCTGAAAAATTATATTGTCGTTTGTCCGTTTGTATCGCCTATATGTGGCATCCCTCCTGCGCTGCATCTGTGACAACTCTCCATCCATCCATGGTGGCTTCTTTTTCGTACATTTAAATATTTTCACTGGTGCTAAATTTTCAATAGCAGCAGTTAGATTATCACAAATGCAGTCAAGTGCAGACTTAGGATCCACTATATCAGCTGTCAATTTGGACCAATCATAGCCGGCCAATTTCTCCAATAATAATTTTCCACTAATATTTTTATAATTTCGATACTTAATTGGTTCTTGTGCTAAGCTGCTAGCATTGTAGGCTACAGAAACTTTAATTAAATTGTGCCGACTATGAGTTCGCAGGTACGTTACGTGCGTCTAGTATAATGTCATTGTCATCTACAAAAATCAGGTCTATCCATGTGCGAGACGATGGAGTTATATGCGTGGCACCGTGCTGGACCAACTGAAACGAAAGCTCAGCGGACAGTTTACTAAGGAACTTCGCATCGCTGCTTTCTCGCAGGAGATCGGCATTCAGATCTCCCATTATAATCTTAAATGAAAAATCGGGAGTCAAACTGACTAACGTATCAATTAGATCAGAATCTTCTTTAAAGGAAATGACAGGAGGACGGTAAATGACGGAAACCAACACAGATTCAGAGTTGTCTGCTTTAACAGAACAAAAAATATATTCAGGCACTACAGGCTTACCACTGGCAGTTATAGTTGTGGTATTCGAAAAAGCTAATATCTCACATTTCAAACTATCTTTGACGTAGAGGACAACCTCTCCTCCATGAAGGTTTCTATCCTGTCTAAAAATTTTATAACCCTTAACCTGAATGACGTCATCCGAGACAGTCGGACCCAGCCAGGTCTCAGCCACTCCAAACAGGTCATAAGAATGGTCGTCACATAGAAGCTCACGCACCTATCCAATGTGAGCCCTTAACGGGATGTCAGAGCTGCTGGACACGATTTTTGCTTTCATTATTTTATTGATATCTTTTTAAATTTGCAATTTAAACAATCGTAATGACTTGACCGCACTAAAGCTATGTCAATACAATAATTTTTGTTAAAATAAAAAATCATTTGGACTTGTTATTTTTTTATAAGCTTGGAACGGAAATTAGATATCAAGTTCGATAAAACTAACCTCAAAATACTATATTTCGAAAAATTGTTTATAACTTTTTATGTATGATATTTTGGTAAATTCTGTAAGTTGTCCGCACTCAAGTTTAGTATTACAAATTTTCTTATTGTAATGAAAGAACTCGATCTAACGCACCGTTTACTCGTGAACTTGGAATTAAAATATTAATGAAATATTTTAGAAGGTAGCGAGCTCTGTCATGCCCTTAAAAAAGTCACATTCAAAAAGCCCGCTCGCAGTGCACCCCTTCTCCCTTTTCGACTCACCGAGGAGATCTGGTTTAGTCATTGGAAGAGAGTTCATTATTATTTAACTTACTTTTAATAACAGGACATTCATCATTGGGAGCTATCTTAACAACATTTTCAACCTTATTTAAACATCCACTAATCACACAAGATTTGTCAGCAATAAAATTTTTGTCTACAATAACATTATTTGAACTAGTTAAAATTTGATCTATATCATCATTAGTAGCAAATGTGTATGCTCTCTCCCCTCTCGCCCGTCTTGCCAGAAATTTGCCACTTCTATGTCAAATAAATTTAATACCTTTAACCTTAGCATAATTCTTTAGATCTTTGAAATTTTTTATATGTATCTTTTTGAAGGTATTCATTAATAAAAACCTTATAATGGTTTTTTATGACAGACAGACTGGCAAAACGAGAAAGATCAATGTCTGCTGTTGAAAAACTAATGATTTTTCTTTTTACACGCTTTTCTTAAGCTTGCTTTCACGTCTGTCTGTAATCAAATCTTGCACGCTCGATGTGAGACACTTTTTGTCGATGGAAATTTCTGAAATTTGGCACAGACCTTGGTCTCCGATGACAATACAATAATCTGTTGTCCAGGTCGGCGATGACGGGTGTACAAACTCATTTCCGAGGAAGTACAAGTGGGGAGGCTTTCTCTAGGTCAAGACGAGTTAATAGGTTCTTGTTCAGTTGATACTTGTACAAAATGCACACACACATGCACACACACACGCGCGCGCACACACACACGCGCGCACGCACACGCATACGCAGACGCAGACACAGACACAGACACACACTGTTGAATAATATAATCAAATTTATATATTTGTACCAATTCATATTTTGACATACTTAATTATATGCGGGTATGTTTGGAAAATTGAGGATTTTATATATAGATATATTTACGCTTCGCTCTTTCGAAGAAATTTATGTTATGTGTAAAAGACATTTTCTCATGTATACTTTTTAAAGTTTTAAATAGTATAATCTATCAAAAGTTACAAGTAAAAAAAATTATTTTATAGTTCAGTAGCTTAAAAGTATAGTTTTGTATAAAGTTTTTATTCGATCTGAATTATTCCGACGGATGATGATTCAAAACAATAATACAAATAAATATTGGCAGTTAAAAAAAAATCGTTCGAGCGGTTGTAAAACAGTTATCCCTTTAGAGGTTGAAAAAATGATTTTTTGGTGATAACTTGAAAAAAACGAATTTTGAAAAAAAAGTATATAGAATAAAATTTATAGAAAAAAATAAGATCCATCTTTTTAGTATTATATATATATTTTATTAAATAATATTTATCAAATTATCATTAAAAAGCCTTTAATTTTAAAATTTTTCATCTACAATTTGAAAAATATTAACTTTAGAAACAAATGCATAATATAAACATGATTAATTTTTTTATATTCTATAACTTTTATTTGATATACTTTTTTTAAAAAAATCGTATTTTTCAAGTTATTACTAAAAATCCTTTTTTTTTGACCATTGAAAAAACGCCTATTTAAAAACGCTTCAAAACGATTCTTTTTCAAAATAGAAACGTTCACTTATGTTGTTATTTAAAATAATTGCCCGTTTGAATTATTCAAATCGGATAAAAATTCGTCGAGAAAATTCATAAACTTAATTTCTCACACACATACATCCATACATACATTTCAAGGAAGCCTCGTAATAGTCTTATTTTGCTATGAAAATAAGTTTTTTATCATAAAATAACATATTTTAAAGGGCTACATTTTTCGCGATGTCGAAAATATAAGGCACTTCCGTATAGCGGTCGTGTCTAAAAATACATTTGTGAAGATATTTTTATTAGAAATGAACACAAAATTTTTTATAGCACTGCGTGAGCTAAATTCGCATTTTCTACACCATTTAGCGGGAGCTAAATACAACTTTTTTGAACTGTGTAAAAAAGTACTACCGTCAGAAATTTCGCACTTTATTATACTGTTCAAAAAAGTAATATCGAAATCACGCATCACAATCACTCTTTGTATATATATTAATATGTAGAAATGTCTTTTCACACATGATAATACGTAGAAAATCAATCAAAAAATATAAATACTTTAATAAAGAATTGAAAACATCAAGAAAATCAAAACTATAGTTTATAAATTACTGTTGTGCCGTGAGTTGTCGAAACAAAACATCTGTGAGCGGCGCGCATGCGTGTACAGTGTGTACGGCCTAAGAATGAGAAAGAAAGAGATAGCTGTACGAACAATAAACTAGATGCTTTGCTTTGTCTGACCTGTGTATACATAAATCTAAATAATCTGCAAGTTCTCTTTTTATCATATTGTATTTAATTAATAAAATATCACTGACATCAATACTTATTTGATATAATTTCTCAATCTAAGAATATTTTTGATATCGTTTTTGCTTTTTTTTGTTTGCGATGGGTCTATCATTGATAATAAATAGTTTTACTTTTTTCGATTTATCATTCGTGGTGTGCATAGTTTTGCTGATATATAGAATTCGTTTTTATTTACGAATTATCATTCGTGGTGTGCATAGTTTTGCTGATATATAGAATTCGTTTTTATTTACGAATTATCATTCGTGGTGTGCATAGTTTTGCTGATGTATAGAATTCGTTTTTATTTACGAATTATCATTCGTGGTGTGTATAGTTTTTGATAATATTGATTTTCTGGGGTATTAATTACGTGTGGCGAATTTATCTCACACGTGCTATAAAATAATATACGATACGTGTGCTCGAAGTGGTCCTCTTACACGACGTGCATAGCACCCTCGCTGCGCTCGGGCGCTAACTGCACGCCGTGTAAAAAAGGACCACTTAGAGCACGTGTATCGTAATGTACTATTTAAGCATGTTTCACGTAAAAATTAATTTTATAAATCAAATTCATGGTCGTATATTAAGGTCTGGAAATTCTCGTTACGTCGTTACTCAGTTCCCAGTCCTCAGTTTATTTATATCAAATATCGTACTATCTTTGTTTTTCTTATGGAAGTAGAGTGAGAAATAGTCACTTGATGGAATAAATTATACGCTTTTTTACTTTAAGCACATGTGTACATATATTTTTATAACATGTTTCATCAAATTATTTCCAATTTCATTTAGTACTTAAAATCAACCTAAATTAATTAAGTCTTATTTACTTAAAATTAGTCATTTATACATAATAATATAATAAAAGAAAATTCAACCGAGCGACGTTAGGAGTGAAAAACTTCAATATAATTAATTCCTATTAACGTAAAACTCATTAAATTGTGTAACAATTTTCAGCAGTTGATAAATATAATGTAAATCATATAATATATATATATCAATTTTAAATTACTAATAATTAATTTAAAACTCAAAAGTAACTATTTCAAAACGGAATATGGAAGATAAACATGTATCGTTTTATTCCTTAAGAGGCGGCCGTATAGTTCTGTCCTTGTCTAATCTAAATTTTCTTTATTATTAATAAATTAAATATTTTCATAGAAAAGTAAGACAACCGCCCAATAGAGCAAAAGACAAGCAAACGATTCTTTTTTATAAAAAAATATGAAATTTTGATTATTTTTCGAGTGAAGTCTGAAACGGAAAAGCAGTTGAATCAACTCAATCAAGTTCGATTGTTTTTCCGTTTCAGACTTCACTCGAAAAATAATCAAAATTTCATATTTTTTTTATAAAAAAGAATCGTTTGCTTGTCTTTTGCTCTATTGGGCGGTTGTCTTACTTTTCTATGAAAATATTTAATTTATTAATAATAAAGAAAATTTAGATTAGACAAGGACAGAATGATACGGCCTCCTCTTAAATATCAAGAATCAAAATATTAATTATTATTAATTTTGAAGTGTTATATATTATGTAAATGATTCTATATTTAATAATTTTTAATTCTAGTAACAGGAAAAGCCGCCCGAAAAGAGATAAATAATTACATTTTCTGCGAAATATTGCCCTTGAATCGTGTAGGTGAAATATTAATCTTAGTACCAAAAAAAAGGCAGTAAGCATCGCAAATTTATGCTCTTACTTCATAATATAATAGTACCAACATTAGTCCCTAAAATTCAAGCTATAGTACTAATTGAAATTATATCGCTACTCTTTTTCCAAATACCTTAGTACATAAATTAGATATACTTGATTTAGAACCTATTTTAACAATACTTTCCTTTCTCCGTGTAGTTGTTAGTCCTAGTAAACGGCAAATACTGTTTTCGATTATTTCATGGTTCGTTATTGAAACACGTGATTAAAAAGAATGAATTGCTATTCTATTTTTTTATTGATTCTAATGTAATTTAGTAGAACAAATTCTTAATTCATCATGATATAATTTGTATCTAAACAATTTTTATGTGTATTGTAAGTTTAATTATTCTTTTTTATAAAAATATAAAAATTTAATTAAGTTCAAAATTACAATATTAAAATTCATAAGTTGCGGCAATTCTTATTTATTTTAAAATTTGCTAATTTATACATAATAATATCCTATATAAAAATTCAACCGAGCGACGTTAGGAGCGAGGTACTTTTTGCTGGTTATTTATTAATTTCAAACGACACGAATAAAGTTTTATAAAGGGCTGTTGATAAAAGGCATTCTTCGCAACTAATTTAGTTGATATGGTCGTAGCTTCCTCCTTTTATTGAGAAGTATAAAAATAACAGACAATAGTATATTTATGAGAGGTATTACTCACAGTCATATAACACCAACGAGTTACATATGCATAGTTGTAAACATTATAACTATTATAATAGTTCAGTACATTTTCACGGCAGTATCTCAAAGCTTATTTAGATCACTATGTATATTACTGTAGTAAAGCTTCATAAATTGCAATGGTTTAGGAGCTTCAAAGAGTATGTAACTATTAAAAAAAGCTATATTTTCTGAATGTAGAATAATACGAATTAAGTTTTATAATGGGGCTAATGATAGAAAGCGATCATCACAAGTAACTTACTTGTCATAGTCGTTTTTTTCCTTTGTTAAGACGTATTAATTTGAAGACAAGTTTGTATTTATTCGATGTTTTATTTGCAGACATATAACCCCAACGAGTTGAATAGGCATAGTTGTAAACATTATTACTAGATTTCGACGACAGTAATCACTTTCGGATTCCGAATTATCTTCTCATTCGGTCCAAGACATTTTCTACATCATGACTGCTAATTGAAGTTATAAATACACTTAAATAAAGTAATCCAGTCTAGTAGAATACTTAAAATTACCGCCAATAAAAAAACAATTAAAAGCTCTAAATTTACAAAAAAAAGTTGATATAAATCTTTTTTTACTAACTAATGATTTATGAGCTTTTATAATAGTCCAGTATATTTCCACGACAGTATCTCAAAGCTCATTTAGATTACTATGTGTATTTGTGTTGTAGAACTACATGAATTGCAATGATTCAGAAGCTGCGGAAAGTTTGTAGCTATTTAAAAAAATTATACTTCCTAAATGTATAAGAACACAAATAAGGTTTCATAATGGGACCAATGATAGAAAGCCATTATCACAACTAATTTGCTTGTCATAGTCGCTGTTTCTTTCTTTGTTAAGACGTCGTAATTCAAAGACAATTGTGTATTAATGTTATGTTTGAATAGAGTCATATAATGCAAACGAGTTACATTTGCATAACTGTAAACATCATCACTATATTTCAACAACAGTAATTGCCCATGACTGAAAACTGGTGGCGGCAAATAAACACCAACTTTTTTATAAGATTGTCCTTGTGATTGATTAATAGTCATTGCAAATCCTAATCTAATAGGAAACTGTTTTCGTTGCATATCGAATGGAATTTCTTACGTAGATCGAGATGAACTTATTCTTGGAATGAAAACTAATTTACCTTTGTTTTGACCAGTTGCTGATTCCGCTTAAATGGAATATTTAGGCAATTTTTTCACTATCAACCTTGTTCTATTACAAAGTCCCTTATTGACATTTAAATTTCTTAAAAGTATTATTATAGCCCCTACTTTTAAATGTAATTTATGTGGTGGAAGTCCATTAGGAGTTAAATTACTTAAAAATACTGTAGGTAACATAATATCTAAATTTTCTTTGTTATCATCTTTAGCTGTATCAATACTTAAATATTCAACATGGTTTCCTTTCATTAAATGCAGAACATTATTATTGATTTCAGTATCATCATTACTTTTAGGAGCCAAAATATCTTTTTCCGTTGTATTCGTATTGTTTATTTTTATTGTTTTTCTGAACATTTCTTCGACAAGATTTTCTTTAATGATAAAATTATCTGGTGTAGCACTTAGTTCACAATCATCTTCAAAAACATTGCGGCATTTTTCTTCTCCGATATCTAATAACCATTGTTTGAAATTATTATTACTATCCGAAACTCGCAGATTTCCATTTAACTTCATTTGCTTAAAATTTTGCCATGATGAACTAAATTTAACTGAATTTTTAATAATGTTCATATGGCTACCATGTCGTACAATTGGTAATGTTTGCCTGAAATCTCCTGATACAATTACAGTTTTACCACCGAAGGGTTGGTTTACATCGCATAAATCTTGAAAAAAACGATCAACTGCTTCAAAAGCAAATTTTGAAGTCATGGATATTTCATTCCAAATAATTATTTGTGTTTTCTTTAATTGTTTGCCTTCTGCAGAATCAGGCTTAACATTACAAGTTGTACAATCTGTTATATTTAACAATAGTTTAAATGTTGTATGCACGGTTTTTCCATCGACTAATAAATTCGTTGCTATACCTGTCCAAGCTACACATAAATAATGTATGGTATAATATTTAAAATAAGCTATTAAAACGTTAAGTATATAACTTTTTCCACTTCCACCTGGTATATCTATAAAAATATATTTTTCTTTACTTTGGTTGTTTAAACTTTTTATAGTAGAGTTGAATATTTGCCTTTGTTAATCATTTGAAGAATTTATTTTTATTTCTCATTCACAAGAATATTATTATTATGATTTAAAATTGTTTGATTAATATCTTCTTCTATAAATGTGCTTATCTTAGGTAAATTCAAATCGTTTAATGAAAATCCATTGACTCGTAAATTATTTTCAACAACATTCAATGCATGATCTTCACCTATATTTTTTTTGTATTCGGGGTGGTAAAATTTATCTTTATATTTTTTATATAAATTCCATGCATTTATAGGATTATGAAACACGCAAATAAAAGAAAATTATTCACAAAGAGCATAAGGGAATTCTGTTGAAGATGCTTCTTTGAAACATCTATCCCATTCTCCATCTTTATTGATTAATTGTTTTGACTTAGCTGCCTCATAAACATTTTGTACATCACATCATCAACAGTACGCAAAGCTTCAAAAGACGTGGCTCCTTTCACATGTAATAGTAATAACCTAATAAAATAACGTTCTCTATCTTTCGGACTTACTAAGTACATTCTACTAAGTATTAGTTTTTTTTCTTTCTTTTATTCCACTTTTTTAGTTTTTCATCAAATGTATAAAAATTTGGTATTTCTGAATACAAGTAATTCCATGCTTCAAAATCTTCTCTATTCAATTCAAAATATGCTGTTAATGTTGTTCCCACATTTTTTTGCATGATCATTTCTTCTTTTCCTTTTTTAAAAAATACGTTTTGTTGATTTCCTTCATGAACGCTTAGACGTTTTATAGTATGTGAAATAACATGTAAAGGATATTCTCATAATCTATGCATTGCTTCAGGTGGACATAAATATCGTGTATTAATGTATTGTTGGATTTCGTCATATTCATATTCAACATTTTCAATATTGTCATTTTAAAAAGTGTCTTTATTTTCTGATTGAAAATCTCCATTTACTTGATGTATTTTAATGTATGTACAATCATGACCTTTATAATAGTATTTGAATAAATATTTAATGCATTGTACAGTGGAACAAACTTCTACGTTTATATGAGCATCAGATTTCAATAATAAGTAAAGATTGTAAGGAGCAACAAATCCACTATCTGCAATTCTTTCTGTAAATTCATTTTTGAAAATAATTCTGAAGCAATCATTTTTGCGTTTGTATAGTGGATATCAATTCAATTCAAATGTTGTTGTATTATTCAATTTTTTTGCAAAATTTTTCGTAGATTGTTTCGTATTTTTATTCATACATGGACCATTTATATTTTGCATACGACAGGGACCGCGTATCATAAATTGTTTAAAAATACTATATAATTTTGGATAAATATCTCTATTTGGGATTTCTGCACTTATTATTCTATCAACTTTTTCGGGAATATCAAATTTATCATTTTTATCTAAGAGTAACAACATACGCATATGCGGTAATCCTGGTTTTTAAATTTAATTACATAGCTAGATGCAATACATTTTCCTAATATTCCTTTTTTTATTAATAAATTTTTTAATTCTTCTACTTCTGAATAAAATACTTTTGTTATAATATCTTGCCTATCTATTACATTTTCATAAATTTCCAAGTTTTCAGTTATTTCTTTACAATGTGGGTTACAGGTCATAGTTACAGAAAGGTCAGGTTTACCATAATAATTTACAAGTTTCATTGAGTCAATGTAATTTTGTTTTAAAAATCGTGGACTTTCTGTAAAGTTTGACGGTAATACTACCATTTTTCCAATTTTTAAAGAATCTAATTCTTTTTTGTTATGTAAATAGTCCATAACACCTTTATAACTATCACTTCTTAATAAGTTTTGGTTTTTTCATATGAAATATAATCTGGAGGTGTCAACTTTTATTATATTATTAACGCATCAACAATATATTGTTGAGATAATTTTTCCAAATTAAGGAATGGATTTAATTCATTTCTAACACCAAATCTATAATTATAAAATTTCGAGTTTGAAATATTAGATTTTCCAAATTTACTTTTCCTATTTGGCATCCATCCAAAACCACCATTAGGATGAAAAAGCGGATATGTCATAGGATCTGTATGTTTGCTAGCTGTCGGTATACCAATTGGTTCATCATGCTTAGAGTAAATGACAATATCACGTTCAATAGGAGGCTAATCGTCTTCTCCAACATTACAATTTTTTTTTTGCAAAAATCTCGATTAAACGCATCGTTTATTCATAAGTTAAGATTGGAAATATTATTAGAAGGCGGGCAGCTTTGTCATGCTCTTAAGAGCATGACAGAGCTACCCGCCTTCTAATAATATTTGCAATCCTAACTTACTAATAAACGGTGCGTTTAATTGAGTTTTTTTGCGAAAAAAAAATTAGTAACATAAAACTCTAGTGCGGACAACTCAAGAAATCCACCAAAAAACTATACTTGAAAAGTTATAATAAGAACTTTCAATGTATCGTATTTTAAGATTAGGTTTGTCGAGTTTGACATCTATTTCCCATTCCAAGTTCATAAAAAAATAACAAGTCCGAACGATTTTTTATTTTAATAAAAATTAGTGGTTTAGTATGGCTTTAGTGCGGACAAGTCATTATATTTGTCTAATTTATAAATTTGAAAAGATATTGATAGAATAAATAAAGCAAAACTCGATTGCTACGGCTGTGACATCCCGTCAAGTCCTGTTACAAATAAAACTTCTTTATTATCTATTCTTTTAATTCTTTTTTTTCTTTATTTAATTTAATCTCAACTGTCTTAATTTTATTATCGTTATAATTTAAGTGGATATCATCGATTCCCATTATATCATTATCTGGTTTTAAAAAGTTTGTATCTGAAATGTCATTGTCAATTTCCATCAAAATTGTTTCAATTCTTTTGTTTACGATACATTTCCATAATCTTTTTTTGTTCTGCTAATAAATGCATTTGTAAGTTTTTTTCTTATAGTTCAAGCTCGGCGAAATCTAAATCCAATGGTATTTGATTTAGACGTTTCTCATGACAAAAACTCCTCCATATCATGTCCGGTGGATTATCGTAATTAATATTTGCATAATTATAATTTTGTAAAACTGGAAACATTCTTATTTGTTGCATTTTAAAAATTCTTGATAAACGTAATCGCATTTGAGAAACATCATATCTTAAGCAACTTGACCCTTTTCTAAATTTCCGGAAAATAATTAATGTATTAATTCTCCATCAAGCAGTACTGAATTAATTAATATATTATGGTCTTTTAATTAGTGAAGTTAGTTGCATGTTGAATGAGGTGCACCATTTTGAAATATTATTAAATTCTAATACATGAATATCAGTTAACATGAAAGCAATTCAACTATACAATCCCTGTCTTTTAACAATCAATTTATCTTTTTCAGTCAAAACCATTATTGAAAATTCAAATTCTTTTTAGAATTTCAATTCATTTTCAATGAATTTTTTTCAAAGATATTCACAAAAGAATTGCTTTTATATTAACTAATTTAATTTACTGCCTTTTCACTTCAAAATCTGAAAAATAAAAGAAATCATAAAAATTCTATGAATTAATTGTTATATGATAAATAAATAATAATAAAATTTTTAAAAATAATATAACTGGCTGATTCCATTCAGATTCATGCAGGCCGTCACTGATCGAATTTTTTTTTTCTTCTAAGTGATAAAAATACCTTCTATTATGTATATGAAGATAAAATTTACCTCATAGAACGCTCAAAATTTTTTTTTTTTTTACTACAGCAATTTTAGTGTTGGATGTAAAAACGAAAATTCAAAAATTGAAAATGAACCTCTACTTTTAAATGACTATAGCTCCGTCAATTTTTAACCTTTTTGGACGTTCTTTTAACGAAAATGTGCGGAATTTGGTCTAGTTTTAAATGCGATCTCGATTTTTGTAATACAATTTGATCTCGCTGAGTTATTTACGAAAAACCGAAAAAAAGCGATTTTTTTCAAACACGATATTCTCAAAAACTATATTTTTTTTTTTTGAAATTTTTATATGATTCTATACATGAAAAATACTAACTTTTAGGGTAGGTGAGAATATGCGATTTTGCCTCATTTTTTTTAAACAGATTTTTAAACGCTTTTTTTATATTTTCGATTTTAAAACATTGATACCATGGTGCATCGTACTATTTTTCCAACTTTACGTGTTCTTACAACTATTTTTATGCTTTTATTTATTAATATATCAAAAATATCAACAATAATCTTTAAAATAAACCCCGGATCGAATATTTTGATCAATTAGAACAAAAGTTATGACGATTTAAAGTTTAAAAAAAAATGCTGAAACTTTAAATAAATATGATATTTACAGATGCTTTGAATAATTATAAAAAAGAGAATAAACAAGACATTGTAGATTTTATTCAGAAAAATCAAATTTACTGAATAAAACTAGCACAATCGAAAATTTCTTAATAGAGTTAAGAGAGCGTGCTCTCACTGTAAGAGCTCATAAATTGGTCAAAAAAATTCAACGTATAGCAATTAAAGAGGTTAAACTTTTAGCGAAAAATTATGACTTCCAATTAGTTATTCATGTCGATTTCGCAGAAAATTGAAAAGTTCTGCTTCAAAATGAAATTTAAAGCTATCATTAGAGTAAAAACCAAATATCAATATTTACGTCAGTATGCTATTTTGGAAATGATAAGACAGTCAGTTATGTCACCGTCTCTGACGATATTAAACATGATTCGTCTCATGCCCTAATGACTATAAATTTAATTATCGACAACTTAAAACAAAAACATATTGCGCAAGATCTTGATAGAATCATAACCATTTCTGATGGAGCTGCCAGTCATTTTAAAAATAGATATCAATTCTATAAGTTTCAAAACTCAAAAGTAAACAGAAAATGGCTTTTTCTGCAACAGGTCATGGCAAAGGCGCTTGTGATGGTATTGGTGGTTTAGTTATACATTATGCTACCACGCATAATCTGTCCAAGAAGAATGCAGATTTTATTAGAAACGCTGAAAATTTCGCCACTCACGTATCAAAATATACTCTGTCGATTAACATTCTTGTTATCTGCAAGGATGAGTTAGAAGTTTTTCGACAGACAAAAAAAATGGAATAGTTAGGAAATGCAAAAGAAATTAAAGGTATTCAAAAGATTCACAGTAGAAAAAGTGAACGAAACCAAATCTACACTGCCAAAACTTCAAGACATGAGTGGCAAGAAGTAAATTGAAAGGTTTTATTCAAATTCAGATTTTTTTATTCACATTAGTTCTCAATTCATTAGTGTTCATTTCTTAATTGTATCGCATATTATTTGTTCATTGGGAATGACCAAATAATATATTTTAGTATTTAAATAATTCACCTTTTCAAAATTTGAAATTCAAATTCAAAATTTAAAATTCAAAATTTAAAGTAAATATATTTATTTAAAGTTTCAGCATTTTTTTTTAAACTTTAAATCGTCATAACTTTTGTTCTAATTGATCAAAATATTCGATCCGGGGTTTATTTTAAAGATTATTGTTGATATTTTTGATATATCAATATATAAAAGCATAAAAATAGTTGTAAGAACACGTAAAGTTGGAAAAATAGTACGATGCGCCATGGTATCAATGTTTTAAAATCGAAAATATAAAAAAAGCGTTTAAAAATCTGTTTAAAAAAAATAAGGCAAAATCGCATATTCTCACCTACCCTAAAAGTTAGTATTTTTTATGTATAAAATCATATAAAAATTTCAAAAAAAAAAAATATAGTTTTTGAGAAAATCGTGTTTGAAAAAAATCGCTTTTTTTCGGTTTTTCGTAAATAACTCAGCGAGATCAAATTGTATTACAAAAATCGAGATCGCATTTAAAACTAGACCAAATTCCGCACATTTTCGTTAAAAGAACGTCCAAAAAGGTTAAAAATTGACGGAGCTATAGTCATTTAAAAGTAGAGGTTCATTTTCAATTTTTGAATTTTCGTTTTTACATCCAACACTAAAATTGCTGTAGTAAAAAAAAAAAAAATTTTGAGCGTTCTATGAGGTAAATTTTATCTTCATATACATAATAGAAGGTATTTTTATTACTTAGAAGAAAAAAGAAAATTCGATCAGTGACGGCCTGCATGAATCTGAATGGAATCAGCCAACTATAAAAAATGGTTATTTTCGGCAATTATACATTTATATATGTATATATATGCGGGATTTCACACCAAGAGCAAAAAAATAAAAATTGCTGAAACTCTGAGAATATATTCTGTTAGCTGCCCAAAATAGGTAAAAAAATTTTCAAGAATTTAGATTGGAAGAATTAAGAGCCATAGATCCTTGAAATTTGGAAATTTTTTACAATCTTTGGAAAAGTACCAACTTTATGGTATTTTTCTAAAAATCCTGATGTTTTAAAGAGAAATTCATAAGAATACTCCTTGTTGCAAATGAAAAGGAGAGTTAGCATATAATTTGAAGTTTTCTATTGATTCTTATATGTATTACATGGTAATTGAAATTATTCATTGTTTGCCACCTCAGAAATTGCTTTTTGAGGGCTTATCTTTTTCTATTTTTTATTAATTTCAAAATAAATTTTTGATTGTTTAAGACGTAACCACTAATAAGGAGTTATGACAGTTTGAAATATATATATTTATGTATGATATTAAATATAAATGTAAAGAATCATGCGAACTCTGCTCTTCATTTACAACAAGAAGTATTCTCATGAATGTCTCTCTAAAACATCAGGATTTTCAGGGAAAAAATGATTAAGTTGGGACTTTTTCAAAAATTTTGATAATTTTCCAATTTTCAAGGAGCTATAGCTCTTGATCCTTTAAATCTAAATCCTTGAAAATTTATTTACATATTTTGGGTAACAAAAAGGATATATTTTTAGAGTTTCAGGGATTTTTATTTTTCTGCACTTCCAGTTGGTGTGAAATGTCGCATATATATATAATACATCATTAAAAAAAGTTTGTTGTAAAAAGAACTGAAATGAAAATTATTCAGAGTTATTCCTAATAATTGAATTCTTCAATTCATTTACAGTTATTAACGCATATTTGCAGTATCTACATTCAAAAAATGTATAAATGATAATAAACAATCATTATTTATCTCCAGCCTAACGCCTTTTTATTGTTATTTATAGTTTTTAATATTTTCTTATAATCATTTGTTTATTCACAGTATTATTCTACTTTTAAAAAATAATTTTTATACGAGGTGATAAAATATTTTACTATAAGATACTATATATACATGTTGCATATCACAAAAAAATTTCAACATCAAAACTAATTCTCTAATGTAAAGAATAAAAAATTGAATTAATAGAATTTTGAAATTTTGATATGGGAATACCTTTTATAATTAACTTTTTAATAACTTTGAATATTGGTAAATTTTTTAAATAACTTGTGGAATGGAATTCTAATTAAATTTAGTTTTAACATGAAGATAATTATTCAAGTTGGAAATGTATTTAATGAAATAATATAACTATTTATAAGTTATTACTTAATGATAATTTTTTAAACTTTTTGTTCATAGTTTGAAATAATATTAAATATATGATTATCATTTTAATAGTTTTTATAAAATATTATGTAAATTTTATAAGTATAAATTATTTAAGGAGATGTCAAATGGACAGTACACTTGCGCCCATAAATATTGACTATATTTCCATTGTATTTCAAAATTTTAAATAAAGAGATGCATTAACATATAGGATGTATCACGAAGATTATTTAGTTAAATTTTTAAATAAATCTATTCATTAGTTTTAAAGGAGCTTGGGTTCAAATATTATTTACTAATATTTTTCTATTTTGAATCAGAAATCTAAATATCTTGAAGACTAATGATTAGAAAAATTTGAAAATTTAAATAGATAATCATCATGGTACATACTATAAAATAATATATTTATTTTATGGAAATCTAACAATAGAATGGAAAGACAGTTAAATATGACAGTTAATTTTTATATCTTTTCATAGTAAAATATAATCAAACTTTGACAACAAATTCAACATAATGAAATAAATGTACTTTCAATGATCATATATAATACAAATTTTAGAGTGATATTACAGAATATTATTTTTTTCCGTATTTATAATAAGTGTTTCGCAAATAATGAGTAAATTTTTTTTTAAATGTTTACTTTTTTAAGGGAAATTTTTCTTCTATCTAGACAGTTCATAAATATAAATTCATGATTATAGACATAATCAGAAAAATTCATTAGTATTTCATATATTTTCCTATCTTTATAATCGACTATTAAAAAAAATTCAATATCAGATAAAAATTTTTTTAAAATTGTATTTCATAAAATTTATGTTTATAAGATATTGAAAAAAATATTTTTATATCATGTAATGATAATTTTTCAAATGAGGTAATTTGATGTATTTTAAAAATCAATATGTTTTTCTTATTAAAAATATTATTGCCTTAATGAAATGAATTTTAATATATTTAATTTATAACAATTTTTATATAAATGACAATTCATTTAAATACAAACACGTGTACAAATGAAAATGTAATGAAGGTAGATATAATTTTAATGTATTAATATGTAATTTTAATATATTTAATTTTTAGTTTTAGAAAAAAAATAAAAATATATTTAATGATGGAAAAATTTTTTTGCATGAAAAACAAATAAAAGAAAAAAAAATCGAGATAACAATTTTTATTATTACTATTAAAATTTTTGCAATTATTAATAATTATTTTTTTATTTATTAAAACTAAAAATTAATTATAATAATTAGTTACAATATAGAAATAATAAAAATTATAATTCAATTTATCTCCAGGTTCCAAATGTAATTATTACGAGGAATAATAAGGTAAATTCATTTACAACATTTACGTAAATCCGCGCGCATTTCGTAAATATTGATCGTAATGAAACTCATGATATCTCATTTTAAAGTTCTTTCTTTTAGCTTTAAAATGAGACATTACACGTCTAAAAATATTAATTTAGTGAGCCACAATAATCATTTGCGTTTAAGGTGTCCGTATTAGGTACAGTTGTTTTAAATTAAATACACCCTATTTTGAAAAACTATTTGCACCAATATTAATAATTTTTCAAGCTACCCCAGATTAAAAAAAGAAACATCAAAATCGGTCCATTATTTACGGAGATACGGTTAATTTTTACGAATTTCATTGGAACGGGATCCTTCGTTAACTTCCCTCACGCGCAAAGATAAGCATCCCCCCCACGACACCGACCTTGACGTTATTGTTTGTATGTTATTATTTTTTTAGTTTTAATAATAAAGAGTCGCATTTTTTAAAATCTAATCATAGATTTTTAAAATATAAGTCTTCAACTAAAAAATGACGCTTGACTCGTATCTTAATTGTTATAAACAAAGTAACTGTGATTTTTAAAAAAAAAAATCTTATCTCGGCTCCTATTGGCCTCAGAGAGTTCTTTTTTTTTTAAATCTTCGTTTCGAACACAGCTATAAGAATATTCAAATAGCAAATTCGTAAAAGTTATAAATAAATCCCCAGCTTCATTTATTTATAAAAAAACACCCTCTTTTTTAAAGCGTTATAAAAAATATTGCAATTTAATTTTCTCATTTGCTCTTAACAAAATATGAAAATTTGAACCTTCATGAAGAGTTTAAGCCCTTATGCAACTCAATATGTTCAGCCAAAAAAAAATTATAGCAATAAACATGATGCGTGTTGGGATAAATAATAGGGAATATCTCAGCAACAAATTAACCAATTTGCTTTTACAACCTCTCTTTCTATTCATATTCATGAAGGCTTCCTTTTGAAAGTTTAAAAATATTTAAAAAAATTATTTTTGCAATAAATAATTGATATCTAAGAAATGGCCATTTTTGATGGTTTTTTGGCTTTTTTGCAATAACTAATTGACAAAAATAATCGCGGCAGTACTCAAATTGTAGGTTTTTTTATTCTCCAATACTTTTATTAATTACTTTTTTTGCTAAAATGCATAGGTTGCTTCAGAGAATTAAAAAAGCTGTTTTAGCCAACTTTGCAGCCTCCTGGAGCATTTTCTACCGTTTTTTTTTGGTTACATTTTATATAGGGTATGTTATTTCATCGCCCTTAACAACTCTATATAGGTTTCATTAAGCCTTTAATTAATGTCCTTAAAATGTCTCTATTGATTGGACTAAATAGTTAATTACAGTTATTCACTATTATTTACTATTAATTACTATTATTTATAGTTATTTACAGTTATTAACTGTTATTTATTAATTTACAATTATTTACAATTAGTTACAATTATTTACAATTATTTACAGTTTTTTATAATTATTTACAATTATTCATAATTATTTACAGTTATTTACATTTTCAAAAATTTTTAAATTAGTGAATAATTTAATGTTATTAATAATTATTTACAATTATTCATAGTTATTTACAGTTATTTACAGTTTTTTTACAGTTATTTATAGTTATCTATAATTATTTACAATCATTTACAATTTCCCATAGTTTTTTACAATTATTTACAGTTATTCACCTTTTTAAAAATTTTCGCCTATATATAAAATTATTGAATAAATTCGTGAAAATTTTCGAAAATGTAAATAACTGCAAATAATTGTAAAAAACTATAAATAATCGTAAATAACTGTAAATGATTGTGAGAAAAGTGAATAAATGTAAATAACTGTAAATAAATATAAATAACTGTAAATAAGTGTAAATAACAGTTAATAAGTATAAATAACAGTTAATAACTGTAAATAAGTGTAAATAACAATAAATAATTGTGAATAATTGTAAATAACTGTTATTTATGTCTCAATTCCCACATTTTTAACACTTTTTTACAGTTACTTACAGTTACTTACAGTTACTTACAGTTATTTACATTCATTTACATTTATTTACAGTTATTAACAGTTATTTACAATTATATCCAAAAATTTTTTCCATATAGGCTTCAATATAATTAATACCTATTAACGTAAAACTCATTAAATTGTGTAACAATTTTTAACAGTTGTATAATGTATAAATGTAATGTAAATCATATAATATATATATATATATATATATATATATATATATATATATATATATATATATCAATTTTAAATTACTAATAATTAATTGAAAACTCGAAAGTAACTATTTTAAAACGGAATATGGAAGATAAACATGTATTGTTTTATTCCTTAAATATCATGAATCAAAATATGTTAGATATATACACATTCATACTAGGTGTCGCCAGCTATTGAGATTTTGTTATAGACAGTTGAAGAAAGTCAAGTCACGTCTCGTCGTCGTTTCAGTTAGTTCAAGTCCGTTTGTAAAAGAAAGAACTTGTGTCTTATAAAATAATATTAATTAGAGTTGTACTTGTATTGATTAAAATAAAGACTTTTTGCATATATAAAATTGTGCTCTGCTTTACTTATATTTTTATCAGGTTATGAGCTCAGAGTGCTTTTAGCTGCGCGTTTTGTATAATAAAGTTGAGAAAAGGGTTTTTGTAGTTTGGAGCGTGCGTCGGTCTGTCTGGTGAATTTGTTGTTTTTTGCCTCCTGGTGGAAGCGTCAGAGATGACGAGTGGAGGAGCAAGAAGACAGGATGAGGGACAGCAGGGAGAAAGAAAGGAGTTGACTCCGGGTAAGAGTTTTTTTTTTAATTCTCTCTCAATGCTATACGACAGTAATGGCGTCGCATGCACGCTTATAAAAAGAAAGGTAAAGACAGAGGATAGCTAGCGTCGTGCTCTAGTCTATAAAGAGAGAGTGAGAGAGAAATAAAATGAGTCACCATGTTGGGTGCTATGACGCGATGTAAAGCCGGAAAGCGACAGGTTCGTGCGTGCTTATGCGATTTTCTTATGTTGTATACATGCATATATATGTATATGTGTATGTATATGTATATACATCGAAGGAAGAGGACCATGCACGCACGAAATAATTATGATTATTAATAAAAAAAAATAATGAACGACGGCAAGGAGTAAAAGAAAATTTTTATTGATTAAACATGTGTGTGTGTGTACATGTATATATATATGTATATATAAAAGAAATGCGCGCATAGAGTCTGAATAAATTTATGATAGTACAGACTGAAATATATATATACCCATGAAACGGTACTTATGTCGACACTTAAAAATATGAGAATTATTTTCTACAATTAAGTTCCCAGACCTGTGTAAAATAGATTTTTATTCCGTAAGTAACAGAATTCGAAGCTCTGATTGGTGGGTGCTCGATTTTTCCGTAAATTTCTTACGGAAATCAACTAAAGAAATAATCACTTTGGACAAAAAAGTCGACATAAGTACCACTTTATACATGAAATATCCAAAAAGTTATGTGGTCGTCCACATAAGTCCAAAATTGTCCACATAAGTCACGTTATTTGTCGAAATAGTCTGCATAAGTCACAAAATATAAATTTATATGTATGTATGTATGTATATATATATATATATATATATATATATATATATATATATATATATATACAATATGACTAGTGTATGCAACCGATAAAAACTTGAGTTTGAATTTTCTTTTTAGTTTACAATCGTGATTGTGTATGAATGACTGTTAATAAAATTATCAAAATGAAAATGGCTGACATGTATGTGTGTGTGTGAATATGAGTTTGTGTATGCCGCGTATCCATGTTTAAGGCAGATATCTATTAGTTTTGTGTCTGCAGCACAAGACTAAATGAAAGGTTGCAAATATACATAGATTGATAATGTTTAACCTATAAATTTAATTAATTAAATCTAGTTTTGAATTAAAAAAAAAAATATAATAAATAAAATGTGTTATGTGAACAGATGAAACGAGCCTTTTATTGTTTCTTAAAATGCAAGAGGCAATTCTCGATCTCAGATGGAAACATCGTGATGAAAAAATATTTGTAGAGATAACAGAAAAAAGTATACTATTCGTCACTGAGTCAGAAGTCAAATATAAACTAGGTACCTTAAATAAGATTAAATTTTTAATTTAATTTTAAATTCTAAATTATGTAATACTATCTGTGTTCGGTATGTAACATATAAAATTGAATAAATTTTATAAATAAAATAAAAAGCCATAGCTAATTTCTCACAATTGCGTTGTAAGTGTGATCTACTTGTGTTTGGTATGTTATATAAGCAAAGAGCAAGTGAGCAAATTCATATGTATTAAACCAAAACTGAGACAAATTCTGGTGACAAGGCTTGTGTTCGTCATGGTACCTGAATTTAACCTCAAAAATAATTTCAAATATTAATTAAAATTAATTAATTGAAATATAATTGACATCTCTTGAGTTCAGTGAGTCATATTGATTCATAATACTAATTTATGATTGGTTTTATAGATCTTGATTTCGTAACTGAAGAAGAGTATAAGCTCGTAAAACGAGCTGTAAATAAAAAGAAAGAAAAGGAGAACAAACTTTATATGCCTTACTGTGAGACAGGTGGCCACATCACGACAGATGAAGCGACAGATAAAGACGGAGCTAAAGGCAGAGTTAAAGACGGAGAAAAGACTGATGGGCATAGCATAAAGACAGATAAGTCAGAGAAAGAGACAGATTTGGAAGACAGAGCGAGTGGAACGACAGAAGCAAAATTGGCAGGTAAATAAATAGTAGTAAAATCTGATGAACTATTAACAAATAAAATATATATAAATAAAAATTTTAATGTTTCGTCATTGAAACAAATTAAAAAGAGTGACAGTAAATTTGATGAGAAAAATATTTCTAGGAATGAAAATTCTGATTTAGGCTTAACTAAAGAAGTGGAAGATCTAAAGGCTGAAATTGCTTCTTTAAAGTTAGAAATGTCCAAAAGAAAGAAAAGTGAAGAGAAAAGAAGGAAAATAGACAAGAAAAGAACAGATGATTTGGTAACCTCGATTATTAAAGAAAGGGAGGCAATGCGGAATTACATTTCTGAAACTTTAGAGAAAGTGAGATTAGAATTTAAAAGAAAGATAACGACAGATGATATGGCAGAAACGACGGATAAAATTAAAGAAAGCCAGACGACAGTTAAGGTAAACAATGAATTTGATAATGATATATTTAATAATGAAGATTTCGGGAATGCGACAGTCATAGATGAACAGGAACTATCACGCTTAATTCTGACAGAGGTTAATAAAAGACTTAATATAGAAAATAATAGTATTTTAAATATTTCTAAACAGTTGACAGAAACTATTAAAACAGGACTGACTGGAAAAGACGGATCAATAAAACATGACTATAAACTAACTACTCAAATTAAATATGAAAACTTTTTAGACTATTTTCTATCTGAATTAAGATCATTGGATTTGTTGTATGTTGTAGAAAGTACAGTTGTAGTAAATGAAAATTTATCTGAAAGCATAAAAGAAAAACACAGATATAGAGTACGTGATATTTTAATTAATAGAATTGATAAAAATTATCATGCTAGAGTAATGGAAATAAAAGATCCAATTGAATTGTTAAATAAAATTAAAGAAATTAAAGTAAGTGAAGTAAATGTGACTCCATCTAGTATAAAAAAAAACTATACAGCATACAATATAATCCAGTGAAAGAAAAGGCAGTAAATTTTATTGATAGATTTGAAGAAATTGTAAGAAATTTTAATAACATGCCAAAAGTTAAAATATTGTCTGAAGAAGACAAAAGGGACGCTTTCTATAATGCTATAATAAATAAAGTAAATCAAGTAGAAGGAATAGATTTTATGACAGAAAGTGTAACAGGAAAAGGTTTATCTTACGATAAATTAAAATTACTTATTATGCAGATCGAAAGCCGCCAAACGACAGATAAGCCTTCAACGACAGCTATGACAGCTAACACAGGTGCCATACAAAAGGTACGATGTTACGAGTGTGATGGCTTTGGACATTATGCTAACGACTGTCCACGTCAGGGATCTAGCATGAAAAAATGTTTCTATTGCCAGGATTTTACACGTGATCATGTGGCCGCAACATGTCCAAAACGTCGGGGATATTGGAGACAGAACGACAGTAAAAGGTATGAAACAAAACATTATATTAATAAATTTAAAGAAAGTACAGGTCAGACAGCAGTTAAACGTAAAATAACTAACTCAAGTTACTATGACAATCAAAAACGAGCGAAATTTGACAGTAAAAGAAGACAAGAAAATTATATAAAATATAACAGAGGAAAGTATCAAAAGAAAGGCAGTTTGAATCAAATAAAACCTAAAAATGAGAAGATTAATGTACAGAGTGGTGAGTATCAAGCAATTAAAAAGGACAGTAAGCAAATGACTTCGTTTAACATAACGAATATAAACAATGAAACATTGGACAAATCAATACTGGCTAAATTCATAGCTGACAGTGGCGCGTCAGAACATTTAACAAACTCAAAATTGATTTTCAAGACTTTTACAAAACAACCGGACGAAATCCAATGCGCAAACAAAGACAGAAAAGCAATTCTTAAATCGGTGGAAGAGGGAAGTGTTCAATTTAACATGACAGATAATAAGCATATAACTTTAGACAGAGTAAGTTTTGCAGAAAATTTGAATGAGAATTTGTTGTCATTGCGTAAATTTGCAGATGAAGGATTAAGTATTTATTTGGACAACAGAATTATAGATATATATGATCCAGTTTCCAATGAGTCTTTCTTGACAGGAATTTACGAAAAACCATATTGGCTGATTGAATTCGAAACAGATAAGCAAGAAAATAAAAACATAAAACAAAGACAGATAATAGCTTACTTGATGACTAGAGGAATGACAAAAAGGCAGTTAAACAAGGAAGATGATCAAGTTAGTAAATTTGAAGAAATTCAAACAGTTATAAATACTGAAAAATACTTAGATTTCCAAAATACAATTTCAGACAGATTAATACATAAACCAAATGATATTGAAGTAAATGAAGAACCTGGATGTGAAATTGAAGAAACAGAACAGTCAAATGATAAAAACTTAAATGCTCACGCTATGTTATGGCATGTCAGAATGGGTCATGCATCAGTTGAATATCTTAAGATATTACAGAAAAAATTTCCAGAAATCAAGACTTTACAAACTGCTGTATTTGATGATGCAAGTGCAAGCTGTGAAGTTTGCATGATAGCAAAATTCAATAAATTGCCATTTAAGACAGTTAGACAGAAAGCAACTGAACCCTTACAAATAATACATTCAGACACCATGGGTATTATTAGTCCGAAATCTTATCCAAAAAGATACAGGTATATTTCTGTATTTATTGACGACTATTCCAGACTGGCCATGGCTTATCCCATGAAAACGAAAGATGAGACAGGAAAATGTCTAGAGTCATTTGTAAAAAGCGCCAGAAATCTGTAGGGCTATTGTGTGTGTTATTTAAGGACAGATCAAGGGACTGAATACACCGGTGGATATACAAAGGAAGTGTTGGAAAAATTAGGAGCAGAAAATCAATTAGCTTGCCCAGATACGCCTCAGCATAATGGAGTTGCAAAGAGGTTTAACCAAACAATACAGAAGAAAGTCAGGGCACTTATGTATGATTCTGGTTTGCCAGAAAATATGTGGGACTTAGCATTAAGTGCAGCTGTATATGTATACAATAGGACATCTCATGCAACTAATAATATGACTTCACCAATAGAAAAATTTAAAGAAAACTATAAGACAGATCTTAATCAGATAAAACGTTTTGGATGCTTTGCATATATGAAAGTGCAAAGAAAAGTTGGTCCAAAATTCAGATTTATTGCAAAACGAGGCATCTTAGCAGGATACAAAGAAACTGGATACGTCTTACCGAAACCAGAAGAAGGAAAACTCTATGAGAGCAGAGACGTCAGATTCAACGAAAAACTAGTTTACAGAGACAGATATAAAAAGACAGATATACTAAACTGGGAACACATAAATGAGGAAGTAAAGACAGATAAATGGTTTGTAGAATTCTTTAATGAAGACAAACAAAATAATGAAAAATTACAAGAAACAGAGGGAGAAAAGACAAAAAGGCCTGTAGGACGACCGAGAAAATTAAAACCAAATACAGAGAATCCGACCGATAATGAAACTCATACATTACTGGCTGAAATAAACGGAGATCCAAGTTCTTATGTTGAAGCAATGAAATCAAAAGAACGACAGAAATGGACAGAAGCTATTAACGAAGAATTACATTCTATGTACAAGAATCTATTTTTTCAACTCATGATTCATGAACTATTATAATAGTTCAGTATATTTTCACGACAGTATCTCAAAGCTTATCTAGATAACTATGGGTATTTGTCTAGTAGAGCTACATAAACTGTAATGGTTTGGAAGCTGCAGAGTCTTTGTAGCATTCAAAAAATTTATACTTTCTAAATGTAAAACTAAACAAATGAGCTTTCATAATAAGACTAATTATAGAAAGCGATCATCACAAATAATTTGCTTGTTATAGTCGTTTTATCTTCCTTTGTTAAGACGATCTAATTCAAAGACAATTCTGTATTAATTACGTTTTACTAGAGTCATATAATGCAAGCGAGTTACGTTTGCATAACTGTAAACATCATCACTAAATTTCTACGACAGTAATGACTTTCGAATTCACTTCTCCCTCAGCTCAAGACATTTCCACGACACTAACAAGGAGAGTGTTTCACCTTCGGGTCACCGATCTTGCTCAAATTTAAGGAATGTTTTCTGGATGCAGAAACATAAAGAAAGCCAAAATTTTAGAGGCCAACACTCAATATTTCTCTAGTTACAGGCCATTAAAGAAAAGCCATTAAAGAGTTACTAGATTTTCAAACGCTAATAGTTTCTCAGCATTGTTAGCTAGAAGCTCATACCTATTTTTAAATGGAAGCTGAGCTCAAATACTTTCGAAATAGCACCTATAGCCTCTCAAAATATTATTCTTTCCCAAAGTTTGAGCGTAATGAAGATTGGACCTGAATTTTCTGTTTAAAACATTAATTAATAATTAAAGCTGAAATTGAGTCCAATCTTTAGTACGCTATCAATTTAAAAATAAATAATATTTTATGATGCTATAACTATTATTTCAAAAGGATTTTAGCTTAGCTTTCAATTAAAAAAAGGTTCAAGCTTCTAGCTAATAATGCTGAAGAACTATAAGCGTTTGAAATTCTATTAACTTTTTCAGTGATTTTCTTCAATGGCCAGTAACTATGGAAAAATTGAGCATTGGCCTCTAAAGTTTTGGCTTTTTTCATGTTTCTGCATTCAGAAAACATTCCTAAAATTTGAACGAAATCGGTGATCCGAAGGTGAAACACTCTCCTTGTAAGTACATTTTAAGGGCTAATGAGCATTACAAATTCACTCGAATAAAGTATTCTACACTAGTGAAGTACTGACAATCATTGACAACTAGTAAAATGATTGAAAAATATCAAATTAAAAATTAAGTTGATAAAATATTTTTTTTTTAAGTAATAATTTTGAGCTCTGGAAATAATTTATTACGTTTCCACAACTGTTGCTTAAAGCATATTCAGATTATTATGCATATTTTCGTAGCAGATCTCAATACACTGCAATTCATAAAATGCTTACAGGAGACTGTAGGCATTTAGAATAACAATTATTTATTAACCTCAAACGACACAAATGAAGTTTTATAATAGGGCTGTTGATAAAAGGCATTCTTCGCAACTGATTTGGTTGATATAGTTGTAGTTTCCTCCTTTTATTAAGAAGTATAAAAAAAACAGACAATAGTATATTTATGGAAGGTATTATTCACAGTCATATAACGCCAACTAGTTACATATGCATAGTTCTAAACATTATAACTATTATAATAGTTCAGTACATTTTTACGGCAGTATCTCAAAGCTTATTTAGATCACTATGTATATAACTGTAGTAAAGCTTCATAAATTGCAATGGTTTAGAAGCTTCAAAGAGTTTCTAGCTATTAAAAAAAGCTATACTTTATGAATGTAAAATAATACGAATTAAGTTTTATTGTGAAGCTAATGATAGAAAGCGATCATCACAAGTAACTTACTTGTCATAGTCTTTTTTTTCCTTTGTTAAGATGAATTAATTTGAAGACAAGTTTGTATTTATTCGATGTTTTATTTGCAGACATATAACCCCAACGAGTTGAATAAACATAGTCGTGAACATTGTTACTAGATTTCGACGATAGTAATCACTTTCGGATTCCGAATTATCTTCTTATTCGGTCCAAGACATTTTCACGACATTTTGTACATCATGACTGCTAATTGAAGTTATAAATACACTTGAATAAAGTAATCCAGTCTAGTAGAATACTTAAAATTACCGCCAATAAAAATACAATTTAAAGCTCTGAATTTACAAAAAAAGTTGATATAAATCTTTTTTTATTAACTAATGATTTATGAGCTTTTATAATAGTCCAGTAGATTTCCACGACAGTATCTCAAAGCTCATTTAGATCACTATGTGTATTTGTGTTGTAGAACTACATAAATTGCAATGATTCAGAAGCTGCGACATGTTTTTAGCTATTCAAAAAAGTTATACTTTCTAAATGTAAAATAACACAAATCAGGTTTCATGATGGGACTAATTATAGAAAGCAATTATCACAATCAATTTGCTTGTCATAGTCGCTGTTTCTTTCTTTGTTAAGACGTTGTAATTCAAAGAAAATTGAGTATTAATTACATGTTTAAATAGAGTCATATAATGCAAGCGAGATACATTTGCATAACTGTAAACATCATCACTATATTTCAACGACAGTAATAACTTTCGAATTCACTTCTCCCTCAGCCTAAGACATTTTCACGACATTAAGTACATTTTAAGAGCTAATGAGGATTATGAATTCACTCAAATAAAGTATTCTACACTAGTAAACTACTAACAATCATTGACAACTAGTAAAATGATTGAAAAATATCAAATTAAAAATTAAGTTGATAAAATATTTTTTTTTTTAAGTAATAATTTTGAGCTCTTGAAATAATTTATTACGTTTTCGCAACTGTTGCTTAAAGCATATTTAGATTATTATGTATATTTTCGTAGCAGATCTCAATACATTGCAATTAATAAAATGCTTACGGGAGTCTGTAGGCATTTAGAATAACAATTATTTATTAACCTTAAACGACACAAATTAAGTTTTATAATAGGGCTGTTGATAAAAGGCATTTTTCGCAACTGATTTGGTTGATATAGTTGTAGTTTCCTCCTTTTATTAAAAAGTATAAAAAAACAGACAATAGTATATTTATGAAAGGTATTATTCACAGTCATATAACGCCAACTAGTTACTAGTTATAGTTCTAAACATTATAACTATTATAATAGTTCAGTACATTTTCACGGCAGTATCTCAAAGCTTATTTAGATCACTATGTATATAACTGTAGTAAAGCTTCATAAATTGCAATGGTTTAAAAGCTTCGAAGAGTTTCTTGCTATTATAAAGAAAGTGTATGAAAGCTAATGGAGAAAGCGATCCCACTCCTCCTAAGCAACGTAAGAGTGGGAGATCAGTGGCCGAGTCTGCCAGCGAAGAGTTGGAGCTCGTGAAATCGTACGGCACTCTTTGGCCTACCTTGAAACAATAAAGTTTAAATAAAATCTAATCTCTGTGTCTTGGTATATATTCTTTTTCGCTTGTCTCTACAGGTCCGCTAAAAGTTGGTTTCATCACCAACTTCTACCGGTAGTAGAGATACGAAATAATCAAGTAAATTTCACGTGTAGTTTTTCTTTTGTGAAATTTATTATTATTAACATATAAGTCGTAAAAGTTAACTCTAATGATTTGTGCTTATGTAATTGGGATTTAAAGTGATTTAATGTTACTAACGTGGTGTTAATATTGAAGGATATTCTATAAGACGAAATAGTCTTCGAATATTCCTTTTCTATCTTAAGAAGTAAATTCGTAGAGTAATAACTCAATAATAAGACGAAACAGTCTTAACGCGAAGGCTTATAAGAGGCAATCTTAATTACTAACTACTAACAAAAAAAAACAAACATATAGAGGCCCCGGACTGTACGTGGCAAGACGTCCACTGCAAAAACGGGTCTGTGTAAAACAATAACCTTTCCTTATTCCTTCTTATGTGCACGAAGTGCAATCCTTTTTAGGTGATAGGGTAATAGGTTACAATCGGCGCCCTCCGGTCTAAATAGATCTTACGATTGAGAGATAAACCTTATGTAGAAAAGTGGTTTTTTTTTGTGTTTGGTACAAGAAAAACATTGAAATAAAAGTTAAAATTAGCGCTTACGGGTAAAAATAACCCAAGATATTTAAATCAAATAGTTAACGTAAATTTAAATTGTAAAGTTGTGACATAAAAAATTAAATTGAAACAAAAAACTTAGTAAAAATATAAAATAAAAGTAATGCACAAATTAAAAGTTTGTGATTTCATAAAGAAATCATTAGAAAAAAGTAATAACTATAATGAGAAAAGTTATATAGTAAAAAAGAATGTTGAAATAAAGTTATTACAGAACGCAAAAAAAAAAAAGAAAAATGAATATTATATTATAAAAAACGCTGCTAAGTGCTTTGTCGGAATGCTTTCTCATAGAGCTCTTTGAGTTTCATTATTTTTTTTATATTTATTTAAATGTGATTTTAATATAAAAAAATTGTCTAGCATTAATATTTATTAATAAGTTTGTACTTTAAAAGAACGATGACAACGAAATTCATTCTTCTTCTTCAAATATTTTTTCCATTTATTAAAAAACAATTTAATTTATAATATTTAATAATGATTATATTTAAATACTTTATTGAATGTAATAATACAAGTCAACATCTAAATCAGTAGCACTATTATAAATTTTCAAGAGTAACTCAGAAATCAAAAGAAGTAATCAAAAAGCTACGCTGATAAAATTATTTTTTTTAAACTTGGTTTATAAAGACAGTAGCAAATAACTTGTATAAAAATTTTAGAGCAATTCTATCGAGTACTTTACGTAAAATGGAAAAATACTGAAATATGAAAATTTTTTAAGAAAATTTTTAAAATTTTCTAAAAAGAAAACTACGCTAAAAAGATCGGTTTATAAAAGTTATCCTTCTTTTGGCAGATGCAAATTATTCCCATGGAAATTTCAAAGCAAACTCATCAATTAACTTACGTAAAATACAAAAAAAAAAATTAAAAATCGAAAATTTTTTCAAATTTTTAAAATGGCTCTATAATAAAAAAAATACACTATGAATACAAATTTTCTATAGCTTCCCGCCTAGTTATACAAAAACATATATGGTATACAAAATTTGAAGCAAATCCATCGAGTAATTTTCGAGATCTAACTGGTTAAATAAATAACATTTTCTTTTCAAAATTTCTTTTTAAAAATTTTAAAAATGCTCTAAAATTAAAACTACGCTATGAAAATCAATTTTTGAAAATTTCCCTTCTTTTGGCAGTCGCAAATAATTTCCCTGTAATTTTTAGAACAAATCTATCGAGTACTTTACGTAGAATAAAAAAAAATAAGAAAAGAAGAATCAAAATTTTTTTTTAAATCTTTGAAATTCTCTAAAATTGTAACTACTCTAAGAAAATTAGTTTCCGAAAGCTTATTTTTTTCAGACAATAGCGAATTAATTGTATGAAAATTTTGGAGAAAATTTATAGTATGGTTAACGCAAAAAAGAAAATAAATGAAAAATAAAAATTTCTTAGAAAATTTTCAAAGTGCTCTAAAATTAAAACTGCGATGAGAAAATTAGTATTCCAAAGCTTGTTTTCTTCAGATAGTAGCGAATTAATTGCATACAAATTTTGGAGCAAATCAATCGAATGGTTTTCGTAAAATAGAAAAAAATTAAAAATAAAAATTTTTTAAAAAATTTTAAAAATGCTCTAAATTTAAAAGTGCGCTAAGAAAATTAGTTTACAAAATTTTTAATAATTTTGGCAGTCGAAATAAAGTTCCATACAAATTTTCGAACAAATTCTTCGAGTAGTTTACGTAAAATACAAAAAAAATGAAAAATCGAAATTTTTTAAAAATTCTTAAAATGATTCTAAAAAAAAAGCTGCACTAAGAAAACCAATTCCCAATAGCTTCCGCACCAATTCATCAAAAAATTGAATTGTATGGAAAATTTGAAGTAAATCCATCGAGTAGTTTTTAAGATTTTATTGGCTTAATAAATAGAAACATTTTTTTCAAAAATTTCAAAATGCTCTAAAATTAAAACTGAGCTAAGAAAATCAGTTTTTAAAAATTTATTTTATCCGGGCAATCAGAAATAAATTCCTTGCAAATTTTGAAGCAAATTCATCGAGTAATAAACAAAAAAAACCAAAAAACGAAAAATCGAATTTTTTTTTTTTTTTTAAAAACTTTAAAATGAAAACTACGCTGAAAGAACCAAATTATCAATAGCTTCCCAGCAAGTTAGTCACAAAACTAAATTCCATGCAAAATTAGAAGCAAATCCATCGAGTAGTTCTCGAGATACAGTTTACTAACTGAATTCATACATCCACACACACACACACACACACACACACACACACACACATACATACAGACATTTTCTGGAAACCACTTTTTTCGACTCACCGAGTTTAAATATGTACAAATTAATGAAAAAATAGAAAAAAATTTTTTTTACCGATACAATGCTTTCTCTATGAGAAAGCAAAAGAAAGAATTAGAAAATAGTTTAAAAATAGGAATAGAAAAAATTAATAAACAAAATGAAAATATAGAATTGATGAAAATTAGATTGCAAAAATATGAAAATAGCTTAGAAAATTTAGAAAAAGAAGCGAAAAACAGAAAAGAAAACGAAATAAAAGTCATAAATTTTTTAAAAGAAACAAAATACAGATTCAATCACAATATGTCGCAAATGATTGAACACATAGACGAATTAGAAGAAGAAATTAACTTTTTATATACAAAAATGAAAGAACAAGAAAAAATAATAAAACAATTAAAAAACAAAGAATAAAGAAAATTAAAAAATTACAGAAAGAGTACAGTAGAAAAATTTATAACATTGAAAATGCCCCAAAATTCAATAAAATAACGAAAAATAAAATTTAAAATACAAAAGCAAGATACAAGCAAAATTTTAAACGACATAAAAGTCGCAAATTTTGGAGTATTTTCATATGTTATTAAAAGCGTTCTATAATATGATAGAGAATTAAATCGTTAATCTACAAATGTAAACAAACGTTATAGTACCCAAATTGGAAAACTGTACATCATTAAGTCAAGTAAAATCTTAGCATTGGAGCAAATTTTAATGGAAATAAATATTACAGTAGTTCTCAATTAAAAATTTATATAGAACACAGTGGTTCTCATCTAAAACTTAATAAACATAGAATCGGATAAATTAATAAATTTTTTTTTTAAATCAATTTATTTCTATCGTTTAAATTTATTAAAATTATTTAAATTTATTTTTAATCACAAATAAATTTTCAAAATTGTTGTAAGATTTTGAAAGACTTAATGATAAAAAACAAAGTATAGAAATCAAAAACACAAAAAACTAAATAAAATCCAATATAAAATTTTTAAGAAAATCAAGATAAATAAAAAAAACAAAGTATAGTATAAAATAGAAAGAATATTGAAATGCCAAAAAGCTGAAGAAATTATAAAAATTTAACACCAGACAGAAATAATATTAAAATCAAATAAATATAGAAATTTTGAAATATTTAAATCAATTAATATATAAAAGAATAAAATCAAATAACAAGTGAAAGTAGATATTGTTTCTGACTGGTATTAAGGACCAAAACAAATTAAAACCACAAATGTATAGCGAAAAAGGTAAACAAAAGTAAGCGAAATACTCAAATGATCATATTTAACACGAAACAAGAAAAGATAACTTTAACATAAAGAGTATTTTAAATAAAATAAAACTCAAATTATTATAATATATAGGTTTACAAACCAAAAATTAAAATTAGGAATTATAGAAAACAAGGGAATACGCGTAAACGTGATTAAATCAAATGATCAGTTGAATGATACACAGAAAATACAATATAATACACGATACAGTAGAAACTTACAATAAGCGCATATATAAGAAACTAAGAAATGTACAATTTTAATAATTGATCGTTGCGAATAAAAGGATAATATTAAATAAATGAAAAAATAGAAACAGATATTTAGTTAATAAAATAAATAAATTGAACATGAAAATTGAATTATACAAAAACAACAACTATTAATTATTGAAAAGGATTAATTAGAAAATATTTGCGAAAATTTTTCTTTTGTAAATTAAGATTTTAGTAAATTAAAATTTAATTTTGCGTGCGTTAAATACATTAAGCTTCAAGATGCCGGGGAAGAAAAGAAGATCGACCGTTATAACGAAAGAAATCCAAGATAATGAAGAAAATAAGAAGAATATACCAACAAAACTACAAGAATGAATGCAAGTAGTATCTTTAGAATTAAAAGAATTGTTCCAGCATAATAATAGCATGGGAAATAAATTAAACAACTCTGGCGAATGGGATAAATTATTAAATATAGATATACATAAAGACATAATCAGAGATTTTACAATAAAAGATCAATTGGAGGTTCTAACGGATAACCTAAAAAAGGTACAAATAGAGAATCAAGAATTAAAAGAAAAAAATGATCAATTAAATACCGAATTACAGACATTAAAAGAGAAAATAGAAAATGATAATTTAGTACAAGAAATACACAACAACTTAATCAAAAGGATAGATAAAACAGCAAGCGAACAAGATGACAAAACAGAAGAAATTAAAGAACAAATAAACAATAATTACGCTCAACAAAGACATACAAATACTGAAGAGTCACAACAAAAAATAAAAATACCAACCCCAAAATTCGAAGGCAGTGAAGGGGAAAGACCAATAAAATTTCTAAATGAATTAGAAAAGTACATGGCATTTAAAAAATTAAACGAAGAACAAAAACTCCAAATACTACAAACAGCATTACAAAAAGAAGCAAATGAATGGTGGTATGTCCATCAAGACGATGTGACTACGTTTAATGAATTTAGAGAATTATTTATAGAAAGATTTTGGAGTCAAGATATACAACGTTTTTCAAAACGAAAAATAGAATTGGGTCAATACCATGAACAAGGAAAATCTACAAGAATGTCATACGCTACACAGCTATTCGGTTATGCTAAAGAATTAAATCTAAATTATGTGGATGAAGAGTTGACTGAGAAAATAGCAAGAAATTTCAATAGAAGTATAAGACAAGCTTTACAATTTTCACAACAAAAAGATAAAATGACGTTGTTGAAAATACTTGCAGACTTTGATAAAGATGACAAAACCCGAGAAAGAAAAAGTTACCAGAAATCTCAGCAAAATCAAAATCAACAAAGGCAAAATAGATTTGATAGTAATGTGAACACGAACACAAACTATCATAACAATTACAAACAAAGGGATGAACCAAACAACCATCTAGTACAAGAAAACAAAAAGAATCAAACTGACGATTCAGCATGGAAAAAACCAGGTACGAGCGCAGAAAGAAACAAATTTCAAAAACCACAAAATAGATACAATCAAATAAATGCAGCAAGAATAAAAAATCGAAATAATAGAGATAAAACTGAATTGGAAAAATTGACAGCACCAGTAAATAATAAAACTATAAGGAGAAACCATGAGTCGATCGACCCATTAAATATAGAATTCGAAGAAGCGAAAAAGAATAAGAACCAGGAAAACCAGTAAAAGTGGCACCTGAAAATAATAAAGTATGGGGTAAGGCTGCAACTAACATAAATCCCCAAAATAGAATAGCATCTCTACAGCAATCAAGAAACGAAGAATTATTATATGATATTGAACCAGAAAATGATATTAGCCAAACAAATATAATAGTATGTCCAGAGATAGAAATATATCTAGAGGGCATACCAGTAAATAGTTTAATAGATACAGGCAGTGAAGTAACGTGCATATCTGAACAATTCTATTTTAATAATTATGAAAAATTAAAGAGGTGAGAGATGTGTAAATAATGATTATTACGACATTCAATGAAGAAAAAATACAACTAATATATTTAATAATACCCAAGTTAATAAGAGAATGCATCATCGGCTACGATGCACAAAGATTATTAAGAATGATCATCAATACTGCACTACAAGAAATATTGTTAGTAGTAAATGATGTAGATAAAAATATATCTTATATTGAAAATAAAATTGAACCAAACGAATACAAAAAAATTCAATTACAGGAGATATATGACGAGGACGAAATAGTTCAAAAATCATATAACCCAAACACAGAAAACGAGAAAGAAATATTTCTAAATTCTGAAAACTACTACAATACTTCAATGCTCACGGAAGATGAGATTGAAGAAAAAATTAATGAATGTGAAAATATCACATATGAACAAAAAGAAAAATTAAAAGAAATAATAAATAAATACAAAAATGTATTTCGCAAAGCATCTGGTTTGATAAAATCATATCAACACGAATTAAAATTAAAAGATGAAAATCCCTTTTATTCAAAACCCTATCCGGTACCAATAAACCATAGGGAAAAAGTATTAAAAGAATTAGAAAAAATGATAAAATTAGGAATAATAAGAAAATCTAAAAGCCCATATATAAATGCTATAGTAACAGTTATAAAAAAGGATGGCTCAGTTCGCCTTTGCTTAGATGCTCGCAAGCTAAACGAAAAAATCAGAGATGATTATGAAGCACCACCATCTATTGAAGAAATATTCATAAGATGCAAAAAGAAAAAGTATATGTCAAGCCTAGATTTAACTAGCTCATATTGGCAGATAGAATTGACTGAATATAGTAAAAAATTCACTGCTTTTAAAATTGACAACAAAATATACGAATTTAATGTAGCTGCTTTTGGTATAAAAACAAGTGGCGCAGCTTTATTAAGAAGACTCGAGGAAGTAATAAAAAATTTCGATGAGTTCCTATTAGCATTTGTAAACGATTTGCATATAAGATCTACAACGTTCGATGAACATATCAACCATTTAGAAAAATTATTTATAAAAGCCAGTGAATACAACTTAACATTTAATTTCAAAAAATCATAATTTATAAAAAAGAAAATAGAATTTCTGGGCCACTTTATAACAAGTGAAGGTATCACACCAGACCCGGAAAAAATTAAATCAATAAAAAACTTTAGACAACCAAGAAATGTGAAGGAACTTCAAGCGTTTCTAGGTTTTGTAAATTTCTACACAAAATTTGCAAAGAGCTACGCAAACGAAACTTTACCTTTAATTGGATTATTAAAAAAAATACACACTATGAATGGGGGGCAAGGCAACAGAAGGCCTTTGAAAATATAAAAGATCTCTTTAACGAGAATATTATTCTAAAATTCATAAACATGAATAAACCATTCATCGTAACAACTGATGCAAGCAATTACGCCATAGCGGCGATACTATCACAGTTGGATGAACAAAATCATGAAAACATTATATGTTTTATAAGCAGAACACTTAAAGGTGCTGAATTGAACTATTTCACCACTGAAAAAGAATTACTAGCGATAGTATGGTCGATACATAAGCTAGATACATATTTAAGAGGTGCAAAAGAGATAACGTTAAGAACGGACCATGAAGCAATCACATTTTTAAATAAATTTTAATTCAACAGTTGTAGATTAAGACGATGGGCTTTATCCATACAGGATTATAACATAAAACCAGAACATATTACTGGTAAAAAGAACGCTGCTGCAGACTTTCTCAGTAGGCAAATATACGAGTTAGAAGAGGATGATGAAATAATAATAGCAAAATTAAGTAAAAACAAAATTAGTAAAAAGCTAGAAAAAGTATTTAAAAATTTAAAGTTATTGCAAACAGAAGACAATTATTGCAAAAAAATATTACAAAGATTGCTCATAAAAGATAGCAAAGTCAAAAACCATTACTCATACGAAAACGAAATACTATGCAAGATAACAGACTCAAGAAAAAAGATAATAATACCTGAAATTGCATTAAAAACAATCATATTAGAAATCCATGAGTTTTATGGTCTCATAGGACCAAAGAAAACATATAATTCAATTATAGAGGATTTTATTGCCCCAAAGCTAAGAAAACAAGTATATATTTTATTAAAAACATGTGAGACGTGTCAGAAAACAAAACATTTGACTATTAAATACCATGCAGACATGCAACCAATAATAGTAAATGACAAAAATGAAATATTGTCCATAGATTTTTACGGTCCCCTACCAACATCAGTAGGTGGAGTAAAATATATTTTAACATCTATAGACGTATTTTCAAAATATGTGGTAATGTACCCAATCAAAAAAGCAAATACACTTACTACAATAAGAAAAATATTCAATGATTACGTAATAAAATATGGTACCCCCAAAGCCATAATGACTGATCATGGAACACAGTTTACATCCAAAAAATGGAGGAAAAAACTACAAGAAGAAAATATAAATATAATATTCTCGTCAATAAGACACCCCCAAAACAATATAGTCGAGAGAATACATAGAGAACTTAGTAGATTTTTCAGGACATTCATCAAAGAATCCCATAAATCATGGTCTACATACGTACCAAAAATTCAAGAGAATGAACGAAGTATACCACGAAACTACTGGTTTTACACCCATGGAATTACATATAGGGAAAAAACCCACAAGAATATGGGAAAAATATTTTTAGCAAGGAAAAGAATGCACAAAAGGATCAAAGATCGAGCAGCAAGGAATAACATAAAACACAATCATCATACACTAAATATAGGGGATAAAGTACTCGTAAAAGCTCTGAAGGTAACAGATTCAGAAAATGATAAAATAGCTAAATTTCTAGACATTTACGAAGGACCATTCATAATAAAAAAGGTCATAAGTAAAGATACATACTTGTTAGAAGATAAAAATTAACAAGAAAGAGGAAAATTTCACCTGTCCAACCTAAAACCATTTTTTGAAGAAGAAGAAAATTGAAAAATGAAGAAAGAAGAAAATGCGAATAAAAGAAAATGCGAACCACTTGTAAAATTAAAAATGAGAGACACTGAAGCATTATTTGTCAAAATTTAAAATATTTAAGTAAAATAAAATGAAAGTAAGTAATATAGAAAAGAAAAATGTAAACAAAGGACACATATAGAATATAATAAGTAATAGTAACAATAAATCAATAAATTCCTTAGTAATAAAATTTTAAATTCGGACAAACGAAGTTTCAGTGTCAATTTGAAAACCGCACGGTTAACATCAATTGTCAAAATTAAAAAGACAACATATAGATTATAATAAGAAATTTAAATTAAACATCTCAAAAAAATAAATAAAGAAATCCAAAGTGTAAAAAAGTGTAAATAGTGTAAATAATTAGTTTTAAGAATTTAAGTAAAATAATTTTAAGCAAAAAAAAAATGTCACAAGTGCTTGTGGTCCAGTTAAAAAAGAAAAACTTCTACACACACCCAACTCTATACAGGCACGCGGAAACAAGTGTAGACAAGTATATTAACATGCGACACATGAGCATACAAGTAGACGAGGAGATGTTAGAAAACAACCAGTCGGACGTCGCACGAGATGAGTCCTTAGAGGCACCCATAGACTACGAAGAAAAAGTAGGAAAATCCATAACTCCATACAAAACAGCAGCTCCTTGGTCAACAGCAATAGCAGGAGAGTCATCAACAGCTAAATCTATAGATAAAACTATAGGAACAATAACGATGAAAGAAGGATCGGGTAAAAGTGAAAGAAAGATAAAAAAAGGACAAAAACAAGATGAAATTAAATTCATAAAATTAAAAGAAGAAAAAAAAGTAGATGAAGAGATATGGAGAATAATAAAAATAGGACAAAAACGCAAAATCATACATGTCCAGGAAGAAGCACTGAGTAAAAGGCGGCTACAAAGGATGGGGATCCCGTCAACACGCTCTGACCTCTCGGGTGACGAATCTGATGTCGACCAGTGGATCAACAAATTGAAAGAAAAGAAAATTAAAAGGTAAAATAAGACATTGTAAATTACATAAAATATACGTATCGAATTCTGTTGTATATTGTGTTAACACGTTGAAAAACAAAATCAGTCACACAAGAGAAAACAAAGATGGAAAAATAAATTCAAGTGAAAATTAAATACATTATAATCTTGTGTCACTTATTTTGTTTTAGGGGGCAGGATGCGTACGAATTTACATAGTTATTGGAAAGGGAAACTTGAAAAATGAAATTAAACCAATAAAAGCAAAGAAATTGTATGTTGAAATTTAAAAGTCCCGCGAAAAAGATGCATTAAATAAGCATTTCCTTTTCCGATAGCTAAAATAAAATAAGGAGCGCGTAAATTATAAGTTAAAAGCTAGTAAAACGTAAATGTAGATAAAGATTTTTTTTGGGGGGCAAATTGTAAGCCTATTAAACGTAAAAGAATAGAAAGAGAAAGAATAAATCATAAAAGATTTATTCTCTCTCTAAGTTAAAAAATAAAATTATGAAATAGAAGTTTTCTCTCTGTATTGCGCGCTAAAGAGACATGACAATAGAAGCTATACAGGCGCGCAATACAGAGATAAATGCAAAGTGATGAACGGTTGAATGTGTGCGTATACGCGTTTAGATCAATGTACGATCAGCACACATTTAATCGTCGCGATAGTTATAAGATGCGAATACACGTACATAGGTCCCTCTCCTTACAGTGCGTACAAAGGCTTCTACGAGGAGAGATGGAAGATAAAAGATGCGGTGTGGGAAAGAAAGTGTATGAAAGCTTATGGACAAAGCGATCCTACTCCTCCTAAGCAACGTAAGAGTGGGAGATCAGCGGCCAAGTCTGCCAGCGACGAGTTGGAGCTCGTGAAATTGTACGGCACTCTTTGGCCTACCTTGAAACAATAAAGTTTAAATAAAATCTAATCTCTGTGTCTTGGTATATATTCTTTTTCGCTTGTCTCTACAGGTCCGCTAAAAGTTGGTTTCATCACCAACTTCTACCGGTAGTAGAGATACGAAATAATCAAGTAAATTTCACGTGTAGTTTTTCTTTTGTGAAATTTATTATTATTAACATATAAGTCGTAAAAGTTAACTCTAATGATTTGTGCCTATGTAATTGGAATTTAAAGTGATTTAATGTTACTAATGTGGTGTTAATATTGAAGGATATTCTATAAGACGAAATAGTCTTCGAATATTCCTTTCCTATCTTAAGAAGTAAATTCTTAGAGTAATAACTCAATAATAAGACGAAACAGTCTTAACGCGAAGGCTTATAAGAGGCAATCATAATTACTAACTACTAACGAAAAAAAAACAAACACATAGAGACCCCGGACTGTACGTGGCAAGACGTCCACTGCAAAAACGGGTCTGTGTAAAACAATAACCTTTCCTTATTCCTTCTTATGTGCACGAAGTGCAATCCTTTTTTAGGTGATAGGGTAATAGGTTACACAATTTATTAAAAAATATATTTGATTCTCTTTATTATTTTTATTTATGAATTTCGAGTTATAAACGCACAAAGGCATAGTAAGCGCGTGAGCTATATACAAGGTTGTTATATAGGTCAAGGCACAGCTGGCTTACAGCGTGCGAGGCAACCTCACAGCGCGTTTACTATGTCATAATATTTAAGCATATAAGAGCGAGCGAGACGGAGAAATAAAACTCCAAAACTTTGTAAATCCTATAAGCGCGCGCAACTTTAAAAGCTCCCCACCATTGTAAGAGAAATGAAGAGAAGCTCTGCGCGTATAAAAGCACGAGTCTCGCTGACTCGCACACCTTATTGTTGAATCAACTCAGATAGGTAAAAATTTGGATATATAAGCGCTTAGGCTTAACGCCCTTTGTTTACCAGAGTTGACATTTAATTAAGAATTTAATATTAATTCCTTTTTTGGCCGTAGAATATTTTGGCTTAGCAAGAGAAACAATTGGGACATACAAGCGCTTAAGCTTACTGTCCTTTGTTTTTTAAAGCTCAAATTTAAAATAAAACTTCATTTCTCAAACCGATAACAATTGGGACATATAAGCGCCTAAGCTTAACGCCCTTTGTTATCTAAGGTTTTTATTAAAAAAAGAAATTCAGATTGAGCTCTATTGGCTCTGGGGACATATAAGCGCTCTAGGCTTAACCCCCCAGGTTAATATCAAGAGCTATCATATAAAATAAAATAAATTGAGTTCACGTCTTTAAAGAGCTTCTCTTTTTTTCTCACCGGAGAGTTTTTACCTTTTTTTGTAATTATATATATATTTTTTTAAATCAAAATCTTTTAAGATAACTTTTATACATATTTTCTCTTATTATTAAAATAATAATACATTAAATACTAACAAAAGAAACGCCTAGCTTTATTAATAAGCTGGCGTTTCATTAACAAAATATTTAACAGCTACCCTCCAATCTGGCCTATTGCCCGAACGGAGCTTGTGTAGTTTGTTAAAAAAGGGACCTAGTAGCTACACTCCAATCCGGCCTACTCCCCGAACGAAGCTTTTTGTAGTTTACTAGTAAAATATTTAATAGCTACCCTTCAGTCTGGCCTACTGCCCGAACGGAGCTTGCGTAGTTTATTAAATATATTAAAGAAAATTATACAAATCGCGTACATAGAATTAAAAATCCATCACGTTTAAATTATACGGTAATTAATCCAGCATCCAATTTGGACCATAATTTATTTTATTTGAAAAGTAACCATTACCCACTTGGGTACGTTACAACTGCTTCAATGCTGTGGGGAATCAAATTTGGTAATTAAAGTTCATTAAATCATAATTTTATACAAATAATATTATTTTCATACGGGAAACACGCACACAGTGAAGAATAAACATAACCCTACAGATAGTGGTCTATGCTGAGTATTCAGCATACAAACGTGTGGCTATCTATGACATAAAAGCGGAGTATATGAGAATATAGAAAAGGGTCCAGCTCAGCACAGTATTACGACGACATAATTCTCAATCATCATCGTACTCAGAAATATATACATGATTACCGCGACAGTGCTGTAGGGGATATTATTTAAAATATGTTAAATTCATAATTTTATACAAATTATATTGTTTTCAGACGAAAATTCCGTAGATAATAAGAACCATACAGAACCATACAGAACCATATAGAAATAGGTCAATGCTTAGTATCATACATACACAAGTGTGGCTACCTATGACATTAAATTTGAGTATCCCAGAATATATAGAAACGTGCAGCTCAGCACCGCAATACGACGACATTACTCTTAATCATTATCGCGCTTAAGAATATACACATGATTACTGCGACAGTGCTATAGAAAATCTCGGTTGGTGATTAAACCATATGAAATTTATAATTTCATACGAATTATATTGTTTCTAGGTGGGAATTACACAGCTACTAAGGACCTTACAGAACCTTACATGAATTCGTCTATGCTTAGTATTTTGCATATGAAAGTGTGGCTATCTATGAGATCAAAGTTAAGTATCTCGCAATATGAAAAAGCGTGCAGCTTTTATGCAGGGTTATGCGTAAGTATCCCAGTTTATAAATAGCGAGCAGCTAAGAACTGCAGTAAGGCGAAAAGATGAGAATCATAATCGCTTACAGAAACACACACCTATTTACCGCGACAACATTCTAGGGAATCATAGAAAGTAATTAAAGAATATTTAGTTTTTAATTTATTACCAATTACGTTTTTCATTAATGAAAAATACGCATATAGTAAAAACAATAATAAAACTCAATGGTAGTGGACTATGCTGCGTATTGAGCACACAAAAATGTGGCTATTTAAGTTTCATGCGTAAGTATTCTAGTTTATAAGACCACAAGCAATTTGGCACCGTGAGACAGCAGGATTCTTTAAAATCATCATCGCACCCAAGAATATACACATGATTACCGCGACAATGCGTTAGGGAATCTAATTTGGTAATTAAAGCATTTAAAATTTATAATTTTCTACGGATCATATTATTTCCATACGGAAAATACGCAGACAGTAACGATCATACAGAACCCTACAGGAAGTGGTCTATGATGAGTATTTACAAAAGTGATTCTACCTATGGCCAAAAATTTGAGTACCTCAGAATCTAAAAAAGCGTGCAGCTCAGTACCAGAATACAAACATGATTACCACGACCATGCGGTAGGGAATTAAATTTGGTAATTAAACCATATTAGAATCATAATTTTATACAGTTAATATTATTTTTATAAGGGAAATACGCAGACAGTAATGAACATACAGAACCCTACAGATAGTGGTCTATGCTGATTATTCAGCGTACAAAAATGCGGCTACTTATGACATAAAAGTGAAGTATCCCAGAACATGAGAAATCGTGCAGTTCAGCATCGTAATACGACAATATTATTCTAAATTATCATTGCATTTAAGAATATACATATTATTACCGCTACGATGCTGTAGAAAATCTTCGTTGCTAATTAAATCATATTCAATTCATAATTTTATACTAATAATAATATTCATTACAGTCCGGAATCACGCAGATAGTTAAGACCATAAGGAATCCTACAGATAGTGGTCTGTGCCGAGTATTTAGCATACGAAAGTGTGGCTACCTATGACATGCATGCAGCTCACCACGGTTATACGGTGACATGAATGTAAAAAATCATTGATAATAGAATTTTACAGATAATTTTCGTTTTAATGCTGCAGGATATCCATCTTAATGATTAAATAATGTGAATGATTTATTACATATCAAGTAGATTCCTTTCCAAAAATCTTATGATCTGATGGATAAAACCTTAATGCAACCTAAAGAGACTAAGAACCTAGTCTATGCTGTGTATCAAGCATATCGAAATGTGGGTATTTAAGGATTATGCGTTAGTACTCGTGTTTTCAAAACAGCTAGTAGTTAGGGGCCCTAATACGGCAACATTTCTGTAAATTATCGCGATACATCGCAATACATCGCTAATTCATAACTTTGAAGAGACGGACAGAACGATGATGTTAACTAATCGTATCTTTGTAGAAAAGTTGCATTAACAGGACTTAAGTTATATAATAAAAGCTCTATTCGCTTTGTATTGTCTACAATTATTTGACTTTCCCTTAATATCAACAACTTCATCAATCGTATTCTACATCGAATATTCCCAATAAAAAAACAGAGATGATTCGATTTCAGAACTTCGCCCTTTCCGTGGCACGTTAAATATATCGGTATGCATTTTGTCATAGAATTTTATTCTTAACTCATATCTTTACTTTTTACATATGATAGTTATTATATTATGTTGATGCAATCAACTGCTATATATCAGTTTTTATAAAAGGCGCAAAATAATCTGCAAGTTGCATTTTTACAAAAGAAGGCCTTATATACCAATAGGTAACCTTTACTCTTATTCTAATAGCTTCAAGTTATTGATGACTCCAAGTCGAGAGAAAATTTCAAATGCATCACAAACTTATATTTGCGTTTTTCTAAAGGAATGCATCCAGTCAAACGTGCACTTCGTATCGATATAGTAAAAGTCGACCTTTTCACGACATCATGAGGGTCTAAACCTATATTTCTAATATAGTGTCATCCTCGTATTAAGTAAATATCCCCTAAACTCCGGTATCTTGGAAAAATACCTAATCTATTGGGTGTTATTCATAATTTTAAAGAACGATGATGAGAACTAATTGACTTTGTGCTCGGAAGTTGCATTAACGGGCGCCGGGGTTTCTTAAGAGTCACACAATAAATTTTTCAAACCCTTCAACCCTTCCGCGACACAGTCAATTTCACAAATCGTACTTTGACATGAAATCTAATTCCAGATTCAAGTTAATACTTTTCACTTTCAACTTTTATGAAATTGTACTGCTACGATCGGCTGCTACATATCAGTTACTATGTAATATAGTCAATCATCCATAAGTTGCATCACCACATTAGAAGGCTTTATTGAATACATCACTTTAAATATCATCCTAATGCCTCAAAGGCATTAAGAACTCTAAGTAACAGGTAAATTTTAAATTCATTATGAAATCCTAATAATATGTTTTTAGCAATCAATCTAGTCAAACATAACCTTCACATCCGACAAATGAAAAGTCCACCTTTCTACGACAGCATAAAAGTTATAACTTATATTTCGTAACAGAAAATTATCCTAAAATCGAGTGATCATCCCTTGCACTGGGATATTTTGGGACAATATACAATACATCGAGTGTTATTCATTGATTAAAAAGGGACAGATGAAACGATGATGCCAACTGAACAGCTTAGTGCATGTAGGTTTAATTAATGATATAAGTCGAACATTTCAAAACAACAAAAGAGTTGAAACGTGTTTTCTTAGCTGATAATTATTCTAAAATTAAGTGATTATCGCTGAGACTCGAGTATTTTGGAAAAGTACTTGATTCATCGACTGTCATTTATAACTTCAAAAGAGACGGACTAAACGATGATATGAACTAACCATCTCTCTGCAAAAGCTCTATTTGATACATGAATTCGATGATTTTTCAACTTTTCCGAGATATCATTAACTTGAATTGCAATTTTCTGCATAAGATTTTCGAATAAAAGACAATGATGATTCAATTACACAAGTTCGACCTCTCCAGGACACAGTTTATATATCGCGAAGTACTTAATAACAGAATTTTATCTTCAATTCAACTTAAAACTTTCTACATTCGAATATTATTACACTATACCGATATAATCCACTACTACATATCGGTTGCTATAGAATGTGCGAAACGATTTATAAGACGTATTACCACAACAGTCGGCTTTATAGAATGGGTCACCTTTACTCTGATCCTGATACCTCAAAAGTGTTGAAGACTCAAAGTAGCAAGAAAATTTTAAATGCAGTATTAACCCTGGCGTTTCTGAGAAGGAATCCTCTTAGTCAAACATACACTTTACGTCTGGATATAAAAAGTCAACCTTTCCACGACATCATTAGGGTCCAAACGTATGTTCCTAATATAGAATCATCCTTGGATTAAATAACCATCCCCTAGATTTGGGTATTATAGAAAAATACTTGACTCCAAGTTAAGAGAGAACTTCAAATGCATCATAAACTTTTAGTGGCGTTGATATGAGATACGGCTTTCTCTTTATTTTTTGCTACGATTAGAAAAAGATGGATATACTTGACCTACTCTTAATATAGTATAGATGAGATGCTAAAAGTTACCATAGGTAATTGTTTCTTCAGAACCAGAAATAATCTATAACAAAATGTCGACGGAGGTTACATGAAATTAAGATACGCCTAAATCTTTTTAGATTATTTTTCCATTTCTTCTGCCATACGTGATTTCAACTTGTTCTAATTCGATAAAATCGTATTTCTTGTCATCAAAATTAGATCTAGAGCTATAAAAATGTATATATTCATTTCTTTTTTTAACTTAATGAATAGACATGTTAATCAAATTCCGTCAACTATTTTTTTACGGAAGAAAGACGTTTAAAGTAATAATACGATTGCCTAGGTTATTATTTATGTCCTGATAAAGAGCCGTGGTGACTCTGGGACTGGGATATCTGGACTCGCACGCAGAGGGCCAGGGTTCAAGTCCCGGTAGGAGCAAGATTTTTCCCATTTTTAATAAAAAGTGGTTGATATTCCAAACCTACTGATACCGCGATGGATCGTCCTTAAATGATTTTCGGTGGTTGTTCGGCAAAGGGAAATCCTTAGAGCACTGTTCTCATAACAAGGAATAACGATTTTTTTTTTAAAGTTTATAAAATTATTAATTGTTAACAAACGTAAATATATATTTTTACTCCATTAAAGAAATTATTCCAATATTAATACATTTTTATAAATCTGTAGATTTTTTTTTTTTTTTTTAAATAAAAAAAGTTAATTATATAGAGGATATTGTCATCCTTTATATAATTAACTTTTTTCATATGATGATTTTAGATAGATTCTAGCCTGGAACCGTTTAAGACATTACATCAAGCTAGCCCATCTGATACACTATACCGAAATCTTTGACTGCCAATCGATGGTCAGTCACATTATTGTGACCAACAATCAATCGATACCCAATGAGATCGGATTTTGTAAGAGCCGCGCGATATTGTTAGCACATACACTAATTTTTCTTTAGAAAAAAAAGTCAGAGGTACCTGGCCAGGATTCGAACCCATGTCCACCGCGTTGAAGGCAAGAGCTCTATTCGTTACGCCACTGCGCTCTCTCTATAAATATGTAGATTAGATTAGATATTATTTATTTCGTATTATATTTACAAAAAAAGCGTGTACTGCAATGAATTACAAATATAATTAAAATTCATAAAATACTTGAAATAGTCTTGCATATATAAAATTAACATTGTAAAGTATGATATCACAGTCATAAAACATAATAATACTGTAATAGTAAATCAATAAATTAAATAAAAGTGATATCACATATGATGAATTCTATAAAAAATCATATTTTAAGAGCAAAATTTTTTTTTTTTATTTGAGGTAACCCTTCTGGTAACTATACAAATATCTTCTAGAGACCTCGTATAAACATTTTATGCTCTTGAACACTTAATTTAAAAAGACTTATTTTTGTAAAGGGCTAAAATCTATTTTTTTCATTTTTTCTCCAAAATGTGGTACGTATTATTTTATGTAAATGACCTATCACTCCAAAAAATTGAAATACAATTTGGGCTAATTAGAAATTAAGAAAGGTTCTTCGTTTTAATATTTTCTGAATTTTTCGTAATATAAGGTTCCCGTGAAAAATTGTCAAAATGAGAAATTTCATAATTTATAGACATGCTTAATATATTGTAGAAAATTAATTAAGTTTGGAATGTACGCTATTAAAAATAAGTTTTTTGTTGTATGAATATAATTCATTGTTTTATGTAGTATATAAACCAAAAATTCATATCGTATAAAAAAATAGATATTACACGCAGTTTTTTCATGTTTCGCAAATTTTTAATTTTCACGCTTCACAAAATGTACTTTTCTTTACGCGCATCACAGACACACACATAATCGCAATAAACATAAAAGTTGTCGAATATTTAAGACTGATGTTTGCTGCCTTTGTATTTAGTAGCACCATCTACAGTATTATTTTATATAGGCATTATTATTATTTTGACGCGTGCGACTTGTCAATGTTAAATCAAAATATACCTCTAATAAATTTAATTTTAATCGGGAATTCTATATCATCAAAAAATTCAATAAAATACCTCCTTTGGTTTCTAATTAGTCTCAATTGTACTTCGTTAATTCAGAGTGATAGGTGATTTACATAAAATGATACGTACCACATTTTGGAAAAAAATGAAAAAATTAGATTTTAGCCCTTTACAAAAATAAATCTTTTTAAATTAAGGGTTCAAGAGCATAAAATGTTTATACGAGGTCTCTGGAAGATATTTGTATGGTTACCAGAAGGGTTACCTCAAAAAAAAAAAATTTTGTTCTTAAAAGACGATTTTTTATAGAATTCAGCATATAGAAAATAGAACACGAATGAATACATGCAAAGAGTATAATATAATTAAAAATCAGTCTCAAATATCTATCAGTCTAAAAAATTACATAAAATCAAGCGTGTAAAGAGCGCAGTCAAAATATCAGCGGCATATAGTAAATTAAAATCACAGAACAAGGTTGAATGTACAGTAATATATGAGTCAAGCTGATAAACAATATAATCGTTCACTCAATCCACACACATACTACAATCACACCAATAAATACAATCATGCCTTAAATTTATAGAAGGTACATCACATAATAAATTAACACATGATATAGTCCGAAAATAATACTGCTTAATCGAGGTCGAGAGAATACCTCCTCAGAGCGGCTTCAAACCTGCTGATTGATGGGAGATTTTCAATGTCAGCAGGCAGGGAGTTCCAAAACCGCGCACCTTGAACTTGAAAGGAATTTCTTCCAGTCCTAGTGCGCATGAAGATCACTGCAAGATCTTTAATTCCACCCATAGTGGTCGCTCTGGGTATATATCTAGTGAAGAGACCCACTAGATATTCGGGAGTATTCATACGTTTAATTTTGTACATAAGTACAGCCATAAAATACTATCTCCTCGAATCAGTACGTAGCCGACCCAAAGCACGTCTATGGGGAGAGATATGATACCCCATACTCACGCCTAATACACATCTCATACATGAATTGGCGCTAACTGGATATTGAATAGTGAAGAGCCAAAGATTATCGAATAGAATACCGAGAGTTTAGAATTATACGAATAGGATATTCCATGTTAGGGTTTCATAGAATCACTGATGGTGCACTGATAATATGAAAAAACAGAAATCAAATATCTAGTATTCGAAAACCACATATCATCAAAAAAATATTATAATAATAAAAGAAAACAAAGAACAAGATAACAATATTTAATCAGAGATGAAGTGTAGAGGAGGCGGTGAAATTAATTTAACATCTGATAAAAAAATTAATGATATATTTTTAAATTTAATTTTAATATTTTTAAAAAAGCAAGAAGAATCCTTTGATTATTCTGGAATTGGGCTTGAACATGAGAAATTACCAGAGATTCATATACGAAGAGAAAAGTTTTATTTTTTCCATTATTTAACGTCGCTGTATTTATGCGATCATCACGATGCTAATTGACGACGGAGATCATTAGTGTGTTTTTGAACGAAGCACGTGTAAAGTATAGTGGTCCTTGCATCAATCAGCCAAGAACAGCATTCAAATTTGGATTCTCGAGAAGACGAATTCTTTGCTGTGCCGAATGGGCCACTGAGACCTCTTGAATAAAGGAAGATGCTGATCTTAATTATTACCGAAAATAATGAGATGGGATCTCTTTGCGAGAAGGTACCCACCTGGGGTAATAATATTCTATTATCACACATTTCCCATCAGAAAGAGACTATTTTGGTCCGCAAGTGGTTCTTTATCCCCACCTACCCACTGACAGAGTCAGCTAGGGCACTCCCCTATCCGACACTTGGAGACACCGAAAAGAATATCGCAATGTTAAAATTATACAAATTGAAGATTGAATATTAAGAGAAGGTTGTATTTTTCTATCCGTTGTGAGCGATAACGAGAATAAAAGACAAGACATATTTGAGTGAGAATATTTCCACGACATTCGTATTTTATAGTGTTACATTGTATATGAATGAAAATATTATAAGAACTTAACAAGTAAAACTTTTGATGCGTGCAGTATCATGATGACACCTTTAATGAATGTAAACTTTTCTATGTTATAATCAATATTACAATGCTTTGGATAACAATATGTCATAGCATTGTAAGGCCGCATGGTGTGATAACCAACCTGATCGTGTAATGATACAGTATGGAGATACTTCTACAACAGTATCCATGACCTGGTTTTTTACGTGTTACCCTGTATCTCGAAAACTATCTTTTTTGCTCTGATTAAGGTTTGCAGAACTTACGAAATACTTAAAGCATTTATTATGATTTTATCGCATTTGAAATCAAATGCTTTAAGTATTCTGTTAGTTCTGCCAACTTTAATCTGAGCAAAAAACGATAGTTCTTGAGATACAGGATTTTTTAAATTTATTCTGAGATACAGGGTTTTTTATATTTATTCCGAGATTCAAGGTGTTTGCAATTTTTTCCGAGATATAGGATTTTTATTCTATAGCGGCAAAACGCTCTTACTAACAACATACAAGAATAGTATAACGAGGTATTTAACATATCTCGAAATACAGTAAATAAGCTACAATGCTCTTGCTCAAAAGAAATACTCATAACACACTTTTAGTAGTGTGAAGATAATAACTAAACCAATATATCGAAAATAGGATTGCAGAAAACTAATGAAAGCTCATTGGGAAATGATTTAGCCGCCATTTGAAACGTCATTACATTTCCACGACAGTAGCGATAGTGAAATTTTAAATAGCTTTCAATTCCAGCTTAAGCAATATTTTAAACATTTAAACTTTTATATTTTACAATAAGTTTTAAAATGCTATGAATAGCAGCATCCTTTAGCAGCATAATGTCAGACTGCGTCATTACTCACCTCCTAGTGTGAATATGCACACGATCCTAACAACTAACAGGTTAGAAATCATTTTACTATTGGCTTTGAAACACTTGTATGACTTGAATAATTTCAAGTTTTTTAACAATCTTTTGAACACTATCATTAACAACATTCAATAGATGTGTAATGAGGTATTTATTGAACTTCTGCATTAATCTAGTCTATCATATATGAAAAAATATAAACATTAATCATTTATCTCTTTTCATATACTTGGATAAGACAGAAAAACAATTATCAAGCTTGATAGAAATGAGCTGTATTAAATACCTATGCAAGTCACATGGTAGACAACTAGTAGTGTAAAAATAACATAAAACAAACATTTAAAATATATTATTGTATCAAAACATTTCTACGACAGTAATAATTACAAGATTAGGAATAAATACAACATCAGAGTTGAGACATGGGCATGACTTTAATCATTTTCACCCTTTTATTGGACTGTAAATGCTTTTAACAACATCCAAAGAACGCATTACGGTGTATTCACGATACAAGGAATCACAGAATAGTAGCCCTTCAGCATATCATTTGTTGTTATGAAAGTCACTTAATGCTGCCACAGTAAGAATGTTAATTAAAATATTTATTTTTTATTCAACTAAATAATAAGAAACAATAAAAAATAAACCTGCAGCACTTAGTGATGTTATTACGTTTCCCTGACAACAGCATCATCGAACATCGATTACTCAACTTTTTTAGCTCATGCCGCATTTGAATAATTGATTCATTTATATTTCAGCATAACTATTAAAAAGCAATGAATATCGACATATCATAGTAGTGTAGCGTATTACAATGTTATTATCGACCTGTAAATAACAAGGTATTAAATAAAGAGATTTCCACTAGAGTAACAATTACGAGACTAAGAACTAGTTGAAAACTAACTTTGGGACACTCGTAAGACAGCAACTATTACCGTGTTTTTCTTTGGACTTTTAATGTTTAAAACAATAACAGCCTATAAAAGCGTTATGATGTATTCAGTGAATGGGTGAGTAACAAAGACAAGCTAACTAGCACAGGCTTCAGCTGTTATGAAAATCACTTCATACATATTTAGTAGCGGAAGAATCATGATTGAAAAAATAGTTTCAACATAATTTGTATACTGCTAGCAAAAGCTGACTGTCCAATTATGATGCAGTTATTCAAAATGTTAATTGCATTTCCACGACAACGACGATTATCGAATGTGAATTACCGTTTACATTTAGGTAATAATATATATTAAACCATATCAATTATTTATTCCTATATAAACAACTGAATTCCTATTGATAGCAAAACCTTATAGCCATGTAATGCCTCATCTTGTCATATTTCACCCGTTAGTAACAAGATAATGAACAAAGACGTTTTCACAAAGGTAACAATTACCAGATTTATAATAATTGTGAAATCAGGGTTGGAATAATTGTATTACTCAAATCATTTATGTTTATATATATTATTGTATTTCAAAAGAATATAGTAGTATTATTTAATAAAAGCGTAATATTGTATTTACACTATGAGAAATGATAGCAAATAAACTCTCTATGAAATACCTTAGCAAATATCAAAGTCACATAAAAGACTAGTAGTAATGTAAAAATAACATAAACCGAACAATTTAAATATATAATTGTATGAAAACAATTCCACGACAGTAATAATTACAAGATGAAGAATAAATGCAACATCAGGATTGGGACACTCGTAAACCTTCAATCATTTATATATTTTTCTTTAGACTATCAATGCTTTTAACAACAACATTCTATAAAAGGATTATAAAGTGTTTAGTGAATAACACTGTTATACTAATAGTTATAGAATACCTGTTATGAAAAACACTCGATCCATTTTCAGTAGTATAACAGTGATTATTAAAAGAAAAACTTACACATGTTTTTGTATACAGTGAGCAAAAGCTGTGTGAGAGCATGCATCGTTTTAATCAAAAGATACAGGTGCTGGGTAGGGATAGAGAAAAGAACCGTACGTGCTTTCAGAGACGTGTACGCCTACTATCAGCACTTGTACAAACATGTGACGCGCGATTTTAATCATACATATAAGCAGTAATGAATATATCTCTCTCTTTCCACAGCATTGACACGAGCTTTGATTATGGGAAGTGGGAGCCTGTAGATACTGCATGGGAGAGGAGAAGCGGCGATACAAGCGTCGGCGGCTTAAGTGAGAACTAACGTGTAAAGGCCGATTGTGTAGAAGACTAACTCTTCTGTCTGTTTTAAAGCAATAAAGCCTCTTTTAAAATATGATCGCGAGCTAATTTGTGTTTGATTGCTTTAGACAAATAGTGTGACGGCGAAGCATTCTGACATATGCTTGGTTTGCTAACCCGTTTATTTGCCTTTGGCATATTTAGCCTTTGTTGCCGCGTTCTTAACGTTTAGTAAAGTTCAATTAAGATTCTAAATACTTGAAGTTGCATGAAAGTATAATTTTTGAGGATGTATTTGATTTAAAATTAATATTAACAAGCTTTCATGAAATTTTATGGGATAGGCAGCAAGAGGCATTGATTCCTCGCATAAACCTCTGTTATTATCATATCCTCCATCCTTTCAATTTTCTTAAGCATACGATCCCAAAGTAGTCAGGCATGGCGTCCTGGCTACAAACGGATTAGCTCTATTCTAACACGTATGAACATAACAAGTTAGACTATAAAATTTACACATACATGCGCGTGGTTGTGACCGTGCAGTATATCTAGTAATAAATGAACTTATAATGTGACGGCTTCACCACACGGAATGACATTGCACAAATACACGATACTGTTATATTTCATGAAACTCATACTACAATTTATGGTCATTGTTAGTAGTAATATTTTCTTATGATAATATTGACGAATAAATAGTCAATTTTTGCCAAATCTACAGAGTCAACATTTTTTGTATATTACGTAAAGCAATATATAGACAAAAAATACTCATAAAAATATGTTATACTAAATTTGTATTTCTAGCCGAAAAGTGGGCATTATAAGTACTTAGAAATATTTTAACCTATTATTTCAATACATCTTTTGATTTGATATCTTCAACTTCTTACCTTGCACCTTAAGAGGTGTCCTCATACCGGCACAGAGATCTACCTTATCTACATTTGAATTATGCATTTAATAAAAATTTAACTATTTTTTACTAAAATTCATAGAAGAGGCACATTCTTAACATTCTAAAGAATTTATTGCAACGTTAAAAGACAGAATAAAAGTGAAAATGAAGACAAAAACTGCATAATACGATTATTCATAACTACATCGATAAGTTAATCGTATTAAGCAGTTTTCGTTTTTATTTTTACCCTTATATTGTCTTTTAACGTTGCAATAAATTCTTTGGCATGTTAAAAATGTGCCTCTTCTACGAATTTCAATCATGAATAGTTAAAATTTTATAAAAATTCATAATTTAAATGTAGATAAGATAGAACTCTATGTTGGTATGAGGATTCCCTTAACGTTTAAATTATGAAATATGTTTCATAAATGAAAAAAAAAATGAAACTCTTACCAGATCGTAAAATGAACCGTCTCAAATATAAACAATCATAGAGATTCAGTGATGAGTATTTTTTCTGTTACTAAGATCTATATTCTAATCCTTGAAAATGCGTATAAAACGTTAGCATTTTATCAGCATTATAAAGGAAAAAAACGTTTCATATTCGTTAAAATAATAGCCTTAAAAAATACCAATTTTAGTCTTTTCTTTCAAAGAAATGGTCATAAAATGGTAAAAAAATGTTTTTCGCCATAACTTGGCCGAAAGTATCACTTTCGCCTCAGTTGAGAGAAACGAAAGTAGTATTTTCGGCTTAGGTATGTTGAAAAATAGCATACTCACCACGGGAGGTAAAATAGTGATCAATGTCAATTTACATATACTATGGACTCGCCAGTTCTTTACCTCCCTTGCTGAGTAATATACTATTCAATTTCTATCAGGGTAATAAATAACATAATTTATTACAATTATAATAACTAATTAACCTTTAGAGGACGGGATGGCCCCTATACGGGCCATGCCCATGATCGACCCTTTACATGTGTTAGTTTTGAGATGTGAGACATCACAAAAACTCGATTTCTATAGAAAAGTGAGAGAAAACAGTAAACCCAAATCCCCGTCCTTCAAAGGTTAAAAATTATATTTAGTGAAAAACTGAAAACCTTGCAATTCTTTCTATATAATTTCTGAGTTTGAATCATAAAAAGATGCAGTATATCAAAAATAAGATGCAACAGGATATGGATTGAAGAAATAATGGAATAGCAATTAAATACAATACGTACAATGTATCAGGAAATTGAAAACACTAAGATAAAAAGTATCATTGTAATCTGTTCTTGGTGAATAAATATTTATTTCTCAATATATAATAACTATATTATAAGCGTGAATGTCTATAATTTTGTCAGAATAATATTTCCATTTAATTATTTTTTGCTATAGCGAGAAAGTAAGATAGCATTGACATACGAATTTCCGAAAATATAAAAATTAAACATCTCATAAATAACACAGCGTTAAATTCTACAACTTTGTATGTCATCTATTTTTGTTTTGCAAGATCGACTGATGGATTTTGGTACAAATTTATGATCTGGTGATAAATTACTCTTCGAGAATGTGAATAGTATTCTAAATCTGGTCATGACTGTTGTCATAAAAACATGCTCGTTATTCTTGAAGACTTTACATCATAATCGTATAAGTTTTTATATGCCATACAAATATATAGAATATATTAAATTTTACATTATTCTTGACTTATTTGGTGAGCCAAGAATATTTTTAAAATTGCTAGAAGATTCAATACGGTGCTAGCATTCTATCATTCCTTCTACAGTAATCATCTCTTTTTTAATATATAATACATTTAGTATATTTTTTAATAATTTTTCAATAGCATTGATTATTGTTGTTCAATGTATTTATGAAGATAACAGAAAATTTGGAAGAAAAATATCCTGCAAATGTTCCATATTGTTTACTTAATGTAAATAGTGTCCTCAATCTTATAATCATTACTATCGTGAAAAGATGCTTGTTATTATTTAGATACTATCGTGGAAATGTATTTCTACTTTATCCTGGGACTAACGGGTTTATTATGACTAGGTAAGGCTTTACACGAATAAGATTCCGCAATAAATAGGAATTCAATATCCTATATAGGTTAAAATGGTTGATATGCCCAAATATAGTCTCAGTCCTATGTAACAGTAATCCACATTCGATAATCGTTACTATCGTGGAAATATAATTATTATTATAAAAGGCTACATCGTCATTAGCTAGTAAGCTTGGGTAAACATTTCTTCTATTAATCATTTTGATTCTTCTGCAAGTAGATGAAGTGCTTTTTATAATAATAGAAGTATCTGCTAGAAAGCTTATCTTCTTTATTTTCTTCTTCACTAAACACATTATATCCCTTATATAGAATGTTGTTGTTAAAAGCATTGATAGTCTTAGGTAAAATATACAAATGATTGGAGGCTTACGAGTCTCTCACTCTTGATGTTGCATTTATTCGTAATCTTGTAATTATTGCAGTCGTTGAAATATTTTTATACAATAATATATTTTAAATGTTTGCTTTGTGTTATTTTTACACTACTAATAGTCTATTATGTGCCTTTTATATTAGCTAAGGTATTTTATTAAGAGCTAATTTGCTATCATTACTTATAGAGTAAATACATTATTACACTTTAAATAAATAGAGAATACTATAAACTTCTAAAGTACACTAGGAAGTAAGCGCGCCAACCCCCATCTTGCTTTTATAACTTTAAAAAAATATCAAAGAATTTTTTTAATAACTTTTATTTAAAATACTAAATATTTCTAATTATTCAAAAGTTTTCCTCACGTAAATCGTCAATGATCTTTTAATGAATCTAATCATCTACACAAATTTCTAAATATATATTTGCAGAAAAAATAACTATTATTTTTATACATGGATTATTAAATAAAAGTAATACCTACGTTCACTGTAACATAATAAATTAAAACATAGTTTAATTAATCTATAGATATATGAATCAAACGTTATTTTTTCTCGTTTTATTTATAGATGTTTTAATGTATTTTATTTAAAATTTTTCTTCATTGATGTTTCAATGTAAACACTATTAAATTTTTTTTTCTAGATAAACATATTAATATTAATTGTTTCTATATCAAAATTAATAATACATGTGAATTATGTCATAAAATTTTCAAACATCGAAAATATTTAATTTAATAACGTAAATGATTTATACATGGCTGCCGATATTGCAGTTTTCCAAATTTTAAATCTTTATTGAAAAAATTTTTAGGTAAAAATTACACTAACATTAAAAATAGTCTAACAGCTTCCTAAAGAGAGGCACATGTACCAGGGTAGGCTTAAACTGTTCTTTTTACCATATTCATTATGCTCAAAAAATTTGAGAATAATCGAAAGTACGTTACTTTTTTTATAGCTCAAGAAACACACGTAGAAAAATATGAAAAAAAGTATCATTTTTGATGTATAAAATTATAAACCGTGAACAACGTTTGTTCAATCGATACCAAAATTTAATTACATATTCTACTTACAGAAATGAGCAATTTAAGCCCTTGTTGAAGTGCGTGCCACTCCAGAAACTTGTATTATAGACTTTTCAATTGTTGTGAAGACAATTTCTCAAAATTAAAAAGTTCTAGATATATTCCTATATACTTCATTATCTACTAAGAGAAAGGTTTTTAGATTAAGATAAAACCCTGTTCTTTCTGAAGTGCTATTATTACAGATAATAGTTTCTGTCAGGATTTTTATGCACTTGGAAAACTGTCATATCAAGTTAAATATTTGTATATCTATGTAATTTGAATATATTATATATTCTATAGTAAACTCAATTTTGTAATTTTTGTCATCATACAATGAAGACAAACGAACAAAAATTTTTAATAAAGAGAAGAAAAAAAAACACAGAAAAGAAAACACAAACGATATCACTTAGTGATCAAAGATACCATATTTAATGTTAGAATTAAATCAGAATTGCATATTTTGCCAATAGATAAAGTGGGAATCCCAGATTCTTTTAATAGATCAAGTCTGATTACCATATTCTGTCTTCAGATGAAGTTAGAATCCCAGATTCTGTCTTTAGATAAAGTGAGCATCCCAGAAAATGTCATAAGACAAAATAATTTAAAATATATCTGGCGAGTCCCAGTTTCTGTCGACAAATAAAGTAAAATCCCAGAAACCTTTTGATTCCCAGATACTATTTTGGGAATCCCAAAACTGTTTTCTGGGAATTCCAAGATTGTAATCTGGGATTCCCAAAATGTTATCTGGGATCCCCAGAAACAATGAGTCCCAGAAACTTTGCATGTATATATATATATATATATATATATATATATATATATATATATATATATACGTGGGACATTTCACACCAACTGGAAGAGCAGAAAAATAAAAATCTCTGAAAATCTAAGAATATATTCTTTTTGTTACACAAAAGATGTAATAAAATTTTCAAGGATTCAGATTAGAAGGATCAAGAGCTATAGATCCTTGAAATTTGGAAATTTTCCAAAATTTTTGGAAAAGTCCCAGCTTAATCATTTTTTTTCCTGAGAATCCTGATGTTTTAGAGAGAGATTTATGAGAATACTTCTTGTTGTAAATGAAAAGCAGAGTTGACATGATTCTTTACAGACCTTAATTTTGAAGTCTTCTATTAGTTATGTTAACCAATATTCATATATTAGAATTTCATAATATTTCAAACCGGTATACCTCATTCAACATGCAATTAAATTCACTAATTCAAAGACCACAATATATTAAATCAGTACCGATCGATGGAGAATTTATACAGTTATTATTTTCAGGAAATTTGGAAAAGGGTCATCGGATTTGTGTGTATTATAATAATAAGGTAATTCATATATATGACAGTTCAAATCTTAAATATCTACAAGATGAGCATAAGATTTATATGAACAGATTATTTTCAACCAAATCAGAATTGAGCATAGTATTCGAAACAGTACAATCGCAAACAGATAATTATAATTGTGTCGTTTTTGCAATTGTTTTTGCTATTGCAATACTTTATAATTTAGGTCCATGTTGTTTAAGATATGATGTTTCTCAAATGCGATTACGTTTATCAAGAATTTTTAAAACGCAACAAATACAAATGTTTTTAGTTTCGCAAAATTATAATAATGCAAATATTAATTACGATAATCCACCGGGCATGATTAGGAGAAGTTTTTGTCAAGAGCAACGTCTAAATCAAATACCATTAAATTTAGATTTCACCGAGCTTGAACTATTAAAAAAAAACTCACAAATGCATTTATTGGCAAAACAAATAAAGATCATAGAAATGTATCGTAAACAAAAGAATTCGAATCATGAAACAATTTTGATGGAAATTGACAATGACATTTCAGATACAAATTTTTAAAAACCAGATAATGATATAATAGAAATCGATGATATTCACTTAAATTATAACGATAATAAAATTAGCACAGTTGAGATTAAAGTAAATAAAGAAAAAAAAGAATCACAAGATAAATAAAAAAGAAGCTTTATTTGTAACAGGACTTAAGAGCATGATGAAGCTGCCCGCCTTCTAATAATATTTCCAATCCTAACTTATGAATAAATGATGCGTTTAAGTGCATTAAGTATGCGTTGAGTTTTTTTGCAACAAAGTAAAAATTTGTAAGATTAAACTCTAGTGCGGACAACTCAAGAAATCCACCAAAATATTATACATATTAAGTTATAATAAAAACTTTTAATGTATCGTATTTTATGGTTAGGTTTATCGAGTTTGATATCTGATTTCCTATCCAAGCTCATTAAAGAATAACAAGTCCAAATGATTTTTTATTTTAACAAAAATGATTGTATTAATATAGCTTTAGTGCGGACAAGTCATTAGGTTTGTTTAAGTTATGAATTTAAAAAAATTTTGATGAAATAAAAAAGCAAGACTCAGTTGCTGCAGCTCCGACATCCCGTTAATAGGAAAATGGTAACAAAACAATCACATAAACATAAAAAAATTTCAGGAAAAGACATTATTATGAAAATGCAAAAAAAAAGTAATGATAAATTAGAACTAAGACGTGTTCAAAAAACTTTACGGAAAAAAAAAATTCAGTCGAATTGAGAACCTCCTCCTTTTTGAAGTCGGTTAAAAAAAAGCTCATATGAAAATGAAAAAAGGACAACCAAATAAATATAAACAGAAATTAGAAAATACTAAGATAACAAAATAGCAATTCAAGGAAAGAGTGAGTACTGATAAATTGGAACAAATACGTGCGAATGAGGCTTTACGTAAGAAAGAAGCTTTCATGAAAATTGAAGAAAAACAATCCAATAAATATAAAAAAAAATTAAATAATACTAAAATAACAAAAATGAAATCAAAGATAAAAAAGGGTACTAATAAAATAGAACAAATACGAACAAATAAAGCTACACATAAGAAAAAAGCTTACATAAAAATGAAAGAAGAACAACCAAATAAATATAAAAAAAATTAAAAATATTAAGATTTTAAAAATAAAATCATTTGGAAATAGAGATACTTATAAATTGAAAAAATTGCATGAAAGAAAAATCACGCAAAAAAGAGACTTATAGAAAAGTTATTAGTGAACAATATAATAAATATGAGAGAATGATACAAATTAAGAATCCAAAATTAGAAAATGCCGATATTATTAAGAAAGCACAAGTGAAAAATGATTGTTACTAATTAAAAGAATCACACACAAGGTGTAAACAAATAGAAATTGATGACAATAAACATGTTAATAATGATACTACAATAAATAAACCAATAGATGAAAAAAAGCGAAAACATAAATATGATTCTTATCAATTAAAGATATTACTTATGAAGTGTAAACGATTAAAAATTGAAGACAATAATTATAATAAAAATTACAATAATAATAATTATAATAACAATCATAATATTGTATTGAACGAAGTTATTGATAAAACAATAAAGGGCAAAGCAAAAAAAAATTAATGAAATTAAATGGAAAAATGTTAACTAAAAAAATCAATTCGAAACTGATTGGTTGTATAGCAAATGTATATTTCGATGAAAATCTCATATCTGAAAATAACATTGGTTCCATGACAAATACATGTGTTTATTGTGATGCGAAACATTTTGCTTTAGAATATATTAAAAGTAACGATTTCTCCACTTGTTGTCATAAAGGTGAAGTAACATTATTAGAAAATATTCCGTACCCAGAACAATTGAAGTTTATAGCAACTGAATTAACGGAAGAAATTATTGATTTTCGACGAAATGTTAAGTTGTACAATGATGCTTCAGCGTTCGCAAATTTTGGTACCAATTTTGATACATTGCCGGGTGAAGGACCACAAGTTAGTAAAATATGTGAACAAAGAGTACCCCCCGTTAAGATAGGTAAAATGCCCTCCCTCATATATTTTAAAACTAATATTTTTTCTTGTTTTTATAGTAATTAAGATTAGGTTTTGTTATATTTATAGTTTCCTAACACATACCCTAACCTCAACATAACCTAAATATCACTTTTTTTATAAAATTTTTTTTTTATCTGGAAGGATGAATGATATTAATCCCGCGAAAAACATATGATAAGGTCTTAGCACTCTCTTCAACTGTGATTTTTTGCGAGTCCTAGAAAGCAGTTTTTCTGACCTAAAAATAACATTTAAATCATAAAATCTCCGTAACTTTGCTCTGGGAGGGGCTACAAGTAATTTTCTGGGCTTAAAATTTGTATTTTAAAAAAACAAATAAAGTTTATAATGACCAACAATTCGATTCTGGCATGGCGCCATGGCGAAAAACTCGAAAAACCATTTTTTCATAGGTTTTCTGTCGGTTATTGGTCTCTAGCAACTCACAAATCATTTTTAAAGAAAGAAAAAATAGCTTCATTGGATTCTACGTCAAAAAAAACATTAAAAATATGCATAATAACTTTAGGAATACTTGGATGCTGTTACAAAACAATTCAAAAAATAAAATAATTCTAAAATTATTACATAGCTACTTTGCGTCGTTACTGAATTTTATGTTTTTATGACCTTGGTCATCTCTTTAGAGTCTCAAAGCTACTATTCAATGTATCCATGGGCAAATTATGTCCACTACACCCGAAAAGCAGAGACAAATACTAGACAGATAACGTTAACTCCTATATATACATATATATATATATATATATATATATATATATATATATGTGGAATAACTTGCTATCCCTCGTATATACATAAGGAATAGTGAGTTGTTTTTAGGAAACGCAAATTATTTTTCTTATACATAGATAAAAAACCAATGTTCATCTATTCCTGTAACTATTCTTTTTAGTGTTCTTTTTTAGCTTGTAAGAGACCTAACATGTTTTCTGTCCTCCATAAATTACGAACTCGGTAGATTTGAACAATTAAATGATTCCAATTAAGTTCCAAATTCAAAAATTAAAAGATCATCATCTCTTTAGAGTCATAAAGCTACTATTTGATGTATTTACAGCCAAATTACGCCTATTGCACGCTAAAATAAGATTTTTAAACATAACTGAAGTAACGGTCGTATCATCTGTCTTTTTGTATTACAGTAGACTCTGGATACAAGAGAATCAACGGGCCTTCAGGAGAGGAATTTTCTTGAAAATTCTTTCATACAAAAAGTCCCCAACACGCTTGAGTCAAGAGTGATACCCACACCTACTGTTTTGTTGTGTGAGTTGTATCTAACATGCGTGTATATTCTGTCTCTCTCACTTTCATAGTGGTGGGATAACGCAAATACTTAGGCTCACGCCCATATTTAGAAGAAAGAGCTCGAAATCTCTTATATCGCAATCTCTTGTATCGAGAGATCACTGAATCATTAGAGAGACAAAGACGGAATAAGGTTTTAGTAACAATCGTGTTGGGTCTATAAATTCGAGCCTGAAAGTACACTTCTATGTAAGCATTTATATTCTTTGTTAGAACTGCCACAATTATGATTTGTCTTCAGGCCATTATACGCAAAAAATAGAGTAGCAACCGATATAAGAAATACATTGCTTCTACATATATGAGAATCAAGCACGTTGTTTCTAGCAACAGCTCACTATTCTTTGTATATATATATATATCTCTCTATATTATATAGTTGTAAGGAAAATTTTTACGACCAAGCTCCTCCCTTTCTCCTCTTTTTCTCATCCTCTTACCTAATTTTGATCCCCTTTTTTTTCCCTTATTTTTTACGTTATTTTACGTTATTTGTTACTCTTCATTTTCTTTTCGTTTCCCCTTCCTTCCCTCTTCTTTTTCTCTTCTTTTGAGTTTCCTCATGCCTTCATTTTCTCTCCCCTCTCTTTTCTTCAAAAAATCCATCACTTTTTTCCGTTATTTTTACGTTATTTTAGGTCATTTTTACTCCTCCTTAGGTAGATCCTCAAATTTTACCTTTTTTTTTGTGTTTTTTTACGTTATTTTACGTTTTTGTTGCTCTTCCTTAGCTGCTCCTTAGCTCATTTTTTTGATCCTCAATTTCATTTAAATCCCATCATTTAAAAAGCTTTTTGCTAATTTTTATTGTTTGCAATCATTGCTTTTACTTTAAATATACAGAACAAACATATTAAGTTAATAATTTTTATAATAAATTTTATAAAATTTTATACTGCTATTGTTTAAAAGAATAAATTACATGAAACATGGTAAAATGGAAATTTCGCAAGACTTCTGTGCGTAAGCGCGTTAACTTCCACTATTAAGTAAGACTGTAAAACATATTAATTTAAAAATTATTCTGTTATAGTAACTTTCTTTGATTGAATTTATTATTAATAATCAAATCATAAAAAGTATTCTTTTTAATACTTTTATTTTTGAAAATTTTGAATCTCCCTCTTTGACGCTGCCACTATCGGCATCGCTGGCCGCGAGAGAAACACTAACAATCGTTGAAGAACGGCCGTAATACATTGAAGGAGAATCTATGTTCGTGTGAGCGGTCTGTGTAAACATAAGATCCACAGCTGATAGTACTCAACCTCAATTTTTATTTCATAGTATATAATTTTTTAAACACAACTTGTATGATTATAAACTTCTATAAAAATTATTAGTTGTATATATACTTATTTATTTTTATCAACTGTGCACAGTTATGGTATTCATTACTATTTAAAATAGTGAAAATGTTTTGTGTCTATATAAGACTCTATGTTACTTGGGTTTTATAACCGCCATTTTTGTTAGCTATATATGTGGTGTCATATTTCCCAATAACGTGACATATACAGTAGATATCGGACAATAAAATTTTAAAACGTGTAACAAGTAACATGTAACGTGTAACGTGTAACATCATTGAAAAACGGCCGTAATACATTGAAAGACAATCTATGTTCGTGTGAGCGGTCTGTGTAAAAATAACATCGAAAGCTGATCGTAATTATTTCCTTATAGTATTCGAGCTTATGACATAACAAATGTGGACAAAGGACATATATTCAAAATACCAATCACGGTAGTGCAATCTATGATAATTCCTAAAGCTCTTTTTCCAAATCTCACCTTTACCAACGTTCCTTTGAAGCCAAACATGATTCAAAGACATTTTATTGTTGTGCCTGAAGATGCTATATGGGCAGGTAAAACAAAAATTTTGTGTGGTTAGAAAACCACTAAAAAAAAACGCGCCTACATATATACCTCGGTATTTATATACTAGGTGGTGTGAAAAATATAGAAATATAGTTACAATATAAACTTTATATATTTAATAATTTAGGTGAAAACACAAATTATGAATACTATGGACATTCATAAGATATTATTATTTGTGAAAATTGGTTTTATATAAACAGTAAAAACTTTTATTATTCAACATCATATAAATAAGGAAAACAAAAATAGGTATGTAATAAATATTTAATTATATTTTTGAGAATAACTTAATATATTTTAATAATTGTATTTTTTACAGTTAATAAGAATAAAGAAAAAAGATAAACTTCAATAAAAAATAGGGGGTTGGTGAGCGGAGGGAGCAGGGGGTACCCCCTAGTATATATATATATATATATATATATATATATATATATATATATATATATATATATATATAGAGAAGCAATAGCTCCTAGAGTTCCTAGCAATAGCTCACTATTCTTTGTATATATATATATATATATATATATATATATATATATTGTTACTAAAACCTTATTCCGTCTTTGTCTCTCTAATGATTCAGTGATCTCTTGATACAAGAGATTGCGATATAAGAGATTTCGAGCTCTTTCTACTTAATATGGGCGTGAGCCTAAGTATTTGCGTTATCCCACCACTATGAAAGTGAGAGAGACAGAATATACACGCATGTTGGATACAACTCACACAGCAAAACAGTAGGTGTGGGTATCACTTTTGACTCGAGCGTGTTCGGGACTCTTTGTATGAGAGAATTTTCAAGAAAATTCCTCTCCTGAAGGCCCGTTGATTCTCTTGTATCCAGAGTCTACTGTAATACAAAAAGACAGATGATACGACCGTTACTTCAGTTATGTTTAAAAATCTTATTTTAGCGTGCAATAGGCGTAATTTGGCTGTAAATACATTGAATAGTAGCTTTATGACTCAAAAGAGATGATGATCTTTTAATTTTTGAATTTGGAACTTAATTGGAATCATTTAATTGTTCAAATCTATCGAGTTCGTGATTTATGGAGGACAGAAAACATGTTAGGTCTCTTACAAGCTAAAACAGAACACTAAAAAGAATAGTTACAGGAATAGATAAACATTGGTTTTTTATCTATGTATAAGAAAAATAATTTGCGTTCCCTAAGAACAACTTGCCATTCCTTATGTTTATACGAGGGATAGCAAGTTATTCCACATATATATATAAATGTATATATAGGAGTTATAGTTATCTGTCTAGTATTTGTCTCTGTTTTTCGCGTACAGTGGACGTCATTTGCCTATGAACGCATTGAATAGTAGCTTTGAGACTCTAAAGAGATGACCAAAGTCATAAAAACATAAAATGCAGCAACGATGCAAAGTGGATATGTAATAATTTCAGAATTATTTTATTTTTTGAATTGTTTTGTAACAGCATCCAAGTATTCCTAAAGTAATCATGCACATTTTTAATGTATTTTTTCACGTAGAATCCAATAAAGCTATGTTTTTTTCTCTAAAAATGATTCGTGAGTTGCTAGAGACCAATAACCGACAGAAAACCTACGAAAAAATGGTTTTTCGAGATTTTCGCCATGGCGCCATGCCAGAATCGAATTTTTCGGTCATCATAAATTGTATTTGTTTTTTAAAAATACAAATTTTAAGCCCAGAAAATTACTTGTAGCCCCTTCCAGAGCAAAGTTACGGAGATTTTATGATTTAAATGTTATTTTTTGGTTAGAAAAACTGCTTTCTAGGACTCGCAAAAAATCACAGTTAAAGAGAGTGCTAAGACCTAGTCATATGTTTTTCGCGGGATTAATATCATTCATCCTTCCAGATAAAAAAAAAATTTTATAAAAAAAGTGATTTTTAGGGTATGTTGAGGTTAGGGTATGTGTTAGGAAACTATAAATATAACAAAACCCAATCTTAATTACTATAAAAACAAGAAAAAATATTAGTTTTGAAATATATAAGGGAGGGCATTTTACCTATCTTAAGGAAGGGTACTCTTTACCATAATGTATATGCATTACATCCTAATAAAGATGAAGCACGTATATATGGACAATTATATATTTTAGATAATGAAATGGCAACGATTGAACAAAATAAGTTTCATAAAAATTTAACATTATTAAAACATTTTGATATCTTGATAAGAGACATTAACCCTTATGCTAAAGCCTATAAAATGATGCATCAAATAGAAGAAGAAGAACTACAATAGTGTGCAAAAATCTATTGTCCTCCAAGAAGAACTGTTACTATGTATATTGTTCCCAATAATAATTTGGATTAAAAAAAATATAATCTACCTACCTGTAATGAAGTTGCAATAGTAAATGTTGGAGAAGGCGATCTTCCTCCTATTGAACGTGATATTGTCATTTACTCTAAGTATGATAAACCAATTAGTATACCGACAATTAACAAACATACAGATCCTATGATATATTCGCTTATTCATCCTAATGGCGGTTTTGGATGGATGCCAAATATGAAAAATAAATTTGGAAAATCTAATATTTGAAATTTGAAATTTTATAATTATAGATTTAGTGTTAGAAATAAATTTAATCCATTCCTTAATTTGGGAAAATTATCTAAACAGTTTATTGTTGATGCGTTTAAAAAAGTTGAAACCTCCAGATTATATTTCATACGAAAAAACCAAAACGTAAAAAGAAGTGATTGTTACAAAGGTGTTGTGGACTATTTACATAACAAAAAAGAATAAGATTCTTCAAAAATTGGAAAAATGGTAATATTACCGTCAAATTTTACAGGAAATCAACGATTTTTGGAATGAAACTACATTGACTTAATGACACTTGTAAATTATCGTGGTAAACCTGATCTTTTTGTAACTATGACCTGTAACCCACATTGGAAAGAAATGACTGAAAACTTGGAACTTTATGAAAATGCAATAGATAGACCGGATATTATAACAAAAGTATTTTATCAAAAAGTAGAAGAACTAAAAAATTTAGTAATAAAGGGAATATTAGGAAAATGTATTGCATATAATTATGTAATTGAATTTTAAAAACGAGGATTACCGCATATGCATTGTTAGTAACAACTTACTCTTGGATAAGAATAAAAAATTCAATATTTCCGAAAAAGTTGATAAAATAATAATTGCAGAAATCCCAAATAAAGATATTTATCAAAAATTTATGATACTCAGTCCCTGTGGTATGCAAAATATAAATTGCCCGTGTATGGATAAAAATACGAAACAATGTATTGGAAATTTCCCAAGAAAATTTAATAATACAACAACATTTAAATCCAATGGATATCCACTATACAAACGTGAAATTGATGGCATCGAAATAATTCTAAAAAATACATTTACAGAAAGAATTGAAGATAGTGGATTTGTTGTTCCTTATAATCCTTACTTATTATTGAAATTCAATGTACATATAAACGTAGAAGTTTGTTCCACTGTACATTACATTAAATATTTATTCAAGTACTGTTAGAAAGGTCATGATTGTGCATAGATTAAAATACATTAAGTACGTGTGGATTTTAAATCAGAAAATAAAGACACTTTTTAAAATGACAATCATGAAAATGTTGAATTTGAATTTGACGAAACCCAACAATACATTAATACACGATATTTATATCCACCTCAAGCAATGCACAGTTTATCAGAATATCCTTTACATGTTATTTCACATACTATAAAACTTCTAAGCGTTAATGAGGAAAATCAACAAAACGTATTTTATAAAGAAGGAAAAGAACATATAATCATGCGAAAAAATATGGGAACAACATTAACAGCATATTTTGAATTAAATAGAGAAGATTTTGAAGCACGAAATTACTAGTATTCAGAAATACTAAATTTTTATACATTTGATGAAAAACTAAAAAAGTGGAATAAAAAAAAAAGAAAACCAATACTTAGTAGAATGTACTTTGTAAGTCCAAAAGATAGAGAACGTTATTTCATTAGTTATTACTATTACATGTTAAAGGAGCTACATCTTTTGAAGCTTTGCGTACTGTTTATGATGTGATGTACAATTCGTTTCATGAGGCAGCTAAGGCAAAATAATTAATTAATGAAGATGAAGAATGGGATAGATGTTTGGAAGAAGCATCTTTAAAAGATTTCCTTTATATTCTTCATGAATTATTTGCTTTCATTTGCGTTTTTCATAATCCTATAAATGCACGAGATTTATATAAAAAATATAAAGATAAGTTATACCATCCTAAATACGAAAAAAATATAGGTAAAAATCTTGCATTGGATGTTATTAAAAATAATTTACAAGTCAATGGATTTTCTTTAAACGATTTTAATTTACCTAACATAAGCACATTTATAGAAGAAGATAATAATCAAACAATTATAAATCATAATAATAATATTCTTAATGAATGAGAAATGAAAATAAATTTTTTAAATGATAAACAAAGACAAATATTTAACTTTACTATAAAGAGTTTAAACAACCAAAGTAAAGGAAAATATATTTTTATTGATGAACCAGGTGGAAGTGAAAAAAGTTATGTTATTAACGTTTTAATAGTTTATTTTAAATATCATACTATTCATTATTTATGTGCAGCTTGGACAGCTATAGCAGCGAATTTATTAGTTGATGGAAAAACCGTGCATGCAACATTTAAATTACCGTTAAGAGGCCGCTGAATTAATTTAATTAATTAATAAAGAAATTAACGTTGACGCTTTGTTTTCAAAACAAGTTTGACATACTTACAAAATGATAAGTGAAGCTAGAGAATTAATTTGTCCTTATTAGAAAAAATATTGTTTTTTTTACTGTACAAGTTGCGGACAACTATTGATTTCTAGTAATAACTACTAGTTTTTCCAAAAACCTAAATTTTTTTATTAGAAAAGGATAGAGAGATACAACGCCCTCTTAAATATAACAGATTGTACAACTTGTAATGTTGAGCCTAATTCTACAGAAAGCAAACAAAGGAAACACAAATAATTATTTGGGATAAAATATTCATGACTTCAAAATTTGCTTTTGAAGCAGTTGATCGTCTTTTTTAAAATTCATGCGATGTGAACCAACCTTCCAGTGGTAAAACTGTAATTGCATCGGGAGATTTTAAGCAAACATTACCAATTGTACTACATAGAGGCCGTATAAATATTATTGAAAATTTAGTTAAGCTTAGTTTATTATGGCAGAATTCAGAGCCCAAAATATAGAGCCAAAGTAATTATAAGAATTAAAAAAATATAGAGCTTAAGTAAAATAGGATAAACAAAAATATTGGGATCAAAAAAAAAAGAATCAGATAAATATTGGTCCCAAAAAATATAGAGACCAAGAAAATATAACAATAAAAAAATATGGCGCCCAAAAAAATATATAATTAAAACAAATAACTCAGAAAAAAAAGTTAAAAAACAATAAGGCCCAGAAAAATACATGGCCAAAAAAATTAGAGGCCCGAAGAAAATAGGACTCGAAAAAAAGTAGGTCCAAAAAAATATAAGGCCTAGAAAAATATAGGACTGAAAGAGATATGGAAGCCAAGAAATAAAAGGCCAAAAAAATGAGGCCCAAAGAAAATAAGACTCAAAAAAATGTAGAGCCTAAAAAATATAAGGCCCAGAAAAATATAGAGCTAAATAAAATATAGGACTCGAAAAAATTATATAACCCATGAAAATATAAATTAAAAAAAAATGTTGGGCCCAAAATATATATAAAGCCAGAGAATATATAAGAATCGAAAAAATATTTGGCCCGAAAAAATTAGAACTCAAGACAATATAAGGCCCAAAGAAAATAGCACTAAAAAAAGTAGGTAACGAAAAGTATAAGGCCTAAAAAAATATAGAGCTAAATAAAATATAGGACCCCAAAAAATCATAGAACCCAAGAAAATATAAATTTCAAAAAATATTGGGCCCAAAAATATAGATTACAGGAATAAATAAGAATTGAATAAATATTAGGCCCAAAAAATATAGGGCCCAAGAATACATGAGAATTGAAAGAATATTGGGCCCAAAAAAATATAGAACCCAAGAAAATGTAAGGCCCAGCAAAATATGAGGCCCAAAGAAAATAGAACTTAAAAAAATGTAGGGCCTCAAAAATATAAGGCCCAAAAAAATAGAGCTGAATAAAATATAGTACCCAAAAAAATTATGACATTCAATAAAATATAAAAAAAAAATATTGGGCCCAAAGAATATAGAGCCCAAGAAAATAGAAAGTAAAAAAAAAGGGCCCAAAAGAATATATGGCCCAAAAAATACAAAGCCCAAAATATATAGAGACCAAAAAAATATTGGTTACAAAAAAATATAGAGCCCAAGAAAATGTAAGGCCCAAAGAAAACAGGATTCAAAAAAATGTAGGGCCTAAAAAATATAAGACTCAGAAAAATAGAGCTAAATAAAATATAGTACCTAAAAAAATTATAAAACCCAAGAAAATATTAATTTTGAAAAAATATTGGGCCCAAAAAAATATTGGTCCTAAAAAAATATAGAGCCTAATAATATATACTAATCGAAAAAATATTGGGCCCTAAAAATATAAAGCCTAAGAATACATGAGAATTGAAAAAATATTGGGCCCAAAAAATATAGAACTCAAGAAAATGTAAGGCTCAGCAAAATATGAGGCCCAAAGAAAATAGGACTCAAAAAAATGTAGGGCCTCAAAAATATAAGGCCCAAAAAAATAGAGCTGAATAAAATATAGTAGCCAAAAAAATTATGACATTCAATAAAATATAAAAAAAAATATTGGGCCCAAAGAATATAGAGCCCAAGAAAATAGAAAGTAAAAAAAAAATAGGGCCCAAAAGAATATATGGCTCAAAAAATATAAAGCCCAAAATATATAGAGACCAAAAAAATATTAAGTACAAAAAAATATAGAGCCCAAGAAAATGTAAGGCCAAAAAAAAATATGAGGCCCAAAGAAAATAGGATTCAAAAAAATGTAGGGCCTGAAAAATATAAGACCCAGAAAAATAGAGCTAAATAAAATATAGTACCCAAAAAAATTATAAAACCCAAGAAAATATTAATTTCGAAAAAACATTGGGCCCAAAAAAATATTGGTCCTAAAAAAATATAGAGCCTAATAATATATACAAATCGAAAAAATATTGGGCCCTAAAAATATAGAGCCCAAGAAAATATAACGTAAAAAAAGAATTTGGGGCCCAAAAAAATATGAGGCCCAAAAAATATAGAGCCCAAAAAAATATAGAGACCAAAAAAATATTATGCCAAGAAAAATATTGGGCCCAAAAAAATATTGGGCCCAGAAAAATCTAAAGCTAAATAAAATATAAGACCCAAATAAATTATAGAACCCAAGAAAATATAAATCAAAAAAAAATATTGGACTCAAAAAAATATAGGGCGCAAAAAATATGGAGCCCAAAAAAATATAGAGACCAAAAAAATATTATGCCAAGAAAAGTATGGGGCTTAAAAAAATATTGGGCCCAAAAAATATAAGGCCCAAAAAAATATAAGACCCAAAAAAATATGGCCCAAAAATATGCTTATGACTGATGACGACTAATTGCATAGGGCCCAATAAAAAATTGCTGCTCATATTACCAAAAGATTAGACACATTTAACAAATGCGGAGAACCGGAGAATCGGAGAAGCGGAGAAACGAAAAAAGAAGTGGTTGCACTTTAATATAATATAAGATTGTTTTTATTAATGAAATATTGAATTATCCCAATGAAATATTCAGTTGATAATAATTCAAAACTAAAAGTTTATTTTTATATTTTATTAATTGATTCATTTTAATATCGCTGATATTCTTACGTATCAATATTTTTTCTTACTATCCAAAATATTTCTATAATTTGATAATCTTATATCAATCCTATCGCCCCCTCCACTAGACTTAGCACAACACTTCACCGTCTACAATTAAACAAATTTTTTTTCTCTTCTTCTTCTTTCTTTCCATATAACGAAACCGTATTATCAATAATGAAAAATAAATAGTTTTCAAAATAGTTTTATTATTAATTAAAAATTTTTACAATTAACTTACACTTCTAGTTTTTTTTATATATATTAGACGATCAATTAAAAGAAAAAAACTACACGTGACTCCATACAGTTGCAATGATGAGCGCCATTTAAAAGCTACATCGGCAACGAACATCTTTTTTTTCCTACGCACCGCTATTACATATGCGCGCAGTAATGCTAGTAGCATCAGACGACGAACACCTTTTTTTTCCTACGTACCGCTCTTAGATATGTGCGCAGTAATACCAGTTATACCAGACGATGAATACTACTTACCTACCCTACCATAGCTACAAAAGAATTAACAATTATTTTTTTAAATAAACTATTACTCGAATATTATAAAACTAAAAGAAGATTACTCATACATAGTTATTCAATAATATTTCTAATATACAAACTGAAAATTGGAATGTGTTTTATATATGTGATATACACGTGATTATGTGTATATATAAACCGATATTCTTTGACACCACCGACCGAGTACAATAGCTGCGCCGTACTCACTAAATCTATTTGAATAAAATTTTTTTTTCTCGAATAAATATTTTTGGCTTATTTATTTATTAATGATTTTTTAAAAATTTGACTAAAAGAAAATCGGACTATTTCTCATAAAATAAAATAAATAAAACCAATATATTGCAAATCATTTGATAATTTTCATTAACTATAGTTGAAACTCCAAAAGCTCTTGGGTGACATTTTAAATATGTGCCTACTCACACACACATCCCCGCGCATGCACGCATGTATATGTGTAATGCGCTTTCTATATAAAAAAAAGAGACTTCTTATTTTTTTAATTTTTTTTTATTTTAAAATACACACATAGGGTGTACAATCTTATTCAACTAAATCAACGTCTTCATACAGGAAAATACTATCTAGATTAAATTCTTCAATTCCTAGATAAAATTCATCATTCACGCATCGATCCGTCTGTCTAAAAACACGTAACACAGCCCAGGAATTAAACTAAAACAAAAAATAAATTCCTTTTATTCTTACGACTACTATCATAAGAAAATAGAAAAAAAACTTACATCAATATGCGTCAAACAATAATACCGCGGCGGTGGCACAAAATCTTGATACTCTAAAGGCATTGAAACATAATCCTGCAGAGCCTCGCTTCTACACCTCAAATAGCGCCTAAAAAGCCTTAAGTCACGCCACACATAGAACCAAAATTAACAAATTCACCACCACTAAATTCCATAAGCGAGAGAAATATTAAGATCTTACTTGTACATTTACCATTTTTTTTATATATATAATCTGTTATCAATAATGAGAACCAAATCGTACTGGACACTAAATGCTACATACAAACGACAAACAATCCGCTTGGTTTAAAACAGCTCTTCTTTTCTTTTTTCCTTTTTCTAAATTTCACTTAAGATACACACTAACAAACCATAATACCTCTATCAGCAAATTTCTCACTTTATAACATTATAGCAAAACGCTTAGCTAGTAAAATTCAAAAATAATATCATACCTTTACTACGACCAAGCTACAGTGCAACACGAAACTTAGCCACTATAACTACCTTCTTTTAAATACTGACAAAATTTCTTTACAGCATATATTCAGTTATAAATAATAATTAATTATTCATAATTTTTCACTAACCGATACTGTACAGTTATTGAATCTCATTTTTTTTACTAAATTAAATTTCCTTCTAAACTAAAATTTTGGTGTTAGTGAACTTATATATATATATATATTGAAAAACATCGACGTATACACGTTATTATTATTGTGCATTAAATTAAAAAAAAGAGGAGAAGAAAAGAAAATGGACCCAAAAAGCTTAACGTTATTCTTTTTCATCAACATTGTACGCTATATAAACGAAAATTTTAAAAAATATGAAAAACAAGTGAAACCGGGATTGCGAATATTTAAATCATTTTGAGCTTTAGATAGATTTTAATTTACAAATCCTTTTTGAATTCGTAATTAAGAGGATATCGTAGTTCTGCTCCTCCTAATAATATTTTTATTCAAAGTTCATGAGTAAACAGTGCGTCAAATCAAATTCTTTCACTTCAGTAAGAAAATTCGTAAGATTAATCCTTAGCGCGGACAAGTAAAGAAATTTACCAAAATAATATACATAAAAAGTTATAAACAAACTTTCGATATATACTATTTTGAGGTTAGGCTCCTCCAGCTTAATATCAAATTTTCATTCAAAGTTCATAAAAAAATATGAAGCTAAATTGAATTTTTAATTTAACAAAAATTATTGTATTAATATAGTTTTACCGCGGATAAGTCATTATATTTGTCCAAATAGTAAATTTAAAAAGATATCAGTAAGATAAAAAAAACAAAAATCGATTCCAACAACTACGACATCCCGTTAAAGTTTATTCAATTAACGATTCCTTCTGGATTAATAATTAAACATATTTTCATTAACGAATTAAAATCTAATCGTGAATTAAAAAGGCTTTAATTAAAAAATCAAAAGGAATTCTCAATTAAATTAATTTCAATTAAGAAATCAAAAAGTAATCGTGAATTAAAAGGGCTTTAATTAAAAATTCAAAAGGAATCCTTAATTAAATAAATTTCAATTAAGAAATCAAAATGTAATCGTGAATCGAAAGGGCTTTAATTACAAAATCAAAAGAAATCTTTAGTTAAATAAATTTCAATTAAGAAATCAAAATGTAATCGTGAATTGAAAAGGCTTAGATTACAAATTCAAAAGAAATTCTTAATTAAATAAATTTCAACTGAGAAATCAAAATGTAATCGTGAATTAAAAGGGCGTTAATTACAAAATCGAAAGGAATCCTTAATTGAAAAAATTTTAATTGAATAAAAAATTTTTAACAAAAAAAAAACCGACTTAAAAAAAAACATTAAACAAAGACAAAATTTTTTACAAGAAAAAAAAGATTTTGAAAAAATTGCACTAAAAATTAACAAATAATATATTACCCTTAGAAATTATACGCATAAAAAGCATCTAACACATGTGTAGTCAATATAATATAGACCATCTAATTCATACTAACACAAACAAATTATTTTTTTATTAGGTTGCTTACAAAAAATTAGTCAATAGATAAGACAATATATACATACAAAAAAATTAGAATTTTTGGAGTCGGTGCCAGCCTAAAAAAATTGTCACAAATCTAAAAAAAAATTTTGAAAGTGAACAGAGGAGGCGATAAATATCTAATAAAATTTTAGATATCAAGAATACTATTTATACTTACAACCGCGTCAATTACCTATTTGTAATTGTCACCAATTTCACACTGTACTGTCTTATATGTCTTAAATTTTCTCCTGCGTGATGGAGTTTTCTGGATAACTACGAAGTAACTCAACGCGGAACTACGGCAGTCTGGGCATGGTCATTCAAATGCAAAAGACGCGAATATTTAAAACTTGTATTCAGATTCAATATTAACAAAATATTAAATTTATAATAACGAAAATATGGAATTATATAAAATAACTATGATTTGAATAGGCTTATCGGTATACCAATAATATATTTTACATATTTTTTTTATATTTAATGCAATTTTTTCAAAATTTTTTTTTAGATTTGTGACAATTTTTTCAGGCTGGCACCGACTCCAAAAATTCTAATTTTTTTGTATGTATATATTGTCTTATCTATTGACTAATTTTTTGTAAGCAACCTACTAAAAAAATAATTTGTTTGTGTTAGTATGAATTAGATGGTCTATATAATATTGACTACACATGTGTTAGATGCTTTTTATGCGTAAAATTTCTAAGGGTAATATATTATTTGTTAATTTTTAGTGCAAATTTTTCAAAATCGTTTTTTTCTTGTAAAAAATTTTGTCTTTGTTTAATGTTTTTTTTTTAAGTCGGTTTTTTTTTATTAAAAATTTTTTATTTGTAATTTTTTGCAATTTTTTTAAAATCTTATTTTTTGTAAAAAATTTTGATTTTATTCGATACTTTTAAAGTCGGTTTTAATTTATTAAAAATTTTTGTTTATGTTTTTATATTTTTTTTCTATCAAATAAAAATAATGTGTAATAAATATTTAGTGCAATTTTTTAAATTGTTTGTTTTTGTTGAAAAATTTTCATTTTCTATATTCTAGTGAATCCCCTTACTAAAAACGCAAATATAGGTAGACCCACTGATTACATTAAACTTTCATTATTAATTCATAACGCATGCATTAGTACACCACCAAGCAATATATAGCAGGAAAGAAAGAAGACTCAACAGCACAGTGTCGTTATGTGTGCATGTATACATATTCAAGCTCAGGTATGAGAGAGAGAGGGAGGGAGAGAGAGAGAGAGAGAGAGAGAAAGCGTGAAAAAGAGAGAAAAAACGAAACTCCCAGTTTTCTTAATTTGATAATTGGGTCATACAAACCGAATATTGGCCCAATAATTATAGGACACGTATAGGACCTTCCTGCAGACATTCTCTATCAGATAAGAAAAAGTTTTTTTGAATCGGTTAAGAAATGACGGAGGTATGAGGTAACAGACATGAAAAAAAAAAAAAATTCAGTCGAATTGAGAACCTCCTGCTTTTTGAAGTCGGTTGAAAATTAAAATGTAATCGTGAATTGAAAAGGCATAACTTGAAAATTCAAATAAAATTCTTAATTAAATATATTTTAATTAACAAACAAAAATGTAATTGCAAATTGAAAGAGCGTCAGTTATGATTATGATTTGTAAATTCGAGGGCTTTTATTGAAAATTCCACAATTCCTTTTTAATTAAATGTACTAAGGAATTTTTATCATATTTATGGATATAGAAAAACATATGTGGATGCGCACATACATACGCACCTGAACTCATATATATGCAACATTTTATGTAGACCCGCACGCACATATACAGACAAGTTGATATACATATATACATGCTCCCTTTCATGTCAACTTGCACCCGTTGACCCGTATATTTTTTGGTTTATATATATATATATATATATATATATATATATATATATATATATATGTATATATATATATTATTATATATTTATATATTCATACATACATACATACATATGTACATACATACATACATGGGACATTCCACGTCAATTAGAACGCACGCACAAACAGGTTTATATATATATATGAGACGTTCCATGTCGATTCGTATGTATGCACGCACACGTTACTCTTCATGGGATTTTTCATGTCAATTAAAACGCTAGTACACACAGGTTTATATATATGGGACATTTCATGTCAATTCGCATGCATGCACACAGACTTTAATAAAGATGGGATTTTTTATGTCAATTATAACGCTCGCACATACAGGTTTATACTTATGAGACATTTCATGCTAATGCGCACATACGCACACACAATATTATACATATGTATGGGACATTTCATGACAACTCTCATACATCTATCAGAGTTCCTTTAGGTTCACATATATAGGACGTTTCATGTCACTTTGCATTCATGCATACACGCTTTTATATAGATGTGACTCTTTATGTCAACTCATGTACGTTCTTACAGACAGGTTTTTGCATATATATATGGTCGATTTCATATCAACTTGTTCACGTTCACCCGCATTTTTTTTCGTTCATACATATATATATATATATATATATATGCGACATTTTATGTCCATTTGCATGCATGCACACAGACTTCAATAAACATGGGATTTTTTACGTCAATTGGAACGCACGCACATACAGATTTATATATATATATATATATATATATATATATATATATATATATAGGACATTTTATGTCGATTCGCATGCATGCACACGCACGTTAATATACATAGAATTTTTCACGTCGATTCGCATGCATGAATACGTCAATTGGAACGCATGCACATACAGGTATATATGGGATATTTTATGCCACTGTGCACTTATGCACACACAGGTTTATATACATATGGGAAAGTCCTTGCCGTTGCGCATGCATGCACACGCACGTTAATATACATGGGATTTTTCACGTCAATTATTACCCACGCCCATACAGGTTTATATATATGGGACATTTCATGACAACTTTAACACACCTATCCGAGTGCCCTTAGGTTTACATATGTGGGAAGGATCATGTCAACACGCACGCACCGGTTTTCATATATTTAACATTTCTTGTCAACATGAATGCGCAAACACATCTAAACGTGTACTTAAGATTTGTATTTATATATATGAAACCGTTTCTGTCTATTCGAATGCACGGACACACATGGGCTTATGAATATATATACACATATATATATGTGTGTGTATATTTGTGTACACATATCCATGGGATATTTAATGTTAATTCATATGCGCGCGCACACACACAGGTTTATATATACTGGACGTTTCATGTCAATTTACATGCATGACACACGTACTTGAGTTTATATATATTTTTCTTTATATATATATATAAAGAAAAATATATATAAACTCAAGATATATATATATATATATATATATATGGGACTGTTCCTGTCAAGGCGCATGCACGCACACACATGGGCTTATGAATATATGTATATACATACACGTGGGATATTTATACTTTACGTCAATTCACATGCGCGCACGCACACACACACACACAGGTATATATATATATATATATATATATATATATATATATACATGTGGGACGTTTAATGACAATTTTTCATGTGTATATTAATATATCTTTGGGACAGTTTATGTTATCTCGCATACATACATGCACATACGCCCAGGTTTTGATGTATGTCATGTCAACTCGCTCGCATATACAGAGGTTTATATGTATATATGGAACATTTTATGTCAAGTTACCAATATACTCAGTTATATATATAGTCGTAAGCGTTTTTCAGTCCTGAGTACTCTCCTACTCCCTTATCCTCTTATTAAATAATGCCGTCAATCTGATCGTTAATGGCTACTTTTATGTATTTATAGAAAACTGTTCCCCCTTTCCCCCCTCTTGTGATCAGCCATTGGACCCCCGTTTCCTCCCCCTAATCATATTTCTGACCTATTTGTATATTGTCTCTTTATTATAGACATCTCGTATTGTGATTCATTTTTTATATGATTAGATTTGTTTTATAATTTCCAATACGAAAGGAGATATATTAAATGAAATTCTCTATTACCGCATTCACAGAATAGAAGTTCATAATAATATATCATTCTTATATTATAAAAATATTTCTATAGTAGTATTAGAATAATTACAATGATAATTAGGTATTATTGTTAATCTTTCATATTTATATTATATATATATATATATATATATATATATATATACATAATAGAAATATATATATATATACAGTGCCACTCACAAAAATTTGGCCACCTAAGAAAAAATCGGAAAAAATTTAAAGTTTAATATCTCTACAAAAAAATGATCGAATCTTAAAAATTTCAACTGGGTTTAAAAGTTCACACTAAAAATCATCAAAAATCGTGAGTTTCAATATGAGAAAGTTAAAATATCAACCTTTTATCCATAAAAAATAAAGCTATTTTAAAAACCTTTATTCGTTTATTATATTATTAAAGAAGTTTATGTCGAAATGATGAAGTAGTGATAATTTTGTGATTGTGATAATTATGGATTTTGGTTATTAATAAATATTAAGTTATATAGTTGTTACATTTTTAAAAAAATTTATGTTAAAATGATAAAATGAATAGTATTGTGATTAAACTAACTTGGAATTTAAAGCTTATATCGATATTATTTATAAAAAAATCAGATGTCTTTAAATTTATTGTTAAAATATGAATAAATCACTATTAAACGTTATAAGTACTAAAATATTGTTATTATTATGTTTTCTATATTTTCACTTTTTTATTAATTTGTATCATTTTGATTTCTTTTTTTATAATTATAAATAGACGTATTATTAATACACCACAATGAATTGGAAATATAACAAATATTTTACCATAGGAAAAATGAGGATAGTGAAATTTTTTTTTTTTTTATTTGAACTTTAAGATCGGATTATTTACTAAAAAATAACACTTTTTTCTCTCTGAAGTTCTTTTTTTAAGCACCCTTTTCGAGATATTGGCTGTTGAAAAAACAAGGATTTTTTTAACGTAAATGAGTATAACTCTTTTAAAAATAGACTTACAGTAGTCTTTAAGAGGAGGTCACGTAACTCTGTCCTTTTCTAATAAAAAAATTGAGTTTTTTACAGAAACTAATAACTTTAGCAAAAAATGAAGAGAAAGCCGCATCTCGTATCAAAAAAAGCAATATTTTCTTTGATAAGAAAAAATTAATTTTATTGCTTGGTTTTCTAGAAAACCTTGAAAAACTTAAATCATAGAGGTTAGGGTGGACAATTTGGTTTTTCAAGGTTTTCTTGAGAACGAAGCAATAAAATTGATTTTTTCTTATCAAAGAAAACATTGCTTTTTTCGATACAAGGTGCGGTTTTCTCTTCATTTTTTGCTAAAGTTATTAGTTTTTGTAAAAAATCATTTCTTTGATTAGAAAATGACAGAGATACGCGACCTCCTCTTAACCTCTCATTTTGAAGTAGAGTATTGTAGTTTCCATCTGTATTTTTAATTTTTAATCTCCGAAAATTTTCGACAAAATGGGACAAATTTAAAAATGGATGAAAAAAATGACAAAAAATAGCTTTAGTTTTTATGGAAAATTTTTTATCGATAAACACAGTTGGAATTTTTAAGATTCGATTATTTGTCGCAGAGATAGAAAACTTAATTTTTTAAAATTTTTTCTCAGGTGGCCAAATTTTTGTGAGCGGCAGTGTATGTAGCTGTTGAAGCTCAATTTTAGAGATATCACATCATTAATTTTTTATATTAATGTATCTGTGGTCGATGTCTTACGGTACTTGGATGTTTCTGGACACCTTGATGTCATCTGTAGTAACATTGCTTATTGTTTATCAAATTCATATTTGTTCTTGTGGATGCCTATCAATCTTTCTGGAAATCTGAATGTCAGTCAGGGGAATAATATTTGAAATGTTTCATATCATCTATTAATTAAAAAGAAATTCTCATAGAATCTAAGATTCTGGTTATTTCTGCTAATCTTAAGAGACTTTCGGGACTATTTGCCGCATGGAGGCGCTGCGATCAGGTGAGAGATAAATTTAAAATAATTTTTACTCAGCGATTTACAATTTACTGAAACAATAATATACCTCTAATGTTGTCAATAACTCTAGCCATATATATATAGAATAATTATTGATGCTAATCTTGTTTGAATAGTTTAAAATATTGTTGTAAAGCGAAAATGCAGTGCGAGATAGAGCCGACGTGAGCATATGTATTCATCATTCTTTAGTATTACTTTTTCTGTCGCACTAAAAAAAAATACACATGTTTACATTGGCTCTATTACGCGCAGCATTTTCGCTTTACAAAAATATTTCAGACTTTTCAAATAAAATTAGCATTTATAATTATTCTACATATATATGACAAGAGTTATTGACAACATTAGAAGTATATTATTGTCTTAATAAATTGTAAATCCGTGTATAAGAAATATTTTATATTCTTCTCTTATCTGCAGCACCACCAAGCGGCAAATGGTTCCGACCGCCTCTTAACGTCAGTCTCGAAAAAAAATTTTGAAATTTTCCACAACCATAGTAAGTTTAAATGTTTTTTCATAGGGGGTATTTTATAATGCTCGGCTATACCTGACATTGTCTATAATCCGTAGGAACAGCTTTCAAAAATTTTTACAATGACGTTTTTATCGTTTTCAGACAATAAAAAATTTTAATGTAAAATTAATGAAATGCATCATTAACGGTATGTCGGAGTTCTCCCATCCCCCGCCTCTTAATAATATTTTTATTTGAAGCTTATTAATAAACAGTACGTCAAATCATGTTCTTTCGCTACAGTTATAAGCAAACTTTCTATCTATAGTATTTCGAGGTTAGGCTTATCGAGATATTGATATCTAATTTTTATCCAAATAGTATCAACATAGTTTTAGTGCACACAAATCAGTATATTTGTTTAGATAATTAATTTAAAAAAATTTTAATAAAATAAAAAAAGCAAAAATCGATTTCAACAACTCCGACATTCCGTTAGAAACAAAGACACAAAAAATAATTAATTAGTCAATATTTGTTTAAAGTTATGAATACTCTAGTAAACGAACAAACAATAAATAAATTAAGATATAAAGCACAGTGTGAATTTGTGTATTAAACTAATGAAAATAGAAATATATATTTATCTGAAGTAAAATTCAACGTAGATGCTTTTAAAAATAGATTGTGTATCAACAGTAGTATGTTTCATATTAGAAAATAATCGTGATATTATGAAATATATGAAAGCTTACATTGGCTGAGTAATCGCCAGTTAATAAATTCTTTTCAAATGTTTCATATTAGAAAATAATCGTGATATTATTAAATATCTGAAAACTTACATTGGCTGAGTAATCACCACTTGAAAAGTTATTATTTAAACTCTTGTGTTAAATAAGCAATCATGATATTAAAAATTATCCAAAAATGTACATTGGCTGAGTTATCGCCACATATAATATTGTAAATTTTTACCAGCATGAAGTAAATAAATAATTAAAATAAATGACACGAAAAAAATTGTTTTGTTGCTTTATATAAGGTTACATCGTATGGAAAAAAATTCAGAAGTCGTGCATAAAAAGCTATAGAAAACCTGTGATTTATATGAGCCCACATAATTTATATACGATGTATCCATAGTCCATACATAATATGTATAAATGTGTCTAATTATGTAAATCTTATTTATAGTCGATATATTATCTCCATTTTAATTTATTTTTTTTATTCGAAAAACCAATTTTCTTATTAGCAAAGGACAGAAATATGATTCTTCCTCTTAAAATATATTCTTATTTTCTATAATTTTGTAATAGTATTAGATATTTCTAATGATTTCAAAGATTCATGTCTATTAAATTTCGCTGGCATTATTTACAAGAAAAATTTATAAATTAGTAGGGATACTACCGCAAATTTATATGTGACATGATTTGTATGAACTATCTTTATGTATGGGTATGGACTACGAGTAAATCAACATATTTCATGAAAGTTGCATGAATCCTGGACCATTGTTCTTTTAAAATCTTTTGATTTCCGAGTATTCTTCGACCTAATCTAACAACCTTAGAATCTGAATCTAAAAGAATCTCCAAGTTTCATTTGACGTAGTTCCTGCTAATGCCTGCAAACTTCATAACCGGTATGGGAAATTTCAAAATTCATTCATATAGACGACTTCCAGATGGCCAAGATCACCTGGATATTGTGAGTCGTCATCTCAAGAAACGTACATGTTATCAATAAATAATGGATAAATTTCAGAAGATATTCTTTTAGACAATGTTTATCTTACTCGGAACATCCATGTTTGCTAGATAACATTTGCAACAACTTCAAAGTAGTTATTAAACTATAAGTAGAATTTCAAAAGTTGTCATTAACACCTAGGTATCCAAAGACGGAGATCGTGGGTACCACAGCATAGTAAATAACTATTTTTTAACGAGTGTTTCCGTCGTAAAGCGAAATAGGACGATATTTAAACAATAAGAAATTAATATAAATTAATATAGAAAAAGAAATTTAAGAAATTAAATCGTATTAAGAAATTTTGAAATAATATGTAATTTAGCATCTAGAATTGTATTGAAGAATTTAGAAAAGAGAAAATTGTGTCTTATTTATTAAATCAAGTAAAATATTGTTTTTCTTGCTATCTATTTAATTTAAATTTAAATTCAAGAAAATTGTTTTTTCTTTTTTACAACAGTATTAAAATTTTTTTTTTCTAATGAATTAGTTATCTATTTTCTCAATACAAATAAAAAGCAAAAATATCTAGGCGTAAATCAGATGTTATAATGCATGAACTTCATGAAGATCAAGATACAGTAGAGAAGAATAATCCGAAATTACATGAGCGGGTGCAAGCAATCACGCTAGAATTCAAAACTCTTCAACTACAAAATAACGAACTGAAAAAGGAAAATAAAGAACTAAGAGAAGAAAATAAGAGAATTATTGATGAAGTACAAAACAACTTATTTCAAAAAATTAACGAAACAGTACAAGAATATGAAGATAAAATCGAGGAACTTAAAGCAATAGTTAATAAAAATGGCATACGCACACAAACACAGAATACTGATAGTCCAAATAATAAAATAAAGATGCCCATGCCAAAATATGAAGATAGTGTTGATGAAAAGCTAAGGAAATTCCTGAATGAATCGGACCAATATATAGATTTAAGAGGCGGTCGGGTCTATTCGCCGCTAGATATAGGGTGGCGCAGCGGTCAGGTGAAAGAAATCTATTAAATATTTTTTATACAGCTTTTTACAATTTTCTGAGACGACAATATACTTTTAATGTTGTCATTTCCTCTAGCCATCAATATGTAGAATAATTATTAATACTTATCTTTTTTGAAAAGTCTAAAATATTGTTATAAAGCGAAAAATGCGATGCAATGTAGGACTGATGTAAACATGCGTGTACCTTCCCTTAGTGCGACAGAGAGAGCAACACCAAAGAATGATGTATGCTAATGTTTACGTCGGCTCTACCTCGCGCCGCATTTTTTGCTTTATAACAATATTTTAGACTTTTCAAACAAGATTAATATTAATAATTATTCTACATATATATGGCTAGAGGAAAGGACAAGATTAAAAGTATATTATTGTTTCAGTAAATTTTAAATTGCTGTATAAAAAATATTTTATATTTTTCTCTCACCTGACCGCAGCGCCACCAAGCGGCGAATGGTTCCGACTGCCTCTTAAAAGGATTATCTGAAAAGGAAACATTGCAATTATTGTAAACAATATTGCAAAAACAAGCTAACGCATAGTGGTACATCTACCAAGATGATGTGGAAACAGTTGAAGATTTAAAAAAATTATTTTTAGAGCGCTATTGGAAACATCAAAAACATAAAATCCATCACATTAACTACAATCAACAGGATCAAGAGGAAGAATATTATATACAACAAAAAGAAAATTTTCATGAACAAAATGAAAGACTAAATACTAATTATGGTCAAAGATCAAATTACACACGCAACCAAATAAATAGTACAAGAATAATAGAAAAATCTAATAGGAATAGAGACATACAGCGCGAAGTTTATAAACCACCTGTAATTCAGAAAATGCTGAAACAAAGCATAAAAGATTTAGATGTTCTAAGTATAGACATAAAAAAAGAATTTAATTTAGAGAATCAGAAAAACTGAACAAAGTTATATTTCAAAATGCAGAGGGGGCAGAGATACAACGAAAATTAATACCCCAAAAACACAAGAAATTAAAATTTTAAAGAAAGCAGATTGTGGCAACATAAAAGGCAAAAATAATAAATCTATGAGATTTAAAACGCACAAAATGTTAAATAAAAATTTTGATAAAAGAATAAATGTATATTTGGTAACACCCAATTCAAATACCCATAAAATGTTGATAATGATCATGAAAACAGTGCATAAAAACAAATGATTATCAGTGTTAAAAGACGAATATGTCAATTGAACAAATAACGAGCAAAAGCTCAGTGAGTACGCTAACATAAAAAAAATTGGAACACACGAGAGCCTGATTGACTCGAAGATATGTGTATCCGAAAATAATAAAGAAATTACTAATTTCATTCATACAAAAAATCATCTAAATACACACAAACTCACGAAAGATGAGATTTGTGAAAATAATAAAAATGGTGATAACAAAGCACCTAAATCAATTGAACAAATAAATTCGATTCTCGAAGATAATAAAATAGTTTATAATGCTACTGAATTTTCTAGATCATATAGACATTGGGTAAAAAATAATAATAACACACCTTCTTTTTCTTTAATTAAAAGTATAAAGAAATGCTACATGCGTGGTGTAAACTTACGCAAAAAAGCATCAAAATTAACAGATTTAAAACCTATGTTGAATATACGAAATACTGAGATGACAAATAAAGTCCAAATAGCCGATTCATCAACAAATAAAGCGAAGCTACATATCAAGAAGAGTTATGACCACACCGGACCAAAAAATAAAATATTAATCAACGATGAATGCATCAATGAAGAGAAACATCTGAAAAAGAAGAATCCTCAAGAGCATGGCATCAACACGTTTAGGTAAAAAAAGAACCTAGACAAACATGAAATGATATAGAGTAAACTTAAATACTTATTACTTAAACAAAGTAAATTTTGAAAAAAATATAATTATATTAAAATTTCATTAAAGTATTAGAAAAATTAAATTCGCAAAAATTGTATTTCAATAGTTAAATTAAAAATTATATGTAAAAATTGTCTGTGTGCGTATAAAAATAAAATTGATCACACATCAGTCCTTATTATTTAATATTAAAATGAAAAAAAATTTGAGTTTACAAAGAAACGTACTTGAAATAAATTACTGATGATGCGCGATAAATTTTATTTGGGGGGCAAATCCTAGCCCACATACAATTTTGTACAAAAATTTATTTAGCAATGTAATTTTAAATTCAAAAATTTCAAAAGAAATGGAAAAAAGTAAAAATGTAAATAAATATTAAAACTAGAGAGTTAAGCAACGAATAAATTAACATGATGCTTTTCTCTTAAATCATTCAAATCACAGTGATTTCACTTATTTTTAGAAATGAAATGCATTTTTGCTAACAAAAGCCATTTCATTTCGGAGGGCATTTAGACCTCACTTGATGATTTTCGTATAGAGAAGCATCATAGTAATAAGCGGTGAGAGGGGATATAGGGAAGACTCGAACGCGCGTTCGCGAGCGCGCAGCTACGCCCCTAATTTCGACAACCAAGCGACTACCAAGAGTAACGCTTATGCTTTACAATGTATAATATCCCTACTCTAATGCGGCAGAGTAGGAATGTAGCGGCAAGCGTCGTAAATGCGAAGTATCTTGCTTAATGAGAAGCGTGTGCTCCGCACTCTCATTCCATCATCGAGTCAATAAAGTTCGCTTAAGTTTAATTCTGTGTACCTTTGTACTTTCCTTTTTATTCAAGTTCAAAGGACAGCGAAAGAGCTCAAAATACGTGCTCCGTACCTGTGTGAACTTAAATAAAATTAATATTAAATATTCGCAAGTAAAGTCCGCGGTTTGACTTAATAAATCTTAGTGATTTAATATATTGATTACGTGTGTGAGGTGTTGTGTTGTACCTTCACTAGTTAAATTATAAAGTGAAATAGCCGAAAAGGCACATTTTGTATGCCTTGCATTTCCGTGTTGATAGCAAAGCGTTGGCTTAGATCACACCCGTCTTTGCGAGTGTCTAATTTAAATTATATTTAACCTATTGTCGCGTTTATCAAAGACAACATGAAATGACATTGAGAGGCATAAACAGATGTTTTCTCCTTGATACCTGCATCCTCATTTACCTATCAAATAACATAAAATTGAAGGGTTAGATTTAGCATAAGGACCCGAATCTGGCAAGCAAGACGTCTTGTCAGTGTACGGGATCTAACTCTCTCATAATAACTAACTACAAGCAAAAAGTATAACGAGTTTATACGTGTAGCGGTTAAGCACACGTTAAGCTTGGGATATTAAGATATTCGGCATCAATCTTGTCATACTCGGACGCACGATTAACGTGAAACACGTAATAATCGTTTCTGAGAGTAAGTTGAGGTGTGATATCGTAGTGTATGGTGTTTTTGATCACCATACACTAAATAAAGTATATATATATATATACCACACACAGGTTTATATATATATATATATACATAAACCTGTGTGTGTGAGTTTGAATTGACGTGAAATATTCTGTTCATTAACGTGCGTGTGCATGCATGCGAATCGAGATAAAATGTCCCATATATATATAAACCTTAGGGTACTCGGTTGGGTGTGGGTGTGTTGTCATGAAATATACCATATATAAAGAAAACCTGTACTTATGAGTACATGCTAGCCAACATGAAATGTCTTATGTATGTAATTGTGTATGTATATATATATATATATATATATATATATATATATACCAAAAAATATACGGGTCAATGGGTGCAAGTTGACATGAAAGGGACCATGTATATATATATATATATATATAAACCAAAAAATATACGGTCTAACGGGTGCAAGTTGACATGAAAGGGAGCATGTATATATGTATATCAACTTGTCTGTATGTGTGCGTGCGGGTCGACATGAAACGTTGCATATATATGAGCCCAGGTGCGTATGTATGTGCGCGTCCACATATGTTTTTCTATACATATATATGATTAAAATTCCCAAGTACATTTAATTAAAAAGGAATTGTGGAATTTTTTATTAAAGTTTTCGAATTCACAAATCATAATCATAACTGACGCTCTTTCAATTCACAATTACATTTTTGTTTGTTAATTTAAATATATTTAATTAAGAATTCTATTTGAATTTTTAATTTAAGCCTTTGCAATTCACGATTACATTTCGATTTCTTAATTTAAATTTATTCAATTAAGGATTCCTTTTGATTTTGTAAATAAAGCCCTTTCAATTTACGATTACATTTGGATTTCTTAATTGAAATTTATTTAATTAAGAATTCCTTCTGAATTTGTAATTTAAGCCTTTTCAATTCACGATCACATTTTGATTTCCTAATTGAAATTTATTTAACTAAGGATCACTTTTGATTTTGTAATTAAAGCCCTTTCGATTCACGATTACATTTTAATTTCTCAATTGAAATTTATTCCTTTTGAATATTTAATTAAAGCCCTTTTAATTTACGATTACATTTTGATTTCTTAATTGAAATTCATTTAATTAAGAATTTCTTTTGATTTTTGAATTAAAGCCTTTTCAATTCACAATTAGATTTTGATTTGTTAATTGAAATAGTTTTAACTATCAATTTAAAAGGAATTGTTAATTAAATAAAACTTCATTTACAAATTAAAAAATGATTCGTAATTCAAATAATTTTAATTACTTTTTTTGCAACCCTGATTGAAACACACCTACGATGATATAAGAAGGATGGAGGATTCACTTGAATACCAGAACCTCAACAACTGTCACCGACATGTGACAAGATATCTCTTTGAGAGAGCAAGTTGGGACCTTGCAACTCAAATATTTTCATACAAATGCTGCGACAAAGAATGTAACGCTTGGTTCCTAGAGGAAATAAGAAACACTAAATGGGGAAAAGTAGCCAAGGTGATCGAAAGCCTAGATACAAACTACAACGAAGCAATAAGCCCATATAAATCACAAATAACCTGCACTGCCAATCATGAAATAACATGCTGTTACAAACTAACGCAACACCCAACTGTGATCGAGAGGAGTATAGTTTGACAAATCTTGCAACAGATTCTTAAGCCGTGTAAAATTAAGTAAGCTAAGTCAAGACGAACAGGACAAGGAACTTTAACAATCATCTTCCTTCTCCCTCTCTCTTGGAATAGTGAGTCGAATTAAATTGTAAGGAAAATTATTTATTAGGAAACAATTATATATATATATGGTGCGACGAGTATACATTCTCGCGCATTCAAATTTTCCGCCTAACGGCTAAGCTACTATAGAACAATAGTTCTAAGCTCAGCCGCAAGGTGGCAACCGCGAATGTCGTTACGCGCAACGGGAAAAATGAGGCCAGAGTATACAAGAGGCCGAGAAGCTATCCAGAGCAGAGCAGTGTAGACTACGGTCTCCCCTCTCTCTTTACCTAAGTGAGCACACAAGGCTAAGAGAGAGGGAGACAGGTAGTAGCTGGCTGCCTTGGCTTGTGGAGCACCACAGCTTAGGCAGAGCTTCTCTCTCTTGCACATGATGGTAGACCAAGTGCGCACACAGGTCTACACTACAGTGCATTTGCTGGTGGCATTAGAGTGTCGTCAAGTGAGCACACAGGCCTAAATCTATGCTATCTAGAGCATAAGGGTGACGTCCACCCACAATATTATATTCTACCTCACATATCGCAACGGGCTCAATTAAGGGTCTTGTCCACCCACAGCTATCGCGTCCGCCATTACGTCATTCATAGAATATATTAAGGGTGTCGTCCACCCAGTACTTGTTTGATATTAGTTTGAAGGACTCCGTCCGACCGCGTGTAAATATTAGAACTTAGAATAAGTTAAGGGTGTCGTTCACCCAATACATTTCGTTATGTTAAATTAAAGGACTCCTTCCGACTACCGCGTAGTTATTAAGACATTAGAATAAGTTAAGGGTGTCGGCCACCCATTGTCTTTACATCACTCAAAGGTCCCGTATTCCTATAGAGATTTGTGATTCAGATAATTAAGGGAGCCGGCTACCCACCATCATTATTACCGTAGGATTAAGTATAACGATATTAGGTGCCGTTGCCTATTAGTATCATCATGATTAGTTATTAATCATTTGCCCTTACAGAAAAAAACTATAATCAATAACCGTAGTAAACTATAGCTAAAGAGTGTAGTAGTATTATAGTAATGAAGTATAGTTTCTTGTAGTATCTTCGCGCAACTATAATCAAAGATTACAATCATTATGTGGTCGAAATATATTGAGGATTATTGTATATTATAAGTAATGATTGTAGTTAATAACATTAATTTCGTCCTATTATGAAATGATTTCTATGGGTCTATATAGTGTATCGCTTTATAATGTACTTATAGGTTTATGGGTTTATGGTTTATGAATTTATGGCTTGTAGGTTTATGGGTTTATGGTTTATGAATTTATGGCTTATTGGTTTATGGGTTTATGGTTTATGAATTTATAGCTTATAGGTTTATGGTTTATGGATTTATAGTTTATGGGTTTATGATTTATAAGTTTATGGTCTATAGGTTTATGGTTTATGGGTTTATGGTTTATGGGTTCATGGTTTATGGACTTGTGGTTTATGGGTTCCTGGATTTATGGTTTATGGGTTTTGGGTTTATGATTTATGAGCTCATGGTTTATGGGCTTATGCGATTATAGATTATAGGTTTATGGTTTATGGGTTCATGGTTTGTTTTATAGGTTTATAGTTTATGAGTTTATGGTTAATGGGTTTAGGGTTTATGGTTTATAGGTTCATGGGAATATAGTTTATGGATTGATAGTTCATCAAAATATAAGTTTATGGTTTATGGGTTCATGGTTTATGGGTTTATGATTTATGGGTAAAAGGTTTATGGGTTTATGGTATATGGGTATATGATTTATGGGTTTATGGTATTATGGGTTTATGGTTTATAGGTTCATGGCTTATAGGTTTATAATTTATTGGTTTATGATTTATAGACTTATGGTTTATGCGTTTATAGCTTATAGGTTTATGGCTTATGGGTTTACGGTCTATGGGTTTATGGTTTATGGGTTTATGGTTTATGGGTTTATGGTTTATAATTTATGGGTTTATGATTTATAGGCTTATGGTTTATGCGTTTATGGCTTATAGGTTTATGGCTTATGGGTTTACGGTCTATGGGTTCATGGTTTCATAGTTTATGGGCTTATGGTTTATGGGTTTATGAATTTATGGTTTATGGGTTAATGGATTTATAAGTAATGGGTTTATAAATTTATTATTTATGGGTTTCTGGTTTATGGGTGTACGGTTTATAAATTAATATTTTGCAGGTTAATAGCTCGTGGGTTTATGGATTACAAATCAAATGTTTGTGGGCTCATAGCTAATGAGATTATAGTTTATGGGCCTATGGGTTCACGGTTCCTAGAGTCATAGTCTATAGGTCTATGATTTATAGGTTAATCGTTTATTGGTTGATTGTTCACGATTTATAGGTTAATAGTTCATGTGTTTATAGGAACTGGTTATGGGTTGATGAGTCTATGGTTAATGGGTTCATGGTTTATGGGTTCATGAGTCCGAGATATATGTATTTATAGTATATGGATTTACAGTTTAACTATTCATGTGTATAATGATTGTTTAAATGAACAAACTTATAAACAGTGAAATCATAAACTGATATACCATAAATCCATGAAATCATGAACTATAAACCTATACATAGGTTTATGGGTATATAAACTATATACCCATAAACCATAATCTATAGACCCATAAACTATGGGACCATCAACTCATAAACCATAAAGCATAAGCCCATAAACCATGAAGCTTAAACTTATAAACCATAAAGCATTAGTTTATAGGCCATAAAGCATTAGTCCATAACCCATAAAGCACAAACCCATAAACCCAAAAACCACAAACCCATAAACTATAAACCCATAAAGCATAATCTTATAAATCATAAACCTATAAGCTATAAATTTATTAATTATAGACTCATAAACCATAAATCCATGATCTACGAACCCGTAGACCATCAACCCACAAACTATAAAACTATAAACTATAAAACTATAAATTCATAAACTGATAAACGTATATACTATAAACACATACATCTTGAACCTTTTAACCCATGAATCACAAATCCATAAACTCATTAACCGCAAATCTATGAAGGGGGTGTATACATGTTGGACACTAAGAAATAAAATTGAATTTTCTTATTAATGTTTAAATTTATTTTAAAATATTTAAACTACTACCTTAAAGAAGACATAAATATCTTTGTTTTAAGCCCTGTTAAGCTTATTTAATTCCAGCCTTACTCCCATGATCACTCGATGAACCTTCGAATCCATCATTCCTGCACAGTAAGGTTTCTGATAACCCAATGAACTAACTTAACTTTACCAAATAGATTAAGCTTCAGTATTGATGTCATTCTTGCATGAATATAGGGTTTTGAAATTTAATGACTAGAAGTGGTAAAACCATCCAAAAATATTTAAATTTATTTAGAAAATTGAGATTTTTTGTTAAAAAATTAGAAAATTTTATTAAAAAGTCAAAAATTTTTGGTTTTTTAAAAATCCCTACATTCAAACAAAAATGACATCAATATTGAAGCCAAATCCGTTTGGTAAAGTCAAATTAGTTCATTAAGTCATCAGAAACCTTACGGTGCAGAAATTATGGGTTCGAAGGTTCATTGAATGATCATGAAAGTATGGCCGGAGTAAAATAAGCCTAAAAGGGCTTAAAATAAAGGTATTTATGTCTACTTTAAAGTAGTATTTTAAATATTTACAAATAAATTTGAATCTTAGTAAGAAAATTATATTTTATTTCTTAGTGTCCAACATGTATATACCCCCCTAGTTTATGGACCATTAGGCTATAAAACCGTGAACCATCAACCCATAAACCATAACTTATTAACTACAACTATAAAACCATTAACTCATAAACTTATAAACCAATATACCATTAACACATATCTCAGACCCATGAACTCATAAACTATAAACCATAAACCTATAAGCCATAAATTTATAAACTCATAAGCCATATATGCGTGAATCCATAAACCATCAACTCATAAACCCATAAATCATCAACCAATAAACTATAAACCCGTAAACTATGAACCCGTTAACTATAAACCCGTAGACCATGAACCCATAAACCATAAACTTATGAATCAGAAACATATTAACGATAAATTCATAAGATATAAACCCATAAACCATAAACCCACAAATCATCAACCCATAAACCATAAACTTAAAAACCATAAACCTATAGACCCATAAATCATAATTCATGAACTTATGAACTATAAAACCATAAACTATTAGCTCATAAAACATTAACCGTAATCCCATAAATGTCAAACCCGTCAACTTACAAACCCTAAACCCATAACCATTAACTTCTAGATCCATAAACTATTAAACCATAAACCATTAACCGTAAGCCCAAAAATGTCAAACCCATAAACTTACAAACCCTAAACACATAACCATTAACTTCTAGATCCATAAACTATTAAACCATAAACCATTAACCGTAAGCCCAAAAATGTCAAACCCATAAACTTACAAACCCTAAACCCATAACCATTAACCTCTAGACCCATAAACTATTAGACCGTAACCCATCAACCCATAAACCTATAAACTATAAATCTATAAATCGAACCTACTATCAACTCGTAAACCTATAAACCCATAAACCATGAACTCATAAACCCTAAACCATAAACCCATTAACCATAAACCCATAAACCATAAGCCTATAAACCATAAACCCATAAACCATAAACCTATAAACGATAAACCCATAAACCATAAACACATAGACCATAAACCCATAAACCCATAAACCCATAAACCATAAACCCATAAACCGTAAACCCATAAACCATAAACCCATAAACTATAAATCTATAAGCCGTAAACTCATAAACCATAAGCCCATAAACCCATAAACCCATAAACCCATAAACCCATAAACCCCTAAACCATAAACCCATAAACCATAAACCAATAAACCCATAAACTATTAAATCATAAACTATTAACCCATAAACTATTAACCCATAAACTATTAACCCATAAACTATAAATCCATGAACTATGAAACTATAGACCCATATACCATAAACACATGTATCTCGTGCCCATAAACCCATATTACATAAATTTAGGAACCTATTAACTATAAACCCATAAATCCATAAACCCATAAACCATAAAGCCATAAATCATAAACCCATAAATCATAATCCCATGAGCCATAAACCCATTAACTGTAAACCCATAAACCATAAACCCATAAACCATAAACCCGTATACCATAAACCCATAGACCATAAGCTTATAAATCATAAACCCATAAACAATAAATCTATAAACCATAAATCTACTAGCCATAAATTGATAAACCCATAAACCATAAACCTATAAACCATCTATTTATATACCAGAAACCCATAAACTATCTATTCATATACCATAAACCCATAAAACATCAACTCATAAATCGTAAACCTATAAAACATATAACCATAAGTACATTATAAAGCGGTACACTATACAGACCCATAGGAATTATTGATTATGATTAATCACGTTATCGATTATAATAGGACAAAATTAATGTCATTAACTATAATCATTACTTATAATATACTATAATCCTCAATATAGTTTGACTACATAATGATTATAATCTTTAATTATAGTAGCGCGAAAATACTACAAGAAACTATACTTCATTACTATAATACTACTGCATTCTTTAGCTATAGTTAACTACGGTTATTGATTATAGTTTTTTTCTTTAAGGGTGTCTCTTTTTGTTTTGCACATTGTTGCAGGTAAAAGCCGCCGGTATATTTTAGACCGTCCAGGCCGTAGAATCTATTAGTTAAAATAAACTATCATTCAGATTCATTAAAGATTATTAATTGATTTGATTCATTTATTAAATAGCCGTCAAGTGGCCGATATAAGTTACTTTTGTAAATTATATTTCATTAAGGTTAGGTTAGTTTATTTGCATTATATAAAAATATTAGGTTTAGTTTTGATTAATACATTATTATTATTTCAAATTTGTAATCGTCGTTGTACATGAGTTTTATGAGTGCAATAAAGCCAAAATACTACCGAGTATAACCAAACGAGTCAAACCCGGTTACTTTCCTTCACTTTCCACCGACCGATCCCTCAAACTCCTGCCGACCTTACCCTGGTAACTCACTGAAGCGTCTGGCAACAGGAGTTAACACGTATTTCCCCTCCCGAAAGGGAAAAACGTTACAACATATAATGATAGAAAAGTAAAAACATAATAATGCTATACGAATAATTATTAGAGATTTACATTGATTCTCCGATTATTATATATAGAAGTATTTTAGTTATGAAAATAATAATATAAAATGAATGATCGATTAAAATCTTACATTAATCATACAAATGTATGATTTACATTAATTAAAAATCGTGTATTTAATTGTTAATCAAATTGTAAAAAGGGAAAAGGGAAATATTTAAAAATAATAAAAATGAGGAAGAGAATTAATTTAAATTATTGGAGTTGATTAGAAATTTATTTATATTAAAAATTTAACCAATAAATATATATATATATATATATATATATATATATATATATATCTAAATTATATAGTTGTAAGGAAAACTTCTACGACCAAGGTCCTCCCCTTCTCCTTTTTTCCTCGTCCTCTTACCTAATTTTGATCCTCTTTTTTTCCCTTTTTTTACGTTATTTTACGTTATTTGTTCCTCTTCCTTTTCTTTTCCTTTTCCCTTCCTCCCCTCTTCTTTTTTTGTTCTTTTGAGTTTCCTCATGCCTTCATTTTCTCTTCCCTCTCTCTTCCTTAAAAATCCATCACTTTTTTCCGTTATTTTTACGTTATTTTAGGTCATTTTTACTCCTCCTCAGGTAAATCCTCAAATTCTACCTTTTTTTTGTGTTATTTTACGTTATTTTACGTTTTTGTTGCTCTTCCTCAGCTGCTCCTTAGCTCATCCTCTTTGATCTTCAATTTCATTCAAATCCCATCATTTAAAAAGCTTCTTGCTAATTTTTATTGTTTGCACCTACTGCTTTTACTTTAAATATACAGAACAAACACATTAAGTTAATAATTTTTATGATGAATTTTATAAAATGTACAATTATTGTTTAAAAGAATAAATAACATCAAACATGGTAAAATGGAAATTCCGCAAGCGCGCCAATCTCCACTACTAACTAGGAGAGTGTCACACCTCCGGATCACGGATTTTGCTCAAACTTCGAGATAAGTTTTCAGATGATAAAATATAGAAAAAGCTAAAGTTATAGTCATAAATACTCAATATTTCCCTAGTTACAGGCAATTAAAGAAAACCACTAAAAAAGTTACTAAATTTTTAAACGCATTCAGTTCTTTAGCGTCAATAGCTACAAGCTTGAAACTTTTTTTAAATTAAAGCTGAGCTCAAATTCTTTCGAATTAGTAGTTATAGCATGTCAAAATATTATTTTTTCCCAAAGTTAGAGCGTGATAAACATTGGACCTGATTTTTCTTTTAAAAACATTAATTAATAAAAAAAGCTGAAATTAGGTCCAATCCTTATTACGCTCTAACTTTGAGAAAAAATAATATTTTGATATGCTGTAACTGCTGTTTCGAAAGGATTTGAGCTGAGCTTTAATTTAAAAAAAGTTTCAAGCTTGCAGCTACCGACGCTAAAGAACTATATGCATTGAAAAATATAGTAACTTTATTAGTGATTTTCTTTAATTGCCTGTAACTAGGGAAATATTGAGTATTTATGACTATAACTTTAGCTTTTTCCATATTTTATCATCTGAAAACTTATCCCTAAGTTTGAGCAAAATCCGTGATCCGGAGGTGTGACACTCTCCTAGTAAGTAAAACTGTTAAACATATTAATACATTGAAATTATTTAAAATTCAAAATGTTCTTTTAACATTATAATTTTTATATTATAAATTAGATCAATGTTTTTTAATATTTTGATTATTACTTTGAATTATTTCATAATGGGTATCTAATAAATCAAGTGTACCACTTGTAACAAGGATAAAAAATTACTCGTATACTATAATATAGTATACGCATATATCCATCTTCGTTGTGAGTCGCACAGCACAACGTAGATTTTTATGCTTGATGTGCAAGTATAAGAGTGAGATGGAGAGAGTTTGTGCTAATTTTCATTGTTTGCACCTACTGCTTTTACTTTAAATATATAGAACATACATATTAAGTTAATAATTTTTATGATAAATTTTATAAAATGTACAATTATTGCTTAAAAGAATAAATGACATCAAACATGGTAAAATGGAAATTCCGCAAGCCCCCTGTGCGCAAGCGTGCCAACCTCCACTACTAATTATTTTGTTGAAGATTTTAATGAGAATAAAGAAAATAATGCTTTATTTGAACTTAATAATATTTTTATTAATGAATATATGTCTTTTAAAGATTTTGTTTTACCTGAACCAAAAATACATTCAATTACTTTGAACAATAATCATCATGATAAAATGGAAAGCAAAAAAAATTTCAAATTAATGTATAATATATTAAACGATGAACAAAAATTAATTTTTGAAATTTTAACTGAAAAAGATAATAAAAAAATATATTTTATTGATGGTCCTGAAGGAACAGAAAAAACTTTTTTATATGAGACTTTAATATTTTAATATAATATAAGAGAGCAGATATATATATATATATATATATACATATATATTTATATTGTCACGGTATTTTACCGTGTTTGAATCTTGCGCTCTTGGGTATTAAAAAAGGATGAACGCTCGGTCATATATATCGTCTAATACGAGTAAAGAAGTGCGTATCTTGACGACCGGCACGCGAGAGAGAAGCTCGCCAGCCGTGAGGCACTTCAGAGAGTTTCCGGCTACCGTTGCGTTGACACGAAATCTAAGCCATGCTTGTTAAAAATATTTCGCTACGTGGTCTTAGAATACATAAGACTAAGTTCGCAATTGATAGCGCGAAACGTTGTTTTAAATAAAAGTCGTTAAATTATATCGACTAGCGTATTATATTATATTGGCTAGCTGCAACTCTCAGAAATTCTTTCTGTAGAATTTTGCTTGACCGCTTTTCGCACGTCTTAGCTGTCAGCCATTAAGTGCCAGAAACACGTTGATCGGCGTGTAAAGGGTTTCACCGATCTACGTCAAGGCAGCCACGTTGGCAGAGCTCAGTGGAATTCAACGATTGGGAAGAGACGTATTCCACCGATCTATTTTAGAGCATCTACGTATTGGTGACGTACAAGGGGGAAGCTACAGTAACGGGCGAGTGGCGTCTACGTGCACGTAGGTCATTAGTGTAAGCTGGCCAGTGCGTTATTGTAAGTATAATTATACTGTGCGATATCCAAGTGTCTCTTCCTCGAGAGATACTTGTTCGGGTATATTGTATCACCGGTTATATAACCGATCAGCGTCATAAGCGAGTACTATTTAGTTCGCGACGCGCCCTCCCTTTGCTCACTCTCTTATTAGTCGCGTGCATTACTTTTCTTATACTATTTAATTTCATTCTCGTTTATTTAGTTCATACTTTATCTATATTATATTTATATTTTTTTATACTAAATTAATTTTGTTTTCTATTGAAACGTGCTTTTAATTGATTCAAATTGCCTGACTATATTTAATATAAAAAATATATTTCCCGTTGCTTACTCCGACGCCTCCGCGGTCCTTGTGAGCAGTTATAGATTAATTAGTTATGTTATATCATATAATTTAATATAACGTATTGTGGAACCTGTTTCACGAAGGAAAACTGCGCTACCGGCAACGCGTCTCTTGATCAGGTAAGAGAGAGAGAGAAAGACGCAGTAAGTGCAGCAAGCGACACGTATATCACATAAGATTTTACCGCTCATCAATAGCTTTACTAGCTAGCACTATCAGAGTTCGTTGCATAATATTTAACATATTTAGTATAACTTTCAACAATTCCCTATACAGTAAAATTAAAAGACTTAGCTAAAATTCACATTAAATTAAAAGCTAATTCTTTTTTGTAACGTGTGCAAAATAACCGTTACGAAATGGCGCCCAACAAATAGATGCATCAACGGGAACAGGCTTCTTCGCGTCGTCTAATAAATCGAAAATTTCAAATGGCGTCGAGCGTGCTGTTATCGTCGACGCAAACAGACTTTACGTGTTCTTAAAGGATCTGATATTAAAGATGGCGTTTCGCAATAGCTAAAATTTAATATTTGAAGTAGCACGTGTAAAATTTTGTTTTTCCTTAACAATAAAATTATTCTTGTTTCTAAAATAAAAGTAATTTATTAATTTTCTTTTTAGAAAATAATTTCAAGACAAATTTTTTTATGTTAATAGATAAATTTAACAAAATTAAATTGAATTTACTTGTCGAAAATATATAGTTAAAATTTGTGATCAAAATTGCATATCATCAAAATTTTTTTTTTCTTTTCTCTTCTTTGTAATTTTCTGTTACAAGTTTGCGTCACCACGTGTCCAAGCAAAATTTTTTTTTTATTACTCCGTAAGTGACGCGCAGACGCTATTTACACAGCTTAGCATAGTTACAGAGATTAAGAAATATAACTCTGTACGCTGTCGTTCGCTTTAAGAGAAAAAGCGAACAGGCATTTAGAATTTATTTAAAATAGGGACGTGCTTTATTATATATATTCCTCTTATCGATCAGGTCGTTAGTTATATTTTGTTGACTTATAGGTGAGAGAGAATATTAGTTTCAGCTGGCAAGGAAACTGAAATTAAATAAATTATTAATAACCCTTTAATGTAAAAATAATTTAATCTCAATAAGAGTAAAAATTTTGTTCTTAAATTTAATATTAAATCTGATTGAATAAATATTAAAGTAAATTTTTTTATATATACATTAAAGGATCAGAAAATTTTTTTTGTGTAGTTTAATACAATGTAAGCTACATAACTTTATTTACACATAGTAAAAATTTTTTTTGTGATATTAAATTCTCTCTCTTACCAAAGATTGCCAGCTTATAGCGAGGCAATTGATCGGCACAGTGTGTATTGTATAGAAAATTCAGAAATTTCTCAAAGATTTTATTTTAAAAATTTTCATTGTTTTCCACTACACATTAAATACAATTGTATTATAAAAAAAAATTGTCCTCACACAGTTAGGTGTGCGCTTTTAACTAAAGTTTAAAAACGCACAGGCTTTTGGATTTAGCAACGTATTTTGAAGATTTTAATGACATTTTTTAACTGATTTTCTTTTTGTAGTAAAAATTAAAACAACAAGTGTTGGTAAATTTTTATATCTGTCAATTTTCTAATATATTATTAGTTATTACGTTCAATAAATAAATCCAAAAACCAAAACATAAAAATATATTTTTAAAATTATATATACATATATTCCATCGTTTCTTTCCACATCGTATGTGTGCGGCTTAGTTTCTAACCACACATGTACGAACTGAAATATCATTTATTATATAGATAGCAAACACACACACACACACACACACACACACACACTGCAAGCGTTTAGTAGCATACTTGCGTGCGATCAGGTTGAAGATACAGATATAGTCAAGAAAGGAGAAAAACAAATTCAAGATGGCTAACATACACAGATAGGATATATATCTGAGGAGGACTTAGGAATAACTTTACAAGAGTTAGGACTAAGAACAGACGGCTTTCATCACCAAAAAACCAATCGATTAATAAATTTGTCAATTGGGAATTATTCGGCTGAAGAATTCCAGCAAACGAATTCTAATGATGATGAATTGACAATGCGTCAACAGCGTCTAAGAGTAAGAAAGGAATTTATAGAAAAAACAATATTTGAGAAATCAGGGTCAACTATTTTTGACGCTAACGTGCAACACGATGAGGAACATGTTCTCAGCGTGCTCGAAAAAGATCCTCAGATAAAGTTTAACCTACAGGAGACATTGAAAGTGGAAACGAACAAATCACGTTCTGGTGGAAAGGCGCAAGCATCCACCAACCCTCCCAATCAAGTTACTGAACAGGCAAGAACAGTGATGTAAACAACGGATGGAACACCGTTTGTATTGCCTACTGAAATGATGCAATATCTTCACAGTAAGCAAATGCAAATAAAAACACTGGCAGAGTCAGTAGCTACGTTAGCACAAAGAAGAGAAGAAACACCAAATCCAAGATCATCTAGTACACGGATATATGAGCAGCAAAGCAACCAGCAAAAAAGAGATAACGACCAAAGACCACCAACAAACACAAGAGTAAATTTTCAAGATACATTCAGGATATATAATAATACTAAAAATGGCACTCTGACTGATGTACAGGCAAGCTTAGCTCCAACTGAACCTCCAGGAGTACGTACAGTCGGGGGAAGGGGGCCCCTATTACGTCAAGCCCAATGCCAGAAATGAACACAAATTTGCAAAATGATCGGACTAACAACGGTAATAGAACGTTGAATATAGGTCACATAGTTCGCCGATGGAACGTAACATTCTCAGGCGAAAGAGGACAGAGCATAGATCTCTTCTTGACCAGGATAGAAAAATGTAGAGCACTAGCAAAAATAGTAATCTGCTATCCTCTCTCTCAGAACTGTTATCAGATGTAGCAGCCACGCGGTACAGAAATAATAGAAATTCGTGGAACACGTTGACAGAATTTAAAGAAGCTGCTCTGCGTTGGTACGATCACAGTAGACGCTTCCAACAAAGACTGCGGTCTGAAGCGAACAGGCGAACGCAAGGTAAAGACGAACCTGTGCGTGATTATATAACGTGCCTACAAGTGATCATATTAAAACAAGTTCCATTACCAGATGTAGGACAACAGCTGGATCTGTCACACCACAACCTCTTACCCGAGATTCAGCGTATGGTAAGAAGGGATGAGATTGTTGACGTAGAGTCACTACTAGAAAAAGTAGTTGAACCTGAATTAACGATAGATGCAGAGAGAACATATAGGCCTCCTCCACTGCCAGAACATTCTTTATTGCCTGACGTAGCTTACCGTCCTACGTCCAAGCAAAAAGAGAGTAAACACCAGGTTGCCGCAATAGAAGAAAAAACCGGCATCCGAACAGTTTCACATAGCTAAAACGTTAATGCAAATAGTCTCTCAGTTTAATAGAATGTCTGAAAGGATGAGCAGGCAACCAGCTGTTCCGAATATAATTCAGGCTAGACAAGCTTCACCAAATACATCACGTAAAAATCAGCAGAGGAATCCACAGAATTTTAAGAGACCGCCTCGCAAACCTAATCAAGGGCAAGGTTACTCCAAACAACAAAGTCAAAACCAGAAAAGAAAACAGACTGAAAACCCAAACAAGGATAAAGCTAACGACGAAAATCAAATATATGGTCCATTTCATATCAACTTGCTCACGTTTACCCGCAATTTTTTTGTTTATATATATATATATATATATATATATATATATAGGACATTTCATTTCAACTCGCACGTACTCATAAGCACAGGTTTTTCTATATATATATATATATATATATATATATATATATATATAGGACATTTCATGACAACTTGTACACATCTATCTAAGTACCCTTAAGTTTATATATATATGAGACGTTTCATGTCAATTCGCATGCATGCACACACGCGTTCATGTACGTTGGACTTTTCATGTCGACTCACAAGCATGATATAAATATATATATATATATATATATAAATATATATATATATATATATATATATATATATATATATATATACATAAGGGACATTTCATGTAGAATCGCACGTACACACACAAGTTTATTCAAGTTTATATGGAACATTTAATTCCAACTCATACGCGCACGCACACGCTCACACATACAAACACATATTTAACTTTATATATATATATAAATATATATATATATATATATATATATACACATACTTTACCTTATCGATGTAGACAATATTTAAAAAATAGTTATTTATTATGCTGTGGTACCCACGATCGCCGTCTTTGGATACCTAGGTGTTAATGACAACTTAAACATCATCTACAACTAAAACTTTTGAAATTCAACTTATAGTTTAATAACTACTTTGAAGTTGTTTTGAATATTATCTAGCCAAACATGGATGTTCCAAGTAAGATAAACATTGTCTACAAGAATATCTTTTGAAATTTAGCCATTATTTATTATTAACAAGTACGTTTCCCGAGATGACATCTCACAATATCCAGGTGATCCTGGCTACCTGGAAATCGTCTATATGAATGAATTTTGAAATTTTCCATACCGATTATGAAGTTTACAGACATTTGCAGGGACTACGTCAAATGAAACTTGGAGATTCTTTTAGATTTCGATTCTAAGGTTGTTTGATTAGGTCGGAGAATACTCAGAAATAAAAAGATTATAAAAGAACAATTGTTTAAGATTCATGCAAGTTTCATGAAATATGTTGATTTACTCGTAGTCGATACCCATATATAAAGATCATTCATACAAATCATCTCGCATATAAATTTGCGGTAGTATCCCTACTAATTTATGAATTTTTCGTTCGAATAATACCAGCGAAATTGAACTTCGAGAAAGCATATTACTATTGTAATTAGTGAATAATTTTAACATTTTTTCATCAAACATCATTCCGATATACAGGTAATAAGCGCTATTATTTAAAAAATTTGAGAATTTATGAATCTCAGCAATTATTTACTTACCACGAAAGTTAAGAAATCATTTTAGTAATTCATTTTATTTGAATTTAATTATTATAAAATCTATATAAGTCAAATTCGAAGGATAAAGAAATTCTGAATTAGTTATGCATTAACATATAATTTTTATTAAATCTTTAACATTTTTTTCTATTTAACCGAACAATAATCATTCTTGCTATTTACATGAAATCATGTAACTTAAATTTTTTATAAAAATAAAAAGTAATATTTTTAAGCAGCATTTATTATAAATATTATTTCCTTAATAGACATAAATCTTTGAAATCATTAGAGATATCCAATACCATTACAAAATTATAGAAAATGAAGATATATTTTAAGATCAGGCCGGATTCGCTGTCCTTGTCTAACTGGCATTTTTGTTATTTACTCAAGTATTAATCCGTGTATCTGCAAATCGAAGGTTAAGCGCAATAGATATTATTATTACAAATATTTATGCACAAGAAGAAAAAATCTATCGCTTTGTTTTTGAGAAAAGTAAGGAACGCGAAAATATTATAAACATAATCTTTTACTTCGGCGTTCCTTACTTTTCTCAAAAACAAATCGGTAGATTTTTTTTTCTTGTGTATAGATATTCATAATAATAATATCTATTGCGATCAACCTTTATTTTGAAGATACACCAATTAACACTTGAGTAAATAACAAACAACTCAATTGTTACTCGGTCGGTATCAGGTTCTACTCCGGCCTGCCGTTAAGAGGAAGAATCAGATTTCTGTCCTTTGCTAATAAGAAAATTGGTTTTTCGAATAAAAAAAATAAATTAAAATGGAGATAATATATTGACTATGAATAAGATTTACATAATTAGACGCATTTATGCATATTGTGTATGGACTATGGATACATCGTATATTAATTATGTGGGCTCATATAAATACACAGGTTCTCTATAGCTGTTTATGCATGACTTCTAAATTTTTTTCTATACGATGTGACCTTATATAAAGCAATAAAACAATTTTTTTCATGTCATTTATTTAAATTATTTATTTACTTTATGCTGGTAAAAATTTACAATATTATATGTGGCGATTACTCAGCCAATGTACATTTTTGGTTGATTTTTAATATCATGATTGCATATTTAACACAAGACTTTGAATAATAACTTTTCAAGTAGCGATTACTCAGCTAATGTAAGTTTTCAGATATTTAATAATATCGCGATTATTTTCTAATATGAAACATTTGAAAAGAATTTATGAAGTGGCGATTACTCAGCCAATGTAAGCTTTCATATATTTCATAATATCGCGATTATTTTCTAATATGAAACATTTAAAAAGAATTTATGAAGTGGCGATTACTCAGCCAATGTAAGGTTTCATATATTTCATAATATCGCGATAATTTTCTAATATGAAACATTTAAAAAGAATTTATGAAGTGGCGATTACTCAGAGGGGCAATTCAACCTATGCTACATATGTATGAATCACGGTGATATGTATGTACGTTCGAACGTAAGTTGGTAGCACTGCTAAGGCTGTATTCACAGTAGCATGGAAATTCGGCAATTCAAAATTCCACCTGTGATAAATTAATAACGGTAAAATTTGCTCCAGTATGCTGAATCGTGGTTCATGATTATTCTCGAATCAACCATACGATACAAAATAACAATTTGATATTTTTTTATTTGTCGAGTATTTTATATAGAATAGGAGTAAATACGCATAACAAGCCATATAAAGATACCGAGTAACCATTTCACTATTACACAGTAGCTTTTTTTGTGACTGTTTCATTAATTATAAAAATACTTGATATCAATCGAAGATCGTTCTAGCAAATGTAATATGCATGCGAAAACAGCTTGCATAAATTATTCACACTCGTGAAAAATCCCGTGGTTTTAAATCCGATTGCTACAAGTAAGCGTTTAAAAGATGTATCCTCGATATACTTATATTTTATACAAGTTCTCAAAAATAGCCCTAGCGTCAATCGCATTAGACGTGCATGTATGATACGATATAACCTATCTATTTACACGTGTTTTCTTGACTCAGTATAATATTATATACATAGTATGATACGACATAACCAAGCTATTTACACGTGCATTCATGATTCGGTATACGATTATATATAACCTGGTATACGCGTATCAATAGCTAGGTATAAGCTTACAGTAGTATCCTCGGTATGCATATACGTATAAATAACCAAGCTATTAACACGCGCACACACACCTCGGCATAGTAATCTCAGTACGCATACACGCACAAATAACCAAGCTATTTACATGCGCATACTCACCGCGGTATGAACAGCTCGGTACACTAGCATATTAACCAAGCTAAATACACACCGCGGTATAAACAGCTCGGTATACTAGTATATTAACCGTGCTAAATATACACCGCCGTATAAACAGCTCGTTATACTAGTATATTAACCGCGTTAAATATACACCGCGTTATAAACAGCTCGGTATACTAGCATATTAACTATGCTAAATATATACCACGGTATAAACAGCTCGGTATACTAGCTTATTAACCACGCTAAATATACACCACGGTAGAAACAGCTCGGTACACTAGTATGCCGCGCTATTTACCCGCGTATACATGCCTCGCTATACGAGCATACGTTTATAAAAATAGCTTGGCATACTAGCATATTAACCGCGCTAAATATACACCACGGTATAAACAGCTCGATACAATAGTATGCCGTGCTATTTACCCGCGTATACATGCCTCGCTGTACGAGCATACGTGTATAAAAATAGCTTGGTACACTAGCATATTAACCGCGCTAAATATACACCACGGTATAAACAGCTCGGTACAATATTATTCCGCGCTATTTACCCGCGTATACATGCCTCGCTATACGAGCATAGACAACGAGGCATATGTGTATAAAAATAGCTCGGTATACTAGCATATTAACCGCGCTAAATATACACCACGGTATAAACAGCTCGGTACAATAGTATGCCGCGCTATTTACCCGCGTATACATGCCTCGCTATACGAGCATAGACAACGAGGCATACGTGTATAAATGTAGCTCGGTATACTAGCATATTAACCGCGTTAAATATACACCACGGTATAAACAGCTCGGTACAATAATATGCCGCGCTATTTACCCGTGTATACATGCCTCGCTATACGAGCATAGACAACGAGGTATACGTGTATAAAAACAGCTCGGTACAATAGTATGCCGCGCTATTTAGCCGCGTTTACATGCCTCGCTATACGAGCATAGACAACGAGGTATACGTGTATAAAAATAGCTCGGTATACACGTATATACACCTAGGTTAACACATATGAACGCACGTATATTGCGTGTGTCACGTTGATAATTTTATACTCGTCTCAAAGTTCGTGTGCATGTGTTCCTTGATGCATCATGTATGTTCTCATATGAATACGTGCAATCAAACTTTAATATTTATTCAAATTAAGAAAAGGAGTTAAGAAACGTTTTATTTCTTTTTTCCTCTGTGATAATTTATTCAGTTCTTCTGTGATAGTTTATGGTAAGAAATTGATGAGTTTTTATTTGTTTTTTAGAGGTTATGATATTGATATACACAAGTTAAATTATTCTGTAAATATACTGTATGAAGCATTATATTTCTGATTTTTTTGAAATAATTGATAAAATTTTTGCAATATTCAATAAATTACACTTTTATTTGAAAATATAAAATATTGAACTTATTTAATTTCAATATAGCATTAAAATGATGAAATAATTAATTAGAAAAACAAATAGATATTTTAATTGATAATTTTTTTTGTTAAAACAGTGGATTAATTTTATTAAATCAATCTTCGCGACATTTAGTAAGTCAAATATTTATTTGAAAATACAAAATATTATTTGATTCAGTTACTATATGCATATTGATGTAATGAAATAAGCAATTAGAAAAACAAACATGCATTTGAATAAATAAAAAATTTTTTTAAAACAATAAATTCATTTTGTTCAACCAATATTTGTGATGTTTAGTAGAATCAAATATTTATTTTGAAAAATGAAATATTTATTTGACTCAATTAAAATATTTGTATTAATGTAACAAAATATTTTATGTGCCGCCCGCACCTAAGGGATTTCATTGATTCAATTAAGCCTTACTTGATCCAAATGAATTTTTCTCAGTGTAGTATCATCTAATATTACTATTTTGTCAATTATTTAAAAAAAATTCATAAATATAATGCTTTATACAGTATATATACAAAATGATTTAACTTGTGTATATCAATATCATAACCTCTAAGAAACAAATGAAAACTCATCAATTTCTTACCATAAACTATCACAGAGGAACTAAATAAATTATCACAAAGGAAAAAAAAATAAAACGTTTCTTAACTCCTTTTCTTAATTTAGATAAATATTAAAGTTTGATTGCACGCATTCATATGAGAACATACATGATGCATCTAGGAACACATGCAGACGAACTTTGAGACGAGTATAAAATTATCAACGTGACACACGCAATATACGTGCGTTCATATGTGTTAACCTAGGTGTATATACGTGTATACCGAGCTATTTTTATACACGTATACCTCGTTCTCTATGCTCGTATAGCGAGGCATGTTAACGCGGCTAAATAGCGCGGCATACTATTGTACCGAGCTGTTTTTATACACGTATACCTCGTTGTCTATGCTCGTATAGCGAGGCATGTATACGCGGGTAAATAGCGCGGAATAATATTGTACCGAGCTGTTTATACCGTGGTGTATATTTAACACGGTTGATATGCTAGTATACCGAGCTACATTTATACACGTATGCCTCGTTGTCTATGCTCGTATAGCGAGGCATGTATACGCGGGTAAATAGCGCGGCATACTATTGTACCGAGCTGTTTATACCGTGGTGTATATTTAGCGCGGTTAATATGCTAGTATGCCGAGCTATTTTTATACACGTATGCTCGTATAGCGAGGCATGTATACGCGGGTAAATAGCGCGGCATACTAGTGTACCGAGCTGTTTATACCGTGGTGTATATTTAGCGCGGTTAATATGCTAGTATACCGAGCTATTTTTATACACATATGCCTCGTTGTCTATGCTCGTATAGCGAGGCATGTATACGCGGGTAAATAGCGCGGAATAATATTGTACCGAGCTGTTTATACCGTGGTGTATATTTAGCGCGGTTAATATGCTAGTGTACCAAGCTATTTTTATACACGTATGCTTGTACAGCGAGGCATGTATACGCGGGTAAATAGCGCGGCATACTATTGTACCGAGCTGTTTATACCGTGGTGTATATTAAGCGTGGTAAACATGCTAGTACATCGAGCTATTTTATACACGTATGCTCGTATAGCGAGGCATGTATACACGAGTAAATAGCGCGGCATACTAGTGTACCGAGCTGTTTCTACCGTGGTGTATATTAAGCGTGGTTAATAAGCTAGTATACCAAGCTATTTATACCGTGGTATATATTTAGCATGGTTAATATGCTAATATACCGAGCTGTTTATAACGCGGTGTGTATTTAGCGTGGTTGATATGCTAGTATACCAAGCTGTTTATACCGCGGTGTGTATTTAGCTTGGTTAATATGCTAGTGTACCGAGCTGTTCATACCGCGGTGAGTATGCGCATGTGAATAGCTTGGTTATTTGCGCGTGTATGCGTATTGAGATTACTATGCCGAGGTGTGTGTGCGCGTGTTAATAGCTTGGTTATTTATACGTATATGCATACCGAGGATACTACTGTAAGCTTATACCTAGCTATTGATACGCGTATACCAGGTTATATATAATCGTATACCGAATGATGAATGCACGTGTAAATAGCTTGGTTATGTCGTATCATACTATGTATATAATATCATACTGAGTCAAGAAAACACGTGTAAATGGATAGGTTATATCGTATCATACATGCACGTCTAATGCGATTGACGCTAGGGCTATTTTTGAGAACTTGTATAAAATATAAGTATATCGAGGATACATCTTTTAAACGCTCACTTGTAGCAATCGGATTTAAAACCACGGGATTTTTCACGAGTGTGAATAATTTATGCAAGCTCTTTTCGCATGCATATTACATTTGCTAGAACGATCTTCGGTTGATATCAAGTATTTTTATAATTAATGAAACGGTCACAAAAAAAGCTACTGTGTAATAATGAAATGTTTACTCGGTATCTCTATATGGCTTGTTATACGTATTTACTCCTATTGTATATAAAATACTTAACAAATAAAAAAATATCAAATTGTTATTTTGTATCGTATGGTTGATTCAAGAATAATCATGAACCACGATTCAGCATACTGGAGCAAATTTTACCGTTATTAATTTATCACAGGTGGAATTTTGAATTGCTAAACTTCCATGCTACTGTCAAAATCAATTCACTCCCGTATAATTTTTTTATACGTCTCTTATAGGAGGTTTATACCGTCGCTAAAGATGTTTCACTTCAAAATAGAAAATTTATAATGACGTTATTGAGAAAAGTACGGAATGCCAAAGTAAAAGGTTATGTTATACAGATATCTACGTTCCCTAATTTTTTCAAAAAATTGTCAGCCAGTTTTATGTTATTGTACAAAGATTTGCATTTATATTAATTGCGGTAATAAAATAACTGGTGGTCTATAAATCATTCTTTCAGTTACAGATTAATCATATATTTTCATACACAAAACAGATACAAAAAATTTTATAGCTTTAAATCATAAAAGTGTTGAAATGAGACAATGTAAATTAGAAAATTTTTTTTTCTATGAATTGTTTAATGAATTCCGTAATGAATTGTTTTCTCGAATACTATAAACTATGGATAAATACTTAAAACAATAATTGATGTTAAATAAATAACACATTTTGCAAATTATAATATGAAGATATTTGAGTTTATCTAATTGGTGAAATAATATAATTAAATAAAAAAATGTTTTTTTCATGTTGAAAACACGTTGTTAAAAAAAACCCAATAATTGAAAAAATGCACTAAAAAGTATTAAATAAATTAATTAAATTTCTTAAAATTACTTTTATACAGTTCTATTGCAATAATCAAGATAAAATTTTACAACAAAAATTATAAAAGAAAAGGGTGTGCACTGATTTTCAGTAAATCTAATAATAATTTCAATACTATCTTTAATAATTTCTTAAAAAGATTTTTAAAAAAATTCCAGCAACCACACTTTTCTTTTTTAAATTGTTGTTGTAAAATTTTCTATTGATTATTGCAATGAAACTATATAAAAGTAATATCAAGAAAGTTAATTTATTTATTTTAAACTTTTTAGTCTATTTATTCAATTATTGTATTTTATTTTTAAAGCATGTTTTTAAAATTTTGTATTTTCTATTTTTAAGTTAAAATTGTTTTTATTATCATTTAGAGTTACATTGCAACCAGACTTTTCGAAGATTACACTCAGGTACATCCGTTATCGGCGACTTGGTACTCCAGTTCGACCTCTTCATCTTAAATCATTATTATGCATTATAGATTCACTTTCAAACCTCGAATTAGGTTTTAGCAGCCCCGAAATCCCCCGGGGAACCCACCTCGTCCCAGAGAAAGCCTCCCCACTTGTACTTCCTCGGAGACGACGTCCATGCGTATTCTGGACAACGTGCATCATTTTGTGGCAATTGTTCGATCTCAAATTCGGTTTTAGCAACCCTGAAAACCCCCGAGAAACTCGCCTCGACCCAAAGAAAGCCTCCCCATTTATATTTCCTCGGAGATGACTTTTCACACCCATTATCATCGACCTGGATGTCCAGGTACCAAAATGACAACTGATTATTGTATTGTCATCCAAGACCAAAGTCTATGCCGATTGTCAGAATTTATATCTGTCAAAAAGTGCCTGAAATCGAGCGCGTGATTAGAGACAGACAAACAAACAAACAGACATGAAGGCGAATATAAGAAAAGCGTATATAAAAAAATAATATTTACCTACGTTAAGAGGCGGTCGGAACCAAATCGGTGACTTGCGGTATATATCAAGTCAGCATTTTTCGCTTTACGATAATATTTTGTATATTTTTATGGCTTAAACTATTTCTAATTATTCTTTATATACATGACTAGAGGAAATGACTATATTTCTACTATATGAATAAGTAAATAAATTATTATAAGCATTTATTACAAATATCAAACTGATTTGACATATACCGCATGCAAAAAACTGTCGTGTCGATTGTAAGGTGGCATTTCTCGCTTTATAACAATATTTTGTATATTTTTGTGGCTTTGACTATTTTAAATTATTCTGTATATAAATGACTAGAGGAAATGACTATATTTTTACCATATTAATAAATGAATAAATTATTATAAGCATTTATTACAAGCACTGAACTAAGTCACCGATTTGGTTTCGACCGCCTCTTAAGTCTGCTTTAAGACTAATTATCTTTCGTTTTTTATAACAAAAACAAGTAAATTGAATTTAAGATAATTTCTATAAGTTACTTAAATTTATGAAAAAGTCAATATAAATCGTCATTTTCGCAGAATTTTGAAGATTATGATTATTTTCGCGGAAATTATAAAGTTATGGAAATTATTTATGAAAACGTTTTCGATTGGAAAATCTGTGATTATTGCAGTTGAATTTTGTTACATCATCATCAGTTATATCCTTGTTAAAATGACCCGAAAATTTCTGAAAGAATCAGAACAAATATTTTTCCGGTCTTTAAAGAATGTTTAAGAACTACACTGAGAAAAAAATTTAGTTGGATTAAGTAAGGCTTAATTAAATCAATGAAATCCCTTAGGTGCGGGCGGCACATAAAATATTTTGTTACATTAATACAAATATTTTAATTGAGTCAAATAAATATTTCATTTTTTAAAATAAATATTTGATTCTACTAAACATCACAAATATTGGTTGAATAAAATTAATTTATTGTTTTAAAAAAATTTTTTTTAATTCAAATGCATATTTGTTTTTCTAATTGCTTATTTCATCACATCAATATGCATATAGTAACCAAATCAAATAATATTTTGTATTTTCAAATAAATATTTGACTTACTAAATGTCGCGAAGATTGATTCAATAAAATTAATTCATTGTTTAAACAAAAAAAATTATCAATTAAAATATCCATTTGTTTTTCTAATTAATTATTTCATCATTTTAATGCTATATTGAAATTAAATTAGTTCAATATTTTATATTTTCAAATAAAAGTTTAATTTATTGAATATTGCAAAAATTGATTTAATAAAATTAATTGATTGTTTAAAAAAAAAATTCATCGCATCAAAAGTATATTTAATTAAATTAATTATATATTTTATTTTTCGCACTTAAAATCAAATCCATTTAATATCGTAAATATTGATTTAATAAAAGTAATTCATCGTTTTTATACAATATTTAAGTAATTCAAACAAAATTTTGTCTTCTAATTAATAATTTCATCACATTAATTCTAATTTGAACATTAAGATTTTTTTATCTAAACAAATATGTTTTTGAATTTATGAATTATTTTTTAAAGTAATAAAATATTTTGTATTACCAATTAAATAAAATAATAGTCTTGAATAAAAATCCATCCAGTATAATTGAAGTCCATTTGAATATTAAGTTTTGTTAATCAAAACAAATATTACTCGCCATTGATAAATTATTCGGTTTCACAAATGAAATTTTTCTTCAAAGTAAAGAAATATTTAATTAATTCGATTTATAGATATTTTAATCGAACAAATACTGTCTTTAATCAACAGTATTTGCTTTCAGTGATTTATATTTATTTATTAACATCAATGAATTGATGACTCTCATTAAAGGACAGGTGAATATAATTACATTTATTTATATGGTAAAGAATAACAATTATTAACATACTAACATTAGTATGCTTTATACAGTGATCGCACACGCAGTAAATCTAACATAAATTTCGCTCGCATTACAATTTACGTATTATCTTGGATTTTTAACTTCCTTATATATCAACTTGGAGGCCCTCTTACCGCTTGCGAGATCAAAAATTAACGACGCCACTAAGCGGTAGTATCATCAAACCATCGAACTAAATGATTTTGTTAAAACAATAAATGTTTCTTTTAGATCAAATATGTGTTATTTGAATGAAATAAATTATGTAGTTGAATCAAATAGTGCATTTACTTGATTTTGACAAGTATTTAATCAGATTTCTCGGTAATTTTTATTAACTTTAGTACATATTTTGCTAAGTTATTCACTTAGCAAGACACGTATTTAAAACATGAGTTTGTTTGAGTATAAAGGATGATAACTTATAAAAAAAAATATTTTTCAATAATATTAAATATTAATTTTGACATTATATTTCATTCGATTTAATAAATATGTTATTAAATAATAATTGATTGTTTTAATAAATATTCCATTAAGATAATCAAATAATTATTTAATCGATCTGGTAAAGAAATTAATTAATACAACAAAATATTTAATTGGAACATAAATAATAAAATATTTAATTGTTAAAAATAATAATTAATTCAATTAATCACCGATTTCATAGACGCAATATAATTAAATAATGAAAGTAATAAAATAATTTTATAGAACAAAATAAATCAAATATTTGAATCAATTACAAATTTAATTAATTTAATGCATCCAATTAATTATAATATAGCAATGAAATTATTTGATTAAAAGACAATGAGATATTTCATAGAATCAATCATATATTTCAAAAAGAGAAAAAACGCATTCATCAAAGCAACTAAATATTGAATTAAGATGATTAGGTATTTCATTGACCAGTGAAATAATTTAATATAAGTCATACAATATTTAATTGGAACTATGAAATATCTTTTTGTTACTATTCAAAATTTATTAAAAGAATAAAACAATAATCTTGACATTATTAAATAATTCATTAATATAATTAAATATATTATTGAACAGTAAAGTAATTTAATAGAGGTGATATAATAATTAATTGAATCAATGTAATATATTCTTCTTTTAATCAAAATTTAATAAAAATAATAGAATAAATACGTTAGATTTAGTAAACATTTTATTAAGATAATTAAATATATTATTAAACATGTGACGTGGTATTTTCACGCCACAATAATTTTTTTTTGTTTTATTTATTTTAAATAATTATTTATTAAAAACCTATTAAAAAGAAAAGTCATACATAATTCTCCGAGCGTGTGAATTCATAAAATAATAATCACCACACTCGTGACAGCAACCAAGGCCACCGTAAGAAACCAACAGAGAAATAATTCTGTTGTGTTCTTGTTTTCGGTGCTGAGCCCTGGATGTACACAGCTGATCACATAACCTATTGCCAAGTAGCCATGTATGTTGGACTACCGGCTAACGGCACTGACGAACAAACCAAGGCACACATACACACACGGTTGCACTCACGATTCACGACGAAAGCCTCGAGCAGACGATTATCACTACCAAACCTCCAGGAGGTGGCGAAACGGCGCCGACGGCACAAAATATATACGAACACGTGCTCGCGCGAACATGCTATTGTGGCGCTCGCGTAGAGTTAGTTAAAAGATAGAAAGAGAGAGAGATATACAGAAGTAGACTGATGTAATAATTAAAGTCGATAAAGTAGGATAGACACATATGATAAAAAGATAGTATACATATAAAAAACTTAATTATAATAAAAAGAGATGCTAGATTAAAAGATAAGAAACTGAAATGAGTCATATTATAGAGGGCGTGCAAAATCTAAAGATATTCAAATATAATTTAAATAATAATTTCTATTTACTTGTTGTTACGACATTTTAGTATATTTTTATAGATGGCGCTACAGTACAAATAAATAAAATAACTGTGTAATTATACGAAATAGTTAAAAATGAAAATAGTTAACAGAATAAAGACTCAAGCGAACCTAAAATAATGAATAATCAGAAATTATTGTTTATATTATTAACTAATGTTTGTTTATGTTATTTAATGAAAAATGAAACTTTTTTATTGTAAGGAAATAAAGAATTAATTATTTATAGAGAAAATGAGATAAACTGTAATCAAATTAAGCGCGCAGATGGCGTAACCTGTAAAGTGTAAAAATACTACACTAGTAATAGGAAGTAACATGTAATTTGACTAGCGAGTAGTAAACTACACCAAAATAAAATGATAAAAGAACTTTATTTGATTAGTGAGTCGCGAAATAGAAAAAGATAGTAAATAGGAAATAACAAGAGTAACAAAGAGAGCAATAGAGCAGAAAAAGCCACTGATGCTCAGCGTTCGCTTCCTTCTTCTTCGTGCCTCATTATCGTTTCGTTAGCCCTGTTGCACAGTCGTACGTTACTATTTTTTTCTTTAAAAGTTAAACTCTTTCATTATTACTTATTAAAGTTATTATTGTTAATTATTATTGTTGAGTTTTCTTGGTGGTTATTAAAGATTAGAGATCATTGCTATTAAGTTTCTTTTATTAAATTAAATAAAAAAAATTCGGTCGAGTGGGGATTAAAACCAACCGCCAAAGATAGCCATTAGCCTAGAGGGTCCATAGCACAAATTGCCGGCCATTTTGGATATCGCTTGTGCAGATTTTCGGAGTTTTGCTGTTGTTTTTTTTTATTGAGATTGTTAAAGGATGGCTGAAGTAGAGCGTAGCAACGAGCAGAAAAAGGTATAATTTGTATTAAATTTTATTTGTGTTTTTTTTTATTTAAAATCGTGATAAAAAAAAAAGTTGATAGTGCGCGAAGTTTAAAATACAAATTCTCTCTCTCTCATGGTGAATTAATAGCAACGTATAAATTAATTGAATTTATTGCTATTATTTAACAATCAAGAAATTAAAAAGTAATAAAAATTGTATTTTTGTCGTAATACTTGAAAATTCTTGCGGAGAAACCACGGCAGGCTATATAAATAGCCACGTGGTTCCCTAACCTAAAAATAATTCGTGGCATCATTTTGGAGAAGCGAAACTTAAATTGTTGTTTTATTATTGAGGAGAAATTTGTTATTAAATTAAATAGTGAAAATTAACCGTGAGATTTCCTTTTATATTCCTAACCTAAAACATCAAAGTGTAAGAAGAAATCTAGTAACTTAAAAAGTGATCGTGACTAAATGCTATTTCTTTCTAGTGAACTATATTTGTCGTAAATGAAATTTTAAATTATTTATAAATTAAAGATAGTAGTTCATAATTAATTCTAGAAACTTTTCTTTTTTTTTAGTTTTCTCTTACTTAGTCTTTGATCTTGTTGAATTTGTTAAATTATCCAATTATTATCAACTTAATATTAACATCCTAAAGTGATTCAAGATTCATTTTATTGGTGGAAATTTGAACTTTGTGGGAGATCAAGGAAAGATAGTTGCTTGATAAATTCGTCACAAACTATTTCTCTTAGATAGTTTCCTTTGATTTAGAATTAATTTTCTTACAATTGCGAGGATAATAAATTATTAAAAGCAAATAATTTTAAATATATTAAAAATCAAAGAATTGGAGTAATCTAGTTTCTGAATATTTATATATAAAATATATATATTAATTTGTGATAAAATATATAACCTCGCTTCTATAAAACGCCTACTGAAGATTATAGAGAGAAAGACTCAGAAGAAATTCGATACTAGCGCCACCAATTGGAGAATTGCGTAGTCTGGGATACGCGTTGCTGTTCGAGCCCTACCCTTACGTAACCTAAAATAGATATTGAGCACGTGTCACTCCATTACTCAATTTTGTTTTAATATTAAAGAGATTCAGATTATTTTTATTGCTTAATAGCTTAAATTAATAATTTTCTTTTCTGTAATTTAGTATATTTTAATTGATTTCTATATTTTATTATTACTTTAACTTAATTTAGAGAAATCGTCTATAACTTAACCTACATTCTTTTAATTAAATTATTTAAAGTTTATTTAGTGAATTTTATTCTCTATAATTAAATATTTGTTAACTTGTTTATTGAAGAGATTTTATAATTGATTAGAAATTTAAAGGTAGAGTATTGAATTCCCTTCTTATACTATTATTATTGATTTTGTAGGCTGGTAAATCTCAGAATTTGGGAATTATAAGCCAATTATTATTTCGTATTTAATTAGATATATTTATAATATCCCCATATGGAAATAATTTATGTGAAAAACTGTAAATAATAGTAAATAATTGTAAATAACTGTTAAAAAATGTAGGAATTGAGACATAAATAATAGTTATTTACAGTTATTTACTATTATTTATTATTAATTACTATTATTTACAGTTATTTACAGTTATTAACTGTTATTAACTGTTATTTACAGTTATTTACGATTATTTACAATTATTTACAGTTTTTATAATTATTTACGATTATTCATAATTATTTACAGTTATTCATAATTATTTACAGTTATTTACATTTTCAAAATTTTTCAATTAGTGAATAATTTAATGTTATTAATATTTATTTACAATTATTTATAGTTATTTACAGTTATTTACAGTTTTTTACAGTTAATTACAGTTATTTATAATTATTTACAACTATTTACAATTTTTCATAGTTTTTTACAATTATTTACAGTTATTCACATTTTAAAAAATTTTCGCCTATATATAAAATTATTGAATGAATTCGTGGTAATTTTCGAAAATGTAAATAACTGCAAATAATTGTAAAAAACTATAAATAATCGTAAATAATTGTAATTAATTATGAAAAAAGTGAATAAATGTAAATAACTGTAAATAAATATAAATAACTGCAAACAAGTGTAAATAACAGTTAATAAGTGTAAATAAAAGTTAATAACTGTAAATAAGTGTAAATAACAGTAAATAATTCTAAATAATTGTAAATAACTATTATTTATGTCTCAATTCCCACATTTTTTAACACTTTTCTACAGTTATTTACAGTTATTTACATTTATTTACATTTATTTACAGTTATTAACAGTTATTTACAATTATATCCAAAAATTTTTTCCATATGGGTCCCAAATAAAAACCACCCTTACAAACATTAAAGTAATTTAGTAGAAGTATTATAATATTTAATTGAATTAGTGAAATATATTCTTATGTCAATCAAAACTTGATAGAATTAATAGAATAAATATATTCGGTTTTATAAATATTTCATTGAGATAATCAAATATATTATTGAACATTAAAGTAATTCAATGGAAGTGTTAATACAATATTTAATTAAATCAGTGAAATTCATTCTTGTTTCAATAACTACTTGATAGAAATAATAAAATAAATATATTTGGTTTAATAAATATTTCATTAAGATAATCAAATATATTATTAAACATTAAAGTAATTTAATGAAAATGGTAATATAATATTTAATTAAATCAGTGAAATATATTCTTGTTTCAATAACAATTTGATAGAAATAATAGAATAAATATATTTGGTTTAATAAATATTTCATTTGGATAATAAAATATATTATTAAACATTAAAGTAATTTAATGGAAGTCTTAATACAATATTTAATTAAATCAGTGAAATATATTCTTGATTTAATAATAATTTGATAGAAATAATAAAATAAATATATTTGGTTTAATAAATATTTCATTAAGATAATCGAATATATTATTAAACATTAAAGTAATTTAATGAAAATGGTAATATAATATTTAATTAAATCAGTGAAATATATTCTTGTTTCAATAACAATTTGATAGAAATAATAGAATAAATATATTTGGTTTAATAAATATTTCATTTGGATAATAAAATATATTATTAAACATTAAAGTAATTTAATGGAAGTCTTAATACAATATTTAATTAAATCAGTGAAATATATTCTTGATTTAATAATAATTTGATAGAAATAATAAAATAAATATATTTGGTTTAATAAATATTTCATTAAGAGAATCGAATATATTATTAAACATTAAAGTAATTTAATGGAAGTGTTAATATAATATTTAATTAAATCAGTGAAATATATTCTTATTTCAATAACAACTTGATAGTATTAATAAAATAAATATATTTGGCTTAATAAATATTTCATTTGGATAATCAAATATATTATTAAACATTAAAGTAATTTAATGGAAGTGTTAATATAATATTTAATTACATCAGTGAAATATATTATTATTTCAATAACAACTTGATAGTAATAATAAAATAAATATATTTGGCTTAATAAAGATTTCATTAAGATAATCAAATTTATTATTAAACATTAAAGTAATCTAATGGAAGTGTTAATATAAAATATAATTAAATCAGTAAAATATATTTTTGTTTCAATAACAACTTGATAGAAATAATAGAATAAATATATTCTGTTTAATAAATATATCTTTAAGAAAAATTTAATATCTGATTTTACGTTGCACCTTTCTTGACTTTAAAAAAATAATTTATTGGTTTTCTTTTTGTAAATTCATTGAAATTGGATTTGTTTATTTTAAGGAACCTATTTCTTTAAATTAATGTTAATTTTTATTGAAATGCTGATCAAATTTTATGTGTTATATACAACAAAATATTTTTTTTATACAATCACATATATTATTAATTAAATGACAATGTTATTAACTTAGTGAAGCATTTATTTACAATATAAGCTTCTTCAACTTAATTGGATGACCGTTAATTCAAGCAAATATTATATTGATGATTGATCAATATTTTTTTATTGTTATTAAAGATTTTGTTAATTTAACACACGATTTACTAAAATAAATATTTAATTATTGTAAAAAAATATATAGATAATTTACAAACATATTCTATTGTTACAAATAAATATTTTATAAAATTTTATCAGCTGCCTTAATGAAATTGATTTGATTAAATCAATTAAATAATTTAACCAAAACAATAAATTTTTCTTTATTTTAAAAAAATATTTATTTTTTTTAACTTAGGTATCAATTTTTTTTATCCCAACTAAATATTTCAGTGATTTAATAACCTTGCATATTACTTCAATCAAAATTAATTTTTAACAACAAAATATTTAATAACTAAATTTATTTCATTGACTCAACTAAATTTTTTTCTCAGTGTATTATGAAATGAAAATCGATAAATTTTTCAAGTTTTCCGAATCGTTCCGACATTGAAATTTCAATTATAAGCCGTTACTCATAAAATTTGGAAAAGTCTATTGTATGCAACTATTTTTCCAGTGTTTCAGTTGTAATTTATTAAATTGTGATTCATTATGTTTCTTTCCGTAATATTTATCTGATGTTGGAGCTGCAGCAATAGAGTTTTGCTTTTTTTATTTCATTAATATCATTTTAAATTCGTAAGTTAATAGTATATTGTGTAACGAGTAAGGTTTAGTTGACTATTGCGCACGAGGGCAAGTTGGCGCACGAGCGTAGCGAGTAGCGCCATTGCCCGAGACTCTCTCTCTCTCATAGCTGCCGTACGACTGACTCGCAATAGTATATTTCAATACTTTTTGGTACTATTATTTGTAATTAAATTACATACTTTTAGTCCACCAATTTCACGTATATACGGAATAATTACGATTTCGTTGATGTAAAAATAATACAAGAATAGATGATACGATTTACTTTGTCAGAGGTTAAAGCGAGATAGAGTATAAAATTCATCACATGGTCGATGAGATACAGTATGAGGGCGCTGCACTTGTATAAACCTTTGCGATTTTACATTAATTAACGCTTTTGCGTGACATTATTTTACAGAATGTAACGTGTTTACGTGATTTAATACAAAATAATATTATACATAGCTGTGAAACATACGATCTCAAAAAACAACACACGCAGCGCGCACTATTAGCTACTTACTACCCCGAAAACGCAAGCGCTATAGGCCACTTACTCAGCACGGATGAGAAAATAGTATACAAATATAATGACTTGTCCGCTCTAAAGCTATGTTAATACAATAATTTTTGTTAAAATAAAAAATCATTTAAACTTGTAAATTTTTTATGAACTTGGATTGGAAATTATATCAAGCTCGACAAACCTAATCTTAAAATACGTTATATTGAAAGTTTGTATTATTACTTTTTATGTAGTATTTTCGTGGGTTTCTTGAGTTGTCCGCACTCGAGTTGAATCTTACAAATTTTTTCTTTGTCGCAAAAAAATGTTATTAAACGCATTGTTTATTCATAACTTAGGATTGGAAATATTATTAGAAGACTGGAAGCTTCGTCATGCTCTTAAAAATAAAAATAATGTTTTCTAATTTTAAAAATAATATTAATCTGAATAATATATCCTCATCAGAAAAGTTATTGTAATTTATATATTTTTGAAACATTTCCAATTTTATGTGTACCACCATGGTATTATATGGGGATATCCACCCAACTTTAAATTCTCTAGTAACAGGTCATTATTTAAATTAGGTTATAATCTTTTGTGCTATCCTATAACTCGATTTCTGATGTATTTTGTAAATGTGCCACAAACGGCGCAGCAGATAATTTTATAAAAAGTAAATTTACACATAAGATAAATTACGGTAATTTTTTATGTGTAAAAATGAATGTTTCATAGAAATATCTACTGCGCCGTTTGTTAAACATTTACAAAATACATCAGAAATAGAGTTACAGGATAGCACAAAAGATTTGAACCTAGTTTAAATAAGGTGCATCATGCGGTAACCCAGTAACAGCTGTAATATGACCTGTTACTAGAGAATTAAAAGTTTTGTGGATATCCCCATATATCAAAAAATATGATTATGACTTCTTCAGATTTTTTATGAATTTCTAATATATTGAATAGTGATTTTTGAAGGGCATATCATAGTATTAATTAAATTAACTTATTAATAAACTGAAAAATTGCCTAGTATTGAAAAATCAGTGCGATTTATTGTATTTATTCACAAAAAAAATTTATAGCTTAGTCGTGTAAAATGGCTTTCTTTCCACCATCGAACAATTCCATGGTATGCTTAACTATTTCAAGAGTTAAAAAAATTTAATAATACGTATATTTTTTTATAACTTCAAAATCGTTACTGAGAATCATAAATAATTTTCTCGGTATTTTATTAATAGCAGGTCGTATATCTCTATCCTTTTATAATAAAAAAATTCAATTTCCCGCAAAACCTTATAATTGTAGCAAAAAATAAGAAGAAAGCCCCATCTCGTATAATAAAAAGCAATATTTTCTCTTATGAGAAAAAATTATTTTTATCGCTTCGTTTCAAAGAAAACTTTGAAAAACTGAATTGTCCATCCGAACCTCGATATTTTATGTTTTTCAAGGTTTTTTTTTAAAACGAATCGATGAAAAAATTTTTTCCTAATTAAAGAAAATATTGTTTTTCATGATACAAGATGGGGCTTTCTCTTCATTTTTTGCTAAAATTATTAGTTTTTGTAGAAAAATAAATTTTTTTATTACAATAGGACATATATACTCGACCTCCTCTTCAGGATCTTTATCAGCTATTAAACTCTTTACAAGATTGTAATAATTCATCTCGATTTACTTTCATAGAGTTCGTGAAGTTTCATTAACCTTTCAATCAATATACAGAAAATATAAAGATCCATCCGTATTCTTAAATGATCTCATAGATTTATAATCATTTATTTACCAATAATTTAATAAATATATTCATACGATGATAAAACGTAAAAAATATTTCTGAAGAATTTTTTAAAATACAATCCAGAAGGTTTCTCCTGAAAACTTTACAGTGCTGTTCAATTCTAAAGCGATCTTAATTGTTCATTAATTGTGAATACGATAAAATTAAGGTTACTACTCCTTAGTAAAACTTAATGAATCAAAAAAGTTCAGGAGGTATCAACGACAATCATGACAATTTTTTTCATAAGAGTTCGCAAAGTTGTATTATGGACTGGTACCAAAAACCGCAAAAAATTAGAAAGGTTCTTTTACATCAGGATCTTTCCAAACCTTAATGTACATTTCAACCGGGGTATTTCACCTGAATACGGAGGACATTTATAACTAATATAGGTAGCTAGGAGAGTTTCCGTAGCCGATGGAGAGCCACGGCTCCACCAAAGTTTTTCCTATGTATTTTGGTGCCCTAAACACGAATTTCGAGGGTGGATAGCTGGAAAATAGTTAGGAAAATCTCTAAAGTAAATTTTCTGGTTGTTAATTTTTCGCGGAAGAACATAATTTTTCGTGTTTTTCATCAAATATTAGGTCGAAAATATTCTTATCAATTTTGCGGTACATTGCACCATTTTTCTGTAAAAACATCGTAAATATAAAAAAAACTCATTTTGCCATTTTTAATGATTTTTTTTATTCTATTGCACCAATCATTGGTGACCAATATAATTAGGAATTTTTACATTTCAGTTAGCTAAAATTATTCTTTAATCCACCAACTGTTGATAAAAAAAAGAATGGTTGAGGCTGGTTGCGGTCTTTCTTTAATTTTTCACGAAGAATTGAACCGCTTATTCAGAGAGTACCGCGCAACGGTGCTCACATGAAAAAGTCAGATCGGGAAATAGAGGAGATTGCTATAGTAACATTAAAGTCCACGGTTCCAAAATTTTTTTTTATATATTTTGTCACTAAACATTAATTTAAAGGGGGTGAAGTCGGAAAATGTCCAGGAAAATTTGTATGATATAATTTCCAAAATATGAAAAGTCTATTTTTAAATAAAAAACATTTTGTCGCTTATTTCATGCAATTTTCATGCCAAAGTTATGAAAAAGAATAAGTTTTATAATTTTTTTTAATTTTTCATATTAGAATGAGACTATTGTTACAGTGCAGCAGAGATTAGAATAGGATTTCCTAAAATTTTATTTAAATTGCTAAATTTATGTTTTAATTTATAAATACGTTTAATTAATCGTTATTTGTATTTTAATCTTATTACATTTTTTACATGTAGAATTTTTGCTACAAAAACAATATGTACAGTACGCTATTCATTATTTTATGAAGTTTAAAAAACTTGTGTTTTTATAATTTATAAAATTTTTTAACGAAGTACAATTTTTTTCTGTGAACTACTCTTTTACTGTTATATATTTTGTAAAAATATATCTTTTTAATAAAAAAAATAGGTATATGACTGATTGAAAATATTAATTTTAATTAATTTAATTTATGTATAACCCTGTTGAAAAAACTCACTGACATGGTAACATTTTTTTTAACTATTAATAATTGAATTTATTGATTTGTTGATTGTAATTCTTTGATCATTTATTTTATTCCCGCAATTTAATCCAAAATATCCTTAATTTATAATACTTCAGTTGAAAATTGAGGCAGCACACTAATTATAACACATCCAAAATAATTTATAGCAGCATCATCAGTGTCTCAACCAAATTTTAAAATTGCTAAGCATAAACTTTCAAAACGAATGTCAGGAAAAAGTAATTAACATTGCAAAAAAAATTTTTTTATTACAGATAACTATTATGCGAAAAACTTTTTTAAAAATAAAATCATATAATCAAATTATCCATCAAAAAGTAAAACCATTCCTTAAAAATCTTTAAGATTTTTATCAGTATTAATATTAGCAACTTTTCCTAAACTAGAATTTTTTTTATTTTAAGTAACATAGAAAGAATAACCTGTTTGTGTAACTAATTAAAAACTGCTCACTTGTTAAAAAAAATCTGGTGGCACTCATATATATATATATATATATATATACCTGTGTGTGTGCGTGTGTGTGTGTGTGCGAGCATGCGCCTTGACAGGGATAGCCCCATATATATATAAAGAAAAATATATATAAACTCAAATACGTATGTCATGCATGTAAATTGACATGAAACGTCCCGTATATATAAGCCTGTGTGTATGTGCGCGCGTGTGAATTAACATTAAATATCCCATGTATATGTGTACACAGATATACACACATATACATGTATATATATATATATATATATATATATATATACTAGGGGGGTTCCCCCCTGCTTGCTTCGCTCGCCAACCCCCCATTGTATCAATTATCAAATCAATATCAATTTCCAAGGGAACGTTCTTAAATTAGATAACAATTAATTAAATTAGCTAACAATTAACTACCTTTCAGCTATCTCTCAGCTAACTTTCACCTGAATTTTATCTGAATTTCAGCCAACTTTTAGCTAACTTTCAGCTAAATTTTATCTGAATTTCAGCTATCTCTCAGCTAACTTTCAGCTAAATTTTATCTGAATTTTAGCTATCTCTCAGCTAACTTTCAGCTAAATTTTATCTGAATTTCAGCTAACTTTTAGCTAACTTTCAGCTAAATTTTAGCTTAATTTCAGCTAACTGAGGGCACATAAAATTCTTATACACGGCGGCGGCGGCATGTAGGCGATATATCTTTATTATATATATATATATATATATATATATATATATATATATATATATATATATATATATATATATATATATATATATATATATATATATATATATTCATAAGCCCATGTGTGTGCGTACATGCGAATTGACAGAAACGGTCCCATATATATAAATACAAATTTCAAATACATGTTTAGATGTGTTTGCGCGTTCGAGTTAACAAGATATGTCAAATATATGAAAACCGGTGCGTGCGTGTTGACATGATACGTCCCATATATGTGAACCTAAGGCGCTCGGATAGGTGTGTTAGTGTTGTCATGAAATGTCCCATATATATAAACCTGTATAGACGTGGGTAATAATTGACGTGAGAAATCCTATGTATATTAACGTGTGTGCATGCATGCAAATCGATATGAAATGTCCAATATATATAAACCTGTGTGTTTGTATGCGTTTAAATTGACATTAAAAATCCTATGTATATTAACGTGTGTGTGTATGCATGCGCAACGACATGTACTGTCCCATATATATATATATATATATATATATATATATATATATATATATATATATATATATATATATATATACAAACCTGTGAACGACATGAAATATCTCATATATATATATATATATATATATATATATATATATAAATATATATATATACCTGTATGTGCGTGTGTTCCAATTGAAATGAAAAATCCAATATTTATTAAAGTTTGTGTGCATGCATGCGAATTGACATGAAATGTCCCATATATATGTAAACCTGTGTGTGTGCGTTCGAATTGACGTGAAAAATCCTATGTATATTAACGTGCGTGTGCATGCATGCGAATCGACATGAAATGTCCCATATATATATATATATATATATATATAAACCTAAGGTTACTTGGATGGGTGTGTGCGTGTTGTCATAAAATGTCACACATATATAAAAAAGCCTGTCATTATGAGTATGTACGAGTTGACATGAAATGTCGCATATATAATCCTGTGTGTGTGTGTGTGTGTGCGTGCGCATTGGCATGAAATGTCCCATATATCTAAATCTGTAAGTGCGTGCGTTCCAATTGACGTGAAAAATCCCATGTTTATTAAAGTTTGTGTGCATGCATGCGAATAGACATAAAATGTCCCATATATATAAACCTGTGTGTATGCCTTGGAATTGACGTGAAAAATCCTATGTTTATTAACGTGTGTGTGCATGCATGCGAATCGACATGAAATGTCCCATATATATAAATCTAAGGATACACGAATGGGTGTGTGCGTGTTGTCATGAAATGTACCACATATAAAGAAAACCTGTACTCATGAGTACGTGCTAACCGACATGAAATATCCCATGTATGTATGTATGTATGTATATATATATATATATACATATATGTAAACCAAAATATATACGGGTCAAAGGGTACAAGTTGACATGAAACGGACCGTGTATATATATTAACTTGTCCGTATGTGTGCGTGTGGGTCGACATGAAATGTTGCATATATATGAGCCTAGGTGCGTATGTATGTGCGCGTCCACATATGTTTTTCTATATACATATATATGATAAAAATTCCTTAGTACGTTTAATTAAAAAGGAATTGTGGAATTTTAAATTAAAGCCCTCGAATTCACAAATCATAATCATAACTGATGCTCTTTCAATTCACGATTACATTTTGATTTCTTAATTGAAATTTATTTAATTAAGGATTCCTTTTGATTTTGGAATTAAAGCCCTTTCAATTCACGATTAAATTTTGATTTCTTAATTGAAATTTATTTAATTAAGAATTCATTTTGATTTTGTAATTAAAGCCCTTTCAATTCACGATTACATTTCGATTTCTTAATTGAAATTTATTTAATTAAGAATTCCTTTTGATTTTTTAATTAAAGCCTTTTCAATTCACAATTAGATTTTGATTTGTTAATTAAAATTTTTTTAATTAATAATTGAAAAGGCATTGTTAATAAAATAAAACTTTAATTACGAATTCAAAAAGGATTTGTGAATTAAAATTTATTTAAAGCTCAAAATGATTTAAATATTTGCAACCCTGGCTGAGAGCATATATCGCAAGGCAAGAAGATGATCTGCAACCTCAATTACTGTTAGAATCAATGCGTGCGAATGAGACGATGAGCGACCCGTCTCTTGCGATCTATGCGACGTCGTGTGCCAACAAAGGATCGGGCTCAGATTGCGTGCGACCGCCTGCGAGCGGTGATTTTTCCCATATCGAAAAACCAAATAGGAAGCGAAGTCATCCGCGTTAAGCAGCTATTGTCCTAACGTGAATTGTAGAGCATATGCGTCAAGCTGAGTCCAAACCGATTAGACGTAAGCGAGGTACGCCTAAGGGTTCCACCAATGTAAAGCGTAGCGAAAGCATAGTTGTTTGTTCACCAAGAAAAATCGCGTGTTCAACGAAAATTTCATCGTAATAGGCTATCGAAGACATTAATTTTGCTTAAAGCAATAATTGCACACCTACCGCGCGATAGGCAGAGCAGCAGAACCCAGTTATGCTGCGTCTAGCAGGGGGGGGGGTGTGACGGTATTTTACCTTGTTTAAATCTTGCGCGCTTAGGTATTAAAAAAGGATGAACGCTCAGTCATATATCTCGTCTAAGACAAGTATAGAAGTGCGTATCTCGACGACCGGCACGCGAGAGAGAAGCTCACCAGCCGTGAGGCGCTTCAGAGAGTTTCCAGCTACCGTTGCGTTAACACGAAACCTAAGCTGCGCTGTACTTGTTAAAAATATTTCGCCACTTGGTCTTATATACGTTAGACTAAGTTCGCAATTGATAGCGCGAAACGTTGTCTTAAATTAAAGTCGTTAAATTATATCGACTAGCGTATTATATTATATTGGCTAGTTGCAACTCTCGGAAATTCTTTCTGTAGAGTTTTGCTTGACCGCTTTTTCTGCGTCTTAGCGGTCAGCCATTAAGTGCCAGTAGCACGTTGATCAGCGTGTAAAGGGTTCGACCGATCTACGTCAAGGCAACCAGGTTCGCGACGCGCCCTTCCTTTGCTCACTCTCTTATTAGACGCGTGCATTACTTTTTTTATACTATTCAATTCCATTCTCGTTTATTTAGTTCATACTTTATCTATATTATATTTATATTTTTTTATACTAAATTAATTTTGTTTTATATTAAAACGTGCTTTCAATTGATTCGAATTGCCTGACTATATTTAATTTAAAAAATATATTTCCCGTTGCTTACTCCGACGCCTCCACGGTCCTTGTGAGCAGTTATAGATTAATTAGTTATGTTATATCATATGATTTAATATAACGTATTTTGGAACCTGCTTTACGAAGGAAAACTGCGCTACCGGCAACGAGTCTCTTGATCAGGTAAGAGAGAGAGAGAAAGACGCAGTAAGTGCAGCAAGCGACAAGTATATCACATAAGATTTTGTCGCTCATCAATAGCTTTACTAGCTAGCACTATCGGAGTTCGTAGCATAATATTTAACATATTTAGTATAATTTTCAACAACTCCCTATACAGTAAAATTTAAAGCCTTAGCTAAAATTTACATTGAATTAAAAGCTAATCCTTTTTTGTAACGTGTGCAAAATAACCGTTACAATATATATATGGGACATTTCACGCCAACTGATAGAGCAAAAAAATAAAAATCGTTGGAACTCTAAGAATTTATTCTTTTTGTTACCCAAAATATGTAAAAAAATTTTCAAGGATCTAGATTGAAAGGATCAAGAGTTACAGGACCTTAAAATTTAAAAATTTTTGGAAAAGTCCCAACTTTATCATTTTTTTTCTGAAAATCCTGATGTTTTACAGAAAAATGCATAATAACAATTCTTGTTGTAAATGAAGAAGAGAGTTAGCAGGATTTTTTACAGACCTAAATCTCGCAGTTTTCTGATTGGCTCTTATATGTAAAACATGGTTATTGAAATTATTTAATGTTTGCCACTGCCAAAATTGGCTTCCAAAGGCTTATTTTTTTCTATTTTTTATTAACTTTAAAATAAATTTTGGTTCGTGTGAGCAAAAGTCACCAATAAGGAGTTATCACAGTTATAAATATACATTTTCATGTAAAATTTATTTTTCTTATTCAAAATAGCCTGTCACATACTAAACATGATCATCTGGTTTTAATACTCAAAAACTATTAAAATAAGTTAAAAAATCATTTAGTAAAATGCCATTTATCAATTATAAGCCCAATTATTAATTAAACAACACTCGTTATTATTATAATAACAATTAATTTCAAAGGAAAATAAGAGTTATTCCAAAATTAAATAATTATTTTTCAATAAGAATTTACTTATTTCAAAGAATTGATTCATCAATGAAAAAGAATAATTGAATAATCACTATTTTCCTTGCCTTAACTTTCTATAAAAAGTATCAGTAAAATGGAAAATGATGATATCATTTTGGAACATACGCTTAAAAGAAATGATAGAGGCTTTTATTACAATGAATTACATTAAATAAGCTGTTATAATTAGAATACTGATTTTTAGATTAGCATTAATAATTTCATTAATACAAGGTACTTCTTAAGTAATGTTCATAGGTGCTACACGAGCAAAATGAAAAGTTTTCAAGGTTATTCAAGTACCAGGTCGTCTAATACTTTGTGCAGCTAAAGCACCAACTGCAGTGACTGGTTCAATTTTTGCTTTCATATATTTTTTCTTGCTTGTATGAATAAATTCAAGAAGTTGTGACACAGTTAAACGTATAATATACCTGTAAACTGAGACATCTGGTTTAATATGTTGTCTAATCCTAGCAATTATAATTCTAACTGTTTTCAAAAATTGAGCTGATTCTTGCTTAAATTCTTAACTTACACAAGAATATTTCTCTGACATCAGAAGTTCAGGGGTTACTTTAATAATACTAGGGCTGTCTAATGGATTTTCAATTTTGTACGTTTATGTAGATTTAATATCTCATCAAGAACTTTTTTATAATCAATAAGACAGTCTTTGCCTTCCATATACGTTGGATCCATAGAATCTACACGATAAAGAATTTAAACAATATCAACAAAAGAATTTTCAACTGTCATATCATAATGTAAACTAAGATCTTCTAAACTCTTACCACTCTTCTTTGCGTGTATCCAGTTTCAGCAATTTTAACAGCTTTATCTGCAGCTGTTCATGGATCAAAATCCATTTTTCTTTTTCCATACAATGAATATAATTTTAACTATATTTCTATTATTTGTTCTTCATAATATTCTGAAAAAAAAACAATTTATAAAACTAAGTGAATTTTTTGGTAATTAACATCTTATTTACTTTTCATATGTAACAGTCTTAAGGGCATACCAAAACTCCTCCTTTTAACAATATTTCCAATCCAAGTCTATCAATGAACGGTGCGTTTAATCTAGTTTTTTGCTACAGTAAAAAAATTTATGAGATTAAACTTAAGTGTGGATAACTCAAAAGATCCATTAAAATACTATGCATAAAAAGTTATAAACTAACATTCAATATATAGTATTTTGAGTCAAATAATACGTCTATAGTAGATAGGCTATAGGCATACTGGCACACCCGGATTCTCGCACACCCCCTCTCCTTTTCCAAGTGTGTTAGAATCCGTGTCATTTAAAATACATGTGAATTCCTCCCCCCTGTTTAAAAATGAAAAAGGATAAAACACTTGTCTCCCTCCACTAAGTGTGTTACAATCCGGTCCATTTAAAATACCTATGAGTCTCCCCTTCCTTAAAAAATGTATTGGATACTTATTTTGGGATAGAGAGAAAGGGCTGTCCCTTCTTATTTTTAAAGAAAGGATAGAGCGCCGCCCACAATATGTTCTATTTTGGAGAGCGCAGGAAAATTTTTCCACGCTTAGAAGAGAGGGATAGGGCAGACCTTTTTCACTGCGCTGCCCACTGTGCGTTTTCTTTAACGTTGCATGAAAATTTACCTGCTTTTAGAAGAGAAGGAAAGAGATGTCCTTTATCTCAATGCAGTACACTACGTGTGTGTTCTCTTTTGAGTCGCAGGTGCATGAAAATAATGGATCATGTAACCTGTATAATAAATGAGCAAACTATAAATTTGCCTTCTATTATATATATATAAATATATTTATTTTTTTTAAGTCACTTTGTCATGCCCCGTCTTTTCTTTTTTTTAAAGAAAATCTTTTTTTTTTTGAGAAGAAGATTTATTGAAAGGGTCAGCTGCCTGTTCTCTTGTTTTTTTGAGATAAACAGATATTTATTAAGAGGGTCAGTCGTATTCTTTTTTCATGTTTTAAAAAAAGGAACAAATGCTCGAAAAATATATACGAGACCCCACCTTTGTAAAAAAGAAAATCTTTTTCTATTGAAAAATAATTTTTTGTCTGAGGTGTGTGCCAGTTTCCTTAAGGAAAAACAGCTTTTTGCAGGTGGTCGGAAATTTGAAGAACGAAATTTTTTTTTTGAGAGAAAAGTTATTTATTGAAAGAGTCTTTTCTTTAAAAACTATTTTTTCATAACAAGTGTGTGTGTGTGTGAGAAAAAAAGTTATCTTGCAGGTGCATTTATTATAAGATTTACGAGAACCTTTTTTGTAAAAAGGAGAATTCCTTTTCTTTAACCTTCAGACCGCCGGGATTTGGAAAAATGAAAAGTCGATTTTCCCTATAGAAAAGTGCTTTAGGCCTACTAGGTTAAAAAATTATTTTTCTCTCATATCAAGTGTGTGTGTGGGAAAAAGTTATCTTGCAGGTGCATTTATTATAAGATTTACGAGAACCTTTTTTGTAAAAAGGAGAATTCCTTTTCTTTAACCTTCAGACCGCCGGGATTTGGAAAAATGAAAAGTCGATTTTCCCTATAGAAAAGTGTTTTAGGCCTACTAGGTTAAAAATTATTTTTTCTCATATCAAGTGTGTGTGTGGGAAAAAAAGTTATCTTGCAGGTGCATTTATTTTTTCTTTGAATTTACTAAGAAAAAAATTAAGAAAGCTTGATCTATCTCAGGGTTTTAAAAGTATTCTTAAGAAAAAAGATATTTATTGAAGGGATCAATTATTTTCAAAGAAGGATTGCTTATTTCAGAAAATATATACATGACTTCGCTCTTAAAAATGCTCCTCTTTTTTTTAAATTTGTTAGTCACAGGTATATGTATGTTTTTGAGAAAAAACGATATTTATTGCAAGGGTCAGTTCCACGACGATAAAAATTAAAATCTTAGGCGTGTACAAAACTAATGAAGGATGGACTAAATTTTCTCTAAGGGAGGTGACAAATTTTTTAAAAGGAAATTTTCACCAATCGTAGGATTTTCATGAAAAACATTGTAAAATAAGTATCCTAATTTTCTGTATAAATACCTCGTTCTAAGCTACATTTCGTCAGTTCGAGGATCATCTTCAACTTTTCCTAACTACAGAAAAAGATTTCGAAGATCAACTTAAAAGAAAATAGAAAAATGGCTCAAGACAAAATTGGAAATATTAAAGCAGTTCAAGATCGCATTAGATGGTTAATAGCAAATGGACCAACATTGCTTATGATGTTGGAACATGTGTCATGGGCGATGCATGCAGTGGATTCCCGTAAGTATGAAATAAAATATAAAAATATTAAAATGATTTTTTTTACATTAACTTTTTCTTTTCAGTGCCATCACTGCCTCCGATGGCTGCTATGCAGCAGCTATATAATCATCATACACCAGGAACTTCATCAGAGAGTTCCGCTGAAAATAATCAGCAGTCGACACAGCAGTCGACATTACAAATAAATCGGCGGTCGAGGAATCGCAGCTCAAGCTCGAGTTCATCCTCAAGCTCTAGCTCGAGTTCATCCTCGAGCTCTAGCTCGAGTTCATCCTCATCAAGCAGAGGAGCAAAACAGAGCAACAAGGGACAAAAAAGATCAATTAATGATCTTGGACCGATCCCCATGAAGAAAAAGACGCTAAGTAAGTTTATTTTTTTTAATGATTTTTTTTTTAAATTTTACATATAATTTTATTTCTAATATTATTTTCTTATTTTTGTTTACAGATGATTCTGAAAACAGACATCGTCATGAAGAGAAATCGGTTCCCTCTACCTCTTCAGGATATAGAGCAACGGAACCAATACCATCAACCTCCTCGGCGGGCCAAGAATTTAAGCAACAAACACCGTCTACTTCAAAAGGTAATTTATTCAAAATAAATAAATAAATTAATAAAATAATCATATTATTTAATTTTTCAATTTTACTTTATAGGAAGCAAAAAAGTTCAGCAAGAAAAAAACCAACTTCAGCACGGGAGTGGATGAAAAAAGTTGGCCGACAGCTTGCTGAAAAAATAAGAGTTCGGCTACTACCAGCGCGTCATCATCAGCAGACCGACATTCGGCTACAGCGTGCACGCCATCAGCAGCAGGCCGACATTCGACTACAGCGTGCACACCATCAGCAGCAGATCGACATTCGGCTACAGCGTGCATGCCATCAGCAGCAGGCCGACATTCGGCTACAGCGAGCACACCATCAACAGCAGACCGACATTCAGCTACAGCGTGCACACCATCAGCAGCAGTCCGACCTCGTATGCGCGAGGATATAATTATACGCGAGGATATAACTATAATAGAATAGTTATATTTAAAACTTTATATTTTAGTATTTTGTTGTAATACATATATTTATATATTTTTAATGAATATCTATTAGGATTTAAAAAAAAAATAAAATAAATAGAAATAATTTGATTCTTCTTTTTTTTCTTATACTCATATTCCTCCTTTCCAATTCCTTTACAATAAGTAACTTGCAACTCTTAATTTTATAGATAATTAAATACAATAATATCATTAATATGAAAACTAAACAGTCAAGTTAATAAAATAAAATAAAGTGTAAATAATACATACAAATTTAGTTAGTACATTAAAATTATGTAACGAAAAATTTATTATTATTGATTTGAATATTTATATCTTTAAGATTACTAACATTAGTTTACAAAGATCATGTAAATTATCTTGTTCGTATTTAATATTAATTAATTTTTTTTTTTTTTTTTTTTTTTTTTTTTTTTTTTTAATGAGGATCATAAGAAGGGTTGAGAAAAAACCAGAATTCTGTTTTTTATTTAATTTAATTTATTTCCAATATAACTTTATACATTCATCATTATTAGAAATTTTATCGACTTCATCTTTGGAAAATTTCGCATCTAGGTAATCATGTAACCATGTGCGCATCGAAATAGCATTAATAACAGCGCACATAGGTTTTCGCCTTAAACAGAGGTCGTGGTTGAAACATGTATATCGTGTACAATTCATTATTCTTTCTAATGATGGGCATCCGAAGTCTTCAATGTTGCTGATTGTCCTGAAAATAAAGAGGAGAAGGTAATGTAACTTAAAGTATATACAACACGAAAAATAAAGTATTAATATGGTTAAATACAGTATGTTGAAGTATTAAAATAATTAAAAAAGTATAAAAAAGTATCAAACAAGTATGGAAAAGTATAAAAAAGTATGAAACAAGTATGAAAAGTATTAAAACAGCAAGAAAAGTATGAAAGTTGAAACATAAATGTATTACTTACACATTTGGTAAAAGATCAGCTAACCATTGCGCTTTCTGCTCACCCTTGACAAATACTTTCTTGACTCCTTGCGAACAAATTTCAAAAATTTTTTGAAGACGATGGTAAGGTATATCTCCAGAGTTCCATTGTATTCCATGGTGATACTTTTCCAGCCATTGCGATGTACTTTTTTCTTCTTGACTCAATTCTCTCCATGTCATCGGAGGTTTAAAGAGATACGCAGTTGGAAAAGCAGTTTTTATAAAATTCAGAAAACTGACTTCTTTAAAAATAAAAGAATCCCCAGACATGCCTTGAAATCCTTGTATGTCACAAATATAAACGTTCTCTTCAGAAAATTCTAATATTGCATTTTTAATCATTGCACCATAGTCACGGGTTCTAGCCATCGTACAACTCTGAATTTCTTTCAGCGAGAAGTGATTTGAGAGACTGAATAGGAAAATTCTTACAGTTTTTGGATAGTTTAAAAGAACAATTTATCCCTTCCTAAAAACTTTTCCCTTCTTTATTTTCCAAATTTTTCTTTTTACCATTGGTCAAATCTCGAAATTTGTATCCCTTCTTAAATTTTCTTTTTACTATTGGTAGAATCTTGAAATTTGTATCCCTTCTTAAATTTTCTTTTTACTATTGGTAGAATCTTGAAATTTGTATCCCTTCTTAAATTTTCTTTTTACTATTGGTCGAATATCGAGATTTGTATTCCTTCTTAAATTTTCTTCTTTACTATTGGACGAATTTTCAAATTTTCACTAACTTTTCCTTTTACTATTGGATGAAATTTAAAATTTGTATCCCTTCTTACATTGTTTTTACCTATAAAAAGCGAAGATATTTCTTGGATGACTACACTTCGTATATAACAATCAGTGAGATTTATTCTTGAATATTGTGTGAGTTGAAACTGTTGCTCTAGTCATCTTTTAGTTAAAAAAGTAAAAATGACTTCAATCGATTTTTTTGAACGTCTTGTCCAATTACTTCGTGATACTTTACGAAGTATAAACGAATTGAGCAATGAAGATATTCATTATTGGTTAGATATGTGTAATTCTGCTGTCATTAAATTAAATGAAAAAATCGTTCGACCTAACCTCACAAGAGGGGAGAAACAGAAATGTCAAACTTGTATGACACATCTTTCGTGCATACAAGTTCAGTTGGAACAAAATCTTCATCAAGGAGGCAATCTACAATCTGAAGAAACAGAAGCTAGAGTCGAGTGGCGAGACGTAGAGTCAGCTTTCCAAAATCGAATCAGAACTGGTGTAGTGGTAAATATTAAACATGTGGACATTCTGAGTTTTTTAAGTGATGCACAAAAACTTTTTAAAGTTAAGGTTCAGGCTTGCTTAGAAGAATATAATGCGTTAAAAATAAATTCTGATTTCATCTCTGAATTTTCTGTGCAGAAAAATACTGAGGAATTAAATGATACTAAATATTTTACAAGTGAAAGTAATACAGTATACATGTCAACTGATTTAGAGGAATGGTTCAAAGATAATATCAAAGAGCCTATTCTTACTCAAATAGAGGAATTTCAAGAAAAGGATTCAGGGTGGACTTTGAAGAGTATAATAAGTTTGTGTATAAATATGAAAAAATATTCTCCTTTGAAGGGTAGTTCTTATATACCTCTTCCGAAGTTTATAGAAAATAAGAAAGCGTGTGTTAATGTTCGCAATAATGACAATCAGTGTTTCAAATATGCTGTACTTTCCGCATTATATCCTAGTAACCGTAATCCTCAAAGAGTGGATCATTATCTACCGCATAATAATAAGCTGAGGTTTGATAAAATTGAATTTCCTGTAAAAATTAAAGATATTCCGAAATTCGAAAAATTAAATAATAATATTTCAATAAACTTATACATGTTGAAAAAGTATGGTCCGAAGTTTGAAGTATCGCCGTGTCATATTACATCAGAAAAAAAGGTACAACATGTCAATTTGCTCATTATTCAAGATTTCTACATAGATGAGTATGAAGAAAATAATGATGCTGATGATGGAGACATGCCTCAATATCATTATGTTTGGATTAAAAACTTGTCTCGACTTCTGGCTTCTCAAGTGTCTAAAAGCCATATAAAATCTTACCATTGTGAGAGGTGTTTACAAATTTTTTATAGTGAAGAAAGATTTGTAATTCATGAAAATAATTGTAAAAATTTAAATAAATGTAGAATTAATTTGCCCGACTCAAAAAATAATATTCTCAAATTCGAAGATTACAGCAAGAGTGAAAAAGTTCCTTTTGTTATTTATGCAGATTTTGAATGTTTATTGAAACCTACAGACAGTGAGAAGGCTTTTCAACTTCATGAAGCATACAGTATTGGATACTACATGAAATGCAGTTTTGATGATAAATTATCTTATTATAAATCATACAGAAGGATTAACGAATGTGAAGAGACACCTGCAGAATGGTTTGTAAGAGAATTGAAATCAATCAGTGAGAAAATTGATGAACTCTACAAAAATCCGAAACCAATGAAACTTACAGATTTAGAAGAATTGTCTTTCCAGAGGTCAACTAATTGTCATATATGTAGAAAACCAATCCGTGCCGAAGAACTTGCAGTACGAGACCATTGTCATCTCACAGGACGGTAAGTTGTTCAATTGGTTATAATTAAATAAAGAAAATTAATCTGGTTATTTTACGTTTATTTCTTTTTAGTTTCAGAGGTGCAGCTCATAATTCATGTAATTTGAATTATAAGATTTCAAGATTCATTCCTGTTATTTTTCATAATCTCAATTATGACACTCATTTTATTCTGAAAGAAATCGGGACTTCTACATTGATGAAGGGACGAATGACTCTAATACCTCATAATAAAGAGAAATACATTTCTTTCACAAAATATATGGATAATAGTGACATCAATTTTAGATTTATAGATTCTTGGCGTTTTCTACCATCATCATTGGAGAAGCTTGCATCGTACCTCGAAAACGTGCCAATAGCAGTGAGAGAATTTCAAACAGATGGATTTACAGATGATAAGATAAATCTTCTTAGACGGAAAGGTGTATTCCCGTACGATTTTGTGGATGGATTCGATAAATTGATGTCTACAAAGCTGCCAGAAAAAAAGGACTTCTACAATAAACTAACGGATTCTCATATAGCTGAAGAAGATTATAAGCACGCTGTTCAAGTTTGGAATGATTTCAATATAAAAACTTTAGGAGAGTACTCGGATTTATACTTAAAAACCGATGTTTTGCTATTGGCTGACGTCTTCGAAAGTTTCCGAGAGACCTCTCTTAAAGCCTACGATTTATGTCCTGCTCATTTCTACACAACTCCAGGCTTAACGTTTTCAGCAGCTCTTAAAATGACGAAGGTAGAATTGGAACTTTTGACAGACATTGACATGCTAATGTTTATCGAAGCAGGTATCCGTGGAGGAATAAGCCAGTGCTGTAACCGGTATGCAAAGGCAAACAATCCATACATGGGTCCTTCATATGACGAAAATCAGAAAAAGAAGACCCTTCTATATTTTGATATTAATAATCTTTATGGTTGGGCGATGATACAACATTTACCGATAGGAAAATTTAAATGGATTGATTATGAAACAATTCCAGATTTCTTCAATACATCGCCAGATTCGGATATAGGATATATTGCTGAAGTGGATTTAGAATATCCTGTGGAAATCCATGATGAACATCGGGATTTACCTTTTTGCGCAGAACATCGTCCACCACCAGGCTCGAAGCAAAAAAAAACTGCTTACTACTTTGGACAACAAGGAAAGGTATGTCATACATTATCGGACGCTTAAACAAGCGTTAGATAATGGACTTGGATTAAAAAAAGTACATAGAATTTTAAGTTTTGAACAAAAGGCTTGGCTCAAACCTTATGTTGAATTAAATACTGAGAAGAGGAAGCAAGCGAAGAATGAGTTTGAAAAACTCTTCTATAAATTGCTTATTAACTCTGTATATGGAAAGTGCATCGAACGAGAGCGGTCACGTGTTGATGTGCGATTAATAAATAAATTCACAGGTAGATATGGAGCAGAAGCACGCATAGCTCAACCAAATTTTCACAGTTGTGCAATTTTCGATGAAAATTTGGTAGCTATTCAGCTGAAGAGAACGAGTATCACAATAAAAAAAACCTATATACGTTGGTTTTTCCATCCTTGATTTATCAAAAACACTGCTATATGAGTTTCATTACTCATATATGAAACAGCGACTAGGACAAAAATGTAAACTTCTATATACAGATACGGATAGTTTAATATATGAAGTTGAAGACATTGATATGTATCAAACAATGAAGGAAGACATTCACAGATTTGATACTTCTGATTATGCTGAAAATAATCAGTTTAATATTCCACGTGTCAATAAGAAAGTTCCTGGATTAATGAAAGATGAATGCTGTGGCAAGATTATGTCTGAATTCATAGGTTTGCGGAGTAAAATGTACAGTATTTTGGTTGATGGAGGAGACACAGTGAAAAAAGCTAAAGGTATCAAATCTAACGTCGTGAAGAAAACAATCACTTTCGAGGATTATCGAAGTTGTCTTCAGGATCTTGTCATTATACACCGTGAACAGTGCAATATTCGATCAAAATTACACACAGTGCATACTGAAAAGCAAAGAAAAATTGCACTAAGTCCACACGATGATAAGAGATTTTTATTGCCTGATAGTACAGACACTTTACCATGGGGTCATTTTAGAATTGAAGAGATACAGATGGCGCAAGCTGCACTTGAAGTAGAGAGGGAATATGCAAGAAAAATGGCTGCTGAAAAAGAGCAGGAGGTGGAAAAGAAGAGGGGACACAAAGTATCCAATAAAAATAGAGTAACGCGAGTGGGGATGGATGTTACAGAGCATAGCAGAGAGGGGGAAATTGAGAGAGGGGATGAACCATCCAATGAAAATAGTGCAGCACGAGTGGGGGTGACACTTCATGGCAACCAAGGTGAGCAAATCATTATTGAGTATGACGTATTAGAGGAGTTCATGCATGACTGGGATCCATCAATAGAAGGGATAAGTTCCGAAGAAGGTGAGAGAAGGGATTTATTGCAAGTGGCGATGGAAAGGGCAGAAATCGAGGTGGGGTATGGGCTATATCAAGGGACGGAGCACGATGAGGAGCACATTCAAGTAATCGAAGAGCTTGAGAACGATCAACCTCCTACAAAGAAACCAAGAGTCAACTAACTAATCATGTAAGTTTACAGTATAATTTTTTTTTTTTCTAATAAAATATCATCTTTAACAGAAATTTTAATTTTTACTTTTTTATTTTTGATTCCAGAATGGATTTATCAACACTTAATAAGATTGCTGGAAGCGACTTCTTGCCAAGGAAAAAAGTTACAGACTTGGAAAAAGATCACCAGTACATGGTGACAGCACTTAAAGAGGTGAAGACACGATATGGTGTCAAGATTGTAGCAGAATTCGAGCAAAGTTTTCAAGTATTTCTACCAGAGAAGATTTCATCAGCAATTCTAAAAGATGAAGAATTTTTTTACAAACTCTGCGATGAAGCAAACAAACTACGTTTGGTTGCAATGTATTTGGGAGGAACTTCTTTCAAATTCGATCGGGTATAAAATATATATCTACGAAATGATTTTTAAAACTATTTATTGTAACTTGTACATAATAATACATAAATAAATAAAAATATATTAACATTATACATTTGTTTTTTATTTATCATCACCACCTATAGTTATAATTATATTACAATATTTTATTTAAATATATCTAAATAATATAACAAAATACAATTAAATTTTTTTATTTATTACATTATTATATTTAAAAATACATTTTAATTTTTTCAAACAATCTCATTTTTATCTATCCAACTATTATGCTTGTTACTTAGACCTAACCACTTAACATATACACGTTTACCACTTTTCTTTAAAACTTTTTCTACTAAATAAATTTCTGGATACATAGTCTTTTGAATTTCCGTTTCATAAAAGCCTCCGGAGACTGGTTCATCATAATAATCTTTGACGTGGTAAGTTATGGGATTGGTTTTACAACTCTTGTTATTGTGAAAATTTCAGTAGACCAATTTGGTGTATAGCCTTTTTCAAAAACTTGTTTTATCTTACTTATTCGCACTTTATCTCCTACTTTGAATTTTGGTTTTTTACAGGTCTTTTTTCAGTTGGGTAATTTTTCTTGACTTCTTTTTCATTTATCTTCGTAACGTTTTCAGGCTCGATTCCTATTGTCCGATGTTTTCTTGAATTGTATGCTTTCACTAACTCAGGCAGAATATCCAACCATTTATAACTTCCTTGTTTGCTGAATTCTAACCACATTGCATTTTTTAAAGTTCTATTAAAGCGCTCACATATGCTTGCATGAAGATTACTATGTGAAGAGTAGTGATTTATCTTGTACTTTTTCATAAGATTCTGAAAGTTTGAATTGTAGAATTCTTTTCCTTGGTCAGTTTGTAAATTCGATGGCACCCGTCCTTGTTTTAATATTGACTTCATAGCTAGAGTAACATCATTGCCACTCTTCGATTTGACTGGTACAGCCCATGCATACTTTGAAAATATATCTATGACAGTTAGTAAGTAGCGAAAACCTTTGTTTTCCTTAAAATAAGGTATCATTTCTACAAGGTCAGCTTGCCAAGTCTCATCTAATCCACGTATGTCATATTTTCTTCGCTTGTACCTTCGACGTGCTGGCTTGTGTAGCTCTTCAACTACTCTTTGACGTTCCATCTTAAACTTCAACTTTAGCAATATCCGATCGTCTATTCATTTCTTTAATTATATATTCAATACTTGCAAAATTTCGTTGAGTCATATCATAGACATAAGTTAATTTTTCGTCTATTTCTGCTTTATATATTTCAACTTTGTTCTCATATTCTTGTATAGCTTTAGCAACTTCTATAATTTTAGAAGATAAGTAATCAACTTCTTTCTGTAGGATATTATTTAGTGAATTCAAACTAATGGCATCATTTGAATCATTAGCCTCTCCAATATTGCAAAGCCGCTTATTTTCTAAATCAAAATGACCATCTGATGTAACATTGAATCCAATACCTCGAGGACCACGACTCACTTGCGAGCCCTCAAGTTTTCTTCCAAACACATCGAGACTCATGTTACTACTGTTGATTTGAAAATTGTGTACGTCAATATATATGCCCAGCTTCACGTAGTTCCTCTATGATTGATTGGATTTCATTGTTGTGATTATTATTTCCAGCAGATCGTTCGGCTATTAATAATCGCAGTCTTTCGACAAGCTCATTCGGATCATCCCAGTAGACTAGATCTATGGAAGTATTCTTTTTGCTATTTTATATTTAGGTATGAGACCCCCCTCCCGCTGGTAGATATTCTACTGCGATCACTGCGGAACATTGGTGCTATGATTTTTGAATATTTTCTACTCTTCGAAGAGCGTATATTCTCACTTTTGCTATGTCTTTTTCTATGGGCATTTGTTGCTTCCAGGATAATGCGATAGTTCTTGCGATCTGTTGTACTTAAAAGATTATCATCTGGTTCTTTTTTGAAAAGCAATTCCATTAGACCACTGCTTTTAGGAAAACTTAAATCTTTCACTTTTATTAGTTTATCATCAAATTGAATTTGTGAATCACCCATCATGTATACCCCACTGACTTTTCTCACTCCGTATATGTTATCGATTTTGCTGCGGCTTCCATTTAGCATTGATAAAAAGTCTGTCGGTTCAGTTTCTTTATGCGCAGGTACAAATGGTGAATATATAGATTTGAATGATGAATTTGCAGAATTGAATGATGAATTCATCATTGTGCTATTTATCGGAGAAAAATCATCGCCATTAGAAGCATTATTATCAAACGCAGAACCCGAGTCATTAATATCGTTTAAAATATAACTTGATTCGTCGAATCTCAATCTTTTTTTTGCCGATTTTCTGTTACTGTCTATAGCTGAAATGTGATTAGAACGTGACACACTTTCAGTTGTCGAATCGACAAGCTTTTCAAGTGGTGTAATAACTGGTTTTAAAGTATCACCAATAACCTTTTCAAAATCATCTCTCTCCTTTTTTAATAAAGAGTATTTTTTTTTAATAGCCTCACGTGCTCGTAAGAGCTCGCTAAGAACATTTTTTCTTTCTTAAAGTCAGGCATGCTGACAAGATGCTGTCTACAATCGAACTGCAAAGATTAAGATTTATACTTCCTTTTTAATGGCAAAACAGTCAAATCCTTTTCTATATCTACCATCATTCATTGCTCTATCTTTGTCAATAACAACAAATCCATACTTGTCATTCTTCCAGCATTCAGTACAAAGATTTCGAAATTCATTTAAAGTTAAGTCAGTATTCACATGGTCTTCATAGATATGTTTAAGATTAACATCATCTTGACGATAAATTACCATCAAATTAATATTGTCCCTGATGAGATGTTTCGGTATATGAGCATATGACTGACATAGATAAAAGCTATCTACACTTTTGTGTCTCCCCATACAGAAAAAAGCTCTGACGTTATCCTGCTTCTCACAAGCCACATCGTCAAAAATTATAATTGAATTTGGTAGGGCTTCATCTGGAGACACTACAGATGCATGTTCACTGAACGGTAGATATGATATACCTTCAATTGGCTCTAAAACTTTTTGAAGAAATTGATATTTCGGTTGATTTAAGGATTTAGAGTATACATACAAATTTTCAAATCTAAGACCATTAGGGTGTGTAATTAGAGCCAATAAACTATTAGTTTTTCCACAGTTTGATGGGCCACAGAATACTGCTCGTATATTATCTGGAAGTAACTCCCCATGTCGCTTTTTTCTTTTCGTTTTCTCAAAATCAAAGTTGGCGACAGGAAGTTTGACGTTCTGCTCAGTAAAATCCATGTTTACGTAACAAAGTCAAATCTAAGATTGACCTTTTCAAAATATAAACGCTTGTTTTATATTTTGATCATCAGTTGTAAATCAGCACTCGAAGAGAGATGCTCGTACACAAATCACAGAAGCACCCTAAGGGTAAAGGGTTACTTGATAAAGTAATCAATAACTTACCTATTGAAATGCATATTCCTGGATATCAATATTGTGGTCCCGGAACAAAACTGAAAAAGCGTCTAAAAAGAGGTGATGCAGGTATCAATCCACTTGATCAAGCATGTAAAGAACATGACATATCTTATTCTGATAAAAATGCTAATCGAAAAGTAGCTGACATGAAGCTCGCTGATAAAGCTTGGCAGCGTGTTAGAGCCAAAAATGCAAGTCTTAGCGAAAAAGCAACTGCTTTTGTTGTTGCAAATGCTATGAAATTAAAAGGAAAGACAGGAATGGGTGTAAAATTGAGTAAATTAGTAACTGCAAGTAAAAAATCATTAAAACCAAGTAAACATTCTCGCAAAGTTATACAGTCCGCTTTAAAAGGTGCACGTGAAGCTCTCAAGATTGTTGGCGGTAAGAAAAAAAATTATCATTCCACGTATTCTACCTGTTCCATCAAAAATAGGTGGCGCTCTGCCTTTTCTCATACCATTGTTCGCAGCACTAAGTGCAACTGGTGCTCTGGCTGGAGGAGCTGCTGGAATAGCTAAAGCAGTAAATGAGGCTAAAGCTGCACAGAAAAATTATGAAGAAAGTAAGAGACATAATAAAACTATGGAAGCTATTGCTCTAGGAAAAGGTCTCTATCTTAAACCATATAAAACTGGAATGGGATTATTTATGAAACCTCATATCGGTAATGGTCAAGTTAAAAAAAAAAAACTTCGATTTAACTTTGCCAAATCGTGCACTGACTGACTATGATCTTATAAAGTATGCTCGTATGATGAAAATCCCATATTTTCGAGATGTTTTCATGAGAAATAATCTACCTTCTGATGGCCCATGGCATAACGAATCTGCTATAGTTAACTTAGATGATTTTCAAAACAAAGGCACTCACTGGGTATGTTATCGAAAACGAGGTTCTGAAGTGATTTATTTTGATAGTTTTGGTGATCTTAAACCCCCTATAGATCTCATGTTATATTTTAACGTGAAAGAAGTGAAATACAACTATAAAAGATATCAAAATTTTGACTCATTTATTTGTGGACATCTTTGTCTTCAATTCTTGTGTGAAAGACTATAAAAGAAGAGTTTTCAGACAAGCAGGATCATTCTTTTTCAAACAGTCATGGAAGATAGTTTCACTTTGAGTCTTTCAGGCAAATCTTCTATCTTAGAAGCGCAATATTTTCCTTCAATAGAACTACCACAGCATAAGAATTTTGTTTTGGGTTTAGTTGAACTTTTAACATTCAACTCGATTCCCAATGTTGACGATTCGAATAATAAACTTCATATAAACGGAGAGAAGATTATTATTATTCCTACTGGCAGTTATGAAATTGATGCTATTAATCAATTTTTGCAAAAAGATTTGAAATCTAAAGGAATCGAATTTTCCTTAAAAGCTAACAACAATACTCTCAGAAGTGAAATTTATTGCAGCCATGAGATAAATCTTAGACCTCGGGATTCAATAGGCAGTCTTCTCGGTTTCACTCGTCGCGTTCTTCATGAAGACACTCATCACAGCTCTGATTTACCTGTGAAGATATTGAAAATAAACGCACTCAGAGTAGAGTGTAATATTACTACAGGTGCTTACATCAACGACAAAAAAGTTCACACGATCCATGAGTTTTTCCCAAAAGTTCCTCCAGGATATAAAATCATAGAAGTTCCATCGCATGTCATATATTTACCACTCAATGTTAAAAGTATAGATCATCTTCAAATCCGAATTGTTGATCAAGACGGAAATTTAGTGAATTTCCGAGGAGAGGAAATTACTGTTAGACTTCACATAAAATCTGTATAATGGGAATCGTTTATAATTCAAGTGTGCATATAAGTCAGCCATCATGTCAACCCACCATCAGTCGTCCAAAGGTACTCAAACCGTTAACACGGAAGAGCATCCAGTTTCTCAAAAGCATAGGTCTCAAAGTACGTGGAAAAAGATAAATTGTATCATTCTCTGCTGCTTTCAGAAAAATGGACGAAATTCTAAGCATTCAATCAGGTGTCGCATTCGATGAGTCTATTGCTCATTATGAGGTTCACGCACATCAACCATACTCCACATTAAGTTTCAATAACAGTGATGAAATCCGTATTTCTATTCAGCATCAAGATTTATGCCTCTTACCATCATGTAGTTACATCCATGTATGTGGAAAATTACAAAAACCAGATGGACAAGCACTAACTAAAACTAATTTCGTTAACAATGGCATTTGTCATCTGTTTGATGAAATTCGATATGAACTTAATGCTGTAGAGATAGATAAAAGTAAAAATGTTGGTCTGAGTAGTCTCATGAAGGGATGCACTTCATTTAATCCAAATCAGACTCTAACATTAGAAAATGCAGGCTGGCTTGGTGTTGAAGAAGCAAACAAAACAATTGTAGATGATCATGGAAATTTTGACGTTTCTATCCCTCTAAGTATGATTTTAGGCTTCGCAGAAGATTACAAGAAAATTGTTGTTAATATGAAGCATGAACTCATTCTCACAAGATCAAGAAATGATCTAAATGCTATAATACAGGAAGGTACTGTAGCCAACAATGTAACCACATATGAAACTTATCAAATAAAAATATCAAAGATAGAGTGGTTAATGCCATATGTTATTGCATCAGATAAACAAAAAATCCAGCTGTTAAGTTTCATTGGCAAAGATAATCCTATTTCTATGAGTTTTCGTTCTTGGGAGTTATTTGAATATCCTCTTCTTCCAACAACAAATAAACACGTCTGGACGGTAAAAACTTCAAATCAATTGGAGAAACCACGTTTCGTGATTCTTGGATTACAATCGGGAAAAAAAGGATCAAAAACTAAAAATGCCAGTCGCTTTGACCACTGTAATATTAGTAATGTGAGACTTTTCTTGAATTCGCAATATTATCCGTACAACAATCTCAATCTTGACATATCTAAGAATCAGTTTGCTATTCTCTATGATATGTATGCTAATTTTCAGAAAAGCTATTACGGAAGAGATTCACAGCCATTGTTGACGAAGTCTCAGTTTATCAACTTTGAACCACTCATAGTTATTGACTGTTCACGACAAAACGAATCTCTAAAGAGCGCTCCTGTCGATGTACGTCTAGAATTTGAGTCTCAAACTGACTTTCCAGCTAATACTTCAGCTTATTGCATGATCTTACACGATCGCATCGTTCAGTACAATCCTATTAGTGGAGATGTTCGGAAGCTTGTCTGAATTATCTTCACTTTTACGTAAAAAAATTAATATTTCGAAATGGAATATGCGGTAGACATGATTGGTTTTAAGCAAATGGGTGGTGAATATGTTCTAAAGGAAATAGCAATCATTCCTCTCAACGACAGTGGTGATCCCATCGTTCATCTATTCAAAAAACCTTTTTCATGGAAAAGGCTCTCTGACAAATTGCAAGAAGAAAACATTCGACTCAAACATAATCATGGAATAGCTTGGAACACTGATGGACTAGATTACTCTCAAATTGCAAACTTACTCCGTGAACATTTACATGATGCTACAAAAATTTTTGTTATTAATGAATTCAAACGAAAATGGTTGCTAAGATTCAAATTTCCCGTTTATAACATCAATGAATACGGATACCCATTAAATCCATCTTTCAAATGCGTTACTGTGTGTACAAACCATAATCCAATTCATAAGACTGTCTGTGCACTACACAATGTCAAACTCATGAAATTATTCTATCTCTCACAAAACCATTTATAAGAAGAAAAAAAAAAAGTAGAAAAAGTAGAAAACGCTATAGGCATACTAGTTCACATTCGGATTCTAAAACACTTGGGCTGTGCTAGAATCCGTACGGGTTCTAACACACCATGGGCTGAGCTAGAATCCGTACGGGTTCTAGCACACCATGGGCTGTGCTAGAATCCGGGTGTGCCAGTATGCCTATAGCCTATCTACTGTCTATCTGTCAAATAAAAATAAAAATATATATTTAAATGAATAAATAAAGATGGGTAGTCAGAAAGCTTTTGTTTATAATCATCCTCAAAAAATTCATTTAGTGTGTGTTCCAAAATTCTATCATCATTTTCTATTGAACAGATACTTTTTCTAGAAAGTTAAGGTAAGGAAAATAGTAATTATTTAATTATTCTTTTTTATTGATGAATCAATTCTTTGAAATAAGTAAATTTTTATTGAAAAATAATTATTTGATTTTGGAATAATTCAGAGTCTAATTTTCCTTTGAAATTAATTGTAATTATAATAATAACGAGTGTTTTTTAATTCATAATTAGGCTTATAATTGATAAATGACATTTAACTAAATGATTTTCTAACTTATTTTAATAGTTTTTGAGTATTAAAACCAGATGATCATGTTTAGTATGTGACAGGCTATTTTCAATAAGAAAAATGAATTTTACATGAAAATGTATATTCAAAACTGTGATAACTCCTTATTGGTGACTTTTGCTTACACGAACCAAAATTTATTTTAAAGTTAATAAAAAATAGAAAAAAACAAGCCTCCGAAAGCCAATTTTGGCAGTGGCAAACATTAAATAATTTCAATAACCATGTTTTACATATAAGAGCCAATCAGAAAACTTCGAAATTCAGGTCTGTAAAAAATCCTGCTAACTCTCTTCTTCATTTACAACAAGAAGTGTTATTATGCATTTTTCTCTAAAACATCAGGATTTTCAGGAAAAAAATGATAAAGTTGGGACTTTTCCAAAAATTTTGAAAAATTTTCAAATTTCCAGGTCCTGTGACTCTTGATCCTTTCAATCTAGATCCTTCAAAATTTTTTCACATATTTGAGGTAACATAAAGAATAAATTCTTAGAGTTTCAACGATTTTTATTTTTTTGCTCCATCAGTTGGCGTGAAATGTCCCATATATATGAGACATTTCACACCCACTAAGAGAGCAAAGAAATAAAAATTGCCGGAACTCTGAGAAATTATTCATTGTTACCCAAAATATGTAAAAAAATTTTCAAGCATCTAGATTGAAAGCATCAAGAGCTACAGGACCTTGAAATTTGAAAATTTTTCAATTTTTTGGAAGAGTCCTAATTTTATCATTTTTTTCTGAAAATCCTGATGTTTTAGAGGAATATCAATCAGAATACTTTTTGTTGTAAATAAAGAGAAGAGTTAGCATGATTTTTTACAGATCTAAATTTTGCAATTTTCTGATTGGTTCTTATATGTATAGCATGAAAATTATAATTATTTATTTTTTGCCACTCACGAAATTGGCTTTCGAGGGCTTATTTTCTTTTATTTTTTATAAACTTTGAAATAAATTTCTGATTGTGTAAGTCAGAGCCACCAATAAGGAGTTATGGCAGTTTAAAATATAAATTTTCCTGTATTATTTGGCTGATTCCATTCAGATTCATTTAGACCGTCACTGATCGAATTTTTTTTTTCTTCTTAGTAATAAAAATACCTTCTATTATGTATATGAAGACAAAATTTACCTTGTAGAACGCTCAGAAAATTTTTTTTCTTTAATACAGCAATTTTAGTGTTGGATGTAAAAACGAAAATTCAAAAATTGAAAATGAATCTCTACTTTTAAATGACTATAGCTCCGTGAATTTTTAACTTTTTTGGGCGTTCCTTTAATGAAAGTGTGCGGAATTCCGTCTTGTTTTGAATGCAATCTCGATTTTTGTAATACAATTTGATCTCACTGAGTTACTTACGAAAAACCGAAATGAGCGATTTTATTCAAACACAATTTTCTCAAAAACTATATATATATTTTTTTTTTTTGAAATTTTTATATGATTTTATGCATAAAAAATACTAACTTTTAGGGTAGGTGAGGATATGCGATTTTGCTTTATTTTTTTTAACAGATTTTTAAACGTTTTTTTTTATATTTTTGATTTTAAAACATTGATACCATGGCGCATCGTACTATTTTTCTAACTTTACGTATTTTTACAACTATTTTTATGCTTTCATTTATTAATATATCAAAAATATCAACAATAATCTTTAAAATAAACCCCGGATCGAATATTTTGATCAATTAGAACCAAAGTTATGACGATTTAAAGTTAAAAAAAAATGCTGAAACTTTAAATAAATATGATATTTACATTGAGGAAACGCAATTTTCGTTAAAGATTAAAATCTGAAGATATAAATTTTTTAATTAAAAAAAAATTTATTTTGATGAAAAAATACATAACCATTTATCTTCTTTTTATGGTACATCATTATGGTAAAAATTTTTTTTGTTGAAGAATATAATTTATTTATCAGTTTGAATTTCGCGCCTAGAATTTAAATTCATTTTGTAGGGAGTTGACGCATGTCACTACTAGGTGGCGATGATTCGTTCTTTGCATTCTCATTAACGACTTGACGCGTTTAAAAATATAAGAAAAAGAAGATAAAATATAAAGATGTTTAAGAAAAATTATTTTTTTCGATCTGTCATTGAACAGAATATCAATAATGGCATCACTGATCGTTAAAATAAAGTGCAAGGATTGAAAAGAAAGGCACGAAAAAGTTGTTTATGATTGCTCCAAAAGTCCGCTTAGAGAATTAGGTGATCTAACGGAGTCTTTGAAGCGCTTGTATCCAAATACTTCTTTCTCTAGAGAAGATAAAGTATGCCCTTTGTGTTACAAAATATTATTAGATAAAGTGAAAAATACGCCTATTTCATCAAGTTCAAGCAGTCAACAATCTTCAGAAGATTTTATTCATAGTGAGGCTGTGGTAGAACAGCTCAACGAGACTTCAAGTAATTTGAAATTAAACATTTCACCAATTAAAATGCCTCAAAGTATTAATATCAAGATGCGAAAATCTTATGCTCTCCAAAAAAGAAAACAAATAAACGATGTATTTGATTCACAAATAGCAAGTAAAATGATGAAAGTCTACGATATAACGGATTTGCCCGCATTGAATGAAAATAATGAATGTAAAACAAATGATAAATGGCTTGAGAATATTAAAATTGCATTGGATAATTGTTCAAATTTTCTTGAGAAAGTGCGATTGTTGAGTATTATACCAAGTGATATTTCGAAAGATTATTTATTATCAGTTTTACCAAATGTAACTATTAATATGATTGATCAAGCACGATCATTGGTGAATAATAAAAAAATTTACAAGCAGTCTGAGAACTATTGTGGCCATTCTTTGGGTAGTGAAATTGTTATGAAATTAAAGGATTATTATCTGAACCATGATAATTATTCGTCTCATGCCGTAGTGGCTATAAATTTAAGTATCGACAACTTAAAACAAAAACATATTGCGCAAGATCTTGATGAAATCATAACCATTTCCGATGGAGCTGCCAGTCATTTTAAAAATAGATATCAATTCTATGAGTTTCAAAACTCAAAATTAAACAGAAAATGGCTTTTTTCTGCAACAGGTCATGGTAAAGGCGCTTGTGACGGTATTGGTGGTTTAGTTAAACATTATGCTACCACGCATAATCTGTCCAAGAAGAGTGCAGATTTTATTAGAAACGCTGAAAATTTCGCCACTTACGTATCAAAATATACTCCGTCGATTAACATTCTTGTTATCCGCAAGGATGAGTTGGAAGTTTTTCGACTGACAAAAAAAATGGAATGGTTAGGAAATGCAAAAGAAATTGAAGGTATTCAAAAGATTCACTGTTGGAAAAGTGAACGAAACCAAATCTACACTACCAAAACTTCGAGACATAAGTGGCAAGAAGTAAATTGAAAGGTTTTATTCAAATTCGGATTTTTTTATTCACATTAGTTCTCAATTCATTAGTGTTCATTTCTTAATTGTATTGCATATTATTTGTTGATTGCAAATGACCAAATAATATATTTTAGTATTTAAAAAATTAACCTTTTCAAAATTCGATTTTTAATTCAAAATTCAAAATTCAAAATTCAAAATTCAAAGTGAATATATTGATTTGAAGTTTCAGCATTTTTTTTAAACTTTAAATCGTCATAACTTGGGTTCTAATTGATCAAAATATTCGATCTGGGGTTTATTTTAAAAATTATTGTTAATACTTTTGATATATTAATAGATAAAAGCATAAAAATAGTTGTAAGAATACATAAAGCTGGAAAAATAGTACGATGCGCCATAGTATCAATGTTTTAAAATCAAAAATATAACAAAAACGTTTAAAAATCTGTTTAAAAAAAAATAAGGCAAAATCGCATGTTCGCACCTACCCTAAAAAATAGTATTTTTTATGTATAAAATCATATTAAAATTTCAAAAAAAAAAATATATATAGTTTTTGAGAAAATTGTGTTTGAATAAAATCGCTCATTTCGGTTTTTCGTAAGTAACTCAGTGAGATCTAATTGTATTACAAAAATCGAGATTGCATTCAAAACAAGAATCCGCACACTTTCATTAAAGGAATTCCGCACACTTTCATTAAAGGAACGCCCAAAAAGGTTAAAAGTTCACGGAGCTATAGTCATTTAAAAGTAGAGATTCATTTTCAATTTTTGAATTTTCGTTTTTACATCCAACACTAAAATTGCTGTATTAAAGAAAAAAGAATTTCTGAGCGTTCTACAAGGTAAATTTTGTCTTCATATACATAATAAAAGGTATTTTTATTACTTGGAAAAAAAAAATTAGATCAGTGACGGCCTGCATGAATCTGAATGGAATCAGCCATTTATATTTTTTATTGGAAATAGCCTGTTGTATATTAAACATAAGCATCTGGTTTTAATACCTAAAACTATCAAAATAAGTTTAAAAATCTTATAGCAGGATGTTATTTATCAATTAAAAGCTCAATTATTAATTAAACATCACTCGTTATTATAATAATTACAATTACTTTCAAAAGGCAAATAAGACTTTGAGTTATTGTAAGCTTGAATAAATATTTTTTAATAAAAATTGACTTATTTTAAAGAGTTGTTTCATCAATAAAAAAGAATAATTGAATATTCATTATTTTACTCGGCTTAACTTTCTATAAAAAGTATCTGTTAAGTGTAAAATGATGATATAATTTTGGAACACACACTGTTAGAGGAAATGATAGTGGCTCCCAGTACATCTACATTTAGGATCTGTATCATCTCCTAAATCAGCTGTTACAATTGGAGTACTGATTTTCAGATTAGCATTAATAATTTCATTAATACAAGGTACACCTTGAGTTATGTTCATAGATGCTACACGAGCGAAATGGAAAGTTTTCAAGGCTATTCAAGTACAAGGTTCTTTAATACTTTGTGCAGCTAAAGCACCAACTGCAGTGCCTTGATCAATTTTTGCTTTCATACATTTATCCTTACTTGTATAAATAAATTCAACAAGTTGTGACACAGTTAAACGTACAATATACCTGTAAACTGGGGCATCTGATTTAATATGCTATCTAATCCTAGCAATGATAATTCTAACTGTTTTTAAAAATTGAGCTTATTCTTGCTTAAATTCTTCACTTACAGAAGAATATTCTTCTGACATCAAAAGTTTGGAGGTTACTTTTATAACACCAGGGCCATCAAATGGATTTTCAATTTTGTACGCTGATATTGATTTAACATCATCAAGAACTCTTTTATAATCAACAAGACAGTCTTTGCCTTCCATGTACGTTGGGTCCATAGAATCTACACCATGAAGAATTTCGAACGATATCACCAACAAAATTTTTAACTGTCATATCAGAATGTAAACAAAGATCTTCTAAACTCTTACCTATCTTCTTTTTATGTATCCAGTTATAGCGATTTTAACAAACGATGTCCACTATTAGTTTGTTGTCCTACACAAGCAATAATTTGTAGAATATTACTAAAACTTCCCTTAGATCCTGATAATGCCACAACTAAGAGACTATTACTAGGATGAAGTTCTTCTAAACAGACTTTACCAGCATGGTCACGAATGACTGAAAATTTCTTCAAAATTATGATATTAATACTTTCTTTTTCGAAACAACCAGGTTGACAAGGCAATCGACCACTTCCTATCTTATGAATATACTTACTAGGAGAGTGTCACACCTCCGGATCACGGATTTTGCTCAAACTTCGGGATAAGTTTTCAGATGATAAAATATGGAAAAAGCTAAAGTTATAGTCATAAATACTCAATATTTTCCTAGTTACAGGCAATTAAAGAAAATCACTAAAAAAGTTACTAGATTTTTAAACGCATATAGTTCTTTAGCGTCGATAGCTACAAGCTTAAAACTTTTTTTAAATTCAAGCTGAGCTCAAATCCTTCCGAATTAGTAGTTATAGCATGTAAAAATATTATTTTTTCCCAAAGTTAGAGCGTGATAAACATTAGACCTGATTTTTCTTTTAAAAACATTAATTAATAATAAAAGCTGAAATTAGGTCCAATCCTTATTACGCTCTAACTTTGGGAAAAAATAATATTTTTACATGCTATAACTACTAATTCGGAAGGATTTGAGCTCAGCTTGAATTTAAAAAAAGTTTTAAGCTTGTAGCTATCGACGCTAAAGAACTATATGCGTTTAAAAATCTAGTAACTTTTTCAGTGATTTTCTTTAATTGCCTGTAACTAGGGAAATATTGAGTATTTATGACTATAACTTTAGCTTTTTCCGTATTTTATCATCTGAAAACTTATCCCAATGTTTGAGCAAAATCCGTGATCCGGAGGTGTGACACTCTCCTAGTTAGTATACTTTACATAGCCATTTTTAAGAAATTCTCGTTTTGCTTCTAATCAATTGTGTCTAGAAAATATCATTTGATTCCAGAATCAAGTAAAATTTTTCTTCTACATCTCTTTGTCTAATGTTACCAGCAACTACAATTTTTTCAATAATATTTTTCATAAAATTGAGGAGTTTTTATTTGTGAACAGTAACGTCATAGTGAACAGTAACGATTGTCTCTTTTCATGTAAACAATACCCAGTATCAAAATATAAATCATATCTTGCTGATTTAATTTTCATATACTTTAGACTATTAACAAGTAAAAACATAACCCTGGTAAAGCGATGCGCATGAATTTTGACTTTTGAAGCTTTTAGATTAATTGTATAAGATCTTAAATCTGTTAAATGACTACCAACAAGAGCTAAAACTCTATCTTCCATTGTTTAATCACATAACCAATGGCATCCATCTCGTACCTATTATCTGCACATAAACATCAATAACTGAAATAGATCCCCCAAAATGCTAATCTTAAAAATGAAATTTCTGAACAAACAAAATAGCATTCTGGATATAAATCAAAAGTATCATTCCAACAAGACAATTAAATGAAAAAATTTCTAGCTACAATAACTGTTAGTGCTTTAGTAAGAATAAGTCCAAGTAATTTAAAACCAATCTTTGCTGAATATATCCATTTCATTTTGCTTTCTCATAGAGAAAGCATTGTATCAATAAAAAAAATTTTTTTCTATTCTTTCATTAATTTGTACATATTTGAACTCGGTGAGTCGAAAAAAGTGATTTTCAGAAAATGTCTGTATGTATGTGTGTGTGTGTGTGTGTGTGTGGATGTATGATTTCAGTTAGTAAATTGTATCTCGAGAACTACTTGATGGATTTGCTTTTAATTTTGCATGGAATTAAGTTTTTTGACTAACTTGCTGGGAAGCTATTGATAATTGGTTCTTATAGCGCATTTTTCATTTTAGAGTTTTTAAAAAAAAAAAAAAAATTTTGATTTTTCGTTGTTTAGGTATTTTTTTGTTTACTACTCGATGAATTTGCTTCAAAATTTGCGCGGAAATTATTTGTGATTGCCCAAATAAAATAAATTTTAAAAAACTGATTTCCTTAGCTTAGTTTTAATTTTAGAGCATTTTGAAATTTTTGAAAAAAATGTTTCTATTTATTAAGCCAATAGAATCTTAAAAACTACTTGATGGATTTACTTCAAATTTTTCATACAATTCAATTTTTCGATCAACTGGTGCGGAAGCTATTGAGAATTGGTTTTCTTGGAGTAGTTTTTTTTTAGATTCATTTTAAGAATTTTAAAAAACTTTCGATTTTTCATTTTTTTTGTATTTTACGTAAACTACTCAGAAAATTTGTTTAAAAATTTGTATAGAACTTGATTTCGACTGCCAAAAGTATAAAAACTTTTGAAAACTGATTTTCTCAGCGCACTTTTAATTTCAGAGCATTTTAAAAATTTCTTAAAAAATTTTTATTTTTAATTTTTTTCTATTTTACGAAAACCATTTAATATATTTTCTCCAAAATTTAAATGCAAGTTATTCGCTACTGTCTGAAAAAAACAAGCTTTAAAAAACATATTTTCTCAGAGCAGTTTTAATTTTAGAGCATTTTGAGAATTAAAAAAAAATTTTTATTTTTCATTTATCTTCTATTTTGTGTAAACCATACTATAAATTTTCTCCAAAATTTTTGTACAATCAATTAGATATTATCTGAAAAAAATAAGCTTATAAAAACTAATTTTCTTAGAGTGGTTACGATTTTATAAAATTTTAAAGATTTAAAAAAAAATTTCGATTTTTTATTTCTTATTTTTTTTATTTTACGTAAACTATACGATAGATTTGTTCTAAAATTTGCAGGAAAATCATTTACAACTGCCGAAAGAAGGGAAATTTTCAAAAATTGATTTTCATAGCGTAGTTTTAATTTTATATCATTTTTAAAATTTCGAAAAAGGAATTTTGAAAAAAGAATGTTATTTATTTAGCCAATTAGATCTCGAAAATTATTCGATGGATTTGCTTCAAATTTCGCATACTATCTAGCTTTTTGTATAAGTAAACGGAAAGCTATTGAAAATTGGTATTCATAGAGTAGTTTTTATAGAGCTATAAACATGAACTGTATTTATATATCAATATGATTGCATTTTATAAAGATTAGAAATTTTGTTGTCATCATTCTTTTTATTACTACATTATATCATTTTTTCAATAGAACAAATTTTTTTTGTATTACTTGATGATTTAAAATAAATTATAAATGTTGAAAAAGCAAACAGCTAGCATATATGTTCGAAATTAATGAAGTACAATATGAGTAAATATTAATGTAAGACAATTTTTCAATATTAAAATCACATTTAAATAAATATAAAAAAATTAATGAAACTCAAAGAGCTCTATGAGAAAGCATTCCGCTAAAGCACTTAGCAGCGTTTTTTAATTATAAAAGCAAATTCTTTTAAAACATCCCTCTTCAATTTTTTTTCATTCGAATAAAAGCAGAGAAAAAACTTAAACTATGATTAATAATACTTATTAAGAAGAAATAATACTAAGCAGCTTCAAACATTTTTAGATTAAGTCAGAATCTAAATTGAAAAAAAGATTGCTACAGCTATTATTCACTAAAAATACTTTATAGACGTTCTTGAAAAATCATGTTCTTACTTGTATTAAATTTTTTATTTATAAATCTTAAAATTAAATGTACTTTGCACTATTACATACATTCACAATTACTGAAATTGCATAATTTCAAACGTATAAATATTTATATTATCATATCATCATAGCCATACTGACACTGAGTATTCGCTTCAGCTATAACCTATGCACGAACAAATTCAAATTTGCAGATAGATGCTTATAGAAGCGTACTTCCTTGGTTAGACCAACGAAGATAGACGCTTATAGAAGCGTACTTTGAATGGGCGGACAAGGGCTCAAAATCTAAAGCTTATGTCCTCCAGCCGCGTGGTAGCGCTACTAAAATGTCATGTATTTCTATATCTATATATACCGATGTTTTCATGCATATAGATATACACGTAATGTTAAAGTATCCTCCAAAAGCTGGGCCTCCAAAGTTAACCCAGAAGTACGCTTCTATAAGCGTCTATCTTCGTTGGTTAGACTGAGAGACCAAGGTTAAGGAGACATACATCTATATAAAAAAAGTAATCTTTCTCTGAGATATGTTTTAAATTGGAAAAAGATTTACTTTCATGCTTATTATTCAAAGTATTTAGTATTTTCTTATTAGATAAAGATTTGTCATTATCATTTTGTTGACTATCTAAATTTTTGATACAATGCATATCAACATTATCAAAATATTCGCTTACATCATCGGTTACTATTACATTTTCTTTTAAGCAAGGAGATTGATTATTCAATTTTCTAATATCACCAATACTGGAAGCTCTTTTTGAATTACTGTGCAGTTCAAAATGAGGTTATTACTTTCATCACTTTCAGAGCTAACATAATATACATTGTCAGACTTGTTAACTATTGTGTTCAAAGATTTTTAAGTATCTTGACTCTATGGAGATAGCAATTATATTTATTAATATAAATCCGCTATTTTCAATATAAATAAAAATAATTATTCAATAGCAATTGCGGTCTTCTGCTCAAAAAACTGAAGTATTGTCTGTTTATATTCTATGAAGATAGCAACTAGTAGTGTCTATGGATATCTATGTATGTATTTGATATTGGATTTTCTGATTCTTTGGAATTCAATAAATTATTATACCAAATGAATGCTTGTTATTTGCGATTAAACAAATAATTCGTTTTTTTAATAAATATGTAGAAAGCACAGTTGGTTCAAGAAGAACTCTACGCATATAGTTCATGACCATGACTGGCATTCTGAATCACAAGAGACAAGGATACAATGAGTCTTTATCATGACATAGACAAAGATATAATGAGGTTTGAGATTGAGTATAAGGATCGACTTTCAATTTACGCCTACAAGAAAGTAATGTTATTCAGTAAATAATTGACTTAATTTTTTACTTAAAATTCATACGTATTGCTTTACCAAAGTTATGTTTTTACCTACACATAGTCTAAAGTCTATAAAAATTAAATCAGCAAGATATGATTAATATTTTGATAAACAAGTACTGGATATTGTTTAAATGAAAAGAGACAATCGTTACTGTTCACTATGACGTTACTGTTCACAAATGAAAACTCCTCAATTTCATGAAAAATATTATTGAGAAAATTGTAGTTGCTGGTCACATTAGACAGAGAGATATAAAAGAAAAATTTTACTTGATTCTGGAATCAAATGACATTTTATAGACACAGTTGATTAGAAGCAAAACAAGAATTACTTAACAATGGCTATGTAAAGTGTACTAACAAGGAGAGTGCATTGCATTTGGGTCTTGGATTTTCTTCTAGCTTTGGGATCTTTTTTCTTACATAAAATCATGAAAAAAGCCGCGACCATTCGGTCCAACGCTCGATTTTTCCGGAGTTTTGAGCAGTTTTGTCTGTTTTGTTGAAAAAATTGCATCTTCTTTATAATTTTACAGTTTTTGAACTACTTATTCTAGAAGGTTTTTACTGATTGCATATTAAAGTTGAGATTAAAATCTTTCGATTAAAAAAAAAACGTGTCAAAAAATCTCAAGTCGTTAAAAAGTTATGGGTGAATAAAAATAGCGCAAATATTTAGCTCAAAAAATGCATAGAAAATAAATGCAACATTTTAGTCAGAAATTCATTTCAATTTTCATCCCTTCATAAGTTTTTAACAACTTGAGCTTTTTGGACGCGTTTTTTTTTTAATCGAAAGGTTTTGATCTCAACTTTTATATGCAATCAGTGAAAACTTTCTAGAATTAGTAGTTCCAAAACTGTAAAATTATAAAGCAGATGCAATTTTTTTAACAAAACAGACAAAACTGCTCATAGCTCGGAAAAAATCGAGCGTTGGACCGAATGGACGCGGCTTTTTTCATAATTTTATGTAAGAAAAAAGATCCCAAAGCTAGAAGAAAATCCAAGACCCAAATGCAATGCACTCTCCTTGTAAGTATATTCATAAAATGGAAAGTGGTTGATTGCCTTGTCAACCTGGTTGTTTCGAAAAATAAAGTATTAAAATCATAATTTTGAAGAAATTTTCAGTTATTCGTGCCATGCTGGTAAAGTCTGTTTAGAAGAACTTCATCCTAGTAATAGTTTCTTAGTTGTGGCATTATCAGGATCTAAGGGAAGTTTTAGTAATATTCTACAAATTATTGCTTGTGTAGGACAACAAACTAATAGTGGACATCGTTTGTTAAAATCGCTATAACTGGATACATAAAAAGAAGATAGGTAAGAGTTTAGAAGATCTTTGTTTACATTCTGATATGACAGTTAAAAATTTTGTTGGTGATATCGTTCGAAATTCTTCATGGTGTAGATTCTATGGACCCAACGTACATGGAAGGCAAAGACTGTCTTGTTGATTATAAAAGAGTTCTTGATGATATTAAATCAATATCAGCGTACAAAATTGAAAATCCATTTGATGGCCCTGGTGTTATAAAAGTAACCTCCAAACTTTTGATGTCAGAAGAATATTCTTCTGTAAGTGAAGAATTTAAGCAAGAATAAGCTCAATTTTTAAAAACAGTTAGAATTATCATTGCTAGGATTAGATAGCATATTAAATCAGATGCCCCAGTTTACAGGTATATTGTACGTTTAACTGTGTCACAACTTGTTGAATTTATATATACAAGTAAGGATAAATGTATGAAAGCAAAAATTGATGAAGGCACTGCAGTTGGTGCTTTAGCTGCACAAAGTATTAAAGAACCTTGTACTTGAATAGCCTTGAAAACTTTCCATTTCGCTCGTGTAGCATCTATGAACATAACTCAAGGTGTACCTTGTATTAATGAAATTATTAATGCTAATCTAAAAATCAGTACTCCAATTGTAACAGCTGATTTAGGAGATGATACAGATCCTAAATGTAGATGTACTGGGAGCCACTATCATTTCCTCTAACAGTGTGTGTTCCAAAATTATATCATCATTTTACACTTAACAGATACTTTTTATAGAAAGTTAAGCCGAGTAAAATAATGAATATTCAATTATTCTTTTTTATTGATGAAACAACTCTTTAAAATAAGTCAATTTTTATTAAAAAATATTTATTTAAGCTTACAATAACTCAAAATCTCATTTGCCTTTCGAAAGTTATTGTAATTATTAAAATAACGAGTAATGTTTAATTAATGATTAAGCTTTTAATTTATAAATAACATCCTACGATAAGTTTTTTAAACTTATTTTGATAGTTTTTAGGTGTTAAAACCAGATGCTTATGTTTAATATACAACAGGCTATTTTCAATAAAAAAAATAAATAATACATGAAAATTTATATTTTAAACGGACATAACTCCTTATTGGTGGCTCTGATTTACACAATCAAATAGTTATTTTAAAGTTTATAAAAAATAGAAGAAAATAAGCCCTCGAAAGCCAATTTCTTGAGTGGCAAACAATAAATATTTTCAATTTTCATGTTATACATTTAAGAACCAATCAGAAAACTGCAAAATTCAGGTCTGTAAAAAATCATGCTCACTCTTCTCTTCATTTACAACAAGAAGTGTTTTCATTGATTTTTCTCTAAAACATCAGGATTTTTAGAAAAAAATGATAAAATTGGGACTTTTTTAAAAATTTTGAAAAATTTTTAAATTTTAAGGTCCTGTAGCTCTTGATCCTTTTAATCTAGATGCTTAAAAATTTTTTTAAATATTTTGGGTAACAAAAAGAATAATTTTTTAGAGTTTCAGCGATTTAATCTCAGTTGGTATGAAATGTCCCATATATATATCTATATATATATATAGTCGTAAGACAAGATTCAACCGACCCCCTTAGCCCCCCCTCAAATGTCTGTCGGCATAGCCCCCCTCTAATTACGTTGTAATTCCTCTTATAAATTGCTATTCCAAAATTAACGTAACTTAGCCCCTCCCTCAGCCCCCCTCGCCTCCCCCTTCAATTTTTGTAGCCCCACCTCAGCCCCCTCAAATTACGTTGTAATTCCTCTTATAAATGGCTATTCCGAAATTAACGTAACTTAGGCCCCCTCAATTTTTGTAGTTCCCTATCAGCCCCCTCAAATGTCTGTTAGCATAGCCCCCCTCAAATTTCGTTGTAATTTCTCTTATAAATGGCTATTCCAAAATTAACGTAACTTCGGCCTCCCCCTCAACCCCCCTCACCCTTCTTAATTTTTGTAGCCCCCCTCAGCCCCCTCAGTTTGCTTCCCCCTCTCCCTCACTTTTTATAGCTCCCCCTCATTATGCCCTCCTCCCCACTATGATATTATGATTAAGTAATTAGTAATAAAAAAATATTCTTATTATTAATAATATTCTATTATTATAATAACAATTATAAGTAATTTAATATTATTATAATTAGTAATATTTTATTATCATGATTGTAACTGTAACTATTTAATCATATAAAGTTTTTTCGTATTCTAATATTGAATTTCAAAAATGAAAAAAAATAAAATATTATTATTAATATTCTATTAATATAATTGCAAATATAATTAATTGATAATACAAAGCTTCCTCTCTGCATTTTCTTTATTCAGATAAATATATAATATTTTTATTTCTCATCTAATATTTTTATTTCTATATATCGTATCGTTATTTTTATTATTGAAAAAATTTATTAATTACAATAGTGAACTATGAATTACAAAATAAATTAAGCTTAATATCCATAGGTACTTTATTAACAATTGTATTTAAATAAAACATGTTTTTTTTAAATTAGAAATAAGATATTTACATGTTTGTCTTAATAAAAGATTTTTGGGCTTAAGACCAGCATAAAAATATATGGCTGCATTAAAAGCTTATAAAAAACATTGTTTGTTGTCGCTAAAAGAAGCTTACAAATTCATCTTCATTGTCGCTAAAAGAAGCTTCCAAATTCATCTTTATTGTCGCTAAAAAAAGCTTACAAATTTATTATTGTCGCTGAAGCAATAGTTTGTTTTCGCTAAAAAAACTTTATACAAACATATAAATTTATTGTTTATTGTCGCTAAAAAAAGCTTACAAATTTATTTTTTATAATCACTAAAAGAAACTTATAAATTTATATCTTATTGTTGTTGAAAAAAGCGTAAAAATTTATTGTTTACTGTCGCTAAAAGAGATTATAAATTCATTTATTTTTGTTGTTGAAGCGTACAGATCTATTGTTCGTTGTCACTAAAAAAATTTAATATAAGCATACAAATTTATTAGTTGTCATTAAAAGAAGCTTACAAATTTATTTTTATTGTCACTAAAAAAAATTATAAAAGCGTACAAATTTATTATTTGTTGTCGCTAAAAGAAGCTTACAAAATCATTTTTATTGTCGATAAAAAAAGGTTACATATTTATTCTTCATAATTGCTAAAAGAAACTTATAAATTTATATTTTACTGTCGCTGCAAAAAGCGTACAAATTTATTGTTTAGTGTCGTTAAAAAATATGTATATCTGTTCTTACTATTTTTAAAAATAGTTTACAAATTTATTTTTATTGTCGTTGAAAAAAGCATACAGATTTATATTATTTTAAAAATTTTAGTATTTTTTTTTTATTTTTGCTAAAATTAATTCTATAAACTACTTTTAAACTATCGTTGAAAAAAATTTATAAATTCATAAAAATAAAATATATTGTCATTAACAAAATATGAAAAATTATTATTGTTATTACATGTAAATATTTTGATTTTTATTTTTTGAAACATTTTAAAGGTGTATATAAATATTTATCATTTTAAAAATATAATTCATAGATTATATTACTTAATATTAATAAATTTTCATAATAATTTTCATCATTTTTAATACCTTCTATGTCGAAATCGACATTATTTATTAGATATTGAAAAATTTCTTGAACCTGAAATTGAAAACATTCAGGAACATCTTTCCATTCTTTATAATAATGTATATAATATTTCATATCAAATTTTTGTATTAATTTAGACCACTCAGATAATTTTTGTTCTTTTACATATTGATAATAATTTTCTTCATCTTCTACTTCTTGAAGATATTCTATTTCTTCATATTGATTAATTTCAGCATTTAAGTTAGACAATTCTTCTTATTCTTCGTTAGATACGGGTTCAATATACATATTATTAATTGGATCCCATTCCATAATTTGCCAATTTGCGTTATTATCAACATTCAATTCTTCATTGTTTTCCATGTTTATCTAATATATAAATTTATTTTATATTAATTAATTAATAATTCATTTTATATTTATTTTCTTATAAACTGTATTTATTTTTACAATATTTTTAAATTTAATTAACAATTAAAAATTTCTTTCCAAACAATATTTAATATTTCATATTTATTTTCAGATTCATTTTGTATGTATATTTTGTTAGGATTTTTACATCTCGACAGTGCAACGTAAAGCTGTCCATGCGAAAATAAAGATCTTTTAATAAATAATCCAATCTCATCAAAACTTTGACCTTGAGATTTGTTAATAGTCATAGCAAAAGCTAATGTTACAGGAAATTGTTTACTATAAAGAATAAAGGGTAAAGACGATGATTCACCAGTATTTAATGTTATTCTTGGAATAAAAACTTTATTTCCAATTTTTTCTCCAGTAATGATTTCAGCTTCAAGATTATATTTATATAATTTTATAATTTTTAATCTTGTTCCATTCCATAAACCTTCGGTAATACTTAAATTTCTTATTAATATAACTATAGCATTAACTTTTAATTCCAATATGTGTGGTGGTAAACCTTCTTTTATTTTATTAAGAGTTTCTATTGGATAATTCAATTCGATGTTATCATCACTTTGATCGACTCCTTTATGAGTAGTATAATCTATACTATAATAAGTTGTCAATTCGCCGTTAAGTAATTTTAATATTCTTTTATTTAAATTATTTATGTCGTAAACCTTATATGTAATGTTTAAAAAAACATTATTTATCATTTATCATTCTTTTGAAATATATATTTTCTTTGATCTCATCTAACAATATCAATATTTTGTACTTGATTTTTAATTATATGCTTTATTACATTAAAAACTACATCACATCTTATATATTTTCATTTTTTTTAAATATAAGCAGTTAATTAATTTACATTGTTTAATATTTTAATTAATTTTATTTTTTTAATTGTGATTTAAATATAACTATTCTTACCCAATATATAAAGAAAAAACGTTTATAAAAAAGTATTTTTAACTTTGATGAATGTTTATAACATTTTATGTTTATCTATATATTTATATAAAAATATTGATAAACGTAAATATAGAAATACATAGCGTATTAGTAATGATACTATATAGTAAAAAAATATGTATTAAATTTTTTTTCTTGCTTTTTTGTCTATTTGACATAAATTATAACAAATGAAAACCTTATATGTAATGTTTCAAAAAACATTTCATGGAAAGTTTTAAAATTATTTAATAGATTTCGCAATTCAATTTTACAAAATTCATAATTAAATTTCACGAAAACTTTCGAAAATATTTAATGAAATGTTTCTTGAAATATATTAGAAATATTGCAACAAAACATTTCATAATATATTTAAAAAAGAACATATATATGAGTAAATCCTCCATAGTGTTAAAATTTCACCTACAATAAATTAGAAAAAAAAATTACAGACACACGTATAAAATAAATTTTTTCTGAATTTTATCATATTATAATAAAAGAAAAAAACCGTGTTACTCACTTTGAAGGATAGTCTTTCTGAGGTACATCTATGAAACTAGGTAACTAATGTTAATCCAAAAAATTTAATAACTAGAAAAAATTGAATGATTTTCAGAATACTTGAAATTATACTTCAAAACCAACTTAAAAATTCCATTAAATACTATAAAATAGTAAATTACAAAATTCACAACAGAGAAAAGATGCGTAGAGAAAAAGCTCAGTGTTTCATATTAGAAGATAAAAACATATTTTCAAAGATGAATTACGTTTCTTAATTATAATTTGAAAGTAACACAGAACTTTATCTACACTAAACACGCGTTCTTAATAAATAAATTTCTGTTTGTGTTTCTTAATATTACCTTTTGATATAGTTTAAAACGTCATCGCTGAATAGTCTTTTTTACAACATCATATGTTCAACAAAAAATTAAATTATATAAATTTTTGGTAACATTTTAATAATTATTCAAAAAATACTTTTGTTAACAGGCACACGTCCAAGATCTTGTTTTCCCAAAAGTATGTACATAGATACAGCATTAGTGTGAATTTTAGATCAAAAGAACAATAGTCATTTTTTTTAATAGCGATAACTTATCATTTTACATGACCTGGTAACATTTAAAATTGAAGTAAAAAACCTTTTTTCCCCATTTGCCATAAAATGATATGTGTACTTATAATCCAAACTAAATCAGAATTATTTTCTGATATCTCAATAAATCAGAATACATTTGCTGAAAAGATATGCTAACTCATATTTACGAGTAATGACGAAGTAACATGAATTTTTAAAGTATGGAAGATTTACTAGTATGTACATAAGTTATAAATAATGAAACTTAATAATATTGAAAAATATTAAATTACACTATGTATAATATAATAAGTATTATTATATTAATTTAGCAATAAATATGTTTACTTGCACTAAATGCAATCGATCATTTGAGAGACATAACCATTTATTGAAACATAATAAGAAATTTCATTCATCAAAAATATATATTTGTCATATATGTGGAACGATATTAAAATATAAAAGAGGTTATATAAGACATTTAAAAAAATATAACAAACCTGAAAAATTAGAATGTTCTATTTTCAAAAATAAATATATAAGAAATGAACATTTAATAAGACACTTACAAAGTCATGCATATAATTGTAATAATATTTGCGATATTTGTGGAAAAGGATTTCATCGGAAAGATAATTTATTACGTCACATAAAAATTCATAAAAATGTAAAGTATATATTAATAACATTAAAAAAATTAATACAATAAATATATAAAAATAATATCTTATTTATAATATTTAATTACTTTTATATTTATATAATACTTTAAAAAAAAATACATTATAAGAAATGTATAATCAACTTATTTATCATTAACATTTATTAAATTATTAAATAATTTATTTATAGAATAAACATGAGTAAAAAAAATTTAAAAAGAAAAAGCGATGATAAATACCAAGATCATATTTTAAAAAAAGAAAAAAAAATACCGTTTTCGTCAACGGAATTTTTAAAATCTAAAATTGTAATAGGCGATCAATCAGCGTATGTATTAAAAACTTTATTAAAAAAATCAAAAATATAATATATGATATAAATATTTTTGATTATATATAATAGATCTCTGGTTGCATATATTGAAGAAATTTCAGAAGAACAAGTTTTTGTTAACAAACAAAAACAGACTGATTTCAGGATTTTAAAATTTATATTAAATAATTCTGAAGGATTCAGAATTCAATGCAATATTTACGATGAAAATATTGCGAAATTTAAAAAAAATCTAAAATTAAACGAAGTAAATTTTTATAATATACAATATTATTAATTGCAACTTAATATTAAACTTTCTTTAATGTTTTAGAGAATATTATTAGAGAATGTTAATGTATCAAAAGCAAGAGGATACAATAAAGAAAATCAAATATATGACTTAACATTAAAATATTATTCGAATATTACTCATTTAGGGGAATACAACATATTGAAAAATAAACCAATTAAAATAAATTTCGAAGAAATAAAATTAAGACCTGGATTAATAAGTAATTAAATATTATTGAAAATAAATATAATAATTTGAGTAAATAATTTTTTATTTTTTAGAAATACAAGGATACTTAAGAAATTCTTTTGTACAAAAAATAAAAAAAATGAATCGGAATACATCGGAATATTAACGGATGGACAATATAAATTGAATGTATTATTAAATAAATTAGAAAATGAATATGTGAATTGGAAAAGAGGGACAAAACTAGAAATTATCGTAGAAATAGAAGAAAATAGTAAAAACAATTATAATAATATATTATATGCATATACACTCATGTATATTTATATATAGATGTATATTTATATATTTTAAAAATTTTACAGATATTTCATACATACTAAAAGTAAAAAGATTGGAATTCATTGAAGTATTAAATTGTTAAGTCCTGGCTTGCACCAGGACTAAATAAAAGTGGATAAATAAATGTGTATATGTTATTTAATTATTTAATTAATTGCATTAAATATATATATATATTATGTATGTTTAAAATATAAAGATAGAGATGTATGAATCTAGTGGTGGAAAACTCCACCAATATTTAATTGAACGAAATCGCTCTCACGATTGAATATTATTAAAGGATAAACTTAATTCTTGAAATAAAGAGTTTATTAAATAATTATATATTCTTACCTTGTAGTATTTCTCAGTAGATTGGTGCTAGGTATGGGCAGACAAATGAGTAGGCACAATATGTAATAGATCCTCGAGGTTTATTGATATTTTTTAACACTTTTAATATAATTGATTTTGTGCGCGTATATATTTTAATAATTGATACATGTATATTTAATAATAGCAATTGCTTTGAAATATAAACTTGACGGGCAGTGTAAACGTATTACCAATAAGACACCCGGGGTAATATTCCGAATATCATTTGTTACATTTGGTTTTTATACTCATTTTGTTTATGAGATTTATTCGATTTTATTTATAAATTTTCTTATATTTTAATAATATGTTTTCTTAAAGATTTTAGAATTCGCTTGGTAATTTCGTAATACTCGTTGTTGATTTGAACTACTTAATTTTGCTTAACAATGAAATAATGCGACTGTTCAATAACTAAGGAATTTGATTTACCAATGTTAATAAAAACGATACGTTTATGACGTAACACCTCGGTGCTCAGGAGATTGCATATCGGAAGGATAGGCAATCGAAAAAAAAAAAAAAAAAAATAAAAGATAGGTCAATTATTGAACATTTACAATATTACGATTAAAATCTAAAAAATAATCAGGAACTGTATATTCAATCGATGTCAATGGATGTCAATCGATGGAGCAATGCTTATTATGCATTTTGACTCTTATTGAATGGTGTGGTTAACATGATAAATCTGGTTCATGTGGCCTTTGTACCGTTCTTGTTTTGTTAATTTTGTAGACCGAATTACACTTTCTTCTGTTTCTTAAAAACAAAATGATTACAATATGCTTATTACATTAAATTATCTGATTGATCAATAACTGCATATTTTAGAATAAAAAACTTGAAATAAAAGATACGTCGTGACGTAACACCTTGGGGCTCAAGATGTTGCTTATCAGTACGAGAAGTAACTAAAGAAAACTTTAAATGTAATAACAATTTTTTTAGTTATTGATCAATTTACATAAATATCTTAAAATCTATTTAAGTAAAATATTTTATTTGAATGTCTCAATTATTCGATGTATCTTTCCATTTTATAATTGTTTAGTAATTTATGAGTATTGGTATGGAAAAAAAAATGAAAAATTCTTTAATTATATTGTTATTTTAAATTTGTAATATTTTAAACATGATATGGTTTTTTTTCTAATTAGAGATCGCCTTAAATAATTCGTGATTTTGCTTATAAATATTTTTTTAATATGTTTATAAATCTTGTATTCTAGCTTATGAGATATTTCGTAACAAAAATAACAAATAACATGCCATGTAAAATAATTATAAAATAATATCAGATTTGTCAGAATAATAATAATTGTTCAAGTTCAAATATAAGAAATGTTTGTTTTTTTTTTTTGAAAAATAACCGTCGGATATAATTTATAGATTCTTATAATTGTTTGAATATATGTGAATATTCATTCACTTCCCTCCCGGCTTAAGGTAATTGCGCAGGTGACAACTAAGCAATAAGAAAAAAAATTTTCTAAATTCTTATTTTTATATTTTTACTTAATACACTAAATGTGGCTATATATATTTATTTATTAAACCAAACGTAAAATCCTATACGTAGTATAGGTTACAATGCAAATTCTTACAGAGGTTGAACTAGTTTATCTGAACGTAGGTCTGGTATAAAATTAAAATAGCTAGATACATAAAAAAAAACTTAAAATTAACTAAAAGTATATAGATTATAGTTATTAATAATATGTGATTATAATTAACATTAAATATGATCCAGTTATAATAATGATCTACTATGATTCGTATAGAATTGTGTGTTTTTTTTTTTTTTTAAATAATTTTCGTGTATGTATAAATTATCGTAATTTATTTTGACATTTTTTTAAAAGCTACAAATTTTAAGAATATAATAAGAGATCTAACATGAGTAAAAAGTAACTTTATTAGTTAAACCAAAATGTTACGGTCAAACTAATTCGCACGGAAAAATGTTAAGTTATTATTTCAATTTCTCAAAAATGTTCTGCTTTTGTCTGTAATTTGTGTAGTACTTTAACATAAATCTGATTGAAACGTTAACTAATCAATTGTAATTTTTGTCTTTATTTTGACAAATATGTTCTCTAAATAATTTTAGAGTTTAGAATGAAAATTGAACTATGTTCTCTCATTCTATATAGAACTTATAATAAAGTTCATTGTTTCTTTTTTTCTTTACAAAAAAAATTTTTTTTTTTTTTTTTTTTTTCAAGTCTCGATAAAGACTTTTTTTATGATAATTTTCTTTTTATTCTTGCAATACATTTTCTAAATAAGTTTAGAAGTTCAAATATTCATTTGAATATTGATTTATGTTGCATTTGGATGAAAGTATGTAACTTTCCCCCTCCTTTTTTTTTTGTTTTTAAAGATTTTTGTGTGAAAAATGAAATCAGTTTTACGAATACATATCAGATAGTATATGTTTGTATACCGTAAATTCAGAGACAAAAGTAGTTGATTAATAAGTAAAAATATAAGATAAAATATACATTTATAAGTTTAATAATAGTTATAACTAAATGTTAGATTTCTTTTACAAGATGTTTCTTTTAAATGAAAAAGAAAAAATGAAAATGAAAGTATAGATAAAAAGATTGATATAAATAAAATTTTAAAGTTTAAATCTTATAATACAATATACGTTTTATTAATAGATAATGTATATAATGATTTTACATTTTTTATTAAATTATTAACTAACCTATTGATTTAAATTAATTGATTTCAATTTCTTAATATAGATTCCATTCATTATTTATCAAATCAATTGATTTAAATGTAAATATTTCCTATTATTTAAAATGATTGATTTAAGTTAATAGGCTCCTTAAATCAAAAATCTGTGAATTTTCAAGCCACATTTTGAAAACTTACAGATTCCTCGTATTTCATAAAAATTGTTTATCAATGAAAAATTAATAATATGTATAAATAGGTATATGTAACAATAGATGAATGAATTTGCACGTAACTAGAAAAGATTACAGAAATTAAAAAATCTTTAACATTTTAAATATTCCTGAAAAAGAGAAAAAGAGATTAGATTTTTTTCTAAAATATTTATAATTATTGTTCATGTAAAATTAATTTATTTGCATGAACTAATTTTGAGCCACCCTTGAAATCTATAGAAATATTGCTATTTTCGTGAACTTTTAATACTTCAAAAGGTCTTAAGTTTTGATTTTTTTCTAATTTACCTGGTTTTGGCTCTTTTATAAGCCATACTTTATCTCCTATTTTAAATTCTACAGGATTTATAAATCTGTCGTGATAAGATTTAGATTTTTCCTTTGACAGTATTAAATTTTCACGAGCTATTTTTGCAATATCTTTCATATTTATTAATAATTTTTCTATATAGTCATTAAATGTCTGTAATTTTTCTGATGATTTTAAAGGTTTACTAGATGGTAATCTAGCTGGGTAGGCGAAAACTAGTTCATGTAGTGTAAATTTATGACTTGAATGAACACTAGTATTATAGTTCAATTGTGCAAGTTCAAGCCAATCATCCCATTCTAATTTTTTATCAGCAAAATTTTTTAAATATTCACATAAAGGATGATGAGCCCTTTCTAATGAACCATTAGATTGTGGATAAAAGGCAGTAGTTTCTATTTTTTTAAATTTAAATCTTTTTGAAATAGCTTTTATTAATTTGCCTGTAAAATTTGCACCTTTATCTATAAGTACTAGTTTTGGTGAACTAAAAATGCAAATAAATTTTTTTATGAATGCGTCGGCTATAGTCTCTGCTGTTTGATCTTTCAGCGCGACAGCTATTAAAAATTTTGATAAATGATCTTGAATAGTTAATATATATTTATTATTATTTTTAGTTATATTAAGAGGTCCTACTATATCTAGTGAAATTTTATCGAATGTTTCCTCTGGAGTATCTGTTATTATCATAGGTTGTTTTGTTTTATTTCTTTTTAATTTATTTCTCTGACATATTTCACAGTTTTTAATACGATTTTGTATATCAACTTTAAGATTTTCCCAGAAATATTTATTTTTAATTCGATTATATGTTCTATTTACTCCCGAATGACCTCCTAAACTTGAAGAATGATATGGTTCAAAAATTTCATTTCTTTTTTCCTTTTTAGCATATTCTGTATTATTTAAGCAAACTATAACTTTTATACTTGTATTATTAAAAGTATTGTATAATATTTCTTCGATTTCATTCCAATTTATATTTAATATTTTTATATTTTTTGATATACTAAATATAGTACAATTATTTTCAATCAATAAATTTTTTAGCGTGTTTAAATTATTTATTAATTTTTCTTTTATTAAAATTGATGATTCTTTTACATTTAAGCACATTATAAAAATTTTTCTCTTTTTATAATTTATTATTTTAATTTTATTATCTTTTAAATCGTTATTTATATTAATATTTTTATGTGTAAAATATTCATCTTGAATCTCATCCAAAGATATCTTTTCATTCGTAATTAAATGTAATATATTATCTTTTCTACTTTGTATAGAATTTTTAGAATATATAATAGTATCAGATTTATTTAAGTAAATTTCTTCTTGTTTTTCGACTTCGTTTTCGACACTTTTAATTTCCTCGTTGGTTATTTCTTTGATTACTTTTTTTGGTCTACCGCGTTTATTTTTAATACGTGTACGTTCTTCGTTTAATTTTTGTATTTTTATTTCATTCGAAGGTATATTTGTTAATTTAATATTTACTTCATTTTCTTTTGCTTTTTGAGCTCTAGTTATCACATTGATTTCTACCGTATCTATAGGATTTCTAGATAACGCATCACTATTCACATTCATTTTTCCCTTCTTATATATTACATCAAAATCGTATTCTGATAGTTTAAGTCACCATCTTTGAACTGTGTTATTTTTATCTGCAGATCTAAAAGATAGTATTGGCTTGTGATCTGTTACTATTGTAAATTTATTTCTATATACGTAATTTCTAAATGTTTCTATTCCAAATAATATACCTAATGCTTCTTTTTCATAAGTGTGATATTTTAGTTCAGGACCTTTGAATACTCTAGAAGCGTATGCTATGGGTTTATCTTTCCCGATTTCACCTTGTGATAATATAGCGCCTAAAGCATATCCTGATGCATCTGTAGTGATTATAAATGGTTTATCTTACTGTGGAAATTGCAATAAAGGTGCAGAGCATAGTGTATCTTTTAGTTTATCATAAGCCTTTTGTTTCTCTGAATCCCAAGTAAATTTTACGTCTTTTTATAATAATAACGTTAAAGGTTTTGTTATATTAGCAAAATCGTTAATAAATTTTCTGTAATAAACTGCTAAACCCAAAAATTCTCTAATGTTTTTAACTGTTTTTGGTGTTGGAAATAATTTTACTGCATCAATTTTTTTTGGATCTGCCTTGATACCCTCTTTACTTATAATATGACCTAAAAATGTTACTTCATTTTTCATAAAATCGCATTTTCTTGGTTCTAGTTTTAATCTGGCTTCCCTTAATTTTGTAGCTACAAGATTAAATTTAATATTATGTTCTTCTTCTGATTTTGCAGCTATAATTATGTCATCTATATAAACATGACATATTTTTTTATTCATTAGCTCACCAAGAGCCGTATTTGCTACCCTCATAAATGTTCGTGGTGAGTTAGTTAAGCCAAAAGGTAATACTGTAAATTCAAATCTTCCTAAAGGATGTACACTAAAAGCTGTTTTATATATGTCTGATTCTTTCATTGGTACCCAATGAAAAGCTGAAACCATGTCTACAGTAGTAAAATATTTATTTCCGCCTAAATCATCAAAAATTTCAGTTATAGATGGTATTAAATAAGGATCTGGTATAGTTTTCTCGTTTAATTTTCTATAATCTATAACTAGTCGCCATTTTTCTTTTCCATCAGGACCTGGTTTCTTCTTAACTACAAATGCTGGAGCGTTATGTGCGCTTTTAGATGGCCTTACTAAATTATTATCAATTAATTTTTGAGTTTCTGTAATAGCGATTTCTCTTGATTTATGTGGCAATGGAAATTGTTTAACATATACTGGTCTGTTATCTGTTAAATTTATCTCGTGTTGTTCTAAATTGCATTTTCCAATATTTTCTCCTTCTATCCAAAATATGTCATTATTTTTTAAAATTAAATTCTTTATATTTTGTTCTTTCTCTTCACTAAAATGATTTAAACTTATTTTACTTAATAATTCTTCTCTACGATCATTTTTTTCTTCACTAATATAATTTACAGTTTTATACATTAAATTTTCTTGTAATTTATGAAATTCTTCTTCATGATTATTTAATATAAAATTTGTTAAAATATCTTTTCCCATAAAATATGTTAGAAATTGTTTATCTTTATCATTAATGTTGAAATTTGTATTTTCTTCAAGTTTTAATAGAAATTGTTCATATTCTATATTCTTATTATTTTTACATTCATCTTTTTCTAAAACACAGTTGATTTCTTTCATAAAATTTTTAATATTTTCATTCTTATTCTGTAGAAATTGTGTAATCGAAAATATGTGATTATTGTCTTGCATTAGCATGATATAATGAAAAACTTTATTAACTGCTGTGTCATTAACCTTTTAAGGACGGGGATTTTGACGTTGAAATTCGACTTTTTTTTTAAACAATATTTGTGCATAAAATGAAAAAATATATCACGTGGAGTGCCTGATAAAATTGATGGTCGATATATCGACCAGTCCCGTCCTTAAAAGGTTAATTTCGATGTTTTCTGTACATAAATTTATCAATGAATTTTTATCGTTTTTATAATCTGTTTGAATAAAGAATTTTTTACCATTTATTTCTAAATATCCCTTGTCTAATCTCAACTTATTTTTTCTCAATACATCTATTCCTAAAATACCATCGTAAGGTATTGAAAATTTTTCAGATGTTACGTGGAAATTTGTATGCGAATTATTAATAGGAAAAGTGATTAAACCACATGTTTTAGCCGGAATATCAGTAATTCCTGACAAATATATTTTAATATTATTATTAATAGAATTTTGTGGTACTAATTTTTCTTTTATGATGTTAAGTTGAGCACCTGTATCTATTAATAATTTACATAAATCATTTGTATACGGATTTCGTATCTCGATAAATTGTAATGTGTCACCTAGTTTAAATATATAAATTGGTATATTATTATTATCATTAATGTTTTCAGTTTTAAATTGTATAATTTTTTTGAATTCATTGTTCGCTATATTTCTTTCATTATGTAATTTTATTGTTGTTGAATCATTTCTTATTTCTGGTTTAAATTCCATCGCATTATGTAAAGTTTCTTTTTGTTCAATAATTTTAACGTACTCATTATTAGTTTCATTTTCGTTAAACTCATCACCTACTTCGAAGTTATAATTGATTTCGTGTGTTCTTGCAAAAAATTGAATGTCAATATAATTTTTGAGCGACTTTTGTTGCGAAACTCGTCTTGTTCGCTCTTTCCAAGTCGAGTTTATGCGTTTCCCTGTATATGAGCTGATTTGTTTAATTTAGCTTGACATTCTTCCTCTGTGTGATTAATGCTTTTGCAAAGTGTGCAATATTTACTTAACTTGCTTTCTATATTCTTTAATGTAAAGCATGAATCGATTGAATGTCCTAATTTTTTACAATATGGGCATTGTAAATTTTGATTTGCGTTTTGAGGTTTTTTGTATTGTATTCTTCTGCATTCCTCTATATTATGCCCTCTATTTTTGCAATATTTACAAAATTTCATTTGAATTCGTTGTCCATATGAATTATTATTTCTGTTATTTCCGACAAACATCTTATTCTGATTAAAATTATTTTGACCGATGTTATTATTTCTGCATTCTTTACCTGAGTGACCCCATTTATCACATAATTGACATCGTATTTGATTGCTTGCCTTAGCTTGGTTTATAAATATTTTTATTTTTTCACAATCATTTGTTATATGATTTTTATCGTTACAAAGCTCGCATACTTGTGTAGACTTTTTTTCAATAACATCAGTGCAAAAATTTGGGTTGTGTCCATTCTTATTACATTTCCAACATATCTCATATTTTCGTATTATTGGGCAATGATTAATTTTATGATTACTTTCTTGACAGTCTTGACAATAATATTCATTGTCATTTAATAAATCACACGTGCTTCTTGAATGACCCAATTGATTACAAAATTTACATATCAATCTTATTTTATTTTTTGTATTGGAGCATTCAAATGATGAATGATTTGGTTCTTTACAGTATACGCAACCTGCTATATTGCAATATTATGCTTCGTGACCAGTATTTTTTCATATTTGACAACACTGTATTTGTTTAATTTCTTCTTGAAAAATATTACTAAACATAATCTTCTGTTTATTTGGATTCCCTCTTATAGCATTTTGTTTTTCTAACTGTTTTTCTATTTTAATTGCTTCTATAGTTGCATCAGAGAAATTGTCTGCTACTTTCATTTCATATCTTATTTCGTTAACTAACCCCTGTTTAAAATATTTAAATTCATCTTGATTTAATTGATTAATAAATCGTCCTAAGGTTGCTCTTTCTATTCCAGTCTCGTTTTTCTTCTTATCTCTGATTTTCTCCGTTAATTCTTTTATTCTTGTTATATATCCTTCTAATGGTTCATTAAGTCCTTGTTGAATTTGTTCTAATTTTCCATATAAAGTATATAAATTATCAATTTCAGGATATAATTTTTTTACAATTTTAATAAATTCATCAATTGTATTAATTGTAGTATGTTTCACTGCAGAAGCAATTGCCCCTGATAATTTAAATCTCTGATAGTTCATAAACGATTTTTGTTGATCATCATCTAGTAATTCTTTAGCAAATTCTAATTTTTCAATATATTTGTCTACAGATATGTTTTTACCATCAAAATCAGGAACCAATCTTGTAATTTCTTTTAATAAATATCCTGGTTGCGCCATGTTGATATTCTCAATAAAATTTACTAAGTCGTCTATCGTATTATTATTATTAATATTGCTGTTATTATTAGGATTATTTATAATGATCTTTTCTCCGTTTCTAATACTCTCAATTTCTTGGAAACTTTCCTGTTTAATAGAGGGATTTAAGTCGTCGTTTAATATTTCGTCGATAGTTGTATTATTTTCTGATGAAATTGTCACGTTTTTGTCTGTTGTATTAGTGTTATCAGCTAAAGTAATATTTTTTTCGTTTTCAATACCTTTTATTTCTTGATATCCTGTTTGTTTAAATGAAAATTCCTGAGTATCGTTAAGTGATGTATTATTTTCTGATAAAATCGTCACGTTTGTCGCTAAAGTATATTTTTGTGTAAAACTATCTTCTTTATTATGGCTTTGTTTCGTCTTAGTAATTTGTGGAAATGTTTTTGGAATTGTGCCTGTATATTTACTTAATAGCGTATTTTGTTCACTTGAATTATCTGTATTAAGATTTGATTGAACGTCCGTAATTATATTTGAGAGATTATTTTCCGATGTTTCTTCTAAGGTTGTATTTGACGTATTATTATCAACTGTTTCGTCTAAGGTTTTATTTAAATTATTACTTTCAATTGTTTGATCTAGATTTTTAGTCGGAGAGCGTGTAATTTTAGTGCTTTTGCGAAACGGATTAATATTTTCGTAGATATGTTCTCCTAAAACTGCTTGTCTAATATGATTTCTAATTCTTTCACGAATAACATTAATATTTTCGTCTTTTTTAGTAGGTATATTAAATTTTTGACAAATTTCAGATAATTGTAATGTAGAGTATGATATTACTCACTGTGTTTTTCCTTCTTTTATATATTTTGCTATCTGATCAAAATTTATTTTATTCATTTGAAATCTTCATTATTTACTTAACAATGAAAAATTTTATTTATTCAAAATATTAAATTTTGTACATAAAATTGTAAGTTTCAAAAATTATAAATACTGCTGTGTTTCTCTCTTTTTTTTTTTAAATACCGTTTGTAAACATACGTTATTAACAATTCTTTGACACTGACCTACTATTCTTACATAAAAGTAAAGAATTTTGCCGATCTATGTTTTGAAACTTGATATTAACTCACCGCTGTTATACCTATACGAGAGCGTACGGTAAAAAAAAGAAATTTTGCTGAGCTTGTATTTTCAAAGTTCAATACACTTGTAATGTTTTGATGACAACTGTTTATGCCGTTTGTTTACTTTATTTTGATATCTTTAAATTTACTTTATATTCTTTTCATAAAAATTTATATGTTTTTAGTATTATTTAATATAACTTTTTACTGTTTAGTCAACTTTCCTTTTTATTTCTTTTATTAATCGTGAACTTGAAACTTATTTCACTTCTAAAATTAAAAAATTATTGATATCTGTTGTAATTTCTCAATGCACTAATTAAATGATATTATTTGAAATCAGTTTATAAAAGAATTTGTAATTTTTACTTGATTTCTTATTTATAATTATTTTTGCTAAAATATAGATTTATTTATCGATTTGATGATTTTACATTTATTTTTATTAAAAAAATTTTTCATGTCAATTGTATTATATGATTTTAAATCGCGCAATTTCGCGTATATAAAAATTATTTCAATTACGCACCATGCGTATAATATATTAATTTTATTTTTTTACACTATTCGTATTTAATGATACACTTCGTGTTTAATAATTTATTTTTAATAACACTATTCGTATTCGATAATACACTTCGCGTTTAATATTTTATTTTTAATGACACTATACGTATTTGATAATACACTTCGCGTTTAATATTTTTATTTTCAATGACGCTATTCGCTTTTAATAATGCACTTCGCGTTTAATTTTATGTATATTTGTTTGATTTGTGCCTTTAATATATAATATTTCATTTGACGCACTTGGCGGTTAATTAACACACTTTTGAACACTGTATTATAAGCCCTTTGAATATATTTTTATGCACTTTATATATATATAGGTAAAGAATTATAAATTTTCTTTGATTATCCTTCAATATTTTCAATACGATTTCTCAATTAAAAAATTTGTACCGGAACCAAAATGTTAAGTCCTGGCTTGCACCAGGACTAAATAAAAGTGGATAAATAAATGTGTATATGTTATTTAATTATTTAATTAATTGCATTAAATATATATATATATTATGTATGTTTAAAATATAAAGATAGAGATGTATGAATCTAGTGGTGGAAAACTCCACCAATATTTAATTGAACGAAATCGCTCTCACGATTGAATATTATTAAAGGATAAACTTAATTCTTGAAATAAAGAGTTTATTAAATAATTATATATTCTTACCTTGTAGTATTTCTCAGTAGATTGGTGCTAGGTATGGGCAGACAAATGAGTAGGCACAATATGTAATAGATCCTCGAGGTTTATTGATATTTTTTAACACTTTTAATATCATTGATTTTGTGCGCGTATATATTTTAATAATTGATACATGTATATTTAATAATAGCAATTGCTTTGAAATATAAACTTGACGGGCAGTGTAAACGTATTACCAATAAGACACCCGGGGTAATATTCCGAATATCATTTGTTACATTTGGTTTTTATACTCATTTTGTTTATGAGATTTATTCGATTTTATTTATAAATTTTCTTATATTTTAATAATATGTTTTCTTAAAGATTTTAGAATTCGCTTGGTAATTTCGTAATACTCGTTGTTGATTTGAACTACTTAATTTTGCTTAACAATGAAATAATGCGACTGTTCAATAACTAAGGAATTTGATTTACCAATGTTAATAAAAACGATACGTTTATGACGTAACAAAATGATGAAAACATGGAGTTAGAGGACCTTATCTTAGCAAATGAAATGATTTTAAATAAGGTAAATTAAATATTTTTATTACCTTACATTAATTGATACAATATTTATATTATAAAATGATTATTTTTCAAGATTACAGAAAAACAAATTGATGATAATTAAAATAATATTGATTATAAAATAATATTGATTTACTACAAAAAAATTAAATTTATAATTTTTTTTAAACAACAATAAAAAATATATATGTAAGCTTGTAATAAAATATAAATTTGTAAGCTTCTTTTAGCGACAATAAAATTTAACGACATATTAAATAAATATTTGAAATTATTTAAAAAACTGTACAAGCTTTTTTAGCGCCAATGAAAAATAAATATGTAAGCTTTTTATAACTACAATAAAATTTAAATTCGTAAGCTTCTATTAGCGACAACAAACAATAAATTTGTATGCTTATATGAAATTTTTTTAACGACAATAAACAATAGATCTGTATGCTTCAGCGACAATAATAAATAAATTTGTAAGCGTTTTTAGCGACAATGAAAAAAAAGTGTACGCTTCTTTAGCATAAAATTTAACGACATATTAAATAAATATTTTAAATAATTTAAACTTTTTTTTAGTCAAAGTACAAAACAACTGTACAAGCTTCTTTAACGACAATAAAAAATAAATATGTAAGCTTTTTATAACTACAATGAAATTTAAATTTGTAAACTTCTATTAGAAACAATAAAAAATAAGTATATAAAATTATTTCAGTAATAATAACAAATTAATTTGTAAGCTCCTTTTAGCGACAACAAACAATAAATTTGTATGCTTATATGAGATTTTTTTAGCAACAACAAACAATAGATCTATATGTTTCAGCGACAATAATAAATTAATTTGTAAGCTTTTTAGCGACAATGAAAAAAAAGTGTATGCTTCTTTAGCGACAGTAAAAAATAAAAATGTAAGCTTCTTTCAGCTACAAAAAAAAACACTTTTAATGCAGCCATATATTTATATATGTTGGTCTCAAGCCTAAAAATAAAAAATGCAGAGAGGGAGCGTTTTTTTTTGCATCTTATGTATAAAATTTATAACATAAAAAGATAAAAATATTTATTTAGAATCATAATTTTCAATTATTCTATTATTCTATATTTTATTATTAGCTTATAATTGTTATTAAATATTATTATATACAATCATAACTTGAAATTTTATTATTATTTATTCTATTTTTAATTTATTTCAAAAATATATAAGTTTGATTCATTGTGAACTTTTGAATATTGCGTTAAACCATCTTTTTTAATTAATTCTAATTCGATAACTTCATATCTTATATTTTTATATATCGATGTTTTCTGTTGAAGTTTTTACACATTCGCAAATATGAAATTTAGATTCATTATGTCCTACTCTTCTATTTACTTTGAATTAATATAAATTTGATTTAGCGATAATGAAAAAAAAGTGTACGCTTTTTTAGCAACAATAAAAATAAAAATGTTAGCTTCTTTTAGCTACAAAAAAAACACTCTTAATGCAGCCATATATTTATATATGTTGGTCTCAAGCCCAAAAATAAAAAAATGCAGAGAGGGAGCGTTTTCTTTGCATTTTATATATGAAATTTATGACATAAGAAGATAAAAATATTTATTTATAATTATAATTTTCAATTATTCTATTACTCTATTTTTTATTATTCGCTAATAATTATTATTAAATATTACTATATACAATCATAACTTGAAATTTTAATGTTATTTACTATTATATTTCTAATTTATTTCAAAAATATATAAGTTTGATTCATTGTAAACTTTTGAATATAGCGTTAAACCATCTTTTTTTTATTAATTCTAATTCTATAACTTCATATCTTATATTTTTATGTATCGATGTTTTCTATTGAACTTTTTTCACATCCACAAATATGAAATTTCAACTCATTATGTCTTACTCTCCTATTTACTTTGGAATGTGTGTATTCGGGGGGTTGGCGAGCGAAGCGAGCAGGGGGGAACCCCCCCTAGTATATATATATATATATATGTATGTATTTATGTAAATACTTAATAACAATCATATTTATAAAAATATAAGTAAATAATATATGAGTACATACATATATATGCATGTACACTACCCTCCAGTTACATTTGCCCACCCTACATGAAAATCGATAAAACTTTAAAGTTTTGTGGCTCAGTGAAAAATAGTTGTAAATAAATAATTCCGACTGGGTTTTAAAAAGGGTTTAAAAACCTTTAATTCAAGCCGAGTTGAGCAAAAAAAATTAAAAAATGCATGCCTTATGCGTAAAAAACTAACTAAAAAATATTCAATTTTTTTTGCCCCTATTCAAATGCTTGCCATTTTTGCGGAAATTATCGAATCATAGAAAAACAAAATGGAGGTAAAAGCTAAGGAAGTCACCTTCGAAATGAGCTATAGAAAGCTCATTTATGATCGATTTTACGGTAGTTTTGGTCACTTTTTATGAAAAAAAAACAATTTTTTTTAATAGCTATTATCTCCAAAAATACGCATGATATAAAATATTTTTAATAAAAAAGTTAATTTTTGAGTCAAAAAAATAAATATTCAGGTTAAACTGAAAATCAGTAAAAAAAAGATTTTATTCATTTTTGATCCCATTGAAAAAAAATCCATTTATTTAATATTTATATTTTAATGAATTTAAAAAAAAACTTTTCCTTTCGGATTTCAGTTAAATCTAAATATTTATATTTTTGACTCAAAAATAAACAATTTTTTCATCAAAAGTTTTTTTATATCATGCGTATTTTTTGAGATAATAGCTATTTAAAAAAATCGTTTTTTTCATAAAAAATGACCATAACTACCATAAAATCGATCATAAATGAACTTTCTATAGCTCATTTCGGAGGTGACCCCCTTAGCTTTTACCTCCATTTTGTTTTTCTATGACTCGATAATTTCCGCAAAAATGGTAGGCATTTGAATAGGGGCAAAAAAAATTGAATATTTTTTAGTTAGTTTTTTACGCATAAGGCATGCATTTTTTAATTTTTTTTTGCTCAATTTGGCTTAAATTAAAGGTTTTTAAACCCTTTTTAAAACACAGTCGGAATTTTTTAATTACGACTATTTTTCACCGAGTCACAAAACTTTAAAGTTTTATCGATTTTCATGTAGGGTGGGCAAATGTGGCTGGAGGGTAGTGTACGTAACTAAATTAAATATATAACAAAACGAATGAATGTAACAGAGAGAACGAGCGTGACAAAGCGCGCGAACATATCAGAGCGAACGAATATAATAGAGTAAATGACTACATGCGATCGAGTGGGACGGAGCGAACGTATGTAACAGAGAGAACGAGCGTGACAGAGTACGCGAACATATCAGAGTGAACGAATATAATAGAGTAAATGACTACATGCGAACGAGTGGAACGGAGCGAACGTATGTACCAGAGAGAACGAGCGTGACAGAGCGAACAAGCGTAACAAGTGTACGGTCATATGTGACGCAGCTATAGCGTTCGCATGTCATAGCTATAGAGCGAACGAATGTAGCATGGCGAACGAGTGGGGCAGAGCGAACGAATATACAAGCGAACGAATATACAAGCGAACGAATGTAATAGAGCGAACAAGCGTGACAGAACGAACAAGTGTAACGAAGCGAACGTGGATAAATCAAAGTAATTATTAATTCCTATTAATTATTTTAACAAATAATTAAACTTAATTTAATGTGATTTAATTAATTACATGCACATATAAAAATTCGTATTACATTAATTTTCAAAAATGTTTATATGTATATGGATATAGGTGTATAATATATATATATATATATATATATATATATATATATATATATATATATATATATATATATATATATATATATATATATATATATATATATATATATATATATATATATATATATATATATATATATATATATATATATTTAATAAATAAAGTGACAAGGTAAGTCCTGGAACGGTAGACTGGTTCCCAACGAAAATAAAATAATTTTTGTTTAAGAACTCAACATCCGAATGGAGTTCGATCTTAACATATTTAAACAATTTTTATGCACATTGTAACTTTAATTAATCTTTTTTATAAAAATAAAAAAATTTAATTTAGTAAAAAACTACAATATCAAAATTCATAAGTTGCGGCAATTCTTTTTTATTTTAAAATTGGCTAATTTATACATGATAATATAATATATGAAAATTCAACCGACTGACGTTAGGAGCGAGGTATTTTTTTCTAGTATATTATTATTATTTGATCGAAAAAGAACATTTTTTTTCACTGACAAATATTTCTATTCCTCTTAAATTCAGAGATATTCATACATCGAAAAAAGCCTTATTTTTAATATAAAATCTTATAACTCCGGTTTAAAAGATCAAATCGAGACGTTCGATATTGCATTTTTATCGCCGAAATAAAAGTTTTAAAATCTATTTAGTTTTGTATTAATGTTAAGGTTTGTATTAAAATTAAACACTATTTTACAAAATCAAAACAAAGTTAAAAAAAATTTCTTCTCAAACAAGTATAAAAGATACGAAAAAAATGTTTTTTTCATATCAAACCAATGGTTTTTGAAAGAATTTCCATTAATCTTTCCAATCCCGTTGGAATTTTTAGGCTACGACCATTTTTTTCAAAGTTATAAGACTTTTTAGATAAGTAGATTTTAGACGAAGGGGGGCAAAAGTAGCTCGGCGGCAGTGTATGCGAATTTTATTTTATCAAATTAAATTATATTTCGTTGTTAAAAAAGAATATTTTCTGTTTGTATAAAAAAATGTACTTGTTACAAGAACCGTATGACATTTTCATATTTTATATAGATTATATGTACGAATATATATATTCATGTCACAGCAGGTCGTATTCGGTAGAATACGTATGGAGCTAGCTGAAAGGGTATTGAGGTCTTGTACCGCCCCGTTCGCTTGAGTATATTTAGTCAGCAGTATACTACACAATGGACTATAGCACTTTATAGTATGTAATATGCAGAAGGCAGAAAAAATAAACGATTAGATGACATTATTCAATAATCCACATAGCATGAAATATTTATAAAATATTTGCAAGCAAGATTTGAAATATTTCATAAATGTTTCATTGAAATGTTATTGAAAGTTCGCTATGTCCGCGTGTGCAATGACCAATAAATATTTTTCTGAAAGATTTATGAAAGATTTTAACAAGATTTTCGTAAATATTTCTAAGAAATATTTTAAAAATATTGGTATAATAATTCATTGTAATATTTAGAAAACAACACAAATGTTTCATGAAATGTTTATGAAAGATTTAAACTATATACTTGAAAATATTTTAAAGAAATATTTCTTAATTATTTATTATATATTTCAAAGCAACAATTAAACGAACATATAAATCTTTCATAAAATATTTATGAAATATTTTCAAGCAAAATTTGAAATATTTCACAAATTTTTTATTGAAACGTTGTTGAAAGTTCGCTATGTCCGTCTGTGCAATGGCAAATAAATATTTCTCTGAAAGATTTCATCAAGATTTTTGGTGAATATTTGTAATGAATATTAAAGAAATATTGATATAATATTGCACTGCAACGTTTGGGAAACAACGTAAATCTTTCATGAAATATTTACGAAAGATTTAAAGTTTATTTCAGGAAACACTATTTAATATTATAACGCATTACACTTCTACATTAATTGCATATCCACATCACTTACAAAGTAGCATTAACATAAATTGTAATTATGAAACATATTTTTATTGCATGATACTATATTATATTATAACTCATTATACATATACATTGATACATATCCGCACACATGTTTTCCATTTATTTATTAGTCGCATTTACATTGTTCAAGACAAGCGCTGCGTGTCTTTGCACCAAGCATCTGGCTTTTGCCTTATTTACTAACTAAGGTCTCCTCCAACCGCTTGGGGACAAAACGCGCATTCAACGCACGTCCTCTCATCAGCGGAACTGGAAATCAAAAATCTTGCAAATAAATATTGTTGAAATGTTTCAAGAAAATATTTCTAAAAGTTGCAATTAAAGATTTCTACAATCTTTCATTGCAACATTATCGTCATCAAACAAATCTATCATGGAAGATTATTAAAATATTTCAGTAATATTTGCACAAATATTTGAATGGAACCTTTACGAAATGTTAATTAAATATTACACTAACATTATTCAAACATCGATAAAAATATTTCATGGAAGATTTAAGTTAAATTTCAACTTTATTTCAGAAAATCAAGATTATATTATAATTCTACTTATAATTGATCTATTATTTTACAGAAATATTTCTTAAAAGTTTGATAGAATCCCACATAGCACGTAAGCTTCCTGTAAGCTTCCAGGAAGCTTCCGTGCAAGGTTCGAAATCTTACAGGAAGCTTTCATGGGAAGCTTTCAGTAAGCTTAAAATGTCTTGGACAAACTAGCTGTCAAAAATATTCCAAGAAAGATTGTTATAATCTTCTAAGGAATCTTTCAGGAAGCTTTCGCGAAAGACGATGGTAAGCTTCCAAGGAATCTGAATAAAAGATTACAGTAAAATATTTACAAAGCTTTCTGAGTCCTACATAAATGTTCCTTGAAACCTTATGAAAAGCTTCCATGGATACTTCCAGTAAGCTTAAAATGTCTGGGACAAACTAGCTGTCAGAAATATTCCAAGAAAGATTGTTGTAATCTTCTAGGGAACCTTTTAGGAAGCTTTCTCGTAAGACGTTGGTAAGCTTCCAAGAAATCTATATAAAAGGTTCCGGTAAGATATTTATAAAGCTATCGTGAGTCTTACATATAGATTCCCTTAAATTTTACAGGAAGATTTTATAGAATCTTCTAGTAAGATTAAAATGTATGAAAAGAATTAATTGTCAGAAATATTTTAAAAAAGTTGTTGCGTAATATTTTAGGGAACCTTTCAGGAAGCTTTAACGAAAGAATTACAGTAAGCTTTCAAAAAATCTTAATAATAGATTCTAGTAAGATAACTACTAAGCTTCTAGAATCTGATACATTTTCATAGATTTATTTTATCGTTCATTTAACTTAGAAATTATTTTATACAGTAAATAATTAACATTATTACACATATAACTCATAAAACGCATACAAACGCATAAAACGCAAGAAAAATTTTCGATCTGATCGGGGCTCGAACCCATGACCTACAGATTACCAAGCATCAACGCTACCTGTTACGCTACGGTACGCTTGTTACGAACACTGATCATTTCTTATTTATATAGTTTACGTAACATGAACTTTGTCTTTTATATTCTTTTCAGCATTCGTAAAATTAAACGAAACAGTCAATTAATAGTAAGTTATTAATAATTATTAAAAATAATTAGAGGTCAGTATAATTGTTTTTTTGTATTAAAAAATCAATTCTTTTATACAATTAAAAATATTTTGTTAAAATAATATCTAATTAATTTACTTAATTATTAGTACTTCAATTATCCTACAGAATAAATCTAATTTTTTTACTACAAAAAACAGTTTTATATAATTTTTCATTGAAAAAATTAATAATAATTTATTGCGCATTTCTAAATTATTTTTCTTGTATAAAAAAATTATTTTTAGTCAGAAAATTTTGTATTATAAAACTAATTATCAATCAATCTATAATTTACATAAATGTTTATTAGTTATTTAAAACCATATTAAAAGAAGATTAAAAATGTCTACTTTACCGACATTTCCTTTTTCGTTCCGAGAAATACCCCATAAAATGTTGTTGAAAAGTAACATATACCATTCTTGGAAGGTAACTGGAAGCTTCCTGTGTTATCTAACTGATGAACCTTACAGGAAGCTTATCTTAATAAAAGCAATCTTTTTAGAAAGCTTTCTGAAAGCTTCCACGATTACCTAACTGATGAATTTTTCGGGAAGCTTGCTGTAATCTTTTTCGATATTTTCCATGTAACCTGGAAATATCCTCCCATGTCATCTACGGAAGGTTTTCTGTAAGGTCACTGTAAAATTCCAATAAGATTTGAGGGAATATTGTACGTTAGCATTCAGTAAACTTCTTTTTAGATTACATTTAGCTTACTGTCAGCTTTCATGGAATCTTTCAGTTGAGTTTTTCCGTAACATTTATTGAAAAATTTTTTATCCACAGTTGTTAAATATCTTTTAGGAATCTTCCATCTATTTTTACATTAATTTTCAATGAGAGATTCAATTAATGTTCCATGGAAGATTACGTGAAAGCATTTATTAACCTTTCTCGTAAGATGCCCGAAAGCTTTCGACTTAACCTTACTAATGAATCTTTCAATAAGCTTGCAACTATCTTTTATGAAATATTCTATTTAAGGTAAGCGAAATATTCTATCAAAGAAAGCATAAATCTTTTCAGAAAGCTTCCTGTAGGCTTCCACGATTACCTAAATGATAAATCTTTCAGGAAGCTTACAGTAATCTTTCTCAATATCTTCCATGTAACCTTTGCGCATTTATCCATGGAAGCTTTTCTGTAAGGTTACTATAAGATTACAAAAAGATTTAAGGAAACATTGCACGTAAGCTTTTATTATTTATTTATTTATGCTAACTTTTAGTTTACTTTTATATTACATGAAATATTACAATGAAATATTAATGGAAGATTCAGTAAGCTTCAGAAAGGTTAATGGAAGCTTCCTCTGGAATATTATGTGAACGTTTCACGGAAAGCTTCCTTGGAAGCTTTCGTGCCATGTGGGCGCTAAAATCAGTTCTTCATCATCGAATAATATATTCCTTTTTTCAACACGGGATGCGGCTTTCTCTTTTGTTTGTCAAAATTAATAGCTTAAAAAAAATCAATCCTTTGATTACAAAAGAACAGATAATACGGCTTGTTTTTAACAGTTGTAGAAATTCTTCAAGTAATCTTCGATCGTTACATACATTAATTTTCTATGAAAGTTTCTCTTATGTTCCGTGAAAGATTACGTGAAAGCTTTTATTAATCTCTTTTGAAAAATTTCCGAAGGCTTCTGGCGAAAGCTTACTAATGAAACTTTCAGGACGCTTGCAGTTATCTTTCATGAAAGATTGTATTAAACGTTAGCGGAATATTCTATGAAAGATAACACAAATCTTTTCAGTAAGCTTCCTGTAAGCCTTCGCAATCACCTAACCGATGAATCTTTCGGGAAGCTTTCAGTAATCTTTCTCACTATCTTACATGTAACCTTTCTGAATACATTCATGGAAGATTTGCTGAAAGGTTACTGTAAGATTGTAAAAATATTTCAAGGAATCTTGCTCGTAATTATTTAGTAACCTTTTTTCTAGATTACATTTAGCTAACTGTAAACTTTCATGAAATCTTCCAGTGGAATCTTCCTGTAAGGCTTTCTAGAAAGCTTACATTTACGGTGGTGAATATTCTTTCAGTAATCTTCCATTTTTATTCACATTAATCTTTCATTAAATCTTCCATTAAATCTTCCATTTATGTTTCGTGAAAGATTCATGAAAGCTTTTATTAACCTTTTTTGAAAGATTTAGGAAAGCATCTGGCGAAAGCTTACAAATAAATCTTTCGGGAAGCTTGCAGTTATCTTTCATGAAAGATTGTATTAAACGTTAGCGGAATATTCTATAAAAGATGACACAAATCTTTTCAGTAAGCTTCCTGTAAGCTTTCACGATTACCTAATCGATGAATCTTCCGGGAATATTACAGTAATCTTTCTCACTATCTAACAGGCTCATTCCATGCGCGTGTTGGTTTGCTTCGCGAGGCGAAGCCGAGCGAAGCAAAACACGCGCATATGATGAGCCTGTTTCGTGCCGAGGAACGTATACGATTTTCCTTCATGCCCGGCCGGAACTTTGCCACCCCAAAAAGTGATAAGACTCCATTTTTAATAAAAAAAAATTCGTCAAAAGTGAAGAGTCATCTGTTGCGTTATTTCGTTGTAGCGCGCATGCGCAAGCAATTACAGTATGCAGTTGAGTTCGGTAGAGAAAGAGAGAGAGGAAAAACCGAACATAGCAGCACACATAGCAGTTAACATAAGATACACAATAAATATATAAATGATAATTCAAATTTAAAAAACGTGAGAAATAATGAAATGTGTTTATAATACTTTTATATTACAATATTTTGTGTATGAAAACCTTTTAAAGAGCAAAAGAAAAAATTGTGAGTTAAAACAATTGTGTATGTTAGTAAAGATATAGTTCATTTTAATAAATATAAATGTATTAATATCAAATGCACAAAAACAAAACGTGTAAAGCAAAACGTGTAAAAACGTAAATTTAATTATTTTCTTTGTACAAAAACAATCATGAAGTGTTTAAAAGAGTGTCGTGAATTAAAAGAAACGTGTATGAAAAAGAATATCTATTTTAAACGAAAGTTATAATTCGTTATGATTTAAACTATTATATGTATATTAGTGTATTAATATTGAGTGTGTTTGTTTATCTAATAACTACAAGTATGATGTATGCATTTATCTATTTAATGCTGAGGTTAGACATTCGCGTATATATAGATATAGTTTAAGTATACAGCAGACAGCGAAGCGACTGAGAAGACGTACAGTTCGTAGCTGCGCGGTGCGTTCTGCGCACGTATGTAACGGAATAACACGAATGTATTCGGCCGGTTCCCTGCCGCATGAGGAACACTTTTAGGCAAAGTTTCGGCACGGGTATGAAGGAATAGTATATTACGTACCTGCGGGAGGAAACATCTTGTTCGGTCCATAGCACGCGTATAATAACGCCCGAGGCGTAGCCGAGGGTGTTAAACGCGTGCTAAGGGGTGAACAAGTATCCCCCGCAGGTGCGTATACTATTTTCCATCACCCGCGTCCCAGAAACAACACTTTTGTGTTTTTGTCGCAGGACCGAAAGTGCTGTTTCCGGGCCGCTGTGATGGAAAAATATTTTCATGGAAAAGTAAGACAACCGCCCAATAGAGCAAAAGGCAAGCAAACGATTCTTTTCTATAAAAAAATATGAAATTTTGATTATTTCTCGAATGAAGTCTGAAACGAAAAAACAGTTCAATCAAGTCAATCAAGTTCGATTGTTTTTCCGTTTCAGACTCCACTCGAAAAATAAACAAAATTTCATATTTTTTCATAGAAAAGAATCGTTTGCTTGTCTTTTGCTCTATTGGGCGCTTGTCTTACTTTTCTATGAAAATATTTTATTTGTTTATAATAACGAAAATTCAGATTAGACAAGGACAGAATGATACGGCCTCCTCTTAAAGGTTTTATCGAAAGATTAAAAGATTGCACTAAATATCTTGCTTTGAAATATTTCAGAAATATTTCTGAACCTATTTTTCGAAACATTTTACTAAAATATTTAAAAATATTTCACTGAAATTTTCTTGCTATGTGGAATGTGAAATATTATGAAAAGCTTTACAGAATCTTTCATAAAAAATTTTAATAAAAAATTTCAACAAAATTTTGAGTGGGCTTTAGAAGATAAATATAGTAAAATATTGTTGAAAATTTATGAAATATTTCAATAAGCCTTATTTTAAATATCTCGATAGTATTTCATTGAAATATTTCTTAAAAATCTAATAAGTTTCATCAATATTTTAGACGCTGATCCACTCATGGTCAATATGAAATATTACATAAAGCTTTACAAAATCTTTCATAAAAGAATCCAGTGAAATGTTTCAACAATATTTCAAGTCGACTCAGAGAAATCAAAAATTTCGCAAAGCAATATTCTGGAAATATCTACGGAATTTTCCAGGAAGCCTTATTTGAAAGTTCCTGACAATATTTCATTAAAACATTTCTGAAAAGTTTAATTAAATGTTTCATGAGTATTTCAGATTTTAATCCACTTATGGCCGATATGAAATATTCCATAAAACATTACAAAATCTTACACGAAAGATTTTAGTGAAATATTTAAACAATATTTTAAGTCGTCTTAGGGAGATTAAAAATCCTGCTAAGTAATATTGCTAAAATATTTATGAAATATTTTAAGAAGCCTTATTTGAGAGTTTCCAAAAATATTTCATTCGAACATTTCTGAATGGTTTAATAAAATGTTTTATTAATATTTCAGATTATGATCTTGTTATTGACGATGTTAAATATTACATAAAACGTTACAAATTTTTTCAAGAAAGATATCAGTAAAATGTTTCAACAATATTGCAAGTCGGCTTTAGGATATCGAAAATCTTGCTGAGTAAAATTGCTAAAATATTCATAAAATATTTTAGTAAGCCTTATTTAAAAGTTTCCAACAATATTTTATTGAAACATTTTTGAAAAGTTTGATAAAATATTTCATAAATATTTCAGATTTAGATCTACTTAGAGAGGATGTGAAATATATAATAAAGCTTTACAAAATCGTTCATGAAAGATTTTAGTGAAATCTTTTAACAATATTTCAATTAATATTTTATAAAATTTTTCAGTGAAAGAAATAAAAAGTACGTTGTCAATCTTGCTTTGAAATATTTATGAAATGTTTCAGAAAGCCTTATTTGAAAGTTTCCAAAAATATTTCATTGAAACATTTCTGAAAGGTTTAATAAAATATTTTATAAATATTTCAGATTATGATCTTCTTATGGTCAGTGTGAAATATTACATAAAACGTTCCAAAATTTTTCATGAAAGATTTCAGTAAAATGTTTTAACAATATTGCAAGCCGGCTTTGGGATATCAAAAATCTTGCTGAGTAATATTGCTAAAATATTTATAAAATATTTCAGGAAGCCTTATTCGAAAGTTTCCAACAATATTTCATTGAATCATTTCTGAAAAGTTTGATAAAATATTTTATAAATATTTCAGATTTAGATCTACTTATGGCCGATGTGAAATATATAATAAAACTTTACAAAATCGTTCATGAAAGATTTAAGTGGAATCTTCAACATTATTTTAATAAATAATTTATGAAAAGTTTATGAAATATTTATGTAAATTTTCATTGAAATAAATAAAAAGTTCATTGTAAATCTTGCTTTGAAATATTTATGAAATGTTTATGAAAGCTTGTACTTAAATTTTTCCATGAAATATTTCAAAATATTTCACCGGAATATTTCATGCTATGAGCGAAAGGACAAAAAATACAATACTTCACAACCAATCAAGTAACGACAGATCACCAAAAAGTTACAACACTTAAATCAAGAGTAAGTTTTGGCATAAATTAGGTTAAGAATTTCAGGTCTTAGACGGTGAACAAGATCAGAATAATAGAGTCGACATTTTACGTTTTAGTTGAAAGGAAATGGAAGATTAATTTATTAACAACTGAAGTTTGATTGATGTTTCTAATAAATTAACGGAAACAATTAAGACTGGTTTAACAAATAAAGAGAGTCCAATTAAACGTGATTATAAATTAACAACTCAAATGAAGTTAGAAGATTTCTTGGATTATTTTCTCTCAGAATAAAGAGCGTTAGATTTGCTGAATGTTATTTACAACTCAATTGATATAGATGACACCGTATCTGAAACAATGAAAGAAAAACATTAATATAAAATCAGAGTTATTTTAATTAATCGAACCAATAAATATCATTATGCTAGAGTCATGGCAATTAAAGATCTAATCGAACTTATAGACAAAATTAAGGAAATCAAGTTAAGTGAAGTAAATATAATCTCATCTAATATCAAAAGTCAATTACATATTGTACAGTATAATCCTAACGAAGAGACGGCAGCTGAATTTATTGACAGCTTTGAGGAAATAGTACGTAACTATAACGACCTACCTAATATAAAATGTATGCCTGCAGAAGATAAGAAAAATGTATTTTTTTAATGTTATTATGAGCAAAGTACCTCAAGTACAAGAGATAGATTTTATGGCTAAAAATTTGTTAGGAAAGGGTTTGTCTTGTGATAAATTAAAATTATTAGTAGAAAGTAGAAAAACAGAACGATCTTCGACGACAGCAATAATAGCAAGGACGAATAATTTATCACAAGTAAAGTATTATAAATGTGATTACTTTAGGCACTATGCTAGTAATTATACTCGTAAAAAAACAGAACAAAGTAAGTCTTTTTACTATAAGGAGTTCACGACAGACCAGATCACTGCGACTTGTCCAAAACGACTGGGTAACAAAAGACCAAAACACAAAAGATACGAGACTAAACCTCTAACGACAGTGAGAATGAGGACGTACGTAAAGGCTCGAAACTTAAAAATATTAATACACATGGTGATAAAAATCAAAAACGAGCGAGATTTAATAATAAACGAAGCTGAGGAACATATAGATATTTCAATCATGGTCAATTAAGGAATAGAAATAAATTAAAGCAATCGAAAGTCAAAAATAAAATAATGAAAAGGATACATACGATATCGAAAAAAAATAAAGAGATTAATGACCTTGTTAAGTGTATCCAACATAAATTATAATTCAAACGAAAGATCAGTGTTAGTTAGTTTTATTGCAGATAGGGGTGCGACGGAACACTCAACCAACTTTTTTTTTTTTTTTTTTTTTTTAAAAGATTAATATATAAAGAATATTGTCCTCTATATGATTAACCTTTTATATATGGTGAAGTCGAGGAAGTCCCCCGCCCGGCATCTGTTTAACACATTACATCAGGCTAGGACTGTCAGACCCACCATACCGAAAACTTTGACTACCGATGGATGGTCAGCCACTTTTGTAACCAACAATCAACCGATACCCAATGAGGTCGGGTTTTTTAAAGAGTCGCGATATAAATGGCACATACACTTATTTTCTTTCGAAAAAAAAGTTAGAGGTACCTGGCCAGGATTCGAACCCATGCCCTCCGCGTTGAAGGCAAGAGCTCTATCCATTACGCCACCGCGCTCTCACACTCAACCAACTAAAAATTAATTTTTAAAACATTTGAAGAAAAGTGCAATGAAACACAATGCGCAAATAAAAACAGCAGCACAAATCTCAAATCTGAGGGAGGAGAAAGCGTGTCTAACTTGTGTATTTACTTGGACAGTAAAATGATAGATATATTTGACCTTGTTTCCAATAAATCATTTTTGACAGAAATATGTAATCAGTCATATTGGTTGATTGAATTTGAATCAGATGGAACAGAAAATAATTCAAAACAAAGACAGGTTAATAGCATATGTAACGACAAGAAAAATGAATGAAGAACAGAATATTGGAGAAAATAATCAAGCCGACGAAAAAGAAGAAAATGAGATAGTCAAAAAAGAAACAATTTAGATTCTGAAAACACAATTGCTGACAGAATTATCTATAAGTCACATGAGATTGAAGTCAGTAAAGAATCTAATTGTAAACTTGAAAATACAAAAATAACAGAGGAAATAAATACAAATAACGCTATGTTGTGGCATGTCCGAATAGACCATGAATCAGTTGATTATTTAAGAAAGTTACAATTAAAATTTCCAACTATCAAAACTTTATAACAGGCTGTATTTAATGATACGCTGAAAGACTGTGAAATATAAATGATTGCAAAGTTTAACAAGTTGCCATTCAAGACAGTAAGGCATAGAGTGACTAAACCTTTGCAAACAATACATTTAGACACAATGTGTATCATAAGTCCAACTTCTTACCCAAAGAGGTATAGATATATTTCAGTCTTTATTGACGACTTCTCTAGATTAGCTATGGCATATCCAATGAGGACGAAAAATGAAACAGACTCCGATGTCTGGAGTCATTTGTCAGGAGTACAAGAAATTTATTTAGTAGAGATGCAAATGTGTGCTATTTAAGGGCAGATCAGGGCACTGAGAATACAGGTAGATATACTCAAGAAGTTTTGGAAAGATTGGATGCAGGAAATCAATTTGCTTGCACAAACACACCTCAGCACAATGGAGTAGCAGAAAGGTTTAATCAAACTGTACAAGAGAAGGTAAGAGCCCTTATGTATGATACTGGCTCTCCAGAAAACATGTGAAACTTGGCATTAAGTGCGTTAGTCTATGCTTATAACAGAACATCTCACACAACAAACAATATGGTGCCACCATTTCCAAAACTCAAGAACGATTATGAAATAGATTTGAACCAAATACAACGGTTTGGATGTTTTGCCTACGTGAAAGTGCAAAGGAGGGTTAGTCCAAAATTTCGTTTCATTTCAAAGACAGTTATTCTAGTAGGATACAAAGAGACTGGATTTATCTTATTGAAATCAGTAGAAAGGAAACTATGCGAAAGCAGAGATGTAAGATTCAACGAAAAATTAGTCTACAAGGACAGACATGCAATAACTGATATACAAGACTAAAAACCAATTGATGAATAGATAAATGAAGATACATGTCTTGTGAATTTTAAAAAAGAAGACAGAGAAAATGATACAGGAATACAACGATCGGCAGGAGAGGGAGTCAAAGGACCAGTTAGATAAAAGGAACAAAGACTGGAGGGAGGGTAGATAAAAAGATCAGTAGAACGACCGACAAAGGTTAAGAAAAATACTAAATATAAAGTACAAGAATCGGAGAGAGAGAAAACAAAACAACATTAAATTACCAATGGAAACACAAACAAGTACAGAAAATAAGATGGATGAAGAAACCCACGCTTTGTTAGTCGAGATAAATAGTAACCCGAGTACATACTTGGAAACCATGAAGTCAAAAGATAAACAAAAATAGACTTTAGCTAATAATGAAGAGTTAGAATCTATGTATAAGAATAATATATGGAAATAAGTTGACAGATCAACCAAAATGAATGACAGAAAAGGATCAACCATTATAGATTTAAGATGGGTAAAAGAAAGACAGAAGACAGTAAAATAAGATATAAATCCAGACTAGTAATTCGTGGTTTCAAAGACAGAAATGAATATGATCTGCAAAAAATATATGCATCGGTTTTACGTTTACCTTTAATCAGATCTATACTAGCAATGGCAAACAAACTGGATTTAGAAATATGTTAGATGGACGTGAAGATAGCTTTTCTAAATGATGGTATTTAAATAGTGTGATATATATGGAAAAAAAGAAGCGATGACTGTTTCTGAAAGGACCAAACAAAACAAAATTTGTAAATTGGAAATGGCTTAGTACTGAAAAAATTGTACTGAGCATCGAAACTTTATGCTCTGAGTTCATAATATAATAGTACCAATATTAGTCGCTAAAATTCAAGCTATAGTACTAATTAAAATTATATCGTCAATTTTTTTCAAATACTTTGGTACATAAATTAGATATATTAGATTCAGTACCTATTTTAACAGTACTTTTCTTCCTCCGTGTATGGAAACCAATTATGTGGCCAATAAGAAAAAAGACAGCATAAAAATAAAGGAAAAAGTAAGTAAAAAATTGATGACAGAAAGCAAATGTAATCAACCTTATTGTGAAGCAATTGGCATATTATTATATCCAGCCAATATAAGCAGGCTAGATATTGCCTATGCTGTTAATGTTCTATGCAAACATCAAATCAACCCCACTGACGATGACTTGCAGATGGTTAAAAGAGTATTTAGATACTTAAAAGGAATAAAAAACTTCGAACTTAGGTATAAAGGACAGGACAACTGTCACAAGTGGTGGAAAAGTAGGTGGTGGAACAAAGTTAAGATATATAACACAAATAAAGGAACACGATGTAAAAGAATGTGTAGAAAGAAGTCCGACAAATATCAGCTCGGTTCCTTCTAAACATTAGATAACTGACATATTCACAAAGCCACTAGCATTTGGACTGCATGAACGACTGTCAAAGTTAATACTGAACGACTGATAATACTGACAAACATTCAAAAACATGTATATTTACACTCGTTTTATTTTAATATTCCTTATTTTTTATGCATTACAGATCATAAATAAAACAACAAGCGACAAAGCAAACGGCGTCATCTTTAAAACAAGATTTAAAATATTAATATTCTATTTCTTTTATATATATTTCCATTTATATATTCTAATAAAAATTATTTATGTATAATATATAACGTTCAGCGTGGGAGAGAGTGTTAGAAATATAGACACGCTCAATCGTGTGTATGTAATGTGTGACCGTCGGTGGGATATGTTTGATGATCGTGAGACGCGTTAGTTTATTCCTTGGGTGACTGTAAGGCAGTGTATTATGCGTGTGTGTATTTTATAATAAATTATTCATTACAAATTAGTTACTTTCATTTTATTCGATTTAACTCTTGCAAATTTTAACATTTTACTAATAACCTAAATAAAAAAATGATCTTAGAATTTTTCAGAGGATTGAATAAAGATCTTAAAATTGATGCGGAGAAAAGCAATAATTTTAGAAATGAAATTATGTTGATTTTGAAGAACAATAAAAAGATAATAAAATCTATAACCTAAAAGACTAAATGATGAATGACATTGTCTTTAAAAACTCTCAATTTCTAAAAAACAATCCATATTTAATGATTTTAAAAGCTGACGAAGGTGGTTCTTTAGTTGTCATGAATAGATTTGATTACATTGATAAGGTGGAGAGTGGTCTAATTAATGAAAATTCATATGAAATAGTATGAGTTGATCGCCTTAAAAAATTAGAGATAAACACTGATATAGTTACTAATAAATTAAATAAGAACAATTTATTTAGTAACAATAAATGAATCTTTAACAATAAAAAGAATAAATGCAATTCATCTAGATGTTATGGTTTAACGAAAATCCATACCCAATCTTATAAGACTTATCACTTTATTAGTGAGTTTTCCCACGTATGGGTTGTCAAAATATTTTGCTGAATTTCTAAAAAAAAACTTACCGAGTTCTTCTACATAAGAAATAGTAATAAAATAAAAAATTTCGTTTAAAACTTTAATGTCTCAGAAAGTTCTTGCCTTGCTAGTTTTGATGTAGCAGTACTTTATAAGAATATATGATTCGAAGTTGTTAAAATTTTCTTTGAAAGATAATGGCATTATCTAAATCATAAGATTAAGTTGTCCTTTAATGAATTATGATATTACAAAGAATAGTACTGTTATTAAGTTTATTATGAATAATAATTAATTTGTAGGAAGTAGAAAAAACTCATTGATATAATCATCAACTACAAAACTTTATTATTACGAAAACGATGTTTCGGTCCTTGATAAATACAAAGGTTTTAGGCCATTTTTAAGTTAACTAAAAAACCAAAACTATATTGTAAAAACCATTCAAAAAATTATAAAGCTTAATTTTTGCACTCACTAGATCAATTTAAATTAAAAAGTATCACTACATAAAAATGTTTCTTTTGTCGATTCAGAGAATCATGTTAAAAATTTAAATCATCTCTCCGTCAGTAAATGTGAGTGAAAAGTTTTACAAAAACGATAGTGCCGGTAAGAGATTTAAACGTCACACATTCATACGTACAATACAAATCAAATACTACGCTGCATAGAATATTGTAGAGACATAAAAACAAAGAATAAATGTTAAAATAACGATATATAGTAACTTATAAACATATTAATATGGTATACCATAAGACGGAGGTAAAGCAGGCAGTGTGGGGCAAACCAAGCATTTTTTCATATATGATTTTCTAATTTTTCATGTACTCTTGTTCATGTATAATAATAATTTTTTTTAAATTATTAAAAGAAGTTCAAAAAATTATTATCATACATACATAAAAGTACATAAAAAATTTGAAAATAATATATAAAAAAATGATCACTTTACCCCACGCTGCCCGCCTTACCCCATTTTACGGCATATATATATATTTTGTCATTTTATTATTTAACCTTCGGTTCTATTTCTCTATAATATTCTGTACAGCGTGAGTGTAAAAAATTAAGCTTTCCAATTTTTTTTAATGGCTTTGACAAAGTTTTCGTTTTTTTCTAGTTAACTTAAAAAAGGCCTTAAGAGCAGGTCAGATTCGCTGTCCTTGTTTAATCAAGTTTTTTGTTATTGACTCAAGTATTAATCGATGTATCCGCAAATTGAAGGTTGAGCGCAATGGATATTATTATTATTAATATTTATGCATATGAGAAAAAAATTCTACCGCATTGTTTTCAAAAAAGTTAGGGAACGCAAAAATATTATAAACATAACTTTTTCCTTTAGCATTCCTTACTTTTCTCAAGAACAATGCGATAGAATTTTTTTATCTTATGCATAAATATTCATAATAATAATATCTGTTGCGCTCAACTTTCAATTTGTAGATACATTGATTAATACTGGTTGATGGTTATACCATTGAGTTTTGTCTACTTCTCACATTATATACCAACACGATCATTAAAAGCTTACATTTGAATAATTATTTTGTTTTTAATGATATTATAGACAGAAATTTAACAGTGAGTTGGAAAGTCCTATTAGCCCGATTTCAGCTGATATTATTATATATGATTTTATTAAAGATGGTTTCATAACATGATCTCAAGTTTTGGTTTGTAATGTTCCAATCTGTGTGCGTGCAGGAAAAATTGATTTTTCTCTATCCCTTAGGCAAAACTACGCGGTTCCGCCGAGCCTTTACACTAGAAAAAGTAGCACTTTTAGCTACAGTTGAAACGACTCACGCGCCTCCTGTCGGCGCCTTTCGTGTCTCACGTTAAAATATCTCTCGAGGAGAAACATAGACTCGACCTAACCAAAACTGTTGCTAAAAGCCGTAGGCTCGTGCTTATGATCGTATTCTGTCTTTGTCTCTCTCATAACAAAAAAAAAAGACAGACGATATGTACGTTGCGTTTATAAATTAAAACGGATTGTATTCTAATAAAATATGATTCTAAACTTTAAAATCTTATATTATAAATAGTGTAGTGTTATAAAAAGTGTACACACTCTTTTTTATCATTTTAACTCATATAAAAAAATAAAAGCTGCTTGTACGTGTGTTTTTATGTGTTTCTCTCTCTCTCTTTCTCTTTCATAAGAGAGGATTCTTATGCGCGTGTTTTTCATGTGTCTTTCTTTCTCTCGTGATTTAGGCTTGTACATGTGTTATTCTTTGCTACCACCGCCAGCCAGTTCAAGCTCGTTACACTCGCGTGACAAATGCTGGGCGGCAGCAAAGAACAACACATACACGCGCTTAAACAAAAAAAAGCAAATAATTGTTAATTTATGTAACGTGGTTTCGCCTAGGGATAGAGAAAAGCATTATTTCTTACACGAAGATTAAATGAAACGTCCGCACGTACATGTTTATGACGGTCGAGGCGTCGGCCGAGACACGTACGAGCGGAAGTTTCATTTTATCTCCTTGTAAGAAAATCTACTATAATTGTGTAGCATTTCCAAAATCATGACAGGAATATTCACTTTACTGTTGTTAAGCAAATCATTAATGCAATACAGTTTTTAGACATATCTTTTATTAAAAGAGTAGATGGTTTTATTATAACCAACTGTACACTAACACGAGCAGGAATGTATTATAATTATTTATCTCATTCACCAATTACACAAAAAATAGCTACAGTTTTTATGTTGGTAAATAAAATTATCAGATTATTCGAAAGCTCGTTTCATTTTAATAATTTGGACTATATTCCTTCAGTTTTATTAGCTAATAATTATCCGCATGCGTTTATGAGATACATGTGACTGTAAGAATGATTAAAATCAGTAACAAGACTATATTAAAATTATTAAGAAATCTAATTGTTGTTGTTTAATTCAGCTTTTTTGAAAAATAATAAGATAATGATTAAAAAGCGGCTCAAAAATATGGTTTAAACATAATATTTAAGTGCTGCGATAAGTCAAAATTTTCGAATAACATAGGAAAAGACCCAATTCTAAACTTCAAAAAATCAGGTATTGTTTACAAGAATAATTGTATTAACCGAGGAAAATTATACATAAGGAAATCTAGTACAACGCTAGAAAGTCAAATTGAGGAACATATAGCTAATTGTCAATATAAAAGAGCTATATCGGCTTTAGTTCAACAAGTCAAACACACAGGACCTAATTTTGATCTGAATATAACTAATGTTAAAAATTTAGATGATGAAAATTCTTATTTAAAAAATTATTAATCATAAGTTGATGTTTTTCTATTAATTTCAAAGATTTTTCTTCGTTTTTTCTACTTATTTGTCTCGTTTTATAGACTAGTAATAATAGATTTTCGTACTTTTGAAACAAATATTCGAGAGAAAGGTCTTTTCAATAGTAAAAATAATTTTTTACATTTTAAAATAGCAATATTAGTTAAATTTGCAAAAAAAATCGTTTTTCATGGCTGCAGTAACGTTTAAATCCATTTCCATGGATAAGTGATAGTTTTTCTTTAAAATTTTGATTATAAAAGGTTAACTTGAGTGGGAGCCGAATTTCCAAGAGTTTTTAAAGAATCAAAAGCTCTATAACGTACGAAAAAAGCTATTTTGTAACATTTTACCTTTAAAGTAGTTTAGCAAAAAAACCTATCTAATTTCCAGATGAACTACCATTTTTTCATGTTTTTAAGACCCTCGAGAACAATAAAATAAATATTTTTTGTGGAATTGCTCATATTATTAATATTTGTACATAACTTATTATAATATGTGAATTGAGTGTATGAGTATTGTTGTTTATTTCAATCTTAATTTGGCTTGTGTGTATAGTTACATGTGTTGGATTCTGATATAAATGCTTTAAGCAGTCTTTTCTAAGTTGTAAGAAGCGGTTGTATCATTTTAATTTCTGCTTGACTAATTATGTCTTACAATTTTTAATTAAAAATTATTAATGTATCATCATTTGCAAGTTGTTTGTATGAATAATAGTTATATTTATGAATATTTTTAAATGAAAAATTTTGTAATAATAAAGTTTATTGTTTGCAGTGACTTGAAAAGGGTTACTAACAATGTAACCAAAGAAGATATACGCTTATAGAAGGATACTTCTGGGTTAAATTATTCGTCCGAATCGCTGAGTAACACTTTAACATTGTTGGTATATCTATACATATGAAAAATTTGATATGTATAGATATAAAAATACATGGGATCTAGTGGCACCCTTAATAGCTGGGTAACTCATTTTTGGCAGAAATTTCCCATTTAAGAGTACGCTTCTATAAGCGTCTATATTTGTTGATGTAACTAAAGCGTCATTGACATTTTTATGACTAAATAAATGTTATTTAGATAGTATAGCCTCTTTATTAATTCTAGTATTAGTTTCATAAAATTGAATGATGTCAATGCCGCTTATATTCAAAATTCAAATTAATTGAGAACTTATATGCTATAGTAACCAACTATCAGAGGAAAATATTATAAAATTGGAGAAAAATTGTTATGATATAAAAAAAGTTTTAATTATATATCAAATTGTTTGTTTAATACTCGAAATAAATTGATTTTAGGTAGATATCGCCAGTCCGGCTTTTCCAAGAGGAACTGCATATTGGTGGTTTGGTTGTAGATCAGCTAGCAAAGAAACATTAGACAATATTCAGTGGTTATCAGGAATCAAAAAAAAAAATGCTACAATACGCGTAAACAAAGACAAAGGAAATCACAGTTCTATGTTAGATATTAATGATGAAATGGACTATGAAAACGTAAATAGTACTGTACTAGATGCTGTAATATAAGAATATATTGGAGAAAAATAAAAAACAAATCGATATCTGTATTGTAGTTAAATGTTCTTAAAATATGTATTTTTAAAAACAATATGAAAAATCTTCATATTTTGTATCGATAAAATGAGCTATGATTGAAAGTCTTAAACTTAATACGGCTTTAATTTGAGTTTCAAATAAGTTTATATTGCTATTTGATTGAAATATTTTAATTTACATATATTTTGAGCGATACATTAGTAATTCAAAATCGTAAGTAAAAATTAAACTTATTTTTTAAAGAAAAACATACAATAATTCAATATTGTGTACTGTTTATCATTTTTTCACGCTAATGTTATAAATATTCGACATAATCTACGACATAATTCTCTCTTTTTATATAACATCAATCTCTATTTTTCATAATTTCTCTCTTGTTCTTCCTCAATTTCTCTTTCTCTCTCTCCATCTCTCTCTCTCTCTCTCTCTCTCTCTCTCTCTCTTTCTCTCTATCTACCTACATAAGTAGCGACACGCACGCTTATCTGGATCTTACTTCACTTGTTATTAATTTTTTACTTATCACTCTGCCGAGTGAAAATATTTTTCAGGAAGTCGACCTTTGGGAGTCCTGAGGCTTAGGTTGTATTTGCGTTCTCGGTGTAGTTGCATTTTTTGGAATCTGGATGATTTTCTGATTCTGATGCACTGTCATCAACATCTATCGTTCTCTGACTGCTGCTTGCTGTTTGGTTGTTGCCGCTGACTGTGACCTGATGCTTTGCTCGGTTTGGTGCATTGTTAAGTGTCTTGAGTGTATTTAGTGTTACAGTGGCTTTATTTACTGAATTAATTTATGCTGCTACATTCCAACCTCAATTCTACTTGGCGGGAACTTATGGTATAAGGTAAATGCTGATTCGTGGTGCTAGAGGTTCCATCTCTTGGTTACCTCATTAACCTTATTGCTTAATCGTTAATTAGCCACATTAATGTGCTTTTCCACTTATAACATTATTATGAATACTTGTGCAAAATTTTAATCTGGATTATTATGTTGATTTTCCACTTACTGAAAGTTATTGTTTTACCAAGCTTCTGATGCGCTTACTTCATAGTATATATGTTATGCTGCTGCTCTACTTACGCATTTAAAGCTTCACACTACGGTTACTATTCCTACATGTACTTCAATTATTCTTTTTAGCTTCGAAGAATTTCTTATTTTATATAAATGGATACGCAACGAACCAATAATTTACTTACCGTATTGATAGACAAGATGGGTAAACTGGATAAACTAGACACTATGGAGTCTCTAATTACTAAATAGAGCAGCCCGCTTACTTTACTGTCTGATAAGCCTACTATACTTAAGACTAAGGTTAATGCGCTATCTTCTGCATTTGACAAACAAATCATAGCTAATGAGACAATGCTTAACCAGTTCTTTCAAGATCAGCAGGAGCTGAGGGCGTCTGTCAAAAAGGTACTTTCTGCTACTACTAAATCCGTTTCATCCAATTTTGACACAGTTATAAATATAGGTCAACTTAGATCTCTCTCACAACGATGCGATGCCTTGAGCGTGCAACAGCTTCGCCTTGAGCTAGCTTCTGATTTAGCGCTTGGAGGTCTTGTGTCAACGAAAGTTTCTAACGTCAAAGTTGGAGTATCTGCTGTCTTAGCTACATTCCCAATTAAGTACATTACTTCTGCCTGGCCCATGAGACATTATGTTCCTTGTACATCTATTGATGCTACTTTCATGTCGGCTGAAACTTTTTCTGAACTCAAGTCTCCACCTGCGTGGCTGCGTGATCACCGCATATCAACTGTACCATTTTTTATCACAATGAAGAGCCCTGCACTTGTACGTAAGGTAGCGGCTGCTAAAATTAGAATGGGGAGGTTTCATACCTCTCAGATTAAGGAGGATCTTCTTCTGGAGGTGGGGTGTGTCAACGCTCTTCCGTCTTTGCTTATCAACATCAACGAGTTTCTTTCTTTCTCACTACATCAGCTGAATTTGAAAGTTTTTGCGAAAGTCAAGGACGAGACGCATGATTTTCTCTCATTTGTGAGAAATGGTAAAATCTTTGTGAGAAGAAGGAAGGAGGATACTCCGCCGCACATTGCTTCTGATGAAGAATCTAGATGCTTCTTTAGAAAAGTTTATGTTGGCCAGCGACAGCCCAACATCTTAGCTTCTAAGACCAGGGTAAGTTCACTTTCGCTTCCACTTTTGTCCAACACTTCACACTCTATTAATTCTTCAAGTATCAATCATCATTTTTCAACAAGAGATGGTATGAGAGTCTGTCATTTTGATGCCAACTTTATCTGAGGGCACATTGAGATGGTTAGGCTCTTTTTGGCTTCTCGCCCCTATTTCCATATTATAGCTGTGACTGAGACCAAGCTGGGCTAGATTGTTGGTGACTCTCTGATTGCATTTAATGATTATTTTCTCTATAGACAGGGTCATAACACCAGGGAAGGTGGTGTCGCTTTGTACATTCATAGCACTGTTACCTCGCAGCGTCTTTGTTCTTTCTCTGGTAAATGGAATGGTAAGCCTGGTCTTACTGAGTATCTGTTTTGTGAAGTAAATTCACTGGAATTAGCTTCACCTATTTTCGTTAGTGTCGTGTACAGGCCTCCGCGTGCTCCTTTTTTGGCTAACACTGATCTTATTCCTGACTCAAGATCTCATATGCACAACTACAGCTCTAAGATCATCCTGGGTAATTTCAACACAAACATTTGACATAGTGTGCCGTACTACCCTTCTTAGAAAACTGTCTTCTTTTGACCTTTCGCACACTGTTTTTAGATGGATTGCCTCTTATTTGTCAGATAGACGACAGTATGTTATTGATTCTATTGGTTATTCATCTGATTTTGTTATACTAAGCGCAGCAGTTCCTCAGGGTTCTGTATTTGGACCACTTTTGTTCTTCGTCTACATTAATGACGTAGCTGCTAACTTACACCCAGATATACAGCACCTTAAATATACTGATGACTTGCAAGTTTACGTGCACTTTCTTATCTCTGAACTCAAAAGGAGGTTGGAACGTTTGCCGCTTAGTGGCGCTGCAGGTGAGAGAAAAATAAAACATATTTTTTATACACGGATTTACAATTTATTAAGACAATAATATACTTCTAATGTTGTCAATAACTCTTGCCATATATATGTAGAATAATTATCGATGTCAATCTTGTTTGAAAAGTCTAAAATATTTTTGCTAATGCTGCGCGTAATAGAGCTGATGGAAACATGTGTATTTTTCTTTAGTGCAACAGAGAAAGTTATACTAAAGAATGATGAATACATATGCTCACGCTGGCTCTATCTCACGCTGCATTTTTCGCTTTGCAACAATACTTTAGATTTTTCAAACAAAATTAGCATCAATAATCATTCTACATATATATGGCTAGAGTTATTGACAATATTAGAGATATATTATTGTTTCAGTAATTTGTAAATCGCTGTGTAAAAATTATTTTACATTTTTTTCTAACTTGACCGCAGCGCCCCCATGCGGCAAATAGTCCCAACCACCTCTTGATGCTTATACTTCTCTGATGAGTGGTTACGCCATTCTTATCTAAAATTGGGCTTCAACCAAGCGTTCAAAATTAAACGGAGAAAAAACTAAAGCTATAATTATTGGCTCTTATTTTTATATTAACATGCTGTCTTTATTGCTCATTGTCGCTGTTCCCTTAAATGGTACTGTGATAAAGTTTGAGTCTTCTGTACGTAGTCTGGGCGTTTGACTTGATAGCAAACGGAACTGCAGAGAACACGTTACACAAGTGTGTGACAGGTCATTTTCTCTGCTCTACAGGCTTAACTTTTTATAAAGAGTACTACGCTTACACTGCGTAAACATTACATAAAAACGTTGTTATTTCCACTGCTTGATTACTACTGTCTGGTTTACTGTGACCTCTCGGCTAAACTTGATCTCAAGCTTTAAAGGGTTATCAACTCTGGCGTATGTTACATTTTTGGAGTAAACAGGCCTGAGCATATCTCTGCTTATAGGTTCTCTTCAGGCTGGTTTTCAACTGTGAGTGGACGAAACTACTCTACTTCTATTTTTCTGTATAAAATGTTCTTATCCGGTACTCCATATTATCTGTATGTTTAGCATTTGAGGAACAAATGCTAAAAATGCTTTTCTCTCAAGGATCTCATAGGTCTGAGGCCTTTGACTATTCCATTCTCATTCACTGAATATCATCAAAGGTCATTCCTCGTCGCTTCATCGCGATTCTGGAATGATCTTCCTGCAACCTAGCGCAGCTCATCTTCACTTTCTGCTTTTAAAACATTATCGTTTGCTGACTACCTTGCCTTAGAGAGTGGATCTCTGCTTCATGCTAATTTATAAAACTGTTAATTTTCTGCATCATATTTAATTTCGTTTTTTACTTCACAATGTACCTGTTGAATTTAACTATATTTTTATGCATACGTTTTTTTTTTTCTTTTTGATTGTACAACATATTGTGCATACAATAAATTGATTATCTATCTATCTATCTATCTCTCTGTAAGTATTGGTACCAGCTTTCTCTTACGATTTTTGTTTCAATTTAATTTTAACACCTTTTATAACACATAAAATTTATTGGATTTTTTAATTTTTAACTTTTTTTTATACCCTTAGAATGGTGGAAAACTTATAAATTGAATAAATTTTACAATATGAAAGCTTAATTTGTAAACTACGAAATGTAGTCACCATAAGAAGCGGCCGTATAGTTCTGTCCTTGTCTAATCTAAATTTTCGTTATAATTACTAAACTAAATATTTTTATACAAAAGTAAGGACAGAGCCCAATAGATGTAAGGATGATCAGACGATTCTATTTTATGAAAAAATATAAAATTTTTATTAGTTTCCGAGTGAAATCTGAAACAGAAAAAAAGTTGAATTACTTCAATCAAATTTAACTCTTTTTCCGTTTCAGACTTCACTCGAAAACTAATGAAAATTTTATATTTTTTCATAAAATAGAATCGTCTGCTCATCCTTGAATCTGTTGGGCTCTGCCCTTAATTTTGTATACTAATATTTAATTTAGTCATAATAACGAAAATTTAGATGAGACAAGAACAGAACTATACGGCCTCCTCTTAATACTGATTCTATTTAAACGACCTGCTAAAATTTTTAATTTTAAATCCTTGCATACTTCTTATTGCAAGGCAACTTTTTCAGGGTTATTAACATTAAATGCAGCAGCTTGGTAGTTTTAATAGTTAATTAAAAAAGTATTGTGATTTTAAGGTTGTTCAATACTAATTTTTTGAAGTTGAAAACATTGTTGTTTTTAGTAGATTAATCTTAAACTACATTTTGTATATTGCTAAAAATGTCAGTATAAAAAGAAATTTCTCATCATCAATCGACTACAGATATGATTTACTATTAGACCCTGTTTAATTTGGCATATATATTGCTATTTTACGCACTGTGAGCAACGAGGACATAATTTGATTATTATTTGTTCTTAAAATATATGTTAAATTCTTAATATATAGTGTTTTTCTGTAATTTCTCCTGTTATCAAGATAAATTCTTTAGTATGTGCCTACTGTCAACCAATAGAGTCAGTAAGTGCTAATAAGCCTTCACGTAAAATAACACAGGCCCACAAAAAAAAGTTGTCTGTGCTGGAAATGAGGTCACATTTTTCTTGCGTATTTTTTCTCGCTGGGTAACAATATGCAATAAAAAATGGTGTTTTCTTAGTTGGTTTCCGAGAAATCCCGGAAAAACCCGGAAAATCCACGGTTTTCTCAGATTAACTCATCGAGAAACATAAATTTGCTCTGAAAGTAGAGTCAGACTACATTTTTTTTGTATTTTTTTTCGCTGAGTAGGAACATGCGATAAAAAATGGTAATTTCTTGGTTGGTTTTCAGGAAATTTCAGAAAAACTCGGGAAACTCACAGTTTTCTCAGACTAATTCATCGAGAAACATGAATATTTTGTGACATAGTTGTAATTATGTATTGTAGTAATGTAATTCAATTCTGAAATTGAATGTATGAATAAGCCACTAGAGCTATTGTTTAATAGCTATAAAGTAACCAGTTGTAAGATAGTGCAAGCAGCTATAGGTATAAAAGAAAAACAGTTGATTATAAACTGGTATAGGTATATTTTAGTACCTTAAGAAACCTGCTACCAAGGAGTGAACTAGCTACGATGACAACTGCCCTGAAAATGGGATGTGTAGAATGATTCGTTTGACTCAGTCATCCTTCTGCAGGAGCGCTAGGATGTGAGAATAATGCCGTAGTGTATCCAACGACCAGTCAACATGATCCTTGTCAAAGTTGGAAAGCCCTCATACTTATGCCTAGAGAGGTATGAGGGTTATAACCTCCAGGACGGCGGACTCACCTGCGATCGGAACAGGAATCCTAGTGTGCGGGGTTAGCGTAATTCTATGAACACTGAAAATTCTAATTTGAATCTTCCTGGGACTTTTTATGGTCATAAATTTTCCGGAAACCCAAATCAATTTTGTTTTATATGTACAAATTATGTAGGGGAAAGTACAACTAGAAACGTAACAGATCGCATAAGGGTTTTATATAGAGGATGTTTTGATAAGGAACTTTCATAATAAAGCCAAAATTGGGCTCCAAATGTAATTTGTGGCTCTTGCTACAATATGATCACTCGTTTTAAACCACATAAAAACAAACACGTATTAAAGTTCACAATACCAGCAGTATGGACAAGCAACTGAATGAAAGTGATTGCGATTTCTGCAATACAAACGTTAAAAATTTGAATCTTAAAAGACAAAATAAAATTGTCTATGTTTCTGTAAAAAGTGTTCAGCAACCGGAAAGGAGATTGATGGAAAATTTATAAGATGAAGACTCTTAGCATAGTTCCACAAGGGGACTAGGTGCCATAGAAGTTGTTACAAGTTCAGAAGATGAAAGAGAAACAGATAAGGATCGAAAAAAATTAAATGATAGAGATGCTGATGATTGCAATAGAGAGGAGAAAGAAGATGCAGCTGACAAAGCATCAGATGACAGTATTTTTAGTGAATCTGATGAGACTGAAGAGGCAGATCATACGGGAAGTGCAGAGGAACACGTTCCTGACAGTCATGATCGGACCCTCAAAAAATTTGATGAAAAACATTTGAGTGATCTATTCAGAAGATGATGTTTATCAAAGGAGGCATCGGAATTATTTGCTTCTGAATTAAAAGCAAGAAACATGATAACGAAAGGTACTTAAGTCTCGGTGTATCGCAACCGAGAGGAAAGTTTTCGAAAGTATTTCACAAAAGAAGATAACTTGCTATACTGTACAGATGTGAAGGGTCTTATCGAAGAGTTCAAACCAAACCTGTATAAACTGAGGGACTGGAGGTTATTTATCGATTCATCGCAGCGCAGTCTGAAGGCAGTCCTCCTTCATAATACAAGCAAGTATGCCCCAATACCACTGGCTCATTGAACTGTATTAAAAGAAGAGTGCTCCAACCTTGAAACGGTTTTAATAAAAATAAAGTACAAAGAACATGAATGGCAAATTTGTGGAAACTTCAAGATTTTGTCTATGTTGCTAGGTCAGCAATCTGGATTTACAAAATACCCATGTTATTTATGCATGTTTGATAGTAGAGATAGACAAAATCCCTATACACAAAAACGTCTTTTAATTTGGAGAAAATATTATAGTAAAAACACCGCTTTTCGATCCTTCTAAAATTCTGATTCCTCTCTTGCATATCAAGCTTGGCTAAATAAAACAATTTGTGAAAGCTTTAGATCAAGACGAACCATGGTTTATATATTGAGGTCAGAAATTCAGAAATAAATTTGATGCTGAATTGAGGGAAGGTACATTCGATCGACGTTTACGGATGAATTCGTCGAACACATGAATGATGAATAGAAAGCAGCTTGGTTGAGCTACAAAGATGTATCAACAAAATTCTTAGGAAACACGAAGAATGCAGAATATAAGAATATTGTAGCAAATATGGTAGAAAACTACAGAACTTTAGAATGTCTCATGAATTTAAAACTACATTTTCTCGATTCTCACATCGATAAGTTCCCAGAAAATAATGGAGATTTTAGTTTAAGGCGAAGAAAACGATTTCATCAGGATATAAAGGAATTTGAACGGAGTTTTCAAGGGTAATGGGGTATGAACATACAAAGACATCCGTTACACAGATCATTCGATGACAAAGGTATACGTAAGCAAACAAAAATTGTAAGTCTCTAAAAAAAGGCTGTGTATAAACATCTATAAAAGCAGAATGAATTTTGAGTTGGTTATTGCTGATTTTTTTAATGGAAAATAACGGCCAACCTCCTATTTGAATGAAAAATTCGTGATAATAAAAAAAAAAGAAACATAAGGAAAGTATAGTCAGATCATGATCTCAGACAAACATGTTTTTTTCCCAACCTAATTATGGAACAATCGTAATTTATAAGATATATCCGACTTTTCTTGGTATATAACCTAAAATGTATCAATATTGATATAATATTTTATTGCAACGTTTTGGAAATAACATAAATCTTTAATGAAACGTTTATGAAAGTTTTAAAATTTATTTCAGGAAACATTATTTAATATTATAACGCATTACACTTATACATTAATTGCATATCCACCTATGGCTAAATCGTAACCTTTTTGTTGCCAAGTTGAGTTAGTACATTTTAATGGGCTAAATCGAGTTGGTACTTTTTTCAGCGCTTGTCTGAGTTCTGACCTTTCTCTTCTCACCCGGGGACCTATAAATCGGGTGCGTATGTGAGTATTAATATCTAGCAGTTGATGCCATATGTGTACATATGTGTACGGAGGTGTACGTCTTTGAATATCAAGACGTACACGAACACTGACACATCATGTCTCCCAATAAAGTGTTTTATTCTTAAATACATTCTTTGCACTAGTGTTGAAAAATTGCAGCCTTCACCGTGGCTTAGCTCCTAGTGCGCCGTGGAAAACCAATGGTGAGTATGGCTTTTCTATCACTACGTGTTTCTGTTTTAAGTTAGGTTGCCTTCATCTATGTCTTTCTCTATAGGTAAGTCGTCTGCTCACGATCACTCGCGCTTTCCTGAAAACAGAAGAAAAGAAACAAACAAGAGTTATTAGTTTATTTAATCGAATCATCGGTCTCGTGAATGCATCTTGGCATAAATCTTTCCTTCTTGTTCTCGTGAATATATTCTTTATTGAGAGGTAATAAATGCATCACAATATATATATATATATATATATATATATATATATATATATATATATATATATATATATATATATATATATTGTGACAACCTTGGGGATTAGGAGGTTGCACTAAGTTTTAAAATAAGATAAAATGCGGATTCCAATCAGTTAAATGAAAAAGAAGCTTTATTTTAATAGTTACGCACTTATAGTACGTGCGCTCAAAATGGACGCCAGCCGCATATAGCGTACGCGACGCTGCTTGCACAAGCTGGGGGACTATCGGCACGACAAAAATTAGATAGTAATAAAAACACACGCAAAAAGGGCACGAACACAGAAAAAAAGAGTTGGAATAGCACGAAGAAAAAATACGCAATAGAACGCGCACGCGATCGCCCGGCACACACGTCACGAAAAAAAAGGAAAGAAATTATATTATTTTAATTAGCAATCGTACACTCGCAACAACACGAGGCTTTTCTAAGCATAATAAAATAAATTATAGAATAGTGAATTCATCTATTTTCGCTCACTCAAGCTCACGATATTCGTAGCACACAAAAATTAATACGCAATATCGCAAGTCGAAACGCTATTTACTACACGCTGACGACAGAAGGAATAATGCAATGGCATTCCCTTCTTGTCCCTGCTCAGCTTCGATTCTCTTGCTGTACGCTGCGCGCACTGCAAGAGAGAGACAAACGATTCTTAACGGACCCAAGCTCAGCTACTCGAGTCAAGCTGCTTGCTATCTATATGAGTGCCCAGTATACGTGCTATAGATATTCGCACGTGTGTGCCAATGATTTTGGGTTATAATTTTAAATATTTGACTTGCGTGATTTGATTTCCGTCTTGCCGGTAGTTGAATGCTCCCTTCTGTCGTCTATATGCACCACAAATACATACACAAGTAAAATGGCCAATCTGCTATGTTACAATATATATATATATATATACATATATATATCTATATATGGGACGATTCATGTCAACTCGACTGACAAAAAAATAGAATTTGCTGAAAATCCGTGAAGAGGTTCCATTTGATACTCAAAATATACAAAAATTTTTAGAGGCATAGGTCAAAGGGATTACGGGTAATAAGTAATAGAATATTGTGATTTTTCAAAATTTTTTCTTAAATTACCAACGTAATTATTTTTTTCCTCAGAAACTAAGGATTTTAGAGATTCACTTATAAATATATTTATTATTGCAAATGATGAGTAGAATCTAAACAAATTTTTTTAAATCTCAGAATTTCTGTCTTCTGATTGGTTCATTTTGTACTTTCATGTAATTTTGAATTTCTAGTGTTCGGCGAGGTTGATTTCATTCAGGTTGCACTATGTTATGTCTTTTCATAATATCTTGAAGTGAGCTTTGTCTCATCTTAGGCATAGGACTGAGAGAAGAGCTATAGAACTTTGAATATTAAAAAATAAAATAGAATTTTCAATTTAAAACATATATACTGTGGATTTGGTTCTTCGATTATAGATAATCCAATATACGAACAAATGAATTTTAAATATCTTAAAAGAGATCTATTTCTTAATGATTCAATTATTAATTTAGAATCTGAATTGAATAATCGACTGTTTATTATTTAGACATTATCATTCTTAATTACTTTATACTATTAGTCATTGCTATCTGTTTATTTTTAATTATAGTATAATTAATGACAAAAATAATAATAATCATCACTAAATAACATTCTTCTAAAAGAATAAGACTTTTGATATTCTTATTTTGAGTAATGATTGTAGAAATAGAACTAATCATCGCTCTATCATATTTTCATTTATTATAATTATTTTTTTTTAAGTTGAAAAGTATTTAAAAATCAAAATGTCACTAGAATGGAAATAAAATGAAAAAGTACTTGTCAACAGTTTGACAATTCATGGATAAAAAATTTTTTCATTTTGTAATATTTTATAATGAATAAATTTTATGCATCTTGAATTTATTTAATTAAATTTCTTTTATTTCCAGATATATGATATAAATATTAATTTCCAAATATATTTTTGAATTTTCTCAATTCATAGTCTATTTGCAAAATTAAAATGTCACTAGAATGAGGATGAAATCAAAAAATACTTGCCAAAAGTTCCATAATCTATAAATAAAACATTCTTTGAATTCGTAATAAATTTTTATATTAAATCAATTTCATGCCTATAGAATTTATTTTACTTCATTTCTTCTACTTCTAGATATATGATATGAATATTAATTCTAAATATATAATGTGTATTAAAATAATTTTTCAACACATATTTAAAATCATTATAATAACAATTTATTGAAACACATCAATATGTTTTGGTTACGAGTGTATTTTGAGGATGTCTACATAATGAACAGTTAATATTTTAATTCAGATTCTAAATTAATACTTAAATCATTAAGAAATAGATCTCTTATAATATATTTAAAAATCATTTGTTCGTATATTGGATTATCTATAATCGAAGAACCAAATCCACAGTATATATGGGTAATTCTTTCATACTTTTAAAAATCATGTTACTGCGTCATTTCTCCTAAATATGAGATAGCACATCTTGTTAGCAAATGTTCACTGATTTATTGAGTTATTAGAAACTAATTTTGTTATATTTTTAATGATAATTAGACGTGTCATTTTATGGCGGATGGGGAAGAGGGGTTTTTTTTTTTAAATTTAAATGTTACCAGGCCATGTAAAATGATAAATTACCGCTATAAAAAAAATGACTACTGCTTTTTTTATTTGAAATTCACACCAAAGCTTTATCTATACACATACTTTTGGAAAATCAAGAGCATGGGTGTGTGCCTGTTAACAAAAGTACTTTCTGAAAGGTTATTAAAATGTTACCAAAAATTTATATATTTTACTTTTTTCTGGAAAATACGATGCTGTAAAAAAGACTATTCAGCGGTGACATTTTAAACTACATCAAAAGGTAATATTTAGAATCACAAAGAGAAATTTTTTATTAGGAACGTGTGCCTAGTGTAGATAAAGTTCTTTGTTCGTTTGAAATTATACTTAAAAAACGTGACTCACTTTTGAAAATAGGTTTTTATCCACTAATATGAAAACCTAAGCTTTGATTCATCTTTTCTCTGTTGTGAACTTTGTAATTTACTATTTTATAATACTCAATGTAATCTTTAAGTTGCTTTTGAAGTATTATTTGGAGTATTCTGGAAATCATTGAATTTTTCCCGGCTATTAAATTTTCCAAATTTACATCGATTACCTAGTTTCAATCAATGTTTTAATTCTAAAGAGTTTAAACTTTAAAAAGCTCAGTTTTAGTATGTATTTAAGAGCTTACACCTAGAACGTTGAGTTGAATCATCACTGAAATTTCTAGATTTTAAATTAAAAATTTTTAGATTTAATGTTTATTAAATAAACTAAAATATTTGGTTAAAAGGAATATAAGTATTTTTATTCGAAAACATAAACTACACAAATCTATGTCAAATTTCATACCCTAAGATTGACAATTTTAGCAAAAATAAATTGATATTCCACTCACTTATGATTTGTAATCAGGAATCCCAAAAGCCATTGGGTAACTAATATCACTCAATTTTAATACCCGAATCGCCAAAAATGAATTTTCCAAAAAAAATTGCCATTTCTGGCATATTTTATTTATTACAAAAAATTTTGTAATTATTAATGTAAATTGCGAATTTAAATATTTTCTGTAACATATTAAACATGTAAAAATGAAAAAGCTCAATGGAAAATGATCTATTATAGCCCAAAATACTTAAAAAACTGATCTGAGATAGGTAAAATATTATACCTGGGTGTGATAATAATGAATATATTTAAATGTCTTATATTAAAAAAAGCTATCTTCAAAAGTGAGTAATGCGATTTTTTCTTTTATTATCATTTTAATATATCAACATTTAAAAAAAATAAATTTGATACATGTGTCTTCAATTTTTTTTAATTTATTGAAAGTAAGTTTTAACACTATGAAAAATTTACTCGAAAATCTGTCTTTTGATGTTTGTTAAAAAGACTACCCTTAAAAGTGAGTAACACGATTTTTTTCTTTCATTATAATACGTCAACATTCAGAGAAAATTAGTTTTACACGTGTGCCTGTATTTTTTTTTTTTTTAATTTGTTGCAGGTGAAATTTTAACATTATGAAAGATTTACCCATATGTTTTAAATTGAAAATTCTATTTTATTTTTTAATATTCAAAGTTCTATAGCTCTTCTCACAGTTCTATGCCTAAGATAAGACAAAGCTCACTTCAAGATATTATAAAAAGACATAACATAGTGCAACCTGAGTGAAATCAACCTGGCCGAACACTAGAAATTCAAAATTACATGAAAGTACAAAATGAACCAATCAGAAGACAGCGATTCTGAGATTTAAAAAAATTTGTTTAGATTCTACTCATCATTTGCAACAATAAATATATTCATAAGTGAATCTCTAAAATCCTTAGTTTCTGAGGAAAAAAATAATAAAGTTGGTAATTTCACAAAAAAATTTGAAAAATCACAATATTCTATTACTTATTACTCGTAATCCCTTTGACCAATGCCTCTAAAAATTCTATTTTTTTGTCAGTTGAGTTGACATGAAACGTCCTATATATATATATATTGTAACAGCTCATATTAATTTTAGATATAATTATTGAATTCAACATGAATATGTCATAAATAAGTCTATATCCTTCTTAAAAAAATGATGAGCCGCCATGTTGAAGCATCTAAAGATCGAATCCTGATTGGTCGATATAGAATAGGCGCCAAAAATTAAATTTTAAAGGGTTTAGATTTTTTAAATAAATAAAAATTAATTTCTAGGCATTGTTTTTTAAATATAATAGAAGTAACTCAATTAAAATAGAATAAGAATATTTTATTTTAAACCAAGCAATATTATTTATGTATATAACCAATGTATAGTTTAATGATAAAATATATAACTATGAGCACAAGCAAGGTGACTACCTTTTATTTAAAAATTCCAGTAAAATTGTAAAGACATCAAATAATATAACAATTCAGATAAGTAATTTATTCCTTTATTGCATAAGTATTGCTTAATGCAGGTACAATATGTATATATTTTTAATTGTTTTTCATTTAAAAATAAGTATAGTAACAGCAATTAATGAAGGTTTGAGGTTATGAAGGTTTGAGGTTATGAAAGTTTTATTATTCTATATTTCTATTACTCAAATTAAAAATCATCAAAGTACCAAAAAAAGTAATATATTTAACTAATGTTTTAAAGATAAATTTATGCACATTTGAATAAAAAAAATAAGGTTAGAATGAATCAAGATCAAAATTTACTGATAACAATGGATGATACAATTGACGAACAAACTGTATGTCTATTTTTAATGAAAATTTAAAGAATCTACTTATACGAGTGTGCTATTTCATAATATACAATACTATTTAGTTAAACTTATTATATTAAATATTAATACATAAATAAATAGAAGTATAAAATGTGTGTTTTCAGTAAATGTAGTTTGAAAATAATTTGCACACTGATAAAAGTATGACTACGATAGGCAGCTTTGTTATAGATTAACATATAAAATTTGTATTACAGTTGACGAACAAGCTATATGTCTATTTTTAATGAAAATTTGAATAATTTACTTATTCATTTTATATAAGTGTGCTATTTTATGATATACGATGAATTAATATTTAATATAATGTATTTAACTGAATAGTTTGCTTATACGAGTGAGTTATTTTATTATATACATTACTATTTAACTAAATATTAATACATGAAATTGAAAAATGGAAAAACAATTTATGTTTTAATGAATAAAGCTTAAAAATAATTAACATGCTGATAAAATTATAACTATAGTAAGCATCCTTTTTATATATTTGTATATATAAAATTTGCATTACAGTTGACAAACAAGCCATATGACTATATTTTCAATAAAAATTTGAATATTTACTAATATAGGTGTGTTATATTTTATAATATAAAATGAATTAATATTTAATATAATATATTTAACTGATTAGTTTACTTATACATATGGGTTATTTTATAATATACAGACATAAGCTGAAATAACTTGGGCGCCTATGCACTTTCTACTCAACTGTAGTTATTTGAGCTATCAGACCTGAGTTTCAGTCTGAAAAAAAATCCGATTTAAATGTAATTGATAATTTTTTGTTATTATAATATTAACTAATAAAACTTCTTTTTAGCTTAAATATACATTAAATAAAAAAGTTTGATCCATGAATAGTTTTAAAAACCCTTATCTGATGCTTAAAATCCTTTTGATTAGTTAAAAACTTGATTTTGTTTATTTAATAACACTATTTAAAATGATATAATGTTGTATGTGTATCATGTCTTAAGATTTATGAGTCATAAATATATTTTAATACACTTATACTTTCTCATAAAGAAAACATTGTATCAATAAAAAAATTTGTTCTATTTTTTTATTAATTTGTACATATTCAGACTCGTGGAAAAAAGTGGTTTCCACCCTGTTAAAAAAAATCAGGCGAGAAATCACCTGATTTCTTAGGTGATTTATCATGCCAAAATCTCATGTAATGATCTCTCACCTGATTTTTTTTGTAGGGCAGAAAATGTCTGTATGTATGTGTGTGTGTATGTACTCATTACGTCAATTAGATCTCGAAAAGTACTCGACAGATTTCCTTCAAATTTTGCATACAATTTATTTTTTTGTCTAACTGGTACGGAAGCTATTGAAAACTGGTTTTCTTGGCATAGTTTTGATTTTAGAACAATTTAAAACATTTTTTTTCAATTTTAATTTTTAATTTTTTTTTGTATTTTACTTTAAGTACTCGATGGATTTGCTCTAAAATTTGCTTGGAAATTATTTGCGACTACCAAAAGAAAAACTTCTGAAAACTGATGGGTGGGGCTCGAACATTAGAATGTTTTTTATTTAATTAACATTTATTTAGAAGTTCATATAAATTATGTGCATATCAAGACTGTTCATTTATTCATTTTAGAATTTTCGTATTTTCAGCGACTGAAGTAACGAAAATAACTAATGCGAGTAAAGCATTTTAGAATATTCATTTTATCGAAATAAGAAGTAGCAAAATAAATGTACGTCTAAATTTAGAATAAATTATATCAAGATTTCGAAAGAACTCTAAATATTTTAATCGAATAATTTGAGATTATCACTACTGCTTTTTGAAATCATGAAAATTCATTATTACTTTATTCTAAATTATGGAATACGCTATTCGTAATTGTGGCACTCTAAATAAATATTCATTAAATAAAAAACATTCTAATGTTCGAGCCCCACCCAAACTGATTTTCTTAGCGTGGTTTTAATTTTAGATAATTTTGTAAAATTTGAAAAAAAAAATTCATTTTTCTTTTATTTTACGTAAATTACTCTATAGATTTGCCCCAAAATTCGCATGCAAGTTATCCGCTATTGTCAGAAGAAAAAAATTTTTAAAAACTAATTTTCTTAGCGCAGTTTTAATTTTAGAGCATTTTAAAAATTTTGAAAAAATTTTTATTTGAAACCACTTTTTTTGACTCCCGGAGTCTAAATATGTACAAATTAACGAAAAAATAGAAAAAATTTTTTCACCGATACAATAATTTTTCTTTGAGAAAGCAAAATGAAATCAAAATACTCTAACACAATGAGCTCTATGAGAAAGCATTACACCAAAGCACTTGGCAGCGTTTTTTGTAAATGCTTAAGTTCAAATAAATGTAATAGATATATTTATTATTACCTATAATGCGGTTATGAAGTAGCTAAGTAAAGTCATTTATTTAATAGTCATTAAATATATAAAGATGAAAAAGATGCTTTTGTAATTTTAAATAATGAGGGATTTTTAAACTCTTATTACCAATAATAGTATTTAAAAATTTAATTTACTGCAATATTTAATTTAATTTAATGCTATCCAAACTAAAGATGTAACGCATATAATAATTAGTGAAAACAATTTTATATGAATGAGTTGAAACAAAATTTAATGCAAGTAAAAAATAAAATGTTTTTTTGTGAAAAACTTTTTGATTCTTTATTGCAAAATTTATATTATTTTCATACATTATTTTAAAACTCGGAAATTGATAGTGATGAAAATCAATAATGAATCAGATGAAATGTTTCTTCTAGAATATTTAAATTCTTTTAATCCTTGCAGTGAATTACATTTGAGAGAAAAATTTATTGTAATGCTTATAAGAAATATAAGTATTAATAAAGGTTCATGCAATAGTGCGAGATTGCAAATTTTAGAATTTTCTAATCATTTATTAAAATGTAAAATTTTGACGGGTGGTATAAGATAATATTTTTCCAAACCGTAGTAGATTATATTGTGAAAATGAATATTCCTTTTACATTTAAAAGAACGTAATTTTCATGTGAATTATCTTTTGCTATGACGATTAGTAAATTACGTGGACAAACGTTTGATAATATAATTATTGTTTTAAGGAACTGAACACGGTTAAAAACAATTGTGTAGTCTGTTAACTTTTATTTTCTGTTACTAAATTGTCTGTTAAAGTAACAAACAAGGATGTGACGATTTAACAGACTTTATGTCAGTTGATTCTGAAAATGTCCGTAACAAACGACTAAAATAGATAGTCCAGGGGCAAACTATATAAGTCTTGGTCGATCGAGGTCCTCAATTCTACCCAGGTTTTTTAATGTATTTTTGACCTGCTGAATCCGAATTTTTTGGGTAGAATGTCTGAAAATGGCGCATTTAATAATTATTAACAATTTTCATAAACAAATTATAAAAATGCACTTAAAAAAAAATTTTATCATATTTTTTTAGTTCATTTTGAGTAAAAAAGGTTCTCATGAACATATTGCTAAAATGCACCGAATCGGCAGAAAACAAATTGCAAAGTTTGAAAAACGCGATTTTTTATAAATACGGTCGCTAACTACTGTAATCTTCAAGTTTATATTTTAACCAATAATTTAAGCTATTGTGAGTTAAAATAAAATCAGTAGAAGCTGAGCTATAGGCTGTCAAAGTTTTGAAAAATCGCGTTTTTTCAAACTGCGATTTTTTTTTGCCGATTCAGTTCATTTTAGCAATATGTTCATGAGAACCTTTTTTACTCAAAATGACCTAAAAAATATTATAATTTTTTTTTTTTCGAAAAAACGTATTATTATAATTTGTTTATAAAAATTGTTAATAATTATTAAAATTATATCATTGTAAATGTCACGAAAGCTATTCATTAGACAACGAATATCATATTATAAACGAATATAATATTGTATAAGATATAATAAAAAACGTTCTTTCTAATATTTCTTGAGTTCTTGTACATTTATTAATTTAAGGAGTCTCATATGTCAGCTATAGTTTGTTGTTCATAAAAATTAAAAGTTTAAAGAACTCTTCAAAATTTTGATAAAAATTAATTTATACCTAGAAAAAAATTTCTGCAAATTTTCAAGTAGTCTTATCAACTAATTTTTTTATATGTGCTCACTCGAAGTCCGCGTGTTTTGTATCTCATAGTAGTAAAAAGATAAACTTTGAGTGAGCATAAATAATAAAATCAGTCGATAAGTCTAACTAAAAATTTGCAGAGATTTTTTTCCAGGTATAAATTAATGTTTTTCAAAATATTGAAGAATTTTTTAAATTTTTGATTATTATGAACAACAAACTATAGCAAACTATAGCTAGCACATGAGACTCCTTAAACGTGAATTTAAAAAAATAAAACTATATATAAAACGTGTATGTATGTGTACGGAAAACAAGACCAAAAAAAGTTTTAGTACATAGACAATGTCTGTAATTTATAAGTAAATTTTAACAGATATTTGTTTGTTAAATCCTTTAAAGACATTTTGTTTGTTAAAGTAACACACATTTTTGTCTATTAACTGGTTTTAACAGACTTTATCTTTGATATTTCTAACTGTGAATAAACTAATAGCAGCAGTTGTTTCAATTTTTCTTTATTTCTATAAGAGAGAAAACGACTTTTCTCCTCTATTTTTTAGAGAGGCCACTTCAGGTGCTAAAACATAAAATTTAATAACAACTGATAACAGTTTCTTAATGATTAAAAATTTCTAAATTCATCAACAATACATTAAAAAAACATCACCTAAAACAATACATTTTAGGCGTAACAATAAAAATAAAAATGAAACTTACAAGTATTAAACATGTGGTATTACATAACTATTTTTGTTTTATAAAAATGTATAATAATAGATATTTCTATTAATAATAAAAATTTACGCAATCTAATATGCGTCATCATGATCTACGTGACATTATGAAGTATAAGTTATTTCAACGAATATAGACGCTGATAGAAGCGTACATGGGAAATTTCTGCCAAAAATGAGTTGGTTCTGTTACCCAGCTACTTGGGGACGCCATCAAATCCTATGTATTTTTATATCTATATAAATCATATATATAGCACATTTTTCATATGTATAGATATACAAACAATGTTGAAGTGTTACCCAGGCTTTCGGACGAAAAATGTAACCCAGAAGAATCCTTCTATAAGCGTCTATTTTCTTTGGTTATACAAATCTTTAACATAGGTAATTTAGGTGAGTTACGTATGTACAAAGTGACTAGCAAGTGTTTTCTTTTATGTACTTGGTATTTGATTCAAGATTTTGACTCACATGAATGAATTTGATTTAATTATATTCAATCTAATTTAACAATTATTGCGTTTTATTGTAAATAATTTATTCTTGAAACCGTTTTATCAAAAAAATTAATTTCTTTTTAATAATTCAATTATGTATTTATTGTATACGTTGTTTAATTTTTGAGTGTCGTGTATTTCTGATAGCAATCTTTTTTGATAGTTGCATTCAATGTCTAATATGTTTGAGGTTCCTATGTTTGTATCAAAGCTATGGCTAGAATTTTTACAGTGTGTAACCAACGCAAATTTGTCTCTATTATGTTTCAAATCACTTATATGTTGTAAATAAAGAAAAATTGAAACAGATACTGCTATTAGTTTATTCAGTTGCTTAAAAAAAATTTTAGCTGTTGTTAGCTGTTTAAAAGAATAATATAATTATTGATTGATGAAGAGAAGTTTTTGATCATGGTCAGTTGTATGCTGCGGTATCTAGAGTTTGATCTTATATCCTACATGCCAAAAAACTAATATAAATATTGAAAATTATGTATGTAAAAAATTATATTAAAAATTTCTTTTAATTTAATTTTTTTATTTTTGATGACATATTAAAGGCACTTCGTACTGTTTGATTTTAAGGTTCATAATTTTAGTTTTTATTTAAAATTAATTTTTGATAGATGACCACTCATCATTTTTTTAAAAACAATAAAATTGCTACTAAAATAATTTCGTTTATTAAAATTACTTATCATGTTTATAGATGTTATTATATCCATAGTTGACCCTGAAGTATAAATTTGTTGCGCGCTTCGCGCGCATGAATGTAGCTAGTTATTTAAAACATAGAATATTTTTTGGTCATAATAAATTTAAATTACGTTAAAAATATAAGTACGGCTCTAAAGTTATCGATCGAGGCCGGTAATGAAGATACCTGTATATATATAGACGTAGTAAAATGATTATAGAAATAGAATGTTCTATTTTTTTTTAATGAAAAAGTATTATCAATATTTGATTGTTAATAAGAAAAAATGTAACTTGTTAAAATAATTGTGTATATTGTAACGTTTTTTCCTTTCGGGAGGGGGAAATACGTGTAACTCCTGTTGCCAGACGCTTCAGCGAGTTACCAGGGTAAGATCGGCAGGAGTTGGAGGGATCGGACGGCGGAAAGTAAAGGAGAGTAACCAGGTTTAACACGTTTTGTTATACTAGGGAGCACCGTAGCTTTATTGTACTATCAATGCTCATATACAACGACGCTTATAAATGTGAAATAGTAATAACGTGTTTAATCAAAGCTAACCCTAACGTCTTTATACAATGCAAATAAACTAACCTAACCTTAAGTGTAAAGTACAAAATTAATTAATGTTTATTTTTGATCAGCCTCTTGACGGCTATGTAATTTCTTTGAAATGAAAATTCGATTTGAAAAATAAAGAGAAATGAATTTAAGAAGGAGAGAAAATGAATTTAATTATTTAATCGTTTATTACGGCCGGGTTGATCGGTGATTCGTCGACGGCCTTTTCCTGTAACAATCCAAACAAGAAGGAAACCAAAAGATTAATTTACTAATTTAATTTATTGCGTTTAATAGAATACGCGAGGCTTAAATAAGAATAATAAACTAATATATCATAACTAAGACTACGGCGGGATTGGGTGGACGACACCCTTAAACTAATTATAATTATAAAAAGGAATAACGGTCGGACGGAGTTGCAAATGATTAAATGCGGTGGGTGGACGACACCCTTAATTTAATTTAATGCGCGGTTATCAAAAATCTAGTAAGATTTTGGGTGGACGTCACCCTTAAACTTAACGGCGCACGGAAGGTATGCGGCGGACAAAAGGTTGCCAGCGTATGCTCTTGGATAGCATAGCCTTACGCCAGCGTGCTCACTCGGCGTAATTCTATGCTGCCATTATATGCATTAGAGTGTAGACCAGCGTGCGCACTCGGTCTACTCTCATGTACAAAAAAGAGAAGCTAGGCCTTCTACAGGAGAAGGAAGCCAGCTACTACTTCTCTCACTCTCTCTTAGCCTAGCGTGCTCAATCAGGTAAAGAGGGAGAAGAGATGGTAGTCTACACAGCGTGCTGAGCTTAGCTTCTCGGCTTCTTATATACTCCGGCCTCATTTTTCCTAATGCGTGTGGCGGCGTTTGGGGTTGCCACCTGGCGGCTTAGCTCAGAACTATTGTTCTATAGTAGCTTGGCCGTCAGGCGGGAAATTTTAATGCGTGAGTATGTATACTCGTCGCAATATATATATAAATAGAACATCATATTCCTATAACATGTATAAAAATGATTATTCTATTTGAAGATATAAATTAAAATATAAAAGATTAGCTTTTTCAATTAATAAATAATAAAATTAACTATAAAAAATAGTCTTTTGGAATGTAAAGGAAATAGAATGTTTCTTTTAGGAACATTCTATTTCCTAAATAGAATTTCATAGAAGGTTTATGAAATAGTATAAAAGAGCGTGAATCCATCCAAGCTCTCTCATTATCTTTTAGATGTTCAGCCATGTAACATCTAACATGGATTCTATATTCATTCGATCTTGTACTGTCAGAAGTGTAGGATCTAAACATTCTGTCTTAAAGTACTATGTAACTTTTAAATCTTTGTAAAATATATAGATATAATTGATTTTGTAATGAAAAGATGAAGTATTTCAAATTAGATAAGACTATGTGCCAATAGTTATTTAGAAGAGTATAATTCATCTCACCTCATTTATCATTTTTCATAGAAATACTAAAGAAATTAATCATCGCATATTGAAGAGTAATGTACTTGGATATGTCGTCGATAATAATTTCTTTATTCATCTTGCATTAAATAAAAGTGTTATTTATCGCACATCTAAAAGTATTGCACTCAAAGATGTCGTCGATTTAAACACTTTTCTACATATCTCATAAAACTAAAAAAGTTTATCATCACACTCTTTAGAGTACTGCCGTCCAAAGTAAGAAAACCTTAACTCCAATGGGATTCCAATGTAGTTAACCACTTTTACACTTTGGACGGCAGAGTAGTGGACTCAATGGAGTCGTCGATTTATCACATCACCCTCTCCTCCACGCGTAAAGAGAATTATAAACTATCGCATCTCCAAAAGTATTGCACTGGAGGAGATGGTCGATAAATGTAATTATCTTTTATAATATTGCTGTATGCACCTTGTATATGCATGTAATAGATTAAATTAATGGAGTAAATTTAAATTCAATTATTAAAATATTACCTGGCGACCGTGAATAATGTCAAGCCCCGCTTCAACTTGCGACCGTGACAGGACATGCATTGAAGGTCATACAGTAATAAATAGAGAATCTAGTATAAAAAACTAGATGCAACCTCTGTATAACGGGGGGCTCTTTGAGGGCACAGATTATGCACGTGTGGAGGCATTAGAAGAGAGGTTTGATGATTTTAACGTAGTCAAAACCAAAAGAGATGAGAAATAAAAAATTAATTAAATAAATTATTATAAAAAATATTTATTTAATTCTAAATAGTCTCATAAAAATTAATTCATCTATATCAACGTATAAAGGCTGTATTATAACATCTTTATACGTCTAGTGTATCATAAGCTACGTTAGCTTAATGGCTCAGCTCTTGCTTTACATACGAAGGGTGTAGGTTCAAATGCACCTAATAACATAAAAAAATTTTTTTAATTTTTTCTGCATTTTATATGCTTAAATAATTAAAATAAATAAATTAAATTTATTTGCAACAATAAAATTGCAATAAATTATTGATTTAATTAAATATAAATATTTAAAAACATTTATTTTTAAATATTAAAATGAAGAGTAAAGCAAAGGAATTTTAGATGTAAGTGTAAGCACATACACATATGTAAGAAGATGTATTAGTTTGTTGAAATACAATATAAAGGTTGGTTTCCACTTAGAAAATTTCCATTGAGTTTAAGGGCACAAAACACCTTTTCCCCCTGCTAGTAAAAAAAGATATGTTTTAATTAGATTTAATTAAATTCTTTGTAAATGGAAATAATATTTGAAAGGCGACTAAAATACCTTTATTTTAAGCTTTTATAAGCTCATTTTGCTTTAGCTGTAGTCCCATAATCATTCGATGAATTCTTGTTCTTATAATGGCTCTACCGTAAAATTTGAGCTGAACCGCTGGATGGATCTGACTTTTCCAAACTGATTTAACTTCAGTGTTAGCATCATTCTCGCATGAATGAGTCAATTCCTGAAACGCAAAAAATTTTTTACTTTTCAACTAAAAATATTAATTTATTAAATAAATTTTTATTTTTTTACCTTATTTTTGGATTTTTTAACAACTTCTTGTCATTCGATTTCAAAACCCTCCATTTACGCAAGAATGATGCTAATACTGAAGTTAAATCAGTTTGGAAAAGTCAAATCCATCCAGCGGTTCAGCTCAAATCTTACGGGGCAGCACCTAAAATTTTAAAAATTCAATATTTGAGAAAAACAGCTTTAAAGTTTTTAATTATTATATCTTAAAATTATCAATGCTATACTTATCTTTCATAAAATAATTCTTTTCTGGTATTTCTTATTTATATTAGCTAACAATATAAAAAAGAGATACCAGACAAAAGAACCTTGTTATCGACTGGATAAAGCTGAAATGCAAAAAGATATGTTATTAAAATAATCAGTAAAAATAATCTTTCTTATTATAAGATATTTTGTCAGTACTCACCCTAATTCACCATGAAACTATGTATTTGTTGTAAGAATCAACAAATACATAGTTACTTGTTACTCTAATGGTTGTTAGAATCACTTGTACTAACCTTGAATCAGCTGGAAACTAAGAAATAATATTTAATATGGAGTAATCATTTTATATTTTATAATTCAATTTCAAAATTAAGAAATAAAATCTAGATTTAAAATTTATATTTTGATCAATATTAATATTTATAAATAGAATTCATATCTAAATATGTAATAATAATTAGAATTATACACTTACATGAATTTAATATGCAGCCGGTGTATAGAAATCCATCACACCTATTCGTACTTTTCTTTTCAGAGTATGTGCTTTTTTCGAATGAGGCTAACTTGATCACTCTACATTGAATTATCTTCTATCATTCTCGACCCACTCGACAGATTTCCAAGTTCGATGTTCAATTTCTCCAACACCTTGAGAAAGTTATATCAAGATCAGCACTATTTGGGGAAGTCGATTACAGTTATTTTTTAACAGCTTCAGATGTAGAACCTTTTGCCACTTGTTCGTATACTTTTGTTATTAAACAACTTATAGCACTGAACTCTGACTGGGCAACTGGCTTTGATAAATCCATCAAACTACAAATTACTAGACAAACTTGCAAGTCCATGGCCAAGTACACGAACAGCAAGAACATTATATCTGTTAACTTTATACGTATTGTCCATAGCACTTTCTCTCTTGTTAGAGTTTACAGTTGATTATTCATCACAAAAATCACAAATCATATTAATTTTGAATCCTTATCCTCCTAAAGAGGTTTCAATAAATTTCATCTTATGATGGCACACACTGCAACACAATTTTTCCAACATAGAAGATAGAACGTTGGTATCAACATTTCTATCATTTGCCCTGGAACTTGAAAATTCTATTCTTTCCAGTTTAGAAAAAGAAGTAGAGGGTCTACTTCTCTTAGCTTCAGAAGAATTTTTTTCACTTTTACTAAGAAATTTCTTTGGCCTCTTTTTAGATCTTCCTGTAGATCGTTTTCTATCTTGATGTTGGTTATGAAATCTGCCTCTGGTATCTCTTTCATTGTTTTACATTTTTGAGGTTCGTATTCTTAATGTCAATTTAAGCTTTTTATTTTTCAAATACACTTTCTATTAAGATAAATTAGAATTTCAGGCGCACATAAAAAAATATGAAATAACTCGCGAACGTGTAATTTATTAAAAATTAATAATTTTACGTAAATAAAACCACAAAACCTACTAATAATTTTTTAAATGCATAAACTCACTGAAAACTGACCAAACAAATAGCTGAGACTGACTATCATGTAGCGAAATGACACGAGCAGAAAGCGCGAACGTGCGAAATTCAAATTGATAAAAAATTACACGAATAACTATGTGCCACTCGTTTCCTTACAAAATCAAAACCGAATAAAATATGGATGTAAAACTTTTCAGAACTTAAATCAAGATAAATATTTTGTTAAAATTAAAAAAATAAACGCTTTTTTCTCAATTAAACCTAAAAAAAATCAATAAAAATGAAAAAAATTCAATTTAAAATAATTCTTAACATTTTTTTAATTTGTAAAAATTATATGATTATAGACTTAATAAATAAAAACAAAATTAAATCTCTAAAAAAAAATTTTTCGGAGATTAATTAATAATTTATGAATTATTGAATCAAGTAATAAAAAAATAAGTTCTCATAGTGTTTTAATAAGATTAGCTAAAAATTTGAGAAAAATCTCAAAATAGCAAAATTAACAAAGAAATCAATTAAAAGTTTATTCTACTAATTTCTTCATAAAAACGAAACTAAATGAGATAGAATAAAAAAACTTGTTGGAGCTCATTCTACAGTAAATTCCCTATAAAAAAAGCAATAAACCAAAATTCGATGGTGGGACCGAAAAAAAGGTGTTTTGTGCCCTTAAGTCAAATTTAAACACTTTGAAAGTAAATTCAAAGTAAATATGAATCAATATAAAGCTGTATTGAATTATAAAAAAAGATTTCCTTTCACCTTTTTTATTTTTTGAATTTACAATTAAATTTAAAAATGTCGAAAAGAAGGTCAATCCTGAAGTTACATGAGAAGACATCTGAAGAGCTTTTAAATGAAATAGACCAGCTCTCAGATGCAAATTCTTCTGAAGCTATAAGAAAATCTGGCACATGGAGAAGAGCAGTAGCTGAGGAATTCAAATACCTTGATGAAAAGCAAGATGGCCTAGAAGCCAGGATAATGAGCATCGAAGGCGATGTAACAAATCAGAGTGCATTGCAAAACAATATGCAAATAAGCCAAGATTCTCTGAAGAAATCATTAACTCTTTTAAAATGGTTAATGAATAAAAAATTAGAAGAAGCCAAAGCTGAATGGCAAAAAGAGATTCGAACTCTAAAAAATGAAAATGAGAATTTAAAAAAAGAAATAGACCTTGTTAAAACGGAAGTTCAAGAGTTAAAGATTAAAAATGAAACGTTAACCAAGTTCGTTCAAGAAAATGAAGATATCATTGCTGTACTTAGACATCAAGAGATAGCTGAACTCGATAATGCACTGAGAAAGAATAAAGATATCACGCGAAAGTTACAAGAACAAATAGAGAGTTCTGTACCAAATCATACTTGCAATGGTAGTCAAATAGCACTAAGTGATGTTACTAAAAAATTAAATTCAAAAATTCCTAAATTTAAAGGAACGACAGAAGAAAGACCAATTAAGTTCTTAAATGATCTTAAACGGTATATAGATGTCACTAAATTAAATGAGAAAGAAATTAAATATATTTATTCTCAAGCTTTAGAAGGAATTGTTTAAAGTTGGTTTAATATCAATGAGAATGATATTACAACTTTTGAGGAATTTGAAGAAAGATTCAAGCTGCAATTCTGGAATGAAAATACACAGAGAGCAGTTAAAAGGAAAGTCGAATTTGGAAAATTCATTCCTTAAAAGAATTCAAATAGATCTGCATATGCAATAGAACTATTTAATCTAGCGCAAGAACTAGATCAGCATCAAGATGATTGTGAAATAATAACTCAATTGAGCAGTCATTTTGATAGAGGAATTCGAAGTGCAATTCGTGTACAACGTATTAAAGATAAAACTGCATTCTTTGTACTGTTATCTGAATTTGATTTTGATGATCAAAATCAAGAGAATGAGCAAGATTCTACGGAAAAGAATAAAAGCCATCATAACAAAAATCCAAATTATTATAATAAGGATTATAATAAGAATGGATATAACCAAAAGCCTTATAATACACATGAGGTAAATGAAATGAGAGTGCAACAAGGAAATAAACCAAAAGGTTTAAACCTAAAGCAAAAATCATCAAGTCAACAAGACTTTATTAATGAAGCTTGTAGAAGATATGAAGAAGATGTAGATGTTACGAGCTTATTTCCAGAAGTAGGTACATCGAAATCGGGAAATGGACAGTAGTTGCATTTTGTAACTCGGATCCAAGAAAAAGCAAAATAAATCAACAAAATGCAACTAATAAAAAAGAAATTTTTGAGGTTAACACTATATTTAGTTATTCTCGTAGCGAACTCTTATAGGGTATTGAACCTAACGGTGTCAAGATCATAAAATAGAAATGTCCTCAGATATCATTAGAGGTGGAAGGCATAAGAATTCAAGCATTAATAGATTCAGGCAGTGAGGTGACCTGTATTTTGGAAGAGTTCCACAAGAATAATTCTCACATTTTTAATGATCGTCCAACTTTACCTATAGCAGGGAAAGTTATGAAAGGTTCAACGGGTTTAAAATCAACAAAAATAACTAAACAAGTTATGTTAACTGTTAAGGTGGCTAGTATTGAATTTAATACCATTTTTATCGTAGTACCAAAGCTAGTGAGAGAATGCATAGTTGGCTACGATGTACAAAAAGGCTTAAAAATGATTTTAGATACTGAACATGAAAAAATATGTATCAGTAATCAAGATAAAAAGGAGATTATTCCTTATATTGATATCATTCTTGAACAGAATGAATATCAAAGTTTGAGGATTGAGTACAGTAAAAGTGTTTCAAAACCAAACAATAAAAATTTAAATGATCCTTAGTACAATTTAATGTATGAAGAGATCGAACAAAAAATACTGCCAAATGAAAGCTTTACAGACGAACAAAAACAAAAGTTAATTATGTTAATATTTCAATATTGTGGAATATTTAATAAAAAACCAGGTTTGCTAGATATTGATGAGCATGAATTGCAGCTCAAGGATGATAAACAATTTTGATTCCTATTAATTATAAGGAAAAGGTAGAGAGGGAAATCCAAAAAATGCTTGAATTAAATATTATTAAAAGATCAACGAGTCCTTACATCAACCCATTGGTTATTGTAATTAATAAAGATGGTTCTGTTCGATTATGTCTAGATGCTAGAAAATTTAATGAAAAGCTGATTAAAGATCATGAAACACCAGCTCGAATCAAGGAAATATTTCAAAGATGCCAAGACATAAAATATACGTCAAACTTTCATTTAATAAGTAGTTTTTGGCAAATTGCTTTACATGAAAACAGCAAAAAATACACTGCTTTCATAGTAAATAATAAAGTGTATGAGTTCAATGTGTTACCTTTCGGTACATCTACAAGCAGTGCAGCTCTTTTAAGGGGTTTGGCCATAGCTATCGGTGATTTACACCATTCAGTTATAGCATTTGTCGATAATTTATTGGGCATATTCCATAGTTTTGAACAATACTTGGAGAATTTAGAAAGATTGTTCAAAAGATTAGAAAGGCACAATTTAAGATTAAATTTTAAAAAATCTAGTTCTGTATTAAAGGAAGTACAACTTTCAAGTCATGTACTATCCTTTGAGGGACCAAGACCCCAAATAAAGAAGCTTTTCTTAGCATGTAAAAAAGAAAGAAAGAAATAAAATAGCTTAACTGAAAATTATAATACAGATATAAATATGGAAGAAAGAAGAGAGAAGAAAGAAGATCTTTAGTAATTTTTAGATTAATTGATATGAATTCAATATAGATAATTAAAATTAGTATTTACTTAATTTTACTGTTTAATTTTATTCGAATAAGAATAGTAGTTTTCTTTTTCAGTAATTTGAAATAGACTTTATTTTAATAGTAAAAATTACTATTAAAATAAAGTCTATTTCAAATAGTAAAAATTAAGTTAATATACAAAAGAAATTTTATCTTAAGAAAGAGGCTGTGAAAGAGCTCAGCTTGGTTATAAAAAATTCTTTGTTAATAGTTTAAGCAAATAATTACACAGGCCTACAAATATTGGGGTCATGGAAGTTGTTGGAAAATGGAGGGTCATTTCCGAAGTAATTTTTTCCGTAGAATCCGAATCCGGGGTCCGAATTGCTCTATCACGTCAGGATTTTGAGATATTTGAGGTTTTTTACCCAAAAAATGGCGTTTTTGGCTACTTTTGAGGTTATGTACAGAAGAGACAAAATTTTTTGGGAGTTTTTTTTTAGTTGCATCTTATAGCACTACTCTTCCTCTTTAATTTAAGAGTCACAGAGTTCAATTACGATTTTTCTACACCAAGTTACGTCAATTTGAAATTACGAGATATGTCCTATTAATTGCATGACCATTTGCATTGAATACGTTGAGGCAGACATTTGTGTACTGGGTATTTTTTCTTCAAAATTTTTACTTAGGGATTTTTGGGGTTACTGATTACGAATATGAAGTTGAGATATTAAAATTTTCAAATTCAAGATGGCGGATTCAAAATGGCGTATAAAAATTTTCAAAAAACATTGCAAATATGAAACATATTTTCATTTTCTGCTATCTAATAACTTTTGTTGTTACGATAAACATAATACATTATAGTAATTTATATTTACACAGGTATCGTGACATTGAATTTGACCTTCAGCTTGATCTTCAAGTGCATTTCAAGTTAAACTTTTTTTACATTTAGCATTACCCAGGAACAACGACGTGGTCGTAGTAAAATCTGTTCCCTTTGGGGTGCTGGATTTACGTGAGTCCCCTCGCCTCTCACGATCGGGGTGCTTAATTTACGTGAGTCCCCTCGCCTCTCACGATCAGGGTGCTTAATTTACGTGAGTCCCCTCGCCTCTCACGATCGGGGTGCTTAATTTACGTGAGTCCCCTCGCCTCTCACGATTAGAAACTATTTCAGTTTAACTTATGAAATCTTTTTTTTGATCTAGTAAAGATCTTGACCCAGACCGTCTTTTATGACGAACATTTAGCTCATCTCGTTGAAGACACCAGCAATAGTCCGCTAACATTGTTGGAGACCATTTACCCTGATAACGTCTTTCCATTTCTTTGAGGTCCTGATGAGATCGCTCACCTTGCTCTTCGCTTACGGCACCTAGATTTTCTGGAAACCATTCTAAATGAGAGTGTAAATAATGCAATTTTACGCTCATATTGCAACCTAAATTCTGAAATTTTTCAATCATATCGTCAACTATTTCTTTGTAATCACTAACTTTATTATTACCCAAAAATCCTTTAACAACTTTTTTAAAGCTAATCCAGGCTTCTTTTTCTACATTTGTCATAACCTGTTCAACCTCTGTTGTTTTCATTAATTCTCTTATTTGTGGTCCAACAAATATTCCTTCTTTTATCTTCGCTTCACTTAAATAAGGGAATTTATCTCTAAGATATTGAAATAATGCACCATCGGTATCAAGAGCCTTTACAAATTGCTTTATTAATCCTAATTTTATATGAAGCGGAGGCAACAAAACTTTTTTAGAGTCAATTAACGGTCGTTGAATAATGTTGGGATCTCCAAGTTTTAAAGTTTTACGAAGAGGCCAATCCTTTGTAACGTAATGCTTAACTCTATCTCTGCTATCCCACAAACATATAAAGCACGGATATTTTGTATAACCCAATTGTTGTCCAAGCAGCATTGAAACCATTTTTAAGTCTCCGCATACTTCCCATTTATGCTGTTCATATTTTATTGCTTTAAGAATAGTTTCTACATTTTCATATGATTCCTTTAGGTGTACAGAATGAGCAATAGGTATTGACGCATATTTATTTGAGTTATGCAATAAAACTGCTTTCAAACTTGTTTTTGAGGAATCAATAAACAATCTCCATTGATCAGTATCATAAGGAAGTTCTAATTTTTCAATTAAGCCTTTAACATCATTACAAAAAACATATTCATCACATGCAGAATAATACTCAACTAATTCCTTCTCTCGATTACGATACCAACTAAAAGTAGTTCCTGGAGCAAGAAGGTGTTTCTCTTGAAGTCTTGATCCTAACAACTCAGATTTTTCTTTCGACAAGCCTAAATCTCTGACTAAATCATTTAAAGAAGCCTGATCAAATAAAATAGGAGCATCTGAGGTTGATTCGATGTCTTCAAAATCCTGATTTTCAATATCGTCACAGACTGTATGGTCTTCAACATTTATTCTTACAAATGGAGGGCTTGGAGGAACATCACCAGATGCAAAAGGAATAGGCTTCGTTACGCTTGCTACATTCGGATATTTTATATTACAAGCATTTTTAATATTATATCCAAATGTTTTGGTTAAACAGAAATAACATTCATTGTGGCTAACAGGTTCACACCAAATTGCAGGAGTTTTGAAAGGCATTGGTGTTACTTCTTTATGGGCATTATACCAACGTCTTGATGTTTCAACACATGATTTACAAGCCGTATGTGGAACCCAAGACTTATCCTGATTAGTTATCGAAATATTGAAGTAATTAAGATAAAATATTTTTATCGTTTCATTGATTTTCATCGCATTTTTTGCGAACACGAAGCGACTACAAATGTAGCAAAAGCTGTCAGGATTATTTAAACACTTACGCGAGGTCATTATTGAAATGATCAACAGTTAGAATATTTAATTTAATACTTTATACCTCCAGCGAGTTGTTAACCAACAGATCAAATACAAATATTCACAAAATTTTTTCCAAAAAATAAGGCACCATGAACGAACAATTAAGAGCTATCTAGTAAATTGTTGCTTAAAATGTTATTAAAAAAATGATTTATTTGCGATTACAATAAATACAGAATCAATACAAATGGTCTTTTTTGTACAAATAATAAAAAATTGTATATCAATGAGACGGGGCAAAATTATACTAAATGATTCACACTAAAGAAATGTATGCTTAAAGGAATTCCAAAGTGAGACGGGGCAAAATTAAAAAGAAAACATGTTTTAATATTGGCGAAGGGACTCCCGCTCGTAATTTCAAATTGGCGTAACTTGGTGTAGAAAAATCGTAATTGAACTCTGCGACTCTTAAATTAAAGAGGAAGAGTAGTGCTATAAGATGCAACTAAAAAAAACTTCCAAAAAATTTTGTCTCTTCTGTACATAACCTCAAAAGTAGCCAAAAACGCCATTTTTTGGGTAAAAAACCTCAAATATCTCAAAATCCTGACGTGATAGAGCAATGCGGACCCCGGATTCGGATTCTACGCAAAAAATTACTTCGGAAATGACCCTCCACTTTTTGACAACAAAACCATGTTGGCCTGTGTAATTAATACAGATGAAAGTTATCAGCCTGGAACTCATTGGGTAGCATTATGTATAGATAAAGAAGGTATAGGAACTTTTTTCGACAGTTACGGCCTACCACCTCAATCACCGTATTTCCGAAGCATTTTAAAGAGAAATTGCACAAAATATACCTGGAATACTAAATCTTTACAACAACCGAAGTCTATAGTTTGCAGCAATTACTGTGTTGTATTTTTACATTATATGTATCAATTCAACTCATTACAGAGTTTTTGTATATTGTTTACTAACAATTTACAAGCTAGCAATACTATAATTTTATACTATAATAATCAATTAGTTGAAAAAGTTAAAAAGAAAATTCGATGTAACAAATTAACTCATGTTTTGAATAAAAATAGCATAGGCGGTAGTTACTGTATTCAATCTTGTACGACAAAACTGTATTGTTTAAAATAAATTCAAAATTTTCAAAATTTTGTGACTTTTTTATTTGTATTTCTAACCCTCTATCCCAATAATAATAAAAACATTTTTTTTACAGGATAAACTCAAATTCAAAAAAATATATTTTAAAAAGTTGCTTTCAAATATAACCAGCAAATTGTGTACAATAAATACCAGATGCACAAGTATCATAAACTTTTTTCTCCCACTATCTTTTTAACATCATTATATATTTCAGTGTTCAAATCTTTTTTTCAAAAATTTTCTTCTCATTATACTTTTATCTGTACACGAGTCAACATCGTTGTCATTCGAAATTTTTTCTCCAAATTTTTTTCAAAAACAATACAATGGAAAATTTTAGAGAAACCATGGTAAGTTAATTTCCTTTTTTATAATTAAAATTTATAATTAAAATTTAATTTTTTTGTTTTTTTTTTTAGGTACGAAGGCGCGTAATGCGTTTACAAAGAAGAAAGCTACAATCGAAAAATTTAGCCGATGAAATTAAAGATATTAATAACGCTTTCTGAGTCTGTATATCTTTACTTTAAAATATTTTTAAATTTTCAATCATTTTTAAAATATTAATTTTTTTTCAGAAAGCACAATCAGCCCAGAGTCGGCAACCTAGGCTTCCTGTAAAAACGCCTGGGGAAATCAACGCGACATTTGAAATAGAGGTATAATTTTATTTTTATTAATTATATTAATGATATTATCTTTTTAATTATTATATTCTTTTTCTTTTTCAGACAAGTACACCCAGCATACGCAACCATACGGTTATAGCGATGACACCCCTGATGGAAGCTGTAAGTATTTTAACGTACAGTTATAAAATAATATTTCAAATATTTTCTTAAATATATGAGGATATCTCTACAATTTTTAATCTTTTTATGATGTTTTTGAAAATTCATTTTACAGCCGTTACTGGGTTACTCAATGATGCACACTATTTAAACTAGGTTCATACCTTTTGTACAATCTGGAAACTCTATTTTTTCTGTATCCAGTGAATGTGCCACCAATGGTAAAGTAAATATTTCTACAAAACGTAAATTTTTATATGGATAAAATTTCGGAAATTTTATCCATGTAAAAATTTACGTTTTATAGAAATATCTACTATACCATTGGTGGCACATTCACTAAATACATAAAAAATAGAGTTTCTGGATTGTACAAAAGGTATGAACCTAGTTTAAACAGTGTGCATCATTGGGTGACCCAGTAATAGCTGTAAAATGACATATCACGGAAAGATTAAAAATTGTAGAGATATGCTCATATATATTTTTTTATTTCAGTTTTCATCGAATCTCTTGCTCAAATTTTACAACGAATTCGTTGACAACAGTGATGACTGCATTAACAAATCATATTCTGTAAGTACACTGAAAAAAGTTGGGGATAACCGTTGTACTAAATGCCAACGCGCAGCCGTGTTGCGCTTAACAGAGATCCTTGCTACGTTTTTGAGAAAGCTGCTATTTCAAAAATTAATGCTAGAGCGCGTACGCTTAAGAGGGAAATCTAATATACACTGTTAAGATGACAACTATACGCCGTAGGTCGTCTTCTTACCTAAATTCTAACAGCAGACTTCTCAAAGGCCAGTACGTCGTCACGTTTCAGTTGTTTATACATATACTCGCTTAAACATGTATATTAACGGTCCTAAATTTTGAAACATACAGACGAATGTGCGTTTCGTACAGCGACACTACGCTGCGGTAACGGAGGGTTCCCGTACTTTTTTCAGTGTATTTTGAAATTGTATATTATCATCATAAAATAATTAAATATTTATCAAAATTTTTTTCATTTTAGGCTGAAGCTCTGGATGAAGAAAAATCCAGATTGGAAAACCTGAAGAAATTCAGCAAAAGATTTATCAAAAGATTAAATCAATAAAACTAATTTTAATATTATTCTGTTTTTAATATATATATATATATATATATATATATATATATTAAAATTATTTATTTTGTTTTTATTTTACCCTATATCATACCCATCCTAACCTTTTTAATCCACTTCATACTTTACCACCACCAAATTTATTCATTTTAATTTTATTTTATACATAAATTTTTCTCATGCATTTTTTTCTTTTATATTACTTAAAAATTTCTTAAATTTTTTATATAATTTTTTTCATAAATTTTCTTATACGTTTTTATTCATTCATAATTTATCTTTTTTTCATAATTTAACTTCTTATTAATTTTTAAAATTACAAATAAATTTTTGCGTCTGATGTTAATTCACATTATACCTTCGATGCAAGCTATAATAACACCAAGAGGGGTAACTGCTACTCACCGCTGCTCTCACAAAGCCCAACGCTTACAGGACCCATGTACGGTAAGTAAGAGAGGGGGTGTCTACACACCAATGCAAGCTATAGCGCCAAGAGGAGAAGTATATCTCGTCACAAAGCATTGTCCAACGCTCACAGGGTCCCTGTACGGTAGGTCGGAGAGGGGGTGTCTACACTTAGATGTCAGCTATAGCGTTGAAAGGGGAAATACACCTCTTCATTGCTCTCAGCGAGCTAAGAAACGATGTCCATCTTGCCATGGGGAGGGGGAACCTACACATCTATTGCGTGCGAGGGAAAGTGCGCGAAAGAGACAGACGCCTGTAACGTCATGTCTGGGTGCACTATAGCTCGGTCTACTCTACTGATGTACGATTCAACGAAAAATTAGTCTACAAGGACAGATATGTAGCAACTGATATACAAGACTTGAAACAAATTAATGAACAGATAAAGATACATGGTTTATGAATTTTGTATAGGAAGACAGAGAAAATGAGACACGAATACAAAGACCGAAGGGAGAGATAGTCAAAAGACACATGTTTTATCATCTGAAATAAATAGTGACCCCAGTACATACTTGGAAGCCATAAAGTCAAAAGATGAAAAAAAATAGGCCAAAACTATTTATGAAGAACAGAAAGAGATCAAGCATTATACATTCAAGATGGGTATTTAAAAGAAAGACAGAAATGAATATGATATGCAAGAAACATATGCACCGATTTTACGATTACTTTTAATCAGATCTATGCTCGTAATGGCAAACAAACTGAATTTAGGAATGTGGTAGATGGACTGAAAGACAGATTTTGTAAATGGATATTTAAACAATGAGGTATACATGAAAATATCTGAAGGGATGATTGTTTCCTAAAGGGTTAAACAAAACAAGAATCTCAATTGGAAAAGGTTTTATACGATTTGAAAGTCAGTCAATACTGTTGTAATGAAAGATTCAAAGAGGCAGTAAAGAAATATGGACTTAGTATATTCTGCTAGTTTGCAATGATTTACAGATGTTTAAAAGAATTGAAAAAAAAATTTGAAGAAAGAATTTATAATGGCAGATATTGGTGAGCCTCAAAGTTTTTTTAATCTTAGAAATAAAGAAAGACAGATGAAGCAAAAAGAATACATAAATAAAATGCTGAAGAAGTTTAGTTTTGATCAATGACCTACTCAACGAACATCTATGGTAACCAATCAGATGGACAATAGCAAGAGAAGACAGCGTTAAGAAAATAATAAATTAATGCAAGCAGGTTAAATATTGCCTATGATGTTAATGTTCTAAGCAGATACTGAATTAACGTTACTGAAGATGACTGACAAATGGTTGAAAGAGCATTTAGATGCTAACAAAAAATAAAAGACTTCGAACTTAAATATAAAGGATAGGGTGACTGTTTACAAGTGATGAAAAAAAACAGGTAGTGAAACAGAGTTAAGATATATGACAGAAATAAAGTAACACTATCTAAAACTGCTAGCATTTTAGCTGTATGAACGGTTGTCAAAGTTAATACTGAACGACTGATAAGACTGACAAAAATTTAAAAACATGTATATTTATACTCGTTTATTAAAATTTCATATTAATATTCTTTACTTTGTATGTATTACAGGTCTTAAATAAAACAACAAACGGCAGAGCAAATGGCAGTCATCTTTAAATCAAGATTGGAAAACTTAAAATTCTATTTCTTTTATATATATATATATATATATATATATATATATATATATATATATATATATATATATATATATATATATATATATATATATTGTAACGGTAATTTTACTACACGTTACAAAAGAAATTAGATTTTTCTAATTCCAATTTACTTTTTGCTAAGACTAAGTAATTTTGTCAGAACACGGAGCTGCTAGAATTTATATCGAGTATGATAAACTAACAACAGATTCCGGCAAAGCTAGTTAGTATGTTAAATTGATGTGCGACGGAAGATTTTTCTATCAACTCGTCGCTGCGCGTCTCTCTCTCTCTCTCTCTTACCTGATCGAGAGACGCGTTGCCGGTAGCGCAGTTTTCCTTCGTGAGGCAGGTTCCAAAATACGTTATATTAAAATATATGATATGACGTAATTAAATAATTTATAACTGCTCACAAGGACCGCGGAGGCGTCGGAGTAAGCAACGGGAAATATATATTTTATGTTTAATATAATCAGGCAATATAAATTAATTGAAAGCACTTTTTAATAGAAAATAGAATTAATTTATTACAAGAAAAATATGAATATAATAAAGATGAAGTATGAATTAAACGGAAATGAAATTGAGTAATATAAGAAAAGTAGTTTACGCGTCTAATGAGAGAGTGAGCAAAGGGAGGGCGCGTCGCGAACTAAATGACACTCGCTAATGACGCTGATCGGTTATATCACCGATGATACAATATGCCCGAACAAGTATCTCTCGAGGAAGAGACACTTGGATATCGCACGGTATAATTATACTTACAATAACGCACTGGCCAGCTTACACTAATTACCTACGTGCACGTAGACGCCGCTCGCCCGTTATCGAAGCTTCTCCCCTGTACGTAACCAATACGTAGATGCTCTAGACTAGGTCGGTGGAAGACGTCTCTTCCCGATTCTGGAATTCCGCTGAGCTCTGCCAACGTGGTTGCCTGGACGTAGATCGGTGGAATCCTATACACGCCGATCAACGTATTTGTTGGCACTTAATGGCTGACCGCTAAGACGCACGAAAAACGGTCAAGCAAAACTCTACAGAAAGAATTTCTGAGAGTTGCAATTAGCCAATATAATATAATACGCTTGTCGGTATAAACTCACGACTTTTACTTAAGACAATGTTTCGCGTTATCAATTGCGAAGTTAGTCTAACGTATTATATGACCACGTGGCGAAATTCTCTAATAAGCACAGCGCGGCTTAGGTTTCGTGTTAACGCAACGGTAGCCGGAAACTCTCTGAAGCGCCTCGCGGCCGGCTTGCTTCTCGCTCGCGTGCCGGTCGTCAAGATACGCACTTCTTTACTCGTCTTAGACGAGATATATGACCGAGCGTTTATTCTATTTTAATACCTAAGCGCGCAAGATTCAAACATGGTAAAATACCGTGACAATATATATATATATATATATATATATATATATATATATATTTTTCATTTATGTATTCTAATGAAAAATTATTTATGTATGACAAATAACATTGAGCGTGGGAGGAAGTCTTAGAAATATAGACACGCTTAATTGTGTGTATGTAGTGTGTGGCGACACCGTAAGGCGGAGTATCGTTGATGAACGAGAGATGCGTTTATTCATTCCGTGGTCGACAGTAAGGCAGTTAAGATATATTAAAAATGCATGTATTTTATAATAAATTATTTATAAGGAATTAATCGCATTTATTTCATTCAAGTTGACCCTCGCTAATTTTAGCATGAAATAACATTTTATCTACACGACACTTAAAAAAACAAATTAAAGATTACATTTATAGCTTAAATAAAAAATTTTTTTGTACAAAAAAAATTACAAAAATTAAAAAATAATCTGTCAGTTTCTTTTAGCCACAATATAAAATTAATCTGTAAGCTTTTTTTAGCGTCAATAAAAAATAAATCTTTAAGCTTTGTTTAGCGACAATCTGAAATTAATTTAATAATTGTAGCTAAAACAAGAGATTTTGTTTATAAAAAAATATATTTGTCTGTATTTAGCAATGATGAAAAAAAAACACTTTAAATGCAGCCATATATTAATGTATGTTGGTCCCAAACCCAAAAATAAAAAATGCAGAGAGGAAGTGTTACTGAATTTGGTACTAGATTTGATTTATCGTGAACTTTTTTTTATTTTTGTTGAACTGTCTTTTTTTTTTAAATTCCAATTCCATTAAGGAGATGTAAAGCAGACACTACACCTGTACTCATAAATATTAACTGTCTTTCCATTTTATTCTTGAATTTTCAGAAAATAAATGCATTAGCTTGTAGTATGTACCATGATGATTATTTAGTTAAATTTTTTAATAAATATATTCATTAGTTTTTAAGATATTTGGATCCTGGTGAAAAATCGAGAAATTTTAGTAATTATTATTGGAATCCAAAATTCTCAATAACTAATGAATGAATTTATTTAAAAAATTAACTGAATAATAAAGTAAATACTACGAGCTAAAGCATTTTTTTCCTCAAGTTTTGCAATAAAATGAAAAGAAAGACTAAATTTATGTGTACGGGTGTAGTGTCCGTTTTACATCCCCTTAAATCGATACTATATTTTCTTATTTTATATTTTTAAAAGTCGATGTTTTCTATTAAACTTTTTCCGTATTCACAAATATAAAAATTTTATTCCATATAAACTTTTAAATGTCACGTTAAACTATCTGTTCTTTTTTTTCTAATTCTAATTCTATAATAGTAGTACATAACGAAATAAAATACATATACTATATTTACATACCTTATATTATTATATGTCGTACTCTTCTATTAGCCTTTTTCTGCATTCATAAATATATAAATTTGATTTATTATGAACTTTTGAATGTCGCTTCAAATTATCTTTTCTTTTTAATTTTTAATACATCCACGAGTAAAACTTTGAGTTTTATCATGTGCGATTAAATGTCTTTCAAATTATTATTTTATTCTTCATAATTACACTTCAAAAATTCTATAATAATGATATATTTTTCTTTTTAAGCACTTCTAATGCAGCGATATATTTATACATGTTGGTCTCAAGCCCGAAAATAAAGAATGCAGAGAGGAAGTGTTTCATTTACATTGTATTTGTAGAATTGATAAAGAAAAAAAAAATATTTGTTTATTATCATATCTATTAAATATAGTATCAAATAATCTTATATAATTGACTCAAAATTTTATTATCATTTAATATTAAGGGGTACCCTTATACCGGCATAGAGTTCTACCTTATGTACATTTGAATTATGCATTTTAATAAAAATTGAACTATTTATAGTTAAAATTCATAATAGAAGCGCATTCTAAAGAATTTATTGCAATGTTAAGAAACAATATAAGGATAAAAATAAAGAAAAAAACTGCATTATACGATTATATATGACTACATTGCATGGCTAATTGTATTAAGCACTTTTCGTTTTTATTTTTACCCTCACATTGTTTTTCAAAATTGCAATCAAGTCTTCGGAATGTTAAAAATGTGCTTCTGCTTCAAGTGTTAGTTATATATAGTTGAATTTTTATTAAATTATGATGAAGCGCATAATTCAAATGTAGATAACGTAGAACTCTATGTAGGTATAAGGATTCCCCTTAAATTCTTATATCGATCAAATTTTATGATTCACTTTTATATCTATATTTGCATATCTTCTAAGGTCTTGTTTTATTCTTCATACTTACGTCATGAATTCTATGATAATGACACTTATCAAAATAAAATACATATCCTATTAATATGTTAAAAAATGCATATCAGTCTCAATTTTAAAATTATATAATTATGGGCGACAATGATGTACGGGGGGTTGGATAGCGGATCGAGCAGGCGAACAGAGGGTGACCCTCACTTATATATATATATATATATATATATATATATATTTATATTCATGTAAGGTGGCAATTCTGGGACACATCTTATGTTTAAGGGATTATTTGAGGACATTTTCAACATCATGTCTGGAAGTGGCCATGTTATTTTTATATCTATATATATATGTATTAAGATTGTTTTCCAATTTGGGAAAGATTATTTTTTTCGTTAGGATTTCGGAATTTCATGAATCTATTCCGTGTAGTCGCTTATATTAATTGTTATAATAAATATTAACTTTAAATCAAAATAAGATCAATTAATTTAAATTATTAATTTAAATTAATAATTTAAATTATTAATTTAAATTATTAATTTAAATAAATAATTTAAATTATTAATTTAAATTATTAATTTAAATATATTAATTTAAATTATTTAAAATTTAAACATTAAAAAAAATGTTATAATTCAAATATAATTTAAACTATTTTCTTTTCAAATAAATGGGCAAATGAGTGTTTAAAATTACTTAATTCTATCGATATTCAAACTACTCTAAAATGTTTATAGTCCCCCATTAAAAAGTGAAATTCAAGTTCTATCTTTTGATATGAGTAAACAATTAACATCTAATCGCATTTTCTAATAACACAGCCACACAAAAAAAAAATGTCAAAACCCACGGACCAGACCATATATACCTTATGTTTTTGAGGTCGCTGATTCCGAATCCGTGGTCCATTTGACCCCACCACCTCAGGGTCAAGGTCAGGTCAAGGTCAAATTTACAAAATTAACGGCAACCAAGGTTTAACAGTATACATACATGTTTTTGAGGTCGCTGATTCCGAATCCGTGGTCCATTTGACCCCATCACCTCAGGGTCAAGGTCAGGTCAAGGTCAAATTTACAAAATTAACGGCAACCAAGGTTTAACAGTATACATATATGTTTTTAAGGTCGCTGATTCCGAATCCGTAGTCCAGTTGACCCCATCACCTCAGGGTCAAGGTCAGGTCAAGGTCAAATTTACAAAATTAACGGCAACCAAGGTTTAACAGTATACATATATGTTTTTGGGGTCGCCGAATCCGAATCCGTGGTCCGTTTGACTCCATCACCTCATAGTGAAGGTTATTTGAAGGTAAAATCGACAAAATTCTTGTAAAACAAACCAAACTTCATGCCATTTATTTTTTCTTACTATACCTTACACGTTTCTCATCAAATGATCGGTGCAAAGGTTTCCTTTTACGTTTTTTCCCAGTAGTTTTACAATCTCTTTTCAACATCCAGCAGTAGTCGGCCAGCATACTAGCATCCCATCTACCTTGATAACGCTTCTCCATTACTTTAATGTCTTGGTGAAAACGCTCTCCCTGTTCTTCGCTATAATCGCCACAGTTTTCAGGAAAACTATCCAAGTGATTGTGCAGAAAATGTAATTTGTAATTCATTAGGCAACCCATATTCCCATAGTTATCAACCATTTTAGATACAATCACTTTGTAATTTGGGCTTCTGCGATTACCCAAAAAGTTTTCAGTAACTTCCTTAAAGCTAAGCCATGTAGCTTTCTCAATGTTTGTCATGGAACTAATGAACTGGTCATCAGCCATCATTTTTCTAATTTCAGGGCCGTCAAAAATACCTTCCTTCAATTTTGCATCTGATTTACTTGGAAATTTACTTTCCAAGTATTTGAAGCACTGGCTATCTTTATCTAAAGCTTTAACGAATTGTTTCATCACACCAAGTTTTATGTGTAATGGAGGAATGAGAACTCTTTTTGGATCAACCAATGGAGTAGCTATAACGTTACTCTTTCCGACTTCGAGAGATTTTCTTTCAGGCCATTTATGATTTGTATAGTGCTTTGCACGGTCTCTACTATCCCATAAGCACAAGAAACGTGCACTGAGAGAAAATTCATGCTAATAGAGCATGCGAACTGCCATCTATGCGAGCATATAAAACATTGATACAAATATGACAGGCCGTGAGAAGCTCTATTAGTATTGGATTACCTTATACTAAAAAAGATGATATGGAGAGTAACTAAAGCATGAACGGCATTCACTGATGACTCGCGTGGTATACTTCGATGACTCCCCACTCTCATATCCTTTGTTTGCTTGAGTCGCCTCCTCTTTTGGGTGGCGACGCGAGCAAACACGGCTGGTCTATACCCAAAATTATGTTGCAAATTTCTCTAACGTATTTTCGTAGCGTGAATCTTTTATTTCTTTTCTTTTCTTTTTTTATGAAGGGAGATACGTTATAAATATAACCTGTTAAACTTTTTAACTTCAAATAATTAACTTTTAACTTAAAATTTAATTATTTTAAACCGCTGGGGGGGCAGATGAGCATGTACGATTTTACGCCAGAGATATTTCAGAGTAGCGTTGGTCTAGTGCGTAACGTTCGCGCTTTTCCTTTTGAGTACGCGAGTTCAACTCTCGGCTAGGGTCACTTTTTTTTAAATTTTTTTTTTATTGTTTTAATATTTTTTATTCCTTTTTATATTTATTTTTTTTTAGATTTTGTATTTTTTTAATAATTTTAAAATTTAATTTTTCACAAGTACGCTTGTTTTTTTCAATGTAAATTTTTTAAAAATAAATTATCCTTTATAGGTAGTAATTACAAATATTGATAAATAAATAATAGTGATGTTTATTTTATAATAGTGATGTTTATTTTATAATAGTATAGTTTAATTTATTTATAATTTAGTTCATAAAATTTACAATAAATTACAATAAATAAATAAAACTGAGTTATTATTATTTATGTTATAATATATATTGTATATTGAAATATGTTTATAAAGACAAAATTGAACTATAGTATTGTAAATATCACTATTATTTATTTATTAATATTTTAAATTATTTTCTATATGAAATAATTTATTTAAAAATATTAATAAAAAAAACGAGCATATTTTAAGTAACTTGTGAAAAAATAGATTTTAAAATTAATAAAAAAATAGAAAATAAAAAAAATATAAATATAAAAAGGAATAAAAAATATTAAAACAATAAAAAAAAAATTAAAAAAAAAGTGACCCTAGCCGAGAGTTGAACTCGCCTACTCAAAAGGAAAAGCGCGAACGTTATGCACTAGACCAACGTGACTTCATAATATCTCTGGCGTAAAATCGTACATGCTCATCTGCCCCCAGCGGTTTAAAATAATTAAATTTTAAGTTAAAAATTAATCATTTAAAGTTAAAAAGTTTAACAGGTTATATTTATAACGTATCTCCCTTCATAAAAAAAGAAAAGAAATAAAAGATTCACGCTACGAAAATACGTTAACGAAATTTGCAACATGATTTTGGATATAGACCAGCCGTGTTTGCTCGCATTGCCACCCAAAAGAGGAGGCGACTTGAGCAATAGAAGAATGCCATAGTTAGCAGTAAAGAAAGAATAGTGGTCAAGCCACGTTTACTTCCTTCACGTCCCATGAGAGGATACAGCGCTAGCTATCGAAGGATATTAGAGTGGGGAGTTACTAAAGCATGTAAACAAACAGTTTTTGGATAGCACAAACCTCGTAAGAGTAGATGGCGCTGTTATTAAAGCATAGGATATTACTTACCAACTTTGGATACGTAGACTACATGCTCTATTGGCATGAATTTTCTCTCAGTGTGGCGTCTTTGTAAATCCAGACTGCTGTCCTAACAATATTCCAGAAACTTTCAAATCACCACATATCCGCCATTTATGCTTATCATACTGAATATTTTGTATTATAATTTTGAGATTATCGTATGTTTCCTTCATTGTAGTGGAGTGCGCTATAGGAACTGAGGCATAGTGGTTGCTATTGTGTAGTGATACGGCTTTTAAACTTCTTTTTGATGAATCTATGAACAATCTCCATTCTTCGTCTTTATACACATTAGGTTTAATTTCATTCATTAAACCTTTTACGTCTTTACAATATACTATTTTATAACCATTATGATTCATTTCTTCAAAGTATGGTTCGAAACTTTTGCTTCTTGTTCTGTAAAAAGATACTTTAGTAGATTTTGCCAACTGACTCATGCCTTTTAAAGCTGAAGCTAAATGTTCTGCTCCATCTTTAGGTAAGTTAAGCTCTCTAACTAGGTCGATTAGTTTATCTTGAGTCCATAACTTTACGCTTTTGTCTTTTTGGCCCGCTGGAAGGAAAATATCGTCATCGTCATCATCATCATCATCTGCAGTTTCTTCATTACTATCACTTTCATAGGACTCGCTACTTTGAGTAAAGGTAATTTCAAGGTGAAATGTACTAGATTCATGCAAAACAAACCTAAACCACGGTATCTGCGAATTTTAGTACAATATTGATTAATTTCATTTTAATACAAGGCTACTTTGAAGAACAAAAGATCATATTTAATTTTCTCTTATTTGTGAGATCGTACATTATACAATTTCAAATTGCATAAGAGTGTTCTGTGATATACGTGAAGAATTGTGTAGAAAGTAAGCATGCATTTTCTAATTGTACAAATGTACGGTTAAATGAATAAGAAAAAATTAATCATGAATTTTTTTCGTCAACGTAGCCTTCACCTGCTTCCTCGACAAAAACTGTGACGGTGACACTGCCCCAAACGGGGATGTGTGGAATGATCCACTCATAAGTTTGTCGGGGTAACGATGCCAGTGGAAGCGCACTGCCTCGCAGGGGGACGTTAGGGTGTGAGGATGAAGCTGTAGTGTGTCCGACGACGAGTTGACACTGTCCTCGTCAAAGTCGGAAAGCTCTTATACTTAGCCCCGGAGAGGTATAAGAGTTATCACCTCCGGGACAGTGGACTCACCTGCGATCGGACCAGGATCCCTAACGCGCGGGGTTATACTAAAAATCATGGAAAATTTACCTTCTACATCTCAAGGGCATATTTGCACAAAAAATTCTAATCTTTTCTGTTTTGTCTGCGGAGTATTCACTCCGCAAAAATCTCGAAGACATTTCAATGAGAATCTCAGAAAAATTTACAAAACTTGCTTCAAATTAGAAACTGATGTAGTTATAGAAAAGTGGACTCCATGTAGTATCTGCGAACAATGTCGTCAAATGCTTTGTAAGTGGAATAAAACAAAAGAAGATGACAAAGTTAAATTTAATAGCCCAATGGAATGGTATCAACCAGATAGAAGAGAGGATTGTTACTTCTGTAATACCGAAATTATTGGAATTAATAGTAAAATTAAAGCAACAGTGAATTATGCTGATGTTATTTCTGTAAAAAGACCTATCGAAAAATCGGGAAGCGATGAAGAGCTCGATCTTCTTGAGAGGCTATCTATTGAATCAGATACCAACGATGAAAGAAATGATGAAGAAGATAACGAAGTCAGTGGCGGCATTGATGGGGGTGGAATTGATAATAATGACTTAAAAGATGAATCGTATGAAAGCTATAGTGATGAAGAAATTGAAAATGATGATGATGATGATGACGATGACGATATTTTCCTTCCAGCGGGCCAAAAAGACAAAAGCGTGAAGTTATGGACTCAAGATAAACTAAACGACCTAGTTAGAGAGCTTAACTTACCTATAGATGGAGCAGAACATTTAGCTTCAGCTTTAAAAGGCATGAATCAGTTGGCAAAATCTACTAAAGTATCTTTTTACAGAACAAGAAGCAAAAGTTTCGAACCATACTTTGAAGAAATGAATCATAATGGTGATAAAATAGTATATTGTAAAGACGTAAAAGGTTTAATGAATGAAATTAAACCTAATGTGAATAAAGACGAAGAATGGAGATTGTTCATAGATTCATCAAAAAGAAGTTTAAAAGCCGTATTACTACACAATAGCAACTACTATGCCTCAGTTCCTATAGCGCACTCCACTACAATGAAGTAAACATACGATAATCTCAAAATTATAATACAAAATATTCAGTATGATAAGCATAAATGGCGGATATGTGGTGATTTGAAAGTTTCTGGAATATTGTTAGGACAGCAGTCTGGATTTACAAAGACGCCATGTTTCTTGTGCTTATGGGATAGTAGAGACCGTGCAAAGCACTATACAAATCATAAATGGCCTGAAAGAAAATCTCTCGAAGTCGGAAAGAGTAACGTTATAGCTACTCCATTGGTTGATCCGAAAAGAGTTCTCATTCCTCCATTACACATAAAACTTGGTGTGAAGAAACAATTCGTTAAAGCTTTAGATAAAGATAGCCAGTGCTTCAAATACTTGGAAAGTAAATTTCCAAGTAAATCAGATGCAAAATTGAAGGAAGGTATTTTTGACGGTCCTGAAATTAGAAAAATGATGGCTGATGACCAGTTCATTAGTTCCATGACAAACATTGAGAAAGCTGCATGGCTTAGCTTTAAGGAAGTTACTGAAAACTTTTTGGGTAATCGCAGAAGCCCAAATTACAAAGTAATTGTATCTAAAATGATTGAGAACTATGGGAATATGGGTTGCCTAATGAATTACAAACTACATTTTCTGCACAATCACTTGGATAGTTTTCCTGAAAACTGTGGCGATTATAGCGAAGAACAGGGAGAGCGTTTTCACCAAGACATTAAAGTAATGGAGAAGCGTTATCAAGGTAGATGGGATGCTAGTATGCTGGCCGACTGCTGCTGGATGTTGAAAAGAGATTGTAAAACTACTGGAAAAAAACGTAAAAGGAAACCTTTGCACCGATCATTTGATGAGAAACGTGTAAGGTATAGTAAGAAAAAATAAATGGCATGAAGTTTGGTTTGTTTTACAAGAATTTTGTCGATTTTACTTTCAAATAACCTTCACTATGAGGTGATGGAGTCAAACGGACCACGGATTCGGATTCGGCGACCCCAAAAACATATATGTATACTGTTAAACCTTGGTTGCCGTTAATTTTGTAAATTTGACCTTGACCTGACCTTGACCCTGAGGTGATGGGGTCAAATGGACTACGGATTCGGAATCAGCGACCTCAAAAACATATATGTATGCTGTTAAACCTTGGTTGCCGTTAATTTTGTAAATTCGACCTTGACCTGACCTTGACCCTGAGGTGATGGGGTCAAATGGACCACGGATTCGGAATCAGCGACCTCAGAAACATATATGTATACTGTTAAACCTTGGTTGCCGTTAATTTTGTAAATTTGACCTCGACCTGACCTTGACCCTGAGGTGATGGGGTCAAATGGACCACGGATTCGGAATCAGCGACCTCAAAAACATATATGTATGCTGTTAAACCTTGGTTGCCGTTAATTTTGTAAATTTGACCTTGACCTGACCTTGACCCTGAGGTAATGGGGTCAAATGGACCACGGGTTCGGAATCAGCGACCTCATAAACATAAGGTATATATGGTCTGGTCCGTGGGTTTTGACATTTATTTGTGTGGCTGTGCTATTAAGCTGTGAGAACTCGTGAGGTGGCTTTATCATCCAATATGAAAAAGCATCTTCTTGAGGAGACATTACGACAACTTCTTTAGGTATAATTTTGTACTCTTTATCGAAAATAGGTTAAATATCTATAATTATCTCCATCTTTTTGTTTTAAATTTTCATAACACACGCAAGTAAAACTAAATTTTTTTATAAACTAGGGTAGTGTCACCAGTTGTTACGAGTGATCGACTTATGACGAAATCGAATTATATATTGCAATATAAAATTTATTTTATGATATGCAGATCTCTAATAAATAATTTCAATTAATTTAATGTATTAGTTACTATATTCCACCTACAAATAGCTTCATATTTAAATTATAAAATAAATAATCCAATTTAAAAATTGTCCCTATGATAGAATGAACGATTCGCGTATAAAAATTTCATTTTCGCATATTGCTTTCTCATAGAGAAAGCATTGTATCGGTAAAAAAAATTTTTTTCTATTTTTTCATTAATTTGTACATATTTGAACTCAGTGAGTCGAAAAAAGTGGTTTCCAGAAAATGTCTGTATGTATGTGTGTGTGTGTGTGTGTGTGTGTGGATGTATGAATTCAGTTAGTAAGCTGTATCTCGAGAACTACTCGATGGATTTGCTTCTAATTTTGCATGGAATTTAGTTTTGTGATTAACTTGCTGGGAAGCTATTGATAATTTGGTTCTTCCACCGTAGTTTTCATTTTAAAGTTTTTTAAAAAAAAAAAAAAATTCGATTTTTTTTTTTTTTTTTTTTTGTTTACTACTCGATGAATTTGCTTCAAAATTTGCATGGAATTTATTTCTGATTGCCCGGATAAAATAAATTTTTAAAAACTGATTTTCTTAGCTCAGTTTTAATTTTAGAGCATTTTGAAATTTTTGAAAAAAATGTTTCTATTTATTAAGCCAATAAAATCTTAAAAACTACTCGATGGATTTACTTCAAATTTTCCATACAATTCAATTTTTTGATGAACTGGTGCGGAAGCTATTGGGAATTGGTTTTCTTAGCGCAGTTTTTTTTTTAGAATCATTTTAAGAATTTTTAAAAAATTTCGATTTTTCATTTTTTTTTGTATTTTACGTAAACTACTCGAAGAATTTGTTCGAAAATTTGTATGGAACTTTATTTCGACTGCCAAAATTATTAAAAATTTTGTAAACTAATTTTCTTAGCGCACTTTTAATTTTAGAGCATTTTAAAAATTTTTTTAAAAATTTTTATTTTTAATTTTTTTTTATTTTACGAAAACCATTCGATTGATTTGCTCCAAAATTTGTATGCAATTAATTCGCTACTATCTGAATAAAACAAGCTTTGGAATACTAATTTTCTCAGCGCAGTTTTAATTTTAGAACACTTTGAAAATTTTCAAAAAAATTTTTATTTTTCATTTATTTTCTTTTTTGCGTTAACCATACTATAAATTTTCTCCAAAATTTTCATACAATTAATTCGCTATTGTCTGAAAAAAATTAGCTTTTGGAAACTAATTTTCTTAGAGTGGTTACAATTTTAGAGAATTTTAAAGATTTAAAAAAAATTTTGATTCTTCTTTTCTTATTTTTTTTTATTCTTCGTAAAGTACTCGATAGATTTGTTCTAAAAATTACAGGGAAATTATTTGCGACTGCCAAAAGAAGGGAAATTTCAAAAAATTGATTTTCATAGCGTAGTTTTAATTTTAGAGCATTTTTAAAATTTTTAAAAAGAAATTTTGAAAAGAAAATGTCATTTATTTAACCAGTTAGATCTCGAAAATTACTCTATGGATTTGCTTCAAATTTTGTATACCATCTATGTTTTTGTATAACTAGGCGGGAAGCTATAGAAAATTTGTATTCATAGTGTATTTTTTTTATTATAGAGCCATTTTAAGAATTTGAAAAAATTTTCGATTTTTAATTTTTTTTTTTGTTATTTTACGTAAGTTAATTGATGAGTTTGCTTTGAGATTTCCATGGGAATAATTTGCATCTGCCAAAAGAAGGATAACTTTTATAAACCGATCTTTTTAGCGTAGTTTTCTTTTTAGAAAATTTTAAAAATTTTCTTAAAAAATTTTCATATTTCAGTATTTTTCCATTTTACGTAAAGTACTTGATAGAATTACTCTAAAATTTGTATACAAGTTATTTGCTACTGTCTTTATAAACCAAGTTTTAAATAAATAATTTTATTAGCGTAGCTTTTTGATCACTTCTTTTGTTTTCTGAGTTACTCTTGAAAATTTATAATAGTACTACTGAATTTAATTACCGTTACTAAAATTGACTACTTGGATTTACCAAGCTTAGTCGTGATAAAAAGATATCCACAAGATAACAAAAATAATAAATTCGAACCTATGTATAAGGCTAGCTAAAGTCAACAAAATTAAACACTTTAAAAGCTAACATTTAACCCAAACAAAATGTTGAAAAGGCAATCAACTAGCATATATATATTCAAAATTTATAAAGTACAAAATGAATAAATATTAATGATGGACAATTTTTTTATATTAAAATCACATTTAAATAAATATAAAAAAATAATGAAACTCAAAGAGCTCTATGAGAAAGCATTCCACCAAAGCACTTGGCAGCGTTTTTGTTATTTTGAAAATCATATTTTTAACCGACTTCAAAAAGGAGGAGGTTCTCAATTCGACTGAATTTTTTTTTTTTTTTTTTTTTTTTTTTTTATGTCTGTTACCTTATAACTCCGTCATTTCTTAACCGATTCGAAAAAACTTTTTCTTATCTGATAGAGAATGTCTGCAGGAAGGTCCCATACGTGTCCTATAATTATTGGGCCAATATTCGGTTTGTATGAACCAATTATCAAATTAAGAAAACTGGGAGTTTTGTTTTCTCTCTCTCTCTCCCTCTCTCTCTCCCTCTCTCTCTCGCTCTCCCTCTCTTACCTAAGCTTCAATATGTATACATGCACACACAACGACACTGTGCCGTTGGGCCTTCTCTCTTTCCTCTACATTGCTTGGTATAATGTACTAATGCATGCGTTATGAATTGATAATGGAAGCTAGGCATATTAGTGGGTTTACCTATATTTGCGCTTTTAGTAGGGGGATACACTAAAAAATTTTTTAACAAAAAACAAAACCAATTTCAAACAAAAAAATGCACTAAACAGTTACAAAAAAAAATTTTTTGAACAAAAAACAAAACCGACTTCAAAAAAATGCACTAAAAAGTTACAAATAATTTATAATTTTTAATAATTATACGCATAGTACGCTTCTAACTCAACACATGTGTTACAAACATATTATAGATTATCTAATTATTTGTAAACAGCACAAACAAATTATATTATTGTTTAATTCACGAAAAAATATTATTGAAGTCGGCGTCAAATTCTACATCTGTGCAGAACGATTCAACAACTTGACGCTGACTTCGAAAATATTTTTTCGACCTGAAATACCTATTAAAAAGGCCTCCACATGCCGATTTTGAAAATATCTTCAAATTTGAATAATAATAATTTAAAAAATCTAATTAAAAAAGTAATGACTAGTGCACTTGTACGCATCTAAACCCAGTTCTTACGAATCCTGAACGAGGTAATTTAACCTAAAAGATTGCGTATATATCAGTACTTCCGGTGAAATTATTGAAGCAACAAGCGCTGTACATACTTAAGTATTTAAATACTCTTAAATAAGATATTAATTGAATTAAAATGAAGAGAAAAAGGCAGGGTGAATTAAATACAAAAAAAAATATTGTTAAAGTTACAAATGTGAGATTATAGTATCGTCTGACCGACGTTATTTATTGATAATAAATAAGTGCCTGAATTTAAATTGTCGTAATGTTTGGGTTGTAATAACTGGTGTGTTCGTAATAAACTGGGTCGTAAAAATTGGATTGAGTTCGTAGCAATAGGTTAAAAAAAATATTATTTTAAATTTAATATTAGTTGAATAATTTACTATTTTAGTATACTTTTTTGTTATACAATTTTTAATTATGTTATGAATAATACGTTTCAAACATTTTCTGATTAAAAATTGTACTTATATCTAAGATTCAATCGATTGAACTGACAAAGTCTACCGAGACTCGTGATAACTGGTGTCATTACCCTACTGCATTTAAGCAGGCAAAATTGACTTTTGAAAAAATTAAGTCGCTCCTCGGCTTTTTATTCTCTAAGCTCCGCCCTTTTCCCCCTCTTTTTAAAAACATTTATTTATATAGATTCTATTTTTAAATTTAAGAGTTTAAGTCAACTATAACTTGTCTTAAAGAGTCGATCTCTAATACATTATCATATTCTGAGTAAATTATACAGTTTATCGTTTTGGTAGGAGCTGTTTCGAAATGTACTTCTATACGTATAGAGCCATGACGAACGAGATTTTAATGATCGTAAAAATTTGCTGATAAATCAGGAGTCAAATCAAAAGCGAAAAGCCAGTATCCATCCAGATAATTTGTACGTGTAATCTCGTTACCTCCATTCGCAAAGTGTATGCCTGTTCCTGAGAAAAGCGTATGATATGCGTCAACGTAAAGCTTATTATTACCAGTAAAAATAGGTTGTAATGGTCTACACGGAACGGTAACACCATCGATATATAAAGACAAAAAATTTATGTTAAAATGTTCAAAATTAAAGGGGTTTAATGTACAATCCCCGTTGAATGCTCGATTATCTACAAACCCTAAAATAATTCTTTTATGTATTTGTCCTAATATAACATTGTCAAGTGTATCTTCTCAAATACCAGCAGGCATGGTTATAGATTTTACTTCTATTCTTGTTAAGGGATATTTAGTCGTTGTTTTTAAAAGTGTATTGGCGTGGGCTAATAGAATATTGGGGCTTATTTTTACACGTCTTACGAGAACCGTAGCCTCAACGATGTGGATACTGAAATTTGCGTCATTCGACGAGTCGATAAGACAAAAGGCGTCTTTGGATCTTACGAAACGTAATCTTATTTCTACGCCATTTAAAAGATGATGATCTTGGTTAAATAAATCACAATGCAAGCGGCCGAGTAGATCAACTATTTTACCTGCGTACGTATGTTTGCTATGTTCTACTAGACCCTTATTGCATTCAGCTAGCAAAGCATTTGGTTTCGCATTCATTTAACCTGCAGTGTCTGTATACCATAGAGACGTAGTTAAATGAGTATCTTTAGCTGCACGCCCGTAATTTAAAAGGGATTCTATATATGCACGATATGGATAGGCATTATTAGGCGGCGATACTAATTTATTATTACATAATACATCTACTTGTTGAAATAAACTATGTAATATATAATTTACAGGCCCAACTTTTTCGTTATTCTCAGCATCTTTAGGTAGTATTTGAATACGTAAACTTAACATAGTATGAGCAAGATCAATGTAACTCTCTCCACTACTGGATTATACAAATTCTAAGGGCGCGTTGTCGTTTAGTGATAATACGGGCTTATAATGTACTATTTTATTTGATTTAATAGATGTTTGAGTGTCTGGGAGACTAAATAATGACAGCTCTGATTTAAGACACTCATTACTATGGCTTTGCAAAAAAGCCATGATGCTTTCTAGTTAAAAATATCGTTTGACTTTTGCCTGTGTGAAATTTTTTTTTACGACGGCGAACAGTGGTTTTCTTTTTTCTTTTAATTACAGCGTTCAAGCGACGTCTCCTTTTTTTATTACCTGTTGAAGTTTTTTTTCTCCTTTTCCCGCTTTTTCTTTTTCTTCTTTTTTTTCTCTTTTTTGCTAATGAGTTCGCGATGCTTTCGATCGAACGTCGCTTTAAAAACTGTATCGTTGAATTGAAAACGGGATTTTTATACCCTGATCCGCTCATTAACATTTCGTTAATTTGATTTTTTGCTTGTTCTTTTAAATTATCTTTTGATTCTGTAAATCGATTTTTTATAGATTCTTTGAAACTAATATTAGCATCTATATCTTCAAGTACTCTTATTCCACCACGCAGAGCTTCTTTATCTACTGCTCTTAACCCTTTCGATACAAAAGGTAAAATATTTCTGACCAGACCTGAAAAAAACTTCCTAGTCCTGAACCGCGCTACCAGCGCGAACTAGCGAAAACGTTGCGTACACCGTTCCCGTTACCGATTTGATTTTCGTATGCTATATAATGACTCATTTTACACTTACATTTAAAGAACACACTTAAAATGAAGTGTCAATGTGAGAGTTCCATACTTGAATGCTATAGGACTACCGTGTGCGTCTCTTATATCAATAACGATATTGTTAAATGCATTTTTCATCAGTGGTATATATTTAATGGGTGCAAAATTTTTTACTATTGTAGTTCCGAATTTGTAATTAGCATTGTCTGAAGAAACAATTCTAAGTAATGAGGCTTGTGTGTCCCCTACTGTAAAAGGTTCACAAACGTCCGAATAGACAAATAACTGCTCAGGTATGGCACGTGCTAAGCATGCTGGTCTATTACCTGTTATAAGTCCCTCATTATTATCTATTATAAAGTGCATATGAGAGCATTCTTGAATTACTGTTGTTTATGTTTCTGGCTCGTTGTTTTCACCTTCTGATTTTGTGGCACTCATTACACCAGGATCGTATCCTAATATTTTACCAATTTTTTCAGCTATTGTTAAATAATGCGTCGAGTCGCAGTTCATATCGCACACAGTTTTAAGTTCATAATATCCAAAAGCTTTGGACGAACGTGTAAATTTTAAATGATTACGCACGTTAGAGCTAATGTTATTTATATTTTCAACTAATTGTCCTACACTTTCATAAACACCATATGATATTTCATGTATATCGATTGTATATAGCTTGCTGAATGATTTTTCTAAATTATTTTCAGTATAGAAAAAAATTCAATTTTGTTTCTTTAGTTTTTTGTGAAAAATGTGGAATAGTACAGGGTATATGAATCTCTGCAAGACCGACACACCAGTCACCGTGAAGCCGCATTTCATGGAATAGATGCGTGGTAAAACAAGTTGTTGTGTTATCGGGAAAATATCTCATATTACTGTTACTGGGTAACACAAGATAAAATTCGTAACTACTCATACTACAACAAGCTCAGACTCGGGAATCCACGAATTAAATTTCTCGGGATATCCTATCCACTTTACAAGGACTTCTTTTTTCTTGCCACGATCTCTAGAACGTATAACACGTTCAATTTTATAAGTTTTTGTTCTCATACGCTTTTTACCTACTAAAGCCAATTCTTCGGTATAAAAAAATCCTTGAATTTTTTCTTTAGCTAGATCAATTATTTTGTATGGGTAAATATCTTGACGTTTAGAAACTCGTAAAATTTTGAAAATTTCTTTGCTCCAACCGTGAACATAACCTTTTTCAAAAACATGCTTCGTGCGACTGATACATACAAAGTCACCTACTTTGTATTTAGAAGGTTTTAATCCGCGTGCTTTTCTGTTTTTACCATCGTTACGTTTCCATGAAGGTTCTAAATTTTTGCGCACTTGTGTTGCATTGTATATAGTAACAGAGGCAGGTATCATTTTTACACTATTATGAGGTGTATGGTCATAACTTCGTACAAGGTATTGTAATATATCTATATATCTGTATGAATTTCTGTATGTAAAATATCGCCATAAACGTTCTTTTAAAGTTCGGTTAAAGCACTCAACAACAGCGGCTTTAACATCTGGAGAAGGAGCAATAGCGAATAGGATATCTTTGGTTTTTAAAAATTATTGTAAAACACTACCTATAAATTCTTTACCACGGTCTGTTTGTAAGAATACAGGTACTAGACCATTTGCTTGGGACAAAATTTCAATGAAAGCTTTTACGACGGTCTAAGTGATTTTATTCTTCATTGGTAGAACAAAAGCAAATTTACTAAATACATCTATAGCTACTAATAAGTATGAATACCTGTCATTATAATTTTTCAAAGTTTGTACATCGACTAGGCCTAATTCCCAAACAGCATCTATCATGTATACATTATAATGCAGGCGAGGAAATCTTTTTCTTATTGGTTTATGAAGGGTATCTGCGTCTTGATTACTCAGCCATTCTAAAATATGTTTAGGTGAGTCGTTTTTGTTTAAACGTAAAAGTTTTTGTGCACCAGAAAAGCCAGCTTCGTGAGCTGGGTTAAAATATTGTTTTTCATATTTTTTACTCATTGCATTAACTGTTATAAATTTAAAGAAAACCAACCTTTTTGCTGTTGCTGCTGTGGGGTAATTGAATTGTTTTGCAATATTTAACTTTTTTCTTTTACTTTGTCCTTTGTGCGCGATGATATTTTAAGTTCTTTTGCTTTAGCACCATTCGGGCTTTCTGTTTCGCTATCAGAGCTGCTTGGTAAAGGCGCTGTTTACGGTGTCACATTATCTCTCGAAATAGATTCAGCTGATTCGCCTTTCCAGTAATATTTATTTCCTATGATTGCGCGTGGTGCATTAGACGTGCGCAATATATTTGCAAAATGTGCTCTACCAACAGCATTAAATTTTTTTTCTATTTCTTAATGCATCATTAACCAGATCTATGATACTTGAATTATTTATGACATTACCATCTACAGAAACGATTCTATTTTTATTCCAAGTTGAACGATCAGATAAGTGAGTTTTTAAATAACTTATTAATTGAGTTGCTTTATCTATGTATGTTTTCGAGACGTGAGCTAAAATAGACGAATCACGCATTTGATCTTCGTTTTTTGTGAAAGTTGTTTTCGGAAAATCATCTGCTTTCACTCTAGTATTTTTTTTTTTAAAATAAATATCTCTGTAACAATTGTAAAAAGTTTTTCCATTTTTCACTGTCGTCTGAGAAATCGTTAGATGTTAAAACATTGCTCATTTCTTCATGAAGACGTGAAAATTCATTTACTGGTGTCTTGATGCTGTTAAGTGTTTCCATATGTCTTAAACCTTTTTTATTTCCTTCACCATTTTGAGAGTTAGTCTGTGTTCCGTCAAGATAATCCAAACTATCTTGTGGGACTATAACCATTTTCCGAACACGTTCCATTATATTGTGTCGGTGTTTAGAGAAAAAGTAGGTATATTTTATAACAACCGGAAATTTATGTCGTATATAATATGAATCAATAAAAGTGAAGAATTCCTATTGATTTGCAATATTGAGTGTCTTTCGAAAAAACATGTTTTTTATGTTTTCCGTATATACTTATGATTTTTAGTTTATATTCAGTCTTAACGACCACCCATTTCAAACACTGAAAGCACTTCAAATACTTATGTTTTTCAATCTGATTTTTTCTGTTTTATTTTAGTTTTTTTTCAAATAAATGTACTACTGTTGCAAGATGTTTTCTTTAACGAACAGATTTTTAGATTATACTATTAAAGTACAGGAAACGTGTAACGATAAAAAGTTTTTATGTTTTCTGTATACAGTTATGTTTTTTCTTTATATTCTGTATTAACATCCGGCCATTCAAAATACTTAGAACACTTATATTTTTCAATCTGTTTCTTTTATATTTTATTTTAACGGATGTTTTATTTTTTCAAGATGTTTTTCAACGAACATATGTTTACATTATACTATAAAAGTACAGGAAATGTGTGATAATAAAAAAATTTTTATGTTTTCTGTATACAGTTATGTTTTTCGTTCACATTCTGTATTAACGTCTGGCCACTCAAAACACTTAAGACACTTATATTTTTCAATCTGTTTCTTTTATATTTTATTTTAATGGATGTATTTTTTTTCAAAATGTTTTTCAACGAATAGATGTTTAGATTATACTATAAAAGTACAGGAAATGTGTAACGATAAAAAAAAATTTTCATGTATCCTGTATACACTTATGATTTTGAGTTCACATTCTGTCTTAACAGCCAACATCTTAAAACACTTAAAACACTTATGTTTTGGAATCTGTTTCTTTTAGTTTTTTTTAAAGTTAACGGAAAGAGGATGTTCATATTATTTTTTTTAAAAAGCAGACATAAGCAAGTCCAGTAAGGGAGTGATCAATAACGGTAAAAATCCACCACCGCTTTGTAATAGTAGACGCTTTTTCTTTTTCCATAAAGCAGTTTGTTTATACTTTGATGTACTGTTATTTTTTTATTTTTTTAACCTTCGCACTTGTCACGGCTTTGTCAGCGAGTTTTCTTAAAATATTTTTATGTTTCGATAACTGTTTTTTATTTTTATTTTTTAAAATAACACTACCTTTTAATATATTTAAAGCACACTCGCATATGCATCTTATGAGATTTTAATCTACAGAGCGCAAAAGAGCGTCACGTTCCTTTGGCGCCACGTGACAAAGTGTGTGTAAAAATGCAATGCACTTTTTTGTAAAATGTGTGGGTAATTTTATATTTCCAAAGCACCCGCAACTATTTATTTTTTCTTATGCGTTAGTGGAGCTTGATTCATTCAATGATGCTGCTGCAGCCATCTCGATTTATAAACTGAAGTATTCATAAAGCTAACGACGCTTTTTCTTAGGTATGTACACATAATAATGTGAATCATCTGGAAAAATACATGCGTGGAAACGAAAATCATCGGGTGTATCTGATTTCAAGTCTATTAACAAATACGAAAATCCTTTTTTAGTGGCTTCCAAGTATAACTCTTGAATAAATTTCAAATCTTCAGGATAAATTTGTCTAGCTAAATACAAGATTTTCGCGCGGTCACGAGGGTTTCTAAAGAGTATAAGATAGCTAGCACTCAACGATATATCTCTTTGACCCTTGTGAAAAAGATTCTTCGTTATTAAAATGGCACTTATGTTTTTATGATGACTGCCCTTTGTGAATAGATCGGTGATTGTATCGTTTGAGCCTTCGCGCATAAGATCGTCATTAATCATAAGTTTTTTACATTTAACATCGCTCGAATAATCTACAGGATCTGGCAACCCTTCAAAAAATTCTATTCGCCCATAAGGTGGTTTAAATTGTATATAAGTCTCTTGCCATTCTTCGTAATAGAACATTAATCTATCGAATTTTAAATTGCACATTCTATCAAGATAATTTATAAATCCCTTTATAAAATTCGTTTTACCAGCTCCAGTCAGTCCAGCACATAAAGCTGTAAAAGAATGGTGAAATTTAACGTCCATAGTATTTACAAATAATATCTCATTTGCGTGTGCACGCTAGAATTGTTGTATTGTAACTAACTTGAAGAAGAATTAAAAAAAATAACATGTATCTACAATAACAATTTTTAAGCTATGCTAGCTATTCACCGCGTGGGAGGGGCCCGGGACGCACGCGCTGTAAATACACACGCACTATGTCAGCTGATTTGAGTGCGTGTGTATACTTACGCTGCTGATAAGCATGTATCACACGATCTAACGTTAAATTAGCTACTAGTTATGTTATGACCGCTAATAAGCAAGCGGAAGCGCGCGCCCTACATCAGCTGATGCGCGTGCTCTACAACGTTATTGCCGCTATGTATTAGCTGTAACTGATGCATGCAATATTATGAAAATTTATCCCGAATTTAAAAAAAAATTATTTAAATCGACTGAATAGAAATTATTTATAAAATTTATTTTGAAATTATAATGAATAATTATAATAAGGAGGGGAAAGGTATAAGTATAGGTATATTAAAGAAAAAGACATTTTTTTACAGAATTTATTGATACAACCATTTTAAAATTTTATTATGTTTGTTTTACGGATAGTGCTTTCATATGCTCCGTCAACCCGCTAGTACGTGATTTATAATCAAGCATTTTTAACACCCGCCATTTTACAAATTGGTGAAGATTACGGCAGTTTTGATAACTGCAATACTTTTAAAAACGCGTATTTGAAAGTACATTTATACTTTTAGTTACGCACCTTTTAAAAAAATTGCAAATATCAAATCTATTGTGATTTCGACCAATTTATAAATTGTGTATTAAATACGCTTGAACTTAAACTATGTACTAACGTGTAAACGTAATGAACTACTTACATAATTATTTACATTAACATTTGTACGCAATATATTTTACAATATACTGATTCAGTAATAATACATACATACGTATGTATATAAAATTATATAATTACATTTTATAACGTCAAATTATTGGTTAATAATTGTTTTCTAAATTTTTTATTTTTACATTTTTTTTAAATTTTAATATTATAAGTTTTGTTTTCTGATTTTTTGAAAAATTTATATTGATTGAAAAATATTTAATATTTACAACTCAATATTTGGAACGTTTCTTTTTGAATTTGTTCAGCGATTGGTACTATCAAAAATGCCAACATTTCTTCAAAAACTATATTATAATATTTCGATGTAAAGTCACTAGGTAAGTTTTCTTCTAATTTACGATATAACAATTCTATGATTGAGTTATCATTTAAAAATTTTTTAAATTCACTTAAGTTATCCAACATATTTCTTCTTGTCGCCTCAGATAATACACGCTGGTAAATAGTATCGCGCGTATATTCTTTTAAAAATGTTGCACATGAATCTATATTCTTTGTATGTTCCTCAAGGCGTGCTATTTGAGCGTTAATACATTTACTTACAGTTTTAACACCTTCAAAAGTAACAAGCTGTATTACAATAGTAGGTAAGTAAATTTTTCTTTTTTTATTTTGTTGATTATTATCCGTGCTCTGAGATGAAAGATCTGTAATTTCTCCGAAAGATGGTCGCTGCTCAAGCGTCACAGACTTTGAACCATACGAGGTTGCGAAGAAAAGTTCATAATTACCCATAGTAACAACACGTTGTCCATTATATTTTTCATAATACTAATAATCATCGTTAAAGTGAATTGATATTAAATCAAATTTTTCCTGTAAGTCGTTCCAAGCATTGACATCCATAACTCATTTACGTTGAGTTCATTTTACACCACTGGTGGATAATTTCTTCTACGCACCCATAGGCCCACTAGAGAAAAAAGATCTATAAAAATAAAAAAAAGTAGGGATTTAATTTTCTATTTTTAGAAAAAAATAGTATTAGGTATTGTAAATGTAATAGATATAATAACTTTTAAGATTAACCTATCACTAGATCTTTTTTTCATGTATAACCTTCTTTCCATAACATTTTCAAGTATTTTCACACACGTTTCGCATTGCATTATATTTATTAGTTTTACTCCGGGTCGTACCTGTTTTTTTATTGCACTTAGGCTCTTTGGGAGTTTGGTGTATATAAAGAGATTATCTCATCAAGAACAAAGACGATCAAAAAGGTGCAAAATTTTTATTCATGCGAAAATGTTACCACGTTTTGACCCCACCTAATAAGATTTTTATTAAAAACAAACGTGGATATTCTGTGGAAAATGAAACAGAAAGATTTTCATTTACGCTTTATTTCTTGAGCAGTAAGGTTCTCTCATCTTTGAGATATTTTCAAATTTTCTCTCTTTTACAAGTAATTTTTATAATTACATTTTAAAAATGTCGTCACTACAAGAAAAAATGGCTTCACGTAACAGTGTAATCGCCGCTGATATTTTATACGTTACGTTAGTGTGATTTTCACCTAAAAATTACACTAACATTAAAAATAGTCTAACAGCTTCCTAAAGAGGGGCACATATATCAGGGCAGGCTTAAACTGTTCTTTTTACCATATTCATTATGTTAAAAAAATTTGAGAATGGTCGAAAGTATGTTACTTTTTTTATAGCTCAAGAAACACACGTAGAAAAATATGAAAAAAGTATCATTTTTGACGTATAAAATTATGTACCGTAAACAACAATTGTTCAATCGATACCAAAATTTAATTACATATTCTACTTACAGAAACAAGTAATTTAAACCCTTATTGAAGTGTGTGCCACTCCAGAAACTTGTATTATAGACTTTTGAATTGTTGTGAAGACAATTTCTCAAAATTAAAAAGTTCCAGAGATATCCCTATATAACAAGTGATGACTTTTACCGCGACCCTGGATGGATGAGATTAAAATATGTTCGAGATTTTTATCTCGAAAAATCATTCAATATTATTTTTCAAATTGCATAAAGCAATTCGGAATTTAATATCAATCATAATTTTATTGTTGATATTACCCTCGTAAAGGGTATTGCAGGCGGTGGTAAAAATTAAGGAAAGCTAATTAACAAAGATGCAGCTAAAAAAAAGCGCTTCATCGTTACTCTACAAAACGATGATAACTTATGCTTACCGCAAGCGATAGCCGTTGGTTTGGCATATTTATTACTGCAGTTGGACCTAAACGATGAAAATTTCATTAAAAACTGGAAAGTCACTTCAGATTCACGACGTGGTTTTTGAACAAAAGGTGCTAAAGATATTTTAAAAGAAGCCGCAATCAATGTTAATGATACACCGATGAATGGATGTCATATGGAACACATTCAGCTTCTACAAAAATATTTTGCGAAAGAAAATATTTATTTTGCTTTAATAATGAGGAAAAATAATGAATTTGCAAATGGTATCGCAGAAATATCATATGATGGTCGCACATCGATATTTTTCTAAAACATTGATAATACACCTTTACCATCACCGCGTGAAATTAATTTATTATGTTTTGAGGGTCAACAAGGTCATTCTGCCTTTATTAAATCGCTACAACAAGTTGGCGAGCTTTCGAAATTTTGCGTACAATGCAATAAGCTATATGAGAACAACATAAATGTAGCGATCATTGCCCCAGTTGTTTTGCTAAACCTGCGTGTGAGAGTGTAAACGAAAATATAATCTGTAAAGATTGTAACAGAAATTTTGTAAGTCAAGCCTGTTTTGCGAGACACTTACAAAATGGCAGTTACGATCGAAACAGTAGCGTATGCGCCGTTATATATGACTGTGATAAATGTAAGGTTAATAAAATAAATAAGAAAAAAATAAAGCACGAGTGTGGTAAATTTTATTGTAAGCGGTGTAAAATCACACACGTTTACAATGAAATGTGTTTCATTAAACCGTTAGCGATAAAACAAAATTCCTGCGATGTAAATAATAAACCCGAAAATAGATTTATATTTTACGATTTTGAAACACGACAAGATGAAATGTACGATGCTAATACAAATTTACACGTTGTAAATTTATGTGTAGCTCAACAAGTTTGTGATTTATGCATAAAATTTGATTCTCTTGATACTCATTGTAGTTTTTGCGGTGTTCGCGAATTTGTTTTTAAAGAGAATCCCGTCAAAAATTTAATAGAATTAGCTATTTGTCAGAACAATTTTTAAAAATACGATATGTATCGCACATAACGCTAAAGCGTTTGATGCGCATTTCATGTTAAACACGATTTTAAAAGAAAATTATAATGTAAACCCCAAAGTAAGTTTAAACGGTCAAAATACAATTTTAATGAGTGTTCATAAAACACACTTTATAGATTCACTTAATAATTTTAAAATGAAATTAAGCGATTTGCCGAAAGCCTTCGGTTTACCCGGAGATAATGTTAAAGGATATTTTCCACACTTATTTAATACTAGAAAGAATCAGAAATATAAAGGTCCTCTACCGGAGGCAAAATATTATTCACCGAATACAATGAGTATTAGCGAGAGACAAAAATTTTATAAATAGTATGATGAAAATTCTAAAATTTGTAAAAAATTTAATTTCCCCGAAGAAATGGTAAAATATTGTAAATCAGATGTAAATATTTTACGTCGTGCATGCATTGTGTTTAGAGGTATATTTTTAGAGAAAGGAAATTTATGTCCTTTTTTACAAGCCACTACCATAGCATCTGCATGCTCGACACTTTTTAGGCAAATTTTTTTGCATGATCATTTCTTCTTTTCCTTCATTAAAAAATATGTTTTGTTGATTATCTTGATGAACGCTTAGACGTTTTATAGTATGTGGAATAACATGTAAAGGATATACTAATAATCTGTGCATTGCTTCAGGTGGACATAAATATCGTGTATTAATGTATTGTTTGATTTCGTCATATTCATATTTAACATTTTCACTATTGTCATTTTTAAAAGTGTCTTCATTTTCTGATCTAAAATCAACATTTTCTTGATGTCTTTTAATGTATGCACAATCATGACCTTCATAACAGTATTTGAATAAATATTTAATGCATTGTACAGTGGAACAAACTTCTACGTTTATGTGTGCATTAAATTTCAATAATAAGTAAGGATTATAAGGAACAACGAATCCATTATCTGCAATTCGTTCTGTAAATTTATTTTTAAAAATGATTTCGACGCCATCATTTTTGCGTTTGTATAGTGGATACCCATTTGATTTAAATGTTGTTGTATTATTAAATTTTTTTGGAAAATTTTTCGTACATTGTGTCGTATTTTTATCCATACACGGACAATTTATATTTTGCATACCACAGGGACCGTGTATCATAAATTGTTTAACAATACTATATTGTTTTAGATGAATATCTCTATTTGGGATTTCTGCACTTATTATTTTATCAACTTTTTCGGGAATAACTAATTTATCATTTTTATCTAAGAATAACAACATATGCATATGTGGTAATCCTCGTTTTTGAAATTCAATTACATAACTATATGCAATACATTTTCCTAATATTCCCTTTTTTATTACTGAATTTTTGAATTCTTCTACTTTTTGATAAAATACTTTTGTTATAATATCTCGTCTATCTATTGCATTTTCATAAATTTCCAAGTTTTCAGTTATTTCTTTCCAATGTGGGTTACAGGTCATAGTTACAAAAAGGTCAGGTTTACCATGATAATTTACAAGTGTTATTGAATCAATGTAATTTTGTTTTAAAAATCATGGACTTCCTGTAAAGTTTGATGGTAATATTACCATTTTTCTAATTTTTAAATAATCTAATTCTTTTTGCTTTCTCATAAAGAAAGCATTGTATCGATAAAAAAAATATTTTACGTAAACTACTCGATGAAGTAGCTTAAAATTATGTATAGAAATTATTTACGATTGCCTAAATAAAATGAACTTTTGAAAACTGGTTTTCTTAGCGTAGTTGTAACGTTAAAGCGTTTTGAAAATTTTAAAACAATGTTTATTTTTCAATTATTTGGTATTTTTTGTGAACTATTCGATGAAAATGTTCCAAAATTTGTATGCAAGTTATTGGTTATAGTGTTAAGAAGACAAGCTTGGGAAAATTAATTTTATAAACGCATTTTTAATTTTAGAGCATCATAAAATCACATTATGCAAATGGCAAAAGTAAGAAAAAGTAAAATTCATATAGTTTTCGTAGGTATTAAGACAGCCTTCAATACAGAGGATAGGGACATTTATATTAAAATCGTATTAAAAAAAATAAAATCAAAATACTCTAACTCAATGCGCTCTATGAGAAAGCATTGCGCCAAAGCACTTGGCAGCGTTTTTGTTATGTAAATAGTCCATAACACCTTTGTAACAATCACTTCTTAATACGTTTTATTTTTTTCGTATGAAATATAATCTGGAGATTTCAACTTTTACAAACGCATCAACAATGAACTGTTGAGATAATTTTCCTAAATTAAGAAATGGATTCAATTCATTTCTAACTCTAAATCTATAATTATAAAATTGCAAATTTTTAATATTAGATTTTCCAAATTTATTTTTCATATTTGACATCCATCTGAAACCACCATTAGGATGAATAAGCGAATATGTTATAGGATCTGTGTGTTTGCTGATTGTTAGTATACTAATTGGTTTATCAGACTTAGGGTAAATGACAATATCACGTTCGATAGGAGGCATATCGTCTTCTCCAACGTATACTATTGCTACTTCATTACAGGTAGGTAGATTATATCTATTTTTATCAAAATTATTATTGCGGACAATAGGCATAGTAACAGTTTTCAGAAGACAATTGATTTTTGCACATCGTTGTAGTTCTTCTTCTCCTGCTTCATGCATCATTTTATAGGCTTTAGCATGAGGGTTAATATCTCTTATTAAGTTATCTAAATGTTTTAATAATGTTAAGTTTGTATTAAACTTATGTCGTTCAATCGTTATCATTTCATTATCTAAAACATATAATTGTCCATATTTATGTGCTTCATCTTTATTAGGATGTAACGCATATACATCATGGTAAATTTGTCCACATATTCTAATAACTTGTGGTCCTTTGCCCGGCAATGTATCAAAATTGGCATCAAAACTTGCGAATGCTAAAGCATTATTGTACAACCTAACATTTCGTCGAGAATCAATACTTTCTTCCGTAAATTCAGTTGTTCAAAACATTAATCGTTATGGGTAAGGTGGATTTTCTAACAATTCTACTTTACCTTTATGACAACAATTGGAGAAATCGTTACTTTTAGTATATTTAAAAGCAAAATGTTGCGCATCACAATAAACACATGTATTCGTCATGGAACCAATGTAATTTTCAGATATGAGATTTTCATCGAAATATATATTTGCCATACAACCAATCAGTTTCAAATTAATTTTTTTAGTTAATATTTTTTCATTTAATTTCTTTAATTTTTTCTCTACTTTGCTCTTTATTGTTTTATCAATAACTTCGTTTAATACAATATTATGATTGTTATTATGATTATTATTATTCTAATTTTCATTATAATTATTATTTTCAATTTTCAATCGTTTACACTTATTATTATCTAATTTTACTTCATATTTTTTTGGTTGTTTTTTTTCTAATTTTTATATAAGCTTCTTTCTTACGTAAAGCCTCATTCGCACGTATTTGTTCCAATTTATCAGTACTCATTGTTTCCTTGAATTGCCATTTTGTTATCTTAGTATTTTCCAATTTCTGTTTATATTTATTTGGTTGTCCTTTTTTCATTTTCATATAAGCTTTTTTCTTACGTAAAGTTTTTTGAACACGTCTTAGTTCTAATTTATCATTACTTTTTTGTTTCTCGCATTTCCATAATAATGCCTTTTTCTGAAATTTTTTTATATTTATGTGATTCTTCTGTTACCATTTTCCTATTAACAGGATGTCGGAGCTGCATCACTTGAGTTTTGCTTTTTTTATCATATCAGTATCTTTTTAAATTAATAAATTAAACAAATATAATGACTTGTCCGTACTAAAGCTATATTATTACAATAATTTTTGTCAAAACAAAAATTCATTTAAACTTGTTATTTTTTTATGAGCTTGGATTTGAAATTAGATATCAAACTTGATAGACCTAACTTCAAAATACGATACATTGAAAGTTTTTATTATAACTTTATATGTCTAATATTTTGGTGGATTTCTTGAGTTGTCCGCACTGGAGTATGATCTTATAAATTTTTACTTTGTAGCGAAAAAACTTGATTAAACGCATCGTTTATTCATAAGTTAAGATTGGAAATATTATTAGAAGGCGGGCAGCTTCGTCAAGCTCTTAAGTTCTGTTACAAATAAAGTTTCTTTTTCATCTATTTCTTTTGATTCTTTTCTTTCTTCATTTAATTTAATCTTAACTGTCCCAATTTTATTATTGTTATAATTCAAGTGGATGCGTCATCGATTCCCATTATATCATTATCTGGTTTTTAAAAATTTCTATCTGAAATGTCATTGTCAATTTCCATCAAAATTGTTTCATGATTCAAATTCTTTTGTTTACGATACATTTCCATGATCTTTTTTTGTTCTGGCAATAAATGCATTTGTGAGTTTTTTTTATAATATTTCAAGTTTGGCGAAATCTAAATTAAATGGTATTTGATTAAGACCTTGCTCATGACAAAAACTCCTTTTTATCATATCTGGTGGATTATCGTAATTAATCTTTGCATTATTATAATTTTGTAAAACAGGAAACATTTTTATTTTTTGCGTTTTGAAAATTCTTTATAAACGTAATCGCATTTGAGAAACATTATATCTTAAACAACATGGACCTAAACTATAAAGTACTGCAACAGCAAAAACCATTGCAAAAACGCTACAATCATAATTATTTGTTTGTGATTGTACTGTTTCGAATACTGTGCTCAATACTGATCTGTTTGGAAATAATCTGTTTATATAAATCTTATACTCATCTTGTAAATATATAAGATTCAAACTGTCATATACATGAATTACCTTATTATTATAATACACACGGATCCGGTGACTCTTTTCTAAATTTCCGGTAAATAATAACTGTATAAATTCTCCATCAATTAGTACTAAATTAACATATTGTGGTCTCTGAATTAGTGAAGTTAATTGCATGTCGAATGAGGTGCACTAATTTGAAATGTTATTAAAATCTAATATATGAATATCAGTTAACATGAAAGCAATTCCACTATACAATCCCTGTCTTTTAACAATCAATTTATCTTCCTTAGTCGAAACCATTATTGAAAAGGAAAATTCTCTTAAGAATTTTCATTCATTTTTGATGAACTTTCTCCAAAGATATTCACAAAAGAATTGCTTTTATATTAACTGATTTAATTTATTGCCTTTTTACTTTAAAAGCTGAAAAATTAAAGAAATTATGAAAAATGCTATGAATTAATTGTTATATGATAAATAAATAATAATGAAATTTGTAAAAATAATATAATGATAAAAATAATTATTTTCGGCAATTATATATATATATATATATATATATATATATATATATATATATATATATATATATATATGGGTCAATCCACGTCAAACGGATAATGGCTCTGTCCAAAATTGTAGATCACCAAAAAAATCTTATATAAGCATAAATATTTCGTCTTACACTCTACTTTCTTTTGCAATGTGGCGATTTAAAAAAATCCAAAATGGCGGCTCAAACCTAGAGATATCATAAAAAATTTTCAAAAATTGATTTTAATTAATTCAAATCAGATCCTACATTTTTTTTACATCATAAATCAATTCAGCGTTCAATTTTACATAGGAATATAGTATTGCACTCGAGGTAAAAATAATTTACAATGTCATCGGAAGGTCATATCGGGGAATAATAGTTATTTCTCAAATTACTCATTGATCAATGTTGATTAGTGAGGAAATGAAGATACTGATAGATAACTCGAGTTACTGAATTTAAATCTGATGTCCGCTTAACCCTACAAGATCTGTATGAAAGTCATTTGAAGGTCCGATCGCGAATATCTTTTATTATTTGATAAGATTAGGACACCTTCAAGTTTTACGTGTCGCTGAATCCAAAACCGGGGTCTGTTGGAGTGGCAAACGACGTAATTACGTAAAAATTAATCAAATATTGAATAAAAGAAAATTTTTGTTCTCCAAGAAACCACAGTTTGAAACGAATTTTTCTGTAATTACGTCGTTTGACACTCCAACAGGTCTCGGATTCGGATCCAGCATCATATAAAACTTATAGGTGTCTTAATCTTATCAAATAATAGAAGATATTCGCGATTTGACCTTCAAATGACCTTGATGGAGACTGGTAGGGCTAAGCGGATATCAGATTTGGATTCAGTGACTCGAGTTACCTATCAGTATCTTCATTTTCTTACTAATCAACGTTTATTATGATTAATTCGAGAAATAACTATTGTATCGCGATATGACTTTCAGATGATATTGTAAAATTTTTTTACCTTGAGCCCAATACTATATTCTCATGTAAAATCGAACGCTAAATTGATTTCTGATATAAAAAATATGTAGAATCAGATTTGAATGAATTTGAATTAATTTTTGAAAATTTTTTATGAAATTTCGGATTTTTCAAAATCGCTACATTGCAAAAGAAAGTAGAGTGCAGGACGAAAATTTTGACGACTTTTTTAGTGATCTACAATTTTGGACAGAGCCATTATCCGTTTGACGTGGATTGACCCATATATATATATGGGACATTTCACACCAACTGGAAGAGCAAAAAAATAAAAATAGCTGAAACTCTGAGAATGTATTCTGTCTGTTACTTAAAATGTTTAAAAAAATATTCAAGGATTTAGATTTGAAGGATCAAGAGCCATAGATCCTTGAAATTTATAAATTTTCAAAATTTTTGGAAAAGTACCAACTTTATGATTTTTTTTCTGAAAATCTTGATGTTTTAGAGAGAAATTTATGAGAATTCTTCTTGTTCTAGATAAAGAGGAGAGTTAGCATTATTTTTTACAGAGCTAAATTTTGAAGTTTTCTATTGGTTCTTACATGTATTACATGGTAATTGAAATCACTCATTGTCTGCTACTTCAGAAATTGCTTTTCAAAGGCTTATTTCCTTCTATTTTTTATCAACTTAAAAATAAATTTTTGACTGTGTAAGAAAGAGCCACCAATAAGGAGTTATAACAGTTTAAAATATATATTTTCATGTCTAATTTATTTTCAATATAAAAATTAATCATACATGATAATATATATTTTAAACTGTTTTAACTCCTAATTGATGGCTCTGACTTACATGATCAAAAATTCATTTTAAAGTTCACGTGTAATAGAGGAAAATAAGCCCGCGAAAAGAAATTTCTGAAGTGGGGAGCAATGAGTAATTTCAATTACCATGTAATACATATAAGAACCAATAGAAAACTTCAAAATTAAGGTCTGTAAAGAATCATGCTAACTCTGCTTTTCATTAACAACAAGAAGTATTTTCATGAATTTCTCTCTAAAATATTAGGATTTTCAGGAAAAAAAATGATCAAGTTGGGACTTTTCCAAAAATTTTGAAAAATTTCCAAATTTCAAGAATCTATGGCTCTTGATCCTCCCAATCTAAATCCTTGAAAATTTTTTTACACATTTTGAGTAACAGGCAGGTTTATTCCCAGAGTTTCAGAGATTTTTAATTTTCTGCTCTTCCAGTTGGTTTGAAATGTTCCATATATATATATTTTTTTTAATTAAAAAATGTTTGTTGTAAAAAGAACTAAAATCAAAATTATTTTGATTTATTTTTGATAATTGTATTCTTCAATTTATTTACAGTTATTTATGGTTATTTGCAGTATCTACATTTAAATAATGTATAAATGATAATAAACAACCCACACAGTATGAAATATTTATGGAAGCTTCCTTGAACATTGGCAGCGAAGATCTAAAATATTTTAGGAATCTTCCATGGAATATTCCTGTAATACTCGTATGTCTTTAATTCTTCCTACATTGGAATATTCCATGGAATATTGCTGGAAGATTCTAAGAATATTTCATTGGAAGATCTAGGACATCTCAGATCTTTTATTGAAATATTTCAGGAATCTTGCAGGAATATTTCATGAAATACTCCGTTGGAACATTCATTGAAAATTTCCGGAATATGGGAACGGTAGATTTGAAACATTTTATGAACCTTTCATGGAATATAAACGAAAGATCTAAAGAATTTTTCATGGAATATGCACGAAAGATTTAAAGAATTTTTCATGAAATATTCCATGAAATATTTCTGGAAGATTTTAGAAATCTATCGTAAAATATTCCGTGGAATATTTATGGAAGATTCGCAGAATATTGGCACGGAAGATTTGGAATATTTCAGAAATCTTACGTGAAGTATTCCTGTAATATTCGTGTGTCCTTGATTCTTCCTACATTGGAATAATCCATGGAATACTCTTGAGAGATTTCAAGAATATAAGAATGGAAGGTTCGGGTAATCTCTCATCTTTCATGAAATGTTCCTGGAAGATTTTTGGAAAATGTGAAATGCTATGAGGAGATGGTATATATATTATATAATAACACATTACACTTATACATCAATACATATACGCATACATAAACATTTAGTTATAAAATCGCACTTAAATATTCGCTTCGACTGTGCACATCAAATTGCTGATACCCTTTTGCTTTTATAGTAAGTGAGGTATCTTTCAACCGCTTGGGGATAAAACTCCCATTTAACAAACATCCCCTTATCGGCGTCACTGGAAACCTCCCGTAACGTTCCGCGCAATCTTCCAACGAAAACTTCATGGAACCATTCTAGAATCTTTTAAGCAATATTCCACTGGAAAATTACTGTAATCTTTGCGTAAAATATTTCGTGGAATATTTACGGAAGATTTATGTAATATTTCGCTGCACGATTTAAAAGTTTTTAGGAATCTTCCAGTAAGATGTTTCTGGAATCTTTCTGAAATCTTTAATGAAATATTTCACTGAAAGATTACTTAAATCTTTTTGTGAAATATTTCGTTGACTATTTATGGAAGATTTATGTTATATTCCACTGTACGATTTGAAAGTTTTTTGGAATCTTCCAGTGAAATGTTTATGGAATCTTTCTGAAATCTTTCATAAAATATTCCACTGGAAGGTTACTTAAATATTTCTGTGGAACATTTCGTGGACTATTTATGGAAGATTTATGTAATTATCCGCTGTACGATTTTAAAGTTTATCGGAATCTTCCAGCGAAATGTTTATGGAATCTTTCTGGAATTTACCATGAAATATTTTACTGGAATATTCATAAACATAACATGGAATATTTTATGAAATATTTCAGAAATCTTTCGTGAATATTACATGGAATATTTCGAAAAAGTTTTCGAACATATCTTTAAAATATTCCTGAAATATTCTTGGAAGCTTTCAATGGAAGATTCCAGTTAAATATTCTGAAATATTCCGTGAAGACTTCCAATAATCTGCACGAAAGGTTCCATTGAAATATTCCAGTGGAATAATTCGAAATATTTTAGTGAAATCTTCCATGCTATGTGAGAACCATTATTTAATTCTAGCCTAACACTTTTTTATTGTTATTTACAGTTTTCAATATTTTCTTATAATCATTTGTTTATTCGCAGCATTATTCTACTTTTGCAAAATAATTTTCATACAAGGTGATAAAATATTTTACTATAAGATAATACATATATATATATATATATATATATGTTTCATTTCATAAAAAAATTTCAATATTAAAACTAATTCTCTAATGTAAAGAATAAAAAATTAAATTGGTATAATTTTGAAATTTTGATATCGGAATACTTTTTATAAATAACTTTTTAAAAATTTTGAAGAATGGTAAATTTTTGAAAATAACTTGTGGTATTGAATGCTAATTAAATTTAGTTTTAACATGAAGTTAATTATTTAAGTTGGAAATGTATTCAATAAAATAATATAACTATTTATAAATTATCACTTAATTTTTTAAACTTTTTATTCACAGTTGACAATTATATTGAATATATGATTCTCATTTTAATAGTTTTCATATGATATTATGTAAATTTTATAAATATAAATTATTTAAGGAGATGTAAAATGGACAGCACTCTTCCACCCATAAATATTGATTATATTTCCATTGTATTTTAAAATTTTGAATAAATAGATGCATTAACATACAGTATGCATCACGAAAATTATTCAGTTAAAATTTTACATAAATCTATCCATTAGTTATTGAGAAGTTTGGGTCCCAATATTATTTACTAAAATTTTTCCATTTGGAATCAGAAATTTAAATATCTTGAAAACTAATGATTGGAATAATTTAAAAATTCAAATAAATAATCATCACGAGACATACTACAAGTTAATACATTCCTTTTATGAAAATTCAGCAATAGAATGGAAAGACAGTTAATTTTTTTATCCTCTTATAGTAAAATATAATTAAACTTTGACAACAAATTTAAGATAATAAAATAATTGTACTTTCAATGATTTGTATCATATTTAATACAAATTATAGAGTGATGTTATAGAATATTATTTTTTTCCGCATTCATAATAAATGTTTCGCAAATAATAAGTAAATTTTCTTTTGAAATGTTTACTTTTTTAGGGGGAATTCTACTTCTATCTAGACAGTTCATACATATAAATGCATAATTATAGAGATAATCAGAAACATTTATTCATATTTTATATATTGTCCTATCTTTAAAATTGACTATTAAAAAAATTTAATATCTAATAAATAATTTTTTTAAATTGTATTCCATAAAATTTATGTTCGAACGATATTAAAAAAAATATTTTTATATCATGTAATTATAATTTTTCAAATGAGGTAATTTGATATTTTTTAAAAATTAATGTTTCTCTTATTAAAAATATTATTGCTTCAATGAAATGAATTGCTAACAATTTTTATATAAATCACAATTCATTTAAATATAAACACGTGTACAAATGAAAATGTAATTAAGGTTAAATGTATGTTATTTATAAAAAATTGTTAACAAGTAACTTTTTAAATAATATATTTTCATGAAAACTAATTTAAATACCTCATTCTCTGAATGATAACTGGATACAATTTTAATTTAATAAATTTAGTTATACAATTATAAATATATAATATTTATATAACTGTTAATCAAATAAAATTATTATTTTTTTAATATATATATATATATATTAAAAAAATAATTATTACAATAGATTGTAGTTAACTAAAAATGTTTATTTTAATAATTATAGCGTTGAAATTTATTTTGATGAAAATGTTATTTGATTGACATTTACAGTATTATTTTAACTATTTTTGAAAAGTTACTTGTCATCAATAAAAAAATATTTAATTTTCCAAATTAATAATCTATTAACTTTAAGAATTTTCTAAAAATTTAATATTTTTTTATTGATTCAAATGCAATTTAGTAGAACAAATTCTTAATTCATCATGATATAGTTTGTATTTAAACAATTTTTATGCACATTGTAACTTTAATTAATCTTTTTTCTAAAAATAGAAAAATTTAATTTAGTACAAAACTACAATATCACAATTCATAAGTTGCATCGATTCTTTTTTATTTTAAAATTGGCTAATTTATACATAATAATATAATATATGAAAATTCAACCGAGCGACGTTAGGAGTGAGGTATTTTTTGCTAGTAAAATATTAAAATGAAATAAAAATTCTTAAATGAAGTGAAAATTCTTAATTACGTAGGATACACATGCACGCACAGAGTACACTTGTACGTGCCAAATATCTCCTAACCCACTACACGCGGTAAGTTAAACAAGAGAGGGGGTGTCTACACTCTGATGTCAGCTATAGCGCCGAGAGGGGAAATACACCTCTTCGTTGCTCTCTGCGAGCTCAGAAACGATGTTCATCCTGCCCGAGGGAGGTGGAACCTACAATTCGTTGCTCTTCGCGAGCATCGAAAATATACCCATCTTACCCGGGGAGGGGAGAACCTACACAGCTATAGCGCACAAAGGAAAGGGTGCGAGAGAGACAGACGGCTGTGACGTCATGTCTGGGTGCGCTATAGCTCGGTCTACTCAACTTACATCTCTCCTTTCGTATGGTTTTCATAAAAGTCATTGTATCTAAATGTATCATTTTCAAAGATTTAATCGTTCCATGCCTAACTATCTTAAATGACAATTTGTTAAACTTTGCAGTCATACACACTTCACAGTATTTAAACGTATTATCAAATACAGCCTGTGTTAAAGTTTTGATACTAGGAAATTTTAATTGTAATTCTCCTTAATAATCAACTGATGTATGAACCATTCAAACATGCCACAACATAGTGTAGTTGTTTGTATTTACTTTATCGATGGCTTTTATATTTTCAAGTTCACATTAAGATTCTTTACTGACTTCAATCTCATGTGATTTATAAATATTTCTGTCTACAATCTAAATATTTTTCTTCTTTGAGTGTCTGATTTTCTTGCTTTCTATTAAATTGATTATTTTCTTCAATTTTTTGTTTTTCATTCACTCTTCTTGTCGTTACATATGCTAGAACCTGTCTTTGTTTTAAATTATTTTCTGTCTGATTCAAATTCAATCAACCAATTTGCCTGATTATATATTGTTGAGGATAAAAGATTTTCATTTTTCCACGCAGGTTACTCTATCTAATGTCATAAATTTTCTATTAATCGTATTTATTTGCACGCTTGCTCCTCCCTCAAATTTAAGATTGGCGCTGCTATCTGTGTTTCCACATTGGATTTCGTTCAGTGGTTTATTAAATGTCTTGAGAATCAACTTTGAATTTGTCGATTGTTCTGTCGCACCACTGTCAGCACTCTGTTCATTAGTCTTCTCGTTTCTAGATTTTAATTGGTTAGAATTACCTCCTTTTTGATATTTTCCTCTGCTGTATTTTACATAATTTTCTTGCCGTCTTTTATTGTCAGATTTCGCTCGTTTTTTGATTGCCATTATTAATTGGATTAGTTATCTTACGTTCGAATGCTGTCTGATCTGTACTTTCTTTACTTTTATTATTATAATATTTTGATTCATACCTTTTTTTGAAGTTCTGTCTCGAGTGTTCTTGACGTTTTAGACATGTTAAGATCACATGGTCACGAGTAAATCTCTGATAAAAAAATACTCCTTTATGCTGGTTCCCTGTCGTGGGCAGTCGCTAGCATAGTGCCCACAACTGTCGCATTCAAAACATCACACTTTCTGTATAGCCTCTAAACTGGCCGTCATAGCTGTCTTTGGATGTTTGTCTGTCGTTTGGTTGCCCTTAACCTGCATAATAAGTAACTTTAGTTCATCATAAGATATCCCTTTCACCGTCACACTTTTTATCATAAGATTTATTCCTTCTACTTGATGTACTTTGCTTATGATAGCATTGTAGTAGAAATCTCTTTTCTTTTTTTCGGACAACGATTTAACTTTTGGCGTGTTATTATAACTTCTTACTATTTCTTTAAATCTGTCTATAAAATTAACTGCCTCTCTTTTCGCTAAATTATACTGAATGTTGTACAATTTTTTTTTGTACACCAGATGGAGTTACCTTCACCTCGCTTAATTTAATTTGTTTAATTTTGTTCAACTATTCAACTAAATCTTTAATTTCTATAACTCTAGCATGATAATCTTCATCTATTCTATTTATTAAAATATCACGAAATTTAAATATGTTTTTCTTTTATGCTTCAGATAAACTTTCGTATGCTACAATAGTACTATCTACAACAAAAAATAAACCCAGCAAACTTAATTCAGACATAAAATAATCTAAAAAATTTTCAACTTCAATTTAAGTCGTTAATTTATAATCTTGTTCTACTGGTCTTTTTCAGTCAGTCCGGTTTCAACTGTTTAGAAACACCTAAAATACTGTCGTTTTCTTTATTAAGTCTTTTATGAATCTCTATTTGTATTAGACGATATCTTTTCAATTTATTTACCGGTCCTCGCTGTTCTTTCAAGACTGTCGAGTTCCCAAAACTTTCTGCGTGAAGTGCATAATTTTCAAAATCATCGTTTAACTTATGAATCGTTTTGCTGTCTTTGGATTTATCTGTCTTTTCTGCGTCATTACCTGTAGTCATTTTATTGTTTGAATCCTTCCTCATTGTTTCAAGAGTTTGGTTGTTAAAGATTATAATGAGGATAGCCAGTTACAGGTATACTGTGTGTCAGTATACATCTATCTCTCTCCTCGTTGTCAGTCGCACAGCCCATTGTAAGCTTCTGTGCTTACTTTACAAATATAAGAGTGAGATAAAGTGCGTATATTTCAGCGTCTAGGATGGCTGACTGTTGAAGAAGGCGCGTGCAAAGCATGACGGGTAGATTCGAGCGGGATATGATGGTGAACGCGTCGTGCGACTGGCTGGCTGCCATTATTCTCTTCTGTTTGTGCTCAAGTACCATTAGTAATTTTTAATCTATTTAAAAAAAAGTAGAGGTTTGTTGGTGCACAATTGATTCGTGTCATGCTGTGCTGCCACCTGGGTGAATTTGGTGCAGTGTTAGTACAGTTTTGGTGCATAGTTATTTGTATTGAGTATATTAATTTAAATAACATAAAGTTAAATTTAAATAACAATTTGTGCATGAACCTGTTTCTTTTACTTATTGGAATTTGTCTTGTTCTGATTTGTTCATATTGAATAAAGTATATTCTTTATAGTGCGCACGGAGCCATCATTTAGCCGAGTTCTCGGGTACACGCCGTGGGTTTCGCCGTACCGGACATCCGGATGTCAAAACTTCTTAGAGAGGTTCTGCCGCAATTACACGTGAAGCCCACAGATATATTTAATTTTGATTATTCAAATATATTCACCTTTACAAGATTTGCATGGGCTTTCTTTTTTTTATTCTCAAAGTAATCAAATCGTCATCTCTTTTCTTTTCTATTCTTCTTCTTTCTTCTTTGTCTCTCTTGCTCTTTGCCATAATTTCTGCCTCAACTAAATAGAGCTCATCCATTACCCTGCCCAATTTGTTAGATAGGTCTAAATCAGAATTTTTTTTATCATAATCATGCTCAAAAATCATACTCTCATCGTGAATTTTTTCGTCATGATTTTCTCGTTTACCTGCCAATTTTGCTTCAGACATTTCATTCGTTTCGTTTCCTGTCTCTGTCTTTATTTCTGCCTCTTCAATCGTATTGTAATGCTCATCTGTCTCTTCTCTATCTTTAGCTCTGTCTTTGTTCTTATCCTCATCTGTTATTTCCATCGTATACATATTTATCCAATACATCATTTAATTTTTATGTCAAACCATTAATTTGTTTTTGTCTTTCCTTATCTGTCGCTATTTGACCTCCCACAGTTACTTCAACTACAGTTTTCACAGAGTCATGTTCCAAACTGTCACTTTAATTTGCCTTATGTTTTGTCTTGTTATATAGCCCATTCGTCTTTTTGGTCTCAGTCCTTCGGTTAATTGAATCAGTGTATGCAAAAAGGGACCTAAGTCCAATTTTGGGTCAAATTTCGATAGCTCCATATTACGTAATAGAATTGCAATCTTCATCAAATGCAATGTTCGAATGCTATATAAAAGCATTTTTTAAATATTGAGTTCTGCAAAAAGGGACCTAAGTCCCGGACTTCGGTCCCTTTTTGCCGAATTTAATATTTTTGCATATATTGAAATCCCTTAATTTTGAGAACGTAGTACAAGGTATATGAATCGCTGCATGCAAACAGGGCCTCATATCCATTTATTAGAAAAAATGAGATACGATCAAAGTGCATGAAAAATGATGCTACATCATAATGTAAATAGTAAATAGTAAAAACCTTATTTTTAAAATTTTAGTTTCTGCAAAAAGTTAAAATTAAAAAAAAAATGGTTAGAGAAAAAATAGGAAAAAATAGTTATTAGTTTTAGTTAAAGTTTTTTCAGATGGTTACGTTTCTATAAAAAAATCAAAAATTGAAGATTTAAAAAAACTGATAAATTACATACCAAGTCAATATAAAAAAGTTTTCAACGTTCTTCTTGAATATCCTACTTGTGATTAATAATATTTATCTGTATTCATTTATTTATTTACTTATTTAGTTATTTATTCATTCATTTATTTATTTATTTATTTATTTATTCATGTAAGAATTTAAAGAAATTTAGTAATTATTTATTAATGAATTGATGAAAATTATTTTTAACCGATTTCAAAAAGGAGGAGGTTTTCAATTCGACTGAATTTTTTTTTTTTTCTTATGTCTGTTACCTGATAACTCCGTCATTTCTTAACCGATTTGAAAAAACTTTTCCTTATCTGATAGAGAATGTCTGCAGGAAGGTCCCATACGTGTCCTATAATTATTGGGCCAATATTCGGTTTGTATGACCCAATTATCAAATTAAGAAAAAAACCGGGTGTTTTGTTTTCTCATTTACCTCCCTTATACTTCGCCTACTCTCTCTCTCTCTCTCTCTCTCTCTCTCTCTCTCTCTCTCTCTCTCTCTCTCTCTCTCTCTCTCTCTCTCTCTCTCTCTCTCTCTCTCTCTCTCTCTCTCTCTCTCTCTCTCTCTCTCTCTCTCTCTCTCTCTCTCTTACCTGAGCTTGAATATGTATACATGCACACATAACGACACTGTGCTGTTGAGCCTTCTTTCTTTCCTGCTATATATTGTTGCTTGGTGGTGTACTAATGCATGCGTTATGAATTAATAATGAAAGTTTAATGTAATTAGTGGGTCTACCTATATTTGCGTTTTTAGTAAGGGGATTCACTAGAAGATAGAAAATAAAAATTTTTTAACAAAAACAAACAATTTGAAAAATTTTTAATAAATAAAAACTGACTTTAAAAGTATCGAATAAAAACCAAATTTTTTACAAAAAAATAAGATTTTAAAAACATTGCACTGAAAAATGAAAAATAAAAAATTTTTAACAATAGAAAACCGACTCCAAAAAATGCACTGAAAAGTAACAAATAATTTATTATCTTTAGAAATCATACAAATAATTGGTAAAATACAATTTTAGAAGTCGGCGTCTAATTCTAAATCTGTGGTGCGTAAGCAGAACGACTTAGTCCATTTTTTCAAAAATAAAGTTCACATTCATTGTTCAAAAATAACGTTTACATTTATTGTTAAAAAATAACGTTTACATTCATTGAGGAATTATACGCCGACTTCTAAAATTGTATTTTACCAATTATTTGTATGATTTCTAAAGATAATAAATTATTTGTTACTTTTCAGTGCATTTTTTGAATTCGGTTTTTTTTTCTAAATAAATTACTAGTTTTATATGTATGAAATAATATAACAATATTGTGAAATGTATTATTGATGAATAAAAGTTAAATATATTTCCATAAAAATGTTAATTTTTACAGATTCTGCATAAAGGGACCTAAGTTCATTGGCTTTTTTATCAATTAAAAAAATTCATCGGCCAGTTTTAGCAATAGTAAATGTATTATCTTACTTTTGACAGTACCAACTACGTATGTAATGAATTTTAAGTTAGTCCACCAAGCGTAAGAGAAGCAATACACTATTTTTCATTTTTCCAAAATATGTTAGAATGGACTTGGAGCCCTTTTTGCACGCGCCGATTCAATTCTGTCTTTTCTTTTTTTTATATGTCATAGTGTGGCCACCCGTCGTACAATTGGGCATATATAATCTGTCTCCATCTCTATGACTGTCCTTATAACTAGGTCAAATTATAGACCCGTAACGTACTTCTCAACTATAAAGAGATAGTAAACGAATATAAATAAAATTCATAAAATTTTGCCGAACACGAGCAAGACTAGATGATGTACGTTAAAGTTAATTATATATATTAAAAGCCTAATTGACCGAACATAAGCCTTTTGAGCTCAATATATCAATCACACATTTATAAAAAATAAAGAGAATTAATCTCTTATGCCGAACACAAGCAATGTTAGATAATTCAAATTTGTGATTCATGTATATTCTTATATATATATATATATATATATATATATATATATATATATATATATATGCTATTATTCTCATACACAATATACAGAAGTATCATTATGTATGTGAAAGCAGCAACTATGATCGATAAATATTATTTTAAAACCATGAATATATTTCTGAAATTATTTGTATACGTACTATTGTACATTCAAGCTTGATTAAATAAAATTTTTGAATATAAATAATTATTATTCAATACTTAATTTGTGTTCAATTTCTGTCATAGTTTTGAATATAGTGCTTTCTTAGATGACTTCCACACATATCTCCTCATGAGAATGCTTCTCTACAAAATCATTTACTTTTCAATCGGTCTCTGCATGTATTCACGTAAACTTTATTTTTTTCTGCTTTTAGTTCATTTCGTTTCACTTATTCTGTAACTAAGCTGTCATTTTTATCGTGACGACGCGCATACACCTATGCACATACTCACACGTAAATATTGTTTCTTTTGTTTATGCCTATTATGTTATACATATATGCGTATACATATACATGCACACATATATGCACACATACATGCACATATACATACATGCCCGCGCGTTTATTTTCGTCTTTAGTCAGTCACCGTCTTTTGGTTTTTTCTAGTTGTGCGCGCACGTTCTCACGATCTTTTTATTGTACATGGTGTAGAAGTTTCTTCGTCAACTCGCGTTGGGCCTAAAGACACCATGTTTACACGCGTTCCTGACTACACATTTCTCGCAAGTTTTATTTCATTTTACATGCATTTAAACTTCGTATTTAAAAGTAAAAATGCGTTCATTTTTATGTTTATTTTTTATTAAAACAAAATTTCACCATATCAAAGCAGCACTTATTTACAAAAAACTTATTTTCCCGTCTTTTTGCAAACATACGTTTTTGACCGGTTTTTATTTCAAGTAAAAGAATCATTTCAATTTAGATTAAATGATATTAAATTCGATGTAAAAGATACAGAAAACGATGAAATATAATATAAACATTTATTAATATTAGCTAATATAATACATAAATTATATTCATAAAAAAATAAAATCTAAATATATTATTTTATATTAATTATAAAATAAAAATTATTAAAATTTATATATAATAAAAATAATAAAAATATGTCAATTTTAATAAGCGACAATATACAAAAATTGAATAAAATTTATATTAAATTATAGTGAAAGTAAAAAAAAGTCTTTTCAAGTAATGATAATATATTAAATTATTTAGCGGCAATATTACATAAATCTTTTAGCTTTATTAGCGACAAAGAAAAAATGATCTAATAATTATAGCTGCGATCAGAATTTTTTTTTATAAACAAATAATTTTTTTTTCAATGTTAAAAAATTTTTTCAATGCATTAAGAACAGGTTGGATTTGCTGTCCTTGTCTAATAGAGACGCAAAAATATTATAAACACAAGCTTTTAATTCAGCGTTCCTTACTTTTCTCAAAAACAAAGCAGTAGAATTTTTTTTCTTTTGCATAAATATTTATAATAATATTTATTTGCGCTAAACCTTCAATTTGCAGATACATTGATCAATACTTGAGTGAATAACAAAAAACTTAATTAAACAAGGACGGCGAATATGGCCTACTCTTAACTTTTAGTAGTCTTTTTAGTAACAATGAAAAAAAAATCTGTCAGTGACTTTTTGCGACGGTAAAAAATAAATTTATAAACTTCTTTTAACTACAAAAACGATTAGTTAGTTTTTTTTAGTGGAAAAAACAATAGTTTGTTTCTTTTAGCAATATCTAAAAATAAATCTGTAAATTTTCGTAGCTACAATAGAAAATAGATATGTAAGCTTTTCTCAGTGTCATTACATAACGAAAGTCCAATATAAATAAAATTTATATTTGACTATAGCGAAAGTCAAAAAAAAATTTTTTACGACTATTTATTGAATTATTAACGATTATTTATTGAATTATTTGAGTGTCAATATTACACAAATCTGTAAGCTTTTATAGCGAAAAATATAGTTTTCTAGCTTTTTTTAGTTTTATTAAAAAATAAATACGTAAACTTTTTCTTACAACAATAAAAAATCTATTTGTAATTTTTTTTAGCCACAAACATAATTTGTCAATTTTTTTATAGACAAAAATAAATTTATGAGCTCCATTTAGCGTTTATCAAAATTGAATCTTTAATTTTTTTTAAATAATAGTAAAGAATAGATCTGTAAGCTTTTTTTAGCTACAATACTAATCTGCAAGTTTTTTTAAGCGACAGCAAAAATGAATTTTACAATTATATATATGTTAATCCTAAAAATATAATGTCTCTAATGCAGCTATATATTCATAGCTCTATATTTATATATCTCAAGCTCAGAAATCGTTTATTAAGGTGAACATTTGAATATCCTATTTTTAGTTTAAGAAAGGTAATATATCCTTTTTCAATGATAAAAGTAAGATATAACTGTATTCGTCTAAGGAAACGTGATGCAGAGAGAAAACTTCTTATTATAAATTGATTATAATTATATTTTCAAATACAGAAATATGAATAAGTTTACAAATCACATATAGACCTCACAAACAATATATGATATTATTTTTTCAGATTTATTAAGACTACAATAAAATTATATCAGTAATAATGAGAGAGGCTTTAAGATGTACCAAAAAAATCGTCAATATCAATAATAGCTATTAAGGAAAAGAATCACAAGGTAATTTGAGGGGGGCTAAATTGAGCATAATATTAGACTGAGTGAAGGATGAGGGAGGGCTCGGGGAGGCAAGGTGATTTTTGGGGGGCGAGAGCTTTATGAGAAAGGGCTGAGGGGGGAGGGGCATGTACCAAAAAATAACGTAATCATCAAAAATAATTATTAAGAGAAAGAATTACAACGTGATTTGAGGGGGGAGGGGCTAAGTTGAGGCAGCCAGTTGGGTTAACGGGGGGCATGTACCGAAAAATAACGTAATTATTGAAAATAGCCAGTTAGAGAAAGAATCACTAGTTAATTTAAGAGGGAAGGGGCTAAATTGAGGAAGAACAAGGAAGGGCTATGGGAGGGCTGAGGAAGGGTCTATTAAATCCAGGTCTTACGATTACGAGTACATCCCATTTTTTTCAGTTTCAACTAAAATCCAGTGAAATCCGAATTTTCGCCATTTTAAGAGGTTTCGTCCCACTGTAACATGCTTCATTAATGAATCCCAATTGAAACAACAGGTTTGGATAAAACGCTTTTTAATCATGACCGCAAAAGATGAAAGTCAAAATAGGTAAATATAAAGTACCTACTCAGAATAATATCAAAATGCATATCAACAAAATAATAAGTAAGAATAATTAGGAGTATGTTAATCAAGAAAGAGACGGAAAAGCGAAGGTGAACAAGATAAAACAAGGAAGGGCAAGAAAGTGCGAGAGAGAGAGCAAGAAAGAGCGAAAGGTCAAGAAATGGTTTAAGAGAGCAAAAAAGGGTGGAAGAGAGGAATAGATAGCGAAAGTTGATGTGAGACGGTGATAAAAAAAGTGAGAAAGGAAGGGAGAAGGCAAGAGAAGAAGGGACAGAGTGAGAGAGAGCAAGACAAGGTTAGAAAGAGAGAGCAAGAGAGGAAAAAAACAAGGAAGAGCAAGGGAGAGCAAGAGAGGAAGAGAGAAAGCGAAAACGAGAGAGAGCAAAAGAGAGCGAGGAAAAGCAAGAGAGAGCGAGAAAGGACGAGAAAGATCGAGAGAGAGTGCGAGAGTGAGCGGAAGAGAAAGTAAAAGGGAGTGAAGAACAAAGAAAGGGGAAAAAACCAGGTGTGGCAGTCGTGGGGACTGGCCGACAGAAGTTAATACTTCTTTTGGTTCAGTGACAGTCTTGCTTCTAATAGAATGAACAATTTTCCGTCACGCTTTGCTTAAAAATATATTTTATATTAAATAAATATGTATACGCACAACAAATTATCAACTAATGAAGTAGAATAATAGTAGTTCTGGGTAAAGAGAAGGCCCCCTAAATACATTTGCAACTTACTGAGCTACTTAGGAGCATGCAGGAATTGTTTTAATAATAAGCATGTAATGATAATAAATATGAAAACAATTAATTTATTAAAATTTTTTAATGATTTGATAAAAAAACTTTTTTAAAAGCTATATATGTTTACCCAATACAAATTTGTAACTCATGAAGTAGATGAGTGCGAGTTCTGAGTTAAGAGAAGGCTTCCTAAATACATTTGCAACTTATTTAGCCAAAGTTATGCAAAATAAATTATTTTCAAAATTCATTAAGCTATATCTTATCATGTTTTAAATAAAAGGGAAATAAAGATTTACGTAATAAACAAAAAGCTTTACTATTATGAAAAAATATGGTAAATCGATTATTACTAATAACAATTACAAATCTTCATAATATTGTCAAATCATAGGCTAAAAATATGAAGAACTCTTAACTATTCCATGAAATACAATGAGTATCATATATCATACATTATACTACAAGGGTCATTTACTTTAAATAAGTAACAAATTTTTATAAATAAACTATACGGCAAATAAACTATTAATCAATAATCAAAATTATGAAGTTGAAAAATAAGCATCTTCTATTGATTTCAACAAAATTTATTATTTTGATTATATTTGTACATCATAATATATTGTAAATATTAAAAGCTTAATTTGATTAAGGGGATGTGATAGAATATATAATTCAAACATGGTTACCGATATTGCATTTTCTAAATTTTCAATCTTCATTTAAAAATTATCCAAAATATCTGTATATTAGGCTTTTTATTAGTACAAACGAAAGATAGTAATATAGAGATATTTTTAAAACTTTTAGATTAAGAATTAAAAATTTGAAAAACTATAATGTCGGTATTTCACATTCGCTTAAAATAAAAAACATTAACAGAAATAAAAATAGCTAAACATTTCACTGAATATTTAAAATAATCATAGTATATATAAAAACTTATAATAATATATGATAATTATTATATTCAATATGGTAATTACATATTGTAATAATCTTTTTTATGCGAATTTCAAACTTAACTCAATAATAGCCAAACATATAATTAATATTTTTTTTCATAGTTTTTTAAAAATATTGAAAAAATGCACAATGCGAATGTAAATTATAATTGCAGTTCTAAACTATAGTTTGGTCGATATTTTTCTTGAAACTTTAAATCGGGCACTTAATATAAAACATTCGAAAATTTATAATTTTACTGTGAACATGTTAAAATATTAAAATTTAGCTTTTCAGTATATCTACCAGCAATTTCTATTATTCAATAACAGAAAATATTCGTAAGACTATTCTACAGTTTAGGTCTAAGTAGCGTGATGACATAGTTTTTATTTGTAAACTTAATTGCGATTAGCCTACGTTCCCCTAATCCCAACTAACCTTAGTCTACCGTCAGAAATTCACAAGAAAAAATTTAAATGAAAAGCGCTAATTTAAATAGTATTGTCTCTAATTCTACTTGTCACAAAAAAAAATCAAAAAAAGTAAATTAGAGTAAATAAAATTTTATTCTTTTTTCATTCTCTTTTAAAATTTGTAGAAAGAATCACGAACAAAATCATAGGAAAAGTGATCTCGGTGGATCAGCTTCAAACTTTGAGGTTAGAATCTCTGAGTGATGCTGATCAAATGTTCTCACAGGACCAAAGTGATTTAAAGCAATTTGAAGGATCCAGAGGAGTTTGAAAGTGAGCTTCTGGGACTCGTTCAAGCACTATTTAACCTTCACTTATTTAAAAAAAAAAAAATATATATATACATATAAAAATGTGTTATATATATATATATATATTTATATCGCTACGGACTTTTGAGGATTGCGACGTTGCCAAATCTAAAAATAACCGCTTCGATAGTACCGTCCTTGTTTTAGTATCCTGCACACTCAGCGTGTGTGTGGCAGTTTCTATTGTTATCCCACTCTTTTTTTCCCACCAATATTTAATATTTCCTAAATCATCAAAGTTCCACGGAACTTTGAGGATTTTGAAATTTCAATGCGATTCCCTATGTACGGCAACACTGTTGACTCTTCAAAAGTCCAGTTTCTTAAGAATATATATATATATATATATATATATATATATATATATATATATATATATATATACATACATACATATACAGGGTGTTCAAAAAGTTTAGAACCCCCTTTATATTCCAAAGTAGTGCTTTAACAAATAGAAGGTTTAGACAAAAGTTTCAAAATTTTAAACTAGCGAACCACCAGTAACCTTGATCATGATCTTTAAAGTCATTTAGAGGTAACTAACAAAAAAGCATGAAAAGCCCAACCGCTTAAGGCCAGTTAATTCAAAGCTCCGGCCAGCTAAGGCTAGAGCAGGAACTGTCCGACCACTTAAGGTCAGTTAATTTAAAGCTTCGACAGACTAAGGCAAGAGCAGGAATTGTCCAACCACTTAAGGCCAGTTAATTCGAAGCTCCGACTAGCTAAGGCAAAAGCAGAAATTGTCCAACCACGTAAGGCCAGTTCATTCGAAGCTCCGGCCAACTAAGGCAAAAGCAAGAATTGTCCAACCACTTAAGACCAGTTCATTCCAAGCTTCAACCAACTGAAGCAAGAGCAGAGATTGTCAACTACTTGAGGTAAGTTCATTCGAAGCTCTCACCAAATATGGCAAAAGCAGGAATTGTCCAACCACTTAAGGACAGTTTATTCGAAGCTCCGGCAAACAAAGGCGAGAGCAGGAATTGTTCAACCACTTAAGGCCAGTTTATTCAAAGCTCCGGCCAATTAAGGCAAAAGCAGAAATTGTCCAACTACTTGAGGTTAGTTGATTCAAAGATCTGGCCTACTTAGGCAAGCACAAAAATTGTTAAACCACTCAGGGTCAGTTAATTTAAAGCTCTAGGCAACTGAGGCAAGAGCTGAAATTGTCCAACAACTTAAGGTCCGTTAATTCGAAGCTCCAGCGAGCTAAGGTAAGTGCAGGAATCGTTTAACCACTTAAAGCCAATTATTCCGAAGCTTTGGCCAATTAAGGCAGAAGCAGGAACTGTCCAACCACTTAAGGTTATTTTACTCGAAGCTATGGCCAACTAAGGCAAGAGAAGAAATTGTCCAACTACCTTAGGTTAGTTTACTCAAAGCTTCAGTCAACAAAGGACAAAGCAAGAATTGTCGATTCACTCAAGGTCAATTAATTTAAAGCTCTAGTCAACTAAGGCAAGAGCTGAAATTATCCAAACACTCAAGGTCAATTAATCTGAGGCTCCGGTTAACTAAGGCAAAAGCAGGAATCGTTCAAGCACTTAAAGCTAATTATTTTGAAGCTTTGGCCATCTAAAGCGAAAGAAGGAATTTTCCAACCACCTAAAGACAGTTAATAAAAAGCTCTGACCAACTAATCTGTCCAACCACTTAAGGCCAGTTTACCCAAAGCTCTGGCCAACTAATGTGAGTGCAGAAATTGTCCAACTACGTTAGGCCAGTTGATTCGGCCCTACGGCCAACTAGGGCAACAGCAGGAGTTGTCTAAGCGCTTAGGGCTAGTTAATTTAGAGCACTGGCCAACTAAGGCAAGAGCAGGAATTGTTCAACTACTTAAGGGCAGTAAATAAGAAGCTCCGGCAAACTAAGGAAAGGGCTTGAAACGTCTCAATGCCAGTTTATTCGAAGCTCTGGACAAGTAAGTCTAGAGCAGGAACAATTTTATTCATTCAAATCAAGTCAATTTGAAGCTTTAGCCAATTAAGGCAGGAGCGGTAATTGTCCAACTGCTTAAGGTCATTTAATTCGAAGGTCCGGCCAAATGAGGCAAAAGCAGCAATTATCCAACAACTCAATGTCAGCTAATTTAAAGCTGTGGCCAACTAAAGCAAAAGCTAAAAACTCCCAACCATTTGTGGTCATTTAATTTGAAGCTTTGGTTAACTAAGGCGAAACAGGAATTGTCCAACTACTTAAGGACAGTTAATAAAAAGCTCTAGCAAACAGAAGAAAGAGCATGTAACAAACAACCGCTTGTGACCACTTAATTTGAAGCTTTGGCCAACTAAAACAAGAGCAGAAGCCGTCTAACCACTTAAAGCCAGTTAATTCAAAGCTTTGGCCAACTAAGGAAAGAGCAGCAAGTGTCCAACTACTTAAGGACAGTTAGATAAAGCTCCGGATAACTAAGATAAAGGCATAGAACGTCCCACCCCTTAAGGTTACTTAATTTGCAGCTCCAGTCAACTAAAACAAGAGCAAAAAACCGTCTAACCACTTAAGGCCAGTTAATTCAATGCTTTGGCCAACTAAGGCAAAAGCAGGAATTGTTTAACCACGTAAGGCTAGTTAATTCAAAGCTTTAGCCAACCAAGAAAAAAGCATAGAACGTACAACTGCTTAAGGCTAGTTTATTGCAATCTCCGGCCAACTGAGGCAAAAGCAGAAAATATTCAACTATTTAAGCGCAGTTAATTCGAAGCTCCAGCCAATAAAGGCAAGAACAGGAATCGTCAAACTACCTAAATACAGTTAATAAGGAGCTCTGGCCAACTAAGAAAAGAGCATAAAACGTCCGACCGCCCAAGGCCAAATAATACAAAGCTCCGACCAACTAAAGCAAAAGCAGGAACTATCCAACTGCTCAAAGCAATTTAATTGAAAGCCCTGGCCAACTAAGGAAAGAGCAGCAAGTGTCCAACTACTTAAAGACAGTTAGAAAAAGCTCCGGATAACTAAGATAAAGGTATAGAACGTCTAACCCCTTAAGGTCGCTTAATTTGCAGCTCCGGCCAACTAAAACAAGAGCAGAAACCGTCTAACCATATAAGGCCAGTTAATTCAAAGCTTTGGCCAATTAAGGAAAGAGCAGCAAGTGTCCAACTACTTAAGGACAGTTAGTAAAAGCTCCGGATAACTGAGATAAAGGTATTAAACGTTCAACCCCTTCAGGTCACTTAATTTGTAGCTCCAGCCAACTAAAACAAGAGCAGAAACCGTCTAACCACTTAAGGCTAGTTAATTCAAAGCTTTAGCCAACTAAGGCAAAAGCAGGAATTGTTTAACCATGTAAGGCTAGTTAATTCAAAGTTTTAGCCAACCAAGAAAAAAGCATAGAACGTACAACTGCTTAAGGCTAGTTTATTGCAAGCTCCGGCCAACTAAGGCAAAAGCAGAAAATATTCAACTATTTAAGCGCAGTTAATTCGAAGCTCCAGCCAATAAAGGCAAGAACAGGAATCGTCTAACCACCTAAATACAGTTAATAAGGAGCTCCGGCCAACTAAGAAAAGAGCATAACATGTCCAACCGCCCAAGGCCAAATATTACAAAGCTCCGGCCAACTAAGGCAAAAGCAGGAACTGGACAGTTGCTCAAAGCAAGTTAATTGAAAGCCCTGGCCAACTAAGGTAAGAGCAGGAATTGTCCAACCACGTGAGGCCATTAGATTCGAAGCTTCGGCCTACCTAGGCAAAAGCACGAATTGTCTAATCACTTAAGGCCAGTTAATTCAAATTTTTGACCAACTAAGGAAAAAGCATTAAGTGTCCAACTACTTAAAGACAGTTAGAAAAAGCTCCGAATAACGAAGATGAAGGTATACAACGTCCAGCCCCTTAAGGTCACTTAATTTACAGCTCCGGCCAACTAAAATAAGAGCAGAAACCGTCTAACCACTTAAGGCCAGTTAATTCAAAGCTTTGGCCAACTGAGGCAAAAGCAGCAAGTGTCCAACTACTTAAGGACAGTTAGAAAAAGCTCCGGATAACTAAGATAAAGGCATAGAACGTCCAACCCCTTAAGGTCACTTAATTTGCAGCTCCGGCCAACTAAAACTAGAGCAGATACCGTCTAACCACTTAAGGCGAATTAATTCAAAGCTTTGGCCAACTAAGGCAATAGCAGGAATTGTTTAACCACGTAAGGCTAGTTAATTCGAAGCTTCAGCCAACTAAGAAAAGAGTATAGAACGTACAACTGCTTAAGGCTAGTTCATTGCAAGCTCCGGCCAACTAAGGCAAGGGCAGGAATTGTTTATCCACTTAGGGTCAGTTAATTCGAAGCTTCAGCCAACTAAGGCAAAAGCAGGAATTGTCCAACCACCGAAAGACAGTTAATAAGAAGCTCTGGCCAACTAAGAAAAGAGCAAAAAACTCCTAACTGCTTGTTGCCAGTTAATTCGAAGCTCTGGCGGACTAAGGCAAGAGCAGAAACTATTAAACCACTAAAAGTCAGTTAATTTGAAGCTCCGGCCAACTGATACAAGAGCCAGAATTCTCCGAACACATAAGGCCATTTGATTCAAAGTTCCAGCCGACTAAGGCAAGAGCGGGAATTGCTTTATCACTCAACGTCAGTTAATTTAGAGCTTTAGGTAACTGAGGCAAGAGCAGGGATTGTCCAACCACTTGATGTCAGCTAATTTAAAGATCTAGCCAACTAAGGCAAGAGCAGACATTGTCAAACTACTTCAGGCCAGTTAATTTGAATCTCCGGCCAACTCAGGCAAGAGCAAGAATCGTCCAACCACCTAAAGATAGTTAATAAGAAGCTCCGGCCAGCTAAGAAAATAGCATAAAATGTTCAACTGCTCAAGGCCAGTTAATTTCAAGCTCCGTCCAACTAAGGCTAGAGCAGGAACTGTGCAATCACTTAAGGCTAGTGAATTCGAAGCTTTAGCCAATAAAGACAAGAGCAGGAATTGTCCAACCAGTCAAGGTCAGTTAATTTAAAGCTTCGGCCAACTAAATCAGAAGCTTGATTTGTCCAACTACCTAGAGAGAGTTAATAAAAAGCTCTGGCGAACTAAGAGAAGAACATAAAAGGTCTAATTGCTGAAGGCAAGTCAATTCTGATTTTCAGCCAGCTAAGGCAAAAGCAGAAACTGTCTAACCACTTGAAGCCACTTAATTTAAAGCTTCGGCCAACTAAGGCAAAAGCAGAAATGGTGCAACCACTAAAGATCAGTTGATTTAAAGCTCCGGCCAAATAAGGCAAGGGCTATAATTGTTTTATTACTCAAAGTCAATCAATTGGAAGCTTCTGCCAACTAAGGCAAGAGCAGAAAGAGGCCAATCACTTAAGGTCAGTAAATTTGAAGCTCCAAACAGCTAAGGCAAAAGCAAGAATTTTTCAACCGATAAAGGCCAGTTGCCATTTGCAAACCTGGCCAACTAAGGCAAGAGCAGGAATGTTACAACCACTTAAGAACAGATACAATAGAGTTTCGACTTCTTGAGGCAAGTGCAGGAATTGTCCAACTACCTTAAGACAGTTAATAAGGTCCGGCCAACTAAGAATTGAGCATAAAACGTCCAACTGCTTAAGGCTAGTTGATTCAAAGCTCTAGCCAACCAAGGTAAGATAAGGAACTGCCCAACCACTTGAGACCAGTTGATTTGAAGCTTTCGCTACCTAAGGCAAGAGCAGAAATTGTCCGATCACGTAAGGCCAGTTATTTTAAAACTCCGGCTAACACAGGCCGAAGCAGGAATTGTCCAACCACTAAAGGTCAGCTGATTCGAAGCTCCGGCCAACTAAGGCAAGAGCGGAAATCGTCTATCCACTAAAAGTTAATCAGTTTAAAGCTTTAGCTAACCAAGGCAAGAGCAGATATAGTCCAATTACTTAAAGTCAGTCCATTTAATACTACATCCAACTAAGGCAAGAGCAGGAATCGTCTAACCACTCAAGGTCAGTTAATTCGGAGCTGCAGCCAACTAAAGCAAGAGCAGAAATTGTCCAACCACTCAAGTTCAGTCAATTTAGAGCTCTAGCTAATTAGGCAAGAGCAGAGATTGTCCCACCACTAAAGGCCAGTTATTTAAGTCTTCTGCCAACTAAAGCAAGAGTAGAAATTGTCCAACCGCTTATGGCTAGTTGATTTAATCCTCTGGCAAACTAAGGGAGGAGGTGGAATCGTATAATTACTTAAGGTGAGTTTATTAGAAGTTTGGCCAACCAATGCAAGAGACGGAATGGTCTAACCACTTAAGGTTGGTTTATTTTGAGCTCAGGCCAACTGAGGCGAGAGCAAGAATCGTCTCACTACTTGAAGTCAGTTAATTCGAGGCTCCGTCCAGCTAAGGCAAGAGCGGGAATGGTCCAACCACTTAAGTTCAGTTGATTCGAAGCTTTAATCAGCTAAGGTGAGAGCGGAAATTGTTTAATCACTCAAGGTCAGTCGATTCGAAGGTCTTGCCAACTAAGGCAAGAGCAGAAAATGTTCAACCACTCAAGGCCAGTAAATTAAAAGCTCTAAACAACTGAGGCAAAAGCAAGAATTTTCTAACCAATGAAGGCCAGTTTATTTGCAAACCCAGCCAACTAAGGCAAGAGCAGGAATTGTCCGACCACTGAAGGTCAGTTAATTTAAAGCACTGGCCAACTAAGGCAAGAGCAGGAATAGTTTAACCACTCGAGGCCCCTTAATTTAAAGCTCCGGCCAACTAAGGTGAGAGCAGGAATAGTCAAACCACTTAAGGTCAGTTAATTCGGAGCTCCAGCCAACTAAAGCAAGAGCAGAAATTGTCCAACCACTTAAGTTCAGTCAATTTAGAACTCTAGCCAATTAAGGCAAGAGCAGTAATTGTCTAACCACTAAAGGTCAGTCAATTCGAAGCTCCGGCCATTTGAGGCCAGAGCAGGAATCGTCCAACTGCTTAAGAACAGTTAGTAAGAAGCTTCAGCCAACTAAGGAAAGAGCATAAAAGGTCTAACTGTCTAAGTTTAGTCGATTCGAAGCTCCGGCTAACTAAGGCAAGAGCAGAAATTATCGATCCACTGAAAGTTAAATAGTTCAAAGCTTTGGCTAACCAAGGCAAAAGCAGAAATAGTCCAATTACTTGAGGTCAGTCCATTCGATGCTATGGCCAATTGAGGCAAGAGCAGGAATTGTCCAACCACTTAAGTTCAGTTAATTTAAAGCTCCAACCAACTAAGGCAAGAGCAGAAATTCTCTAACCACTTAAGATCAGTTCATCCGGAGCTTCAGCCAACTTAGGCAAGAGCAGGAATTGTCCAAACATTTATGATCAGTTAATTTGAAGCTCCGGCCAACGAAGGCAAGAGCAGGAATTGTTTAACTACTTAAGGCCAGTTTATTGGAAGCTTTGGCTTACCAAGGCCGGCTTATTCATGATTTATAAAATCATAAATAAGTGTAATAATCAATCATGTTATAGTAACTTTCTTCGTTTGGATTTATTATTAATTATCAAATCATCAAAAGTATTTTTTTAATGCTTTTATTTTGGGAATTTCCCTCTAAATGGCTACATTAAAACTTAATGTAAATATAGGCAAAAATAGGTTGGGTTAACGCGCACAGTCATTCAGACAAGTTTAAAAAACAGGCTGCAAAACTGGATTTTCAATTAAAATAAAAAAAAAACATGGAATAAATAATATTCCTTTTATTTATTGCTAAATTGAAACTTATTATTTTATTGTAAATCATTTCTTGATCTGTAACTATGTATTTTAATGAAAATATAAACTACTAAAGTTAACGGTAATCCTTAAGGTTTCTCATAAGAAATTCACATCAATCATCGAAATGCGTAAAAGATTACTTTCATATGTATTTATTTTAAAAAAATAATTCAGATTGTGTGAAATTTCTTATTGTAATGTGAAAAATAGTAAGTAAAGAATATGGAAAAAATTTGTATATTTATATCAATTTATAAATTCAATTTTCAAAACGATTGAATATTTAGAGCATAATAGTGGGAACAGGCTCAATAATATGGCCCAATACTCTACATTTTACTTTAAAAAATCTTAATAAGTTATTTTTTCTACATTAAATTTTTTTAATACTCAATCATAAAGATGGATAGATAGATAGATATTATTTTTAATACGACGTTCGGAAAATTCGTTTTTCGGTGCCATGTTTCCGTACCGAAAATGCCTGTTTACCGCACGAAAAATTAAGTGCGCGAAAATTTAAAAAGTGTACAGAAAACTTATTTATTGATTATTAAATTAATTTTCCGTACGCTTTTTAAATTTGAACGCACTTAATTTTCCGTGCAAAACACGGGCATTTTCGTTACAGAAATGAAGCATCCAATTTCTAGAATTATTATGTTCCTGAGGAACTATTCAAGCAGTGATACATATGTATGTATCACGCTGTATGTATGCGTGCACATACTTTTTATTCACTTCCCCATACATATCGTCGCGATATATACATATGTATCGCTATTTGAATAGCCCCTCTGAATCATGATTGAATTTTCCGAATTTTGTGATAAAAAAAGTACATAACACGTGCATAAAATAGGTCTTTATCGCATGTGCGTAGACAATTTTCACACGTGCGGTATAGACCTATTTTCTGCACTAGTTAAGTGAATACCATTTTCGCCATTCTAACCCTGAAATCGCAACTTCGCTTTTTTTTTTTACTTTTATGGCGAAAAATACACTACTCAACTAGTATGGAAAGGCTTGTTTACGAAACTCGTTACGGCCCTTACCTTCGGCTCAGGCCGTAAACTTCTTGTTTCGTAGATAAAGCCTTTCCATACCCGCTACGTAATGTACTATTTCCACACGGCGTGAGAAAAGTTTGATTTCCCATACAATTTCCCATACGGGAAGTGCCGTATTCCCACACGAAAAGAAAAGTGCAGAAAAATATTCCCACACGGAAAAAAAGCGTGCGGGAATAGTACATTACGTAACGGGTATGGAAAGGTTTTATTTACGAAACGAGAAGTTTACGACCTGAGTTGAAGGTGAGGGTCGTAACGAGTTTCGTAAAAAAGCCTTTCCATACTAGTTGCGTAGTGTATTTTTTGTCATAAGAGCTAAAGAAGAGCAACGAAATTGCGATTTTAGGGTTAGAATGGGGGGGAAAAAAATTTCCGCACGCTGTGTAAAATATATTACAATGAATAAAATAAATTTATTAAATGTATTATAAAAACGAGGATCTAAAGTTTTCGCGAAAGCATTGCAAGTAAGAAAATTATTTAAACAAGAAAAATATAGAAGAGTGAGGTTAAAATTTTAACAAAGAAGAACACCATTCATTAGATGTTTAATATTATAAAAATAAAAATCTAAAATTTCTGCGTATGCATTGTAAGTGAGAAAATTATTTAAACAAAGAAAAAAATATTACACTGACTATAAGCAATTGTAATAACATTAAAATAAATTTTAATGTGGATTCTAAAATTTAAATTCGTAAAAAAATTATTTATTTAAATGATATTTTAGTTGAATATGTAATTTATTGATTTATTTGAAAATTTATAGATATACTTACATTTCTTTTTTTAAACAAATAATGTACTTTAATTTTCGTTTTCTTCCAGTAAATATAAAGTTTACAATATTGTATTCGTTCTATTATCATCCTCGATTCTTCAATCCACTTTCTATTCCTTTTTTTGTAATATGAATTTTATTTTAAAACGATATAATCATTCTTTTTTTGTATTATTAATTTGTAAAATACAATCATAAAAAGTGAAGAAAGTTGAAAAAATATTTTTTCTTGCACGTAAAAAGTGAAGAAATCGGAGCATAACTGGAGAAAACTGATAATATTGGCAGATAACTTAAGAAAACAGTTATTAATTGTTTTAAAACGAAGAAAAGTGAAGAAAGTTGAAAAAATATTTCTTTCTCGCACGTGAAAAGTGAAGACAACGGAACATAACTGTAGAAAATTGATAATATTGGCAGATAACTGGAAAAAAAATGTTATTAACTGTTGTCTTTGTCTTAGTTCCGATATTTTTGTGCTGTTACTTACTGTTATAAACTGTTTTCTTCAGTTTTCTTTAATTTTTTTTCGCTGGGGAAGCAATAAAATAATAAGCGTATGCAATAGCACAAAACGCAGTCGAAATAGTAAAAAAAAGTAAAGCATTTACTCATTAACCATTCAAGCCAATAAATACAATCATACCTTAAGCCTATATACGGGACATCATATTATAATAAATCAACATATGAATTGGGAATAGGAATAAGTTTTTTCAAGGTCGAGCAAGTACCTTCCCAGAGCTGACTTAAACCTGCTGAGCGATGAAAGATTCTTCATTTTAGCAGGCAGAAAGTTCCAAAAATGCGCACCTTGAACTTGAAAGAAATTCCTCCCAGTCTCAGAACGCATGGAGGGGACCGCAAAATCCATAATCTCTCCCCTGGTGGCTACGCTAGGGACATATCTAGTGAAGAAATTCACTAGATACTCGATAGACTTTATGCGCACAATTTTGTACATAAGTACAGCCATAAAAGCAAAACACGTGCATATGATGAGCCTGTTTCGTGCCGAGGAACGTATACGATTTTCCTTTATGCCTGGCCGGAACTTTGCCACCCTAAAAAGTGATAAAACTCCATTTTTAATAAAAAAAAATTCGTCAAAAGCGAAGAGTCATCTGTTGCGTTATTTCGTTGTAGCGCGCATGCGCAAGCAATTACAATATACAGTTGAGTTCGGTAGAGAAAGAGAGAGAGAAAAAAACGAACATATTAGCACACATTGCAGTTAACATAAGATACACAATAAATATATAAATGATAATTCAAATTTAAAAAACGTGAGCAATAATGAAATGTGTTTATAATACTTTTATATTACTATATTTTGTGTATGAAAACCTTTTGAAGAGCAAAAGAAAAAATTGTGAGTTAAAACAATTGTGTATGTTAGTAAAGATATAGTTCATTTTAATAAATATAAATGTATTAATATCAAGTGCACAAAAACAAAACGTGTAAAGCAAAACGTGTAAAAACGTGAATTTAATTATTTTCTTTGTACAAAAACAATCATGAAGTGTTTAAAAGAGTGTCGTGAATTAAAAGAAACGTGTATGAAAAAGAATATCTATTTTAAACGAAAGTTATAATTCGTTATAATTTAAACTATTATATGTATATTAGTATATTAATATCGAGTGTGTTTGTTTATTTAATAACTACAAGTATGATGTATGCATTTATCTATTTAATGCTGAGGTTAGACATTCGCGTATATATAGATATAGTTTAAGTATACAGCAGACAGCGAAGCGACCGAGAAGACGTACAGTTCGTAGCTGCGCGGTGCGTTCTGCGCACGTATGTAACGGAATAACACGAATGTATTCGGCCGGTTACCTGCCGCATGAGGAGCACTTTTAGGCAAAGTTCTGGCACGGGTATGAAGGAAAAAATTTTTTTTTAATTTAATGTTTTATGTATATAAAAAAATCGAATAAAAGAATAAAATTGCATAAATGTACCTTCATGAAAGTGTTCACTGTGAGCTTTTCGAAAATCTCTCATATCAGACACTTGTGAAGAGTCTCCAAGTTTGCAAATTAGTTTTGCTAAATTATTCCATCGAGTTGGGAAAATGCTTTGAAAATCGTTAGCTACTTGTTGTGAAATAATCTTTTTGTCAGCTAATTGTTGTAATATTTTGACACAATCAGTTTCAAGCTAAAAAGTTATAAATTTTTTTATTTATTACAGAAAAAAAAGACTTGTTTGAATTATAAAAAATGTCATCATACTGGCTGATGATAAAAAAATATTGATTATTACCAATTCAAGTCCAGAAGAATAATGCAAACATGCATAAGTATTTAAATACGTTTCGTAACGTATAATAACTCGCTTATTTACTTTATGGACTAAATTTAATAATCTTTGATCAAAAGACTTATTCCACGTTTGTACTACATCACCAATCAAATATTTCGAGCGATCTTCATCTGTAATGGGCAGGAGATTATATCGGTCATTAGCATCTGAAATAAGAAAATTCAAATTTATTGTTTAAGCAAATGAGTATAGTAAAAATATATTTGTTTCGCAAATAAAATGAATTGTGAAATATCAGTCATACAGAAAATGACATACATAGGTGCGTAGAAGTGACCAAAATCGTTAATAATTTTACCTGAATGCACAGCGATATTTTTAGAGCTATTGACAGAAGCTGATTTATCTATGATTCCAGCTCTAGCTAAATCTTTTCTGTAACTCTTATAATAATTTAGTAGGCATCCAGAAGCAGACACTGCTTGGCCGTGAACATTGGTATGACTTTTTTCGTACCAATCTTCAGGTATTATAGTTGGAAAAAGTTCAAACACCACACTTCTTACTTCTTCAAACCTTAATTTATTTATTCTGCAAAAAAAAAAAAAAAAAAAATTGTTTTCATAAATTATAAAACATTTTATAATTGCATAATTTATTCATTTAAATTAGTAAAATTAAAAACATAATAAGCAGAAGAAAATATAAACAAATACAATCAGAAAAAATAATTTCCTCTTTATAACTCAAATTTAGAGCGGGAAAATTCACTTAAATTCTCGAAGTGAAAAGTCCATTCAATTTGAATGAGATGAGTAGATAAGCTATAGGCATACTGGCTCAGGTTCCTTCTGGATCACCCCCTCTCTCCTCAAAGTGATCTAGAATGTAATGTGTGTATAAGCCCATAAGAGTATCCCCTTCTTCGAGTGATTTTTTGAATTTTGGTTTTTATTTACGCCCACCCTTCCCTGCTCCATGTGATCGAGAATGTAATGTGTGTATAAGCCCATAAGAGTATCCCCTTCTTCGAATGATTTTTTGAATTTTGGTTTTTATTTACGCCCACCCTTCCCTACTCCGTGTGATCGAGAATCCGATGTGTGTATAAGCACATAAGAGTATCCCCTTCTCTGTGTGATTTTTTGAATTTCAGTATTTTGTTCACGCCCACCCTTCCCTACTCCATGTGATTTAGAATCCAATATGTGTATAAACCCATAAGAGTTACCTTTTTTTGTTTGATTTGTAGGTGGCCCCATACCGTAGGGAGTCCCAAGATGTTTTTTCTTTTGAAAGATTAATGTTTACGATTGCATGTTTTCCATTTTTTCATCTCTATGACTTTTTTTTCTTTAAGCCATCTTCTTTTGATCGATAGATATTTTTCCTTTGGTCAAGGAATATTTTTCCTTATCTTTTACAAATAAGAGTTCTCTTTTTTTTTTAAACAAGATGAAAAAAAGATAGCTGACCCTTATAATAAATTTTTTTCTCAAAAAGATTTTCTTTCAAAAAGATAAAGACAGTATTATATCTTAAAGGTTGCATGATTCATTATTTTCATGCACCTGCGACTCAAAAAAGAACACACACAGTGTACTGCATTAAGAGAAAGGACATTCTTTTCCTTCTCTCCTAAAAAGCAGGTTAATTTTTGTGCAACGTTCAAGAAAATGCATAGTGGGCAGCGCTACAAAAAAAGACTCTCCATCCGCCGAAAAAACTTTATGTTTGCTAGTGACCCTTTCGCTTCCCCGCAGCGCCACTTAGTCGGCGCAATCAGTGTGCTGAAAATGGACTCTGATTACTCCGATAATCTTAATGCAAAGACTCTCCATCCATAGAAAAATTTTACGTTTGCTAGTGACCCTTTCTCTTTCGCTTCCCCGCAGCGCCACTTAGTCGGTACAGTCAGTGTGCCAAAAACGGACTCTGATTGCTCCGATAATCTTAATGCAATCGGCGCTTTACGCAACGCTGAAGCATACATGCGGCGCCTAATGTCTTTGAGTGCAGGTATACACAAAAAAACCTCGGTCTCGTCATTGTTTACCACTGCATGTTTTTTCTTTTTCATCTCTATGACAGTTTCTTTAACCCGCATGCTTCTGATCGATAGATATTTTCCCTTTGGTCACTTTCACATTACTTTACTATTCAAAGTCACTTTCTGCTTGTTCTGATAATCTTAATGCAATCGGCGCTTTACGCAACGCTGAAGGATACATGCGGCGCCTAATGTCTTTGAGTGCAGGTATACACAGAAAACCCTCGGTCTCGTCATTGTTTTACCACTGCATGTTTTTTCTTTTTCATCTCTATGACAGTTTCTTTAACCCACATGCTTCTGATCGATAGATATTTTCCCTTTGGTCACTTTCACATTACTTTACTATTTAAAGTCACTTGTTTTCATTTTGTTGGAAAGAGACCTTTTTTTCCTTTTCGTAAAAATATGTTTTCTTTTACTGAGAAAAGAAACTTTGTTTTGGTTTTCATGTTTATAATCTTACAATCTTTTTCTTTCAAAATTGAAACTTTTATTGTGCCCATTCTATATCCATGTATTAAGTTAAAATAAGGTTATTGGTGAATTTTTTTTTTTCAGAAAAGGTTTTCTTGACAGGTTTATATTTTTGAAAGTCACCACTTATCTTATTTTATCTTTTTTTTTTAAGAAAAAAGGTCTTTTACTCTTTTCCTAAAACGATATATCGGTCATTTAATTTTGAAAACGAAGCCCTTTGCGAATGCATTCTTTTTAGATAGAAAAGAGGGCGTGGAAAATACTTGGAGGATTGTCAAAAAATTTTTTCCGCAGGTAGGTAATTTTTGTAAATTTTTTTTGTATAAATACTGTGCTGCATGCAATGTTCAGTATTCAGTCTCTCAAGCTTCCTAAAGCAAGATTGAAAAATTTAAGTTTCGATTTAAATCGTATTTAAAAAAATAAAAAATGGCAAACGGAAAAAAAAATCAAGAAAACAAAACTAGTGCGAGCCTCAAAATAATGAGGGATAGAATCCAATGGTTAATGAGGAACGGCTCGTTGATCTTGTTGATGCTTGATCACGTCACATGGGCGATGGATGCAATAACATCGTGTAAGTAATATTTGATAATTTTTTTCTTTTTCATAATTAATAGTTTTTTATATATTATTTCAATAATTAATTATTTTTGTTTTCTTTTTTTAGTGCCACCGATGCCGCAGTCTGCTTCAATGCAGCAATTATATCAAGGCTTCGAAAATATGGAAACACCGAGGGCAAGCCCGAAGCGCTCGAGAAAAAGATCATCGAGCTCGAGTTCGAGTTCAAGTTCGAGTACCAGTGGAACATCATCGAGTTGCTCTTCATGCAGAGCAACGCCCAAGAAAAGTTCCCAGAGTCAACAACGAGGATGTAAGAACTCCTCTTCGAGAGAACTCGCCGCAACCAGGGCCCTCGGGTACAAGTAAGTTAAAAAAAACGAAAAAAATATTTCATTAAAATATAAAAAGAAAAAAGATTAAAATATTTATTTTTTCTGTTTCAGGATCACAACTTCGGGAGAAGTCACCGCAACCAGGGCCCTCGGGGACAAGTAAGTTAAAAAAAAACAAAAAATATTTCATTAAAATATAAAAAGAAAAAAATTAAAATATTTATTTTTTCTGTTTCAGGATCACAACTTCGGGAGAAGTCTCCGCAACCAGGGCCCTCGGGCACAAGTAAGTTAAAAAAAAACAAAAAATATTTCATTAAAATATAAAAAGAAAAAGATTAAAATATTTATTTTTTCTGTTTCAGGATCACAACTTCGGGAGGAGTCTCCGCAACCAGGGCCCTCGGGCACAAGTAAGTTAAAAAAACAAAAAATATTTCATTAAAATATAAAAAGAAAAAGATTAAAATATTTATTCTTTCTGTTTCAGGATCACAACTTCGGGAGAAGTCTCCGCAACCAGGACCCTCGGGTACAAGTAAGTTGAAAAAAAACAAAAAATATTTCATTGAAAAAAAATAAAAAAAGAAAAAAGTTTAAAATATTAATTTTTTTTTGAAAATAATAATTTTATCTAAATAAATAATTAATTTTTTTTTCCTTTTTTCAGAAGAGAATGGCAGCGCTACTATCCAGGAGAATAGACCTCCTCCTGCAAGACGAATCTTGCAGCTTAAACATTCAGGGAAAAAGATTGTGATGAATACAAGGCTTCCTAAGTCTAACCAGGAGAATGAGAATGCCAGATTCCCTAAATCAACGCAGGAGGATGAGGGAACAGTTTCGTCATGCAGTGAACTCATGATAACAGAAGACATCACATATCTTGATTGAAAAATAAATTTATGTACATGTATTTTTTATATAAATATAAAAAAAGAATTTTTGTAACTGGCGGAAAAATATGTAATAAAAATTTTAATTCAATAAAAAAAAAAATAATAATAGTTCATAAAATCTTAATCTCGCTTATTTGATGAGCCTTCCTATATATATGTAATATAATCTATTTTATAAAAAAAAATTTTTTTCACTTAAATAAATTATTATAATTAAAAATAGTAGTTGGTTTTGGGAATATTAAATTAAATTATAATAATCATTGATAAAATTTTTATTTTTTAAAATCACATATAATTATTTTTTTCATTTTAGAAATACAATTATTTTTTTCATTTTAGAAATACAATTATTTTTTCATTTTAGAAATACAATTATTATAGTATTTTAATAAGATAATAATAAAAAATTTTTAAATTTTATTCATTTGCAAAATATAAACATGTACATTTCATTTTTTTGTTTTGTTTAAAATAATTATCAACCTCATCTTTATCATTAATATTTAAGTAATTTCGTAGCCATGCTCGTATAGCAATCGTATTATTGACTGCACACACGGGTCTTTTTCTTCTTATACAGAAAACGTGGTTCAAGCAGAAGTGGTGCTTATCACCTATTATTCCTTCTAATGCTGGACAGCCGAAATCTTCAACATTTGAAATTGACCTGCAAATAAAATAAACAGAATAATTAAACTATAATATAAAAGTATAAGAAAAGTATTAAAAGTATGAAAAAAAGTATTAAAAAGTATGAAAAAAGTATTAAAAAGTATGAGAAAAGTATGAAAAAGTATAAAAAGTATAAAAAAAAAGTATAAAAAGTATAAAAAAAGTATGAAAAAGTATAAAAAAGATAAAAAAATATAAAAAAGTATAAAAAAGTATGAAAAGTATTAAGAAAATGATTATTTTGAATATAAAAAATTTAAATATATTTTTACTTACACACTTGGTAAAAGATTTTTCAACCATTGCACTTTCTGCTCTCCTTTGACAAATAATTTTTTGATTCCTTGCGAGCAGATTTGGAAAACACGTTGTAGACGATGATATGGAATATCTCCGGAATTCCATGCTATACCGTGATGGAATCTTTCCACCCACTGAGCCATGCATTTTTCTTCTGTATTTAGTTCCTCCCATGTAATTGGAGATTTGAAAACATAGACTGTAGGTAAAGCTGTTTTTCTAAAATTGAGGAAACTAACTTCTTTGAAAATAAAAGAATCCTCTGATATTCTTTGAAATCCTTGAATATCACATTTATAAATGCTTTCTTCTTCCGCAGACTGCATGATATAATTTTTGAACAACATATCGTAATCACGAGTTCTAGCCATCTCGTAGCGTTGGATGTTTCAGTATGAATTAATATCGGGAAATGAGAATAGAAAATTTTCAAATCGTAAGTTTATGTCAAGCAATTCCCCTCTTACTTTTTTAAGATTGGACGATGGAAAATAGCTCAGTTTTCACTGGTTAAACTAAAAGATGATAGTCACTCCCCCTCTAACTTTTTAAGATTGGACGATGGAAAATCGCTCAATCCTCATTGGTTAAAACTAAGAAATGATTCTGATAGGTTAAAAAAGGTAAAAAATTCATCCCTACCCGTGAAAACCTCTCTTTTTCTGAAAAACTTGCTCTCCGTTTTATTATTGGTTAGTTAATTGAATTTTCTATCTCTCCTTTTGTTAACTTACCTTTAAAAAGGACTGAAGGTTTCTGGATGAGCATACTTCGTCAGAGGAGTCGTGAGTGTACATAGTCATCGGGACTAAACTTTACCAATCGTGAAAGTTTGTGTTTGTGAAAGGTTATTTTAAATAAAAAGAAAAAAAAATGTCTTCAATTAATTTCTTTGAACGTCTTGTGCAACTACTCCGTGATGCTTTGCAAAATGTAAATGAACTGAACAATACCGATCTCCATTATTGGATAGATATGTGCAATGGTAGTTTAGAGAAATTAAATGAAAAAATTGTCAATTCTGATCTTACAAGAGGAGAAAAGCAGAGATGTCAAACTTGTGTGTTACATCTTTCGGGTATTCAAGTTCAATTTGAACATCATCTTCAACGAGGAGGTGGTCTGCAATCTGAAGAAATAGAAGCTTCTGTTGAATGGCGAGATGTGCAGTCAGCTTTCGAAAACAGAATTAGAACTGGCGTAGTGGTAAATATAAATCATGTGGATATTTTAAGTTTTTTAAACGACGCCCAAGAACTCTTTAAAGTACATGTACAGTCATGCTTAGAAGAATATAGTGCTCTCAAAGTGAATTCAGATTTCACCGCAGAATTTTCTATACAGAAAAGTAGTGAAGAATTGACAGATATTAAATATTTTACAACCACAAGTACTTCAATTTTCATGTCAACGAATCTAGAAGAATGGTTCAAAATAAATATCAAAGATTCTATTTTGACACAGATAGAAGAATTTTAGGAAAAAGATTCTGGCTGGGCTCTAAAAAGCATTATAAGTCTGAGTATAAATATGAAAAAATATTCTCCGATCAAGGGCAGTTCGTACATTCCTTTACCACCTTTTATACAAAAGAAAAAAGCATGTGTCAATGTTCGTAACAATGACAATCAATGTTTCAAGTATGCTATCCTCTCAGCAATATATCCAAGTGAAACTAATACTAATAGAGTTAATCAATATAGCATGCATGAGAACAAGTTGAAATTTAATAACATAGAATTTCCAGTGACACTTAAAAATGTTCCAAAATTTGAAGAACTGAATAATATTTCAGTAAATGTGTACATGTTGAAGAAGTTTGGACAAAAGTTTGAAGTATCACCTTGCCACATTACATCGGATAAAAAGGAAAAGCATGTCAATCTACTCATCATCCAAGACTTTTACATCGATGAGTATGAAAAAAGATAATCATTCTGATGATATTAGTTTACCCAAATACCACTACGTTTGGATAAAGAATATGTCTCGTCTTCTGAAATCTCAACTATCTAAGACACATGTAAAATCATTCCATTGTGAAAGATGTTTACAAGTCTTTTATAATGAAGAAAGATTGCAAGTTCATGAAAATGATTGTAAGAATTTGAATTATTGTCGAATTAATCTACCTGACTCGCAGAACAACATTCTGAAATTTGAAGATTATTATAAAAGCGAAAAAGTTCCTTTTATTGTTTATGCTGATTTTGAATGTTTACTGAAGCCTACAATGAATGAGATTGCCTTCCAACTTCATGAAGCATATAGCATAGGATATTATATAAAATGTAGCTTTGATGACAGCTTATCTTTTTATAAGTCATATAGAAAAAATATCGAAGATGGACAGACTCCTGCACAATGGTTTGTTCAAGAATTAAAATCAATCAGTGAGGAAATTGATAAACTCTACAAGAATCCGAAACCATTAAAACTTACGGATTTAGAAGAATTATCTTTCCAAAGGTCAACCATTTGTCACATATGCCGAAAACTAATCCGTGATGAAGAACTCGCAGTACGAGATCACTGTCATCTCACAGGACGGTAAGATATTAATTATAGTTATATTTCAATGAAAAAAAAATTTACTTTATCATGCAAATTTTTTTAAAATATCTATTTTTTTTTACATTATTTTCAGAGGTGCAGCACATAATTCATGTAATTTGAATTACAAGTATTCAAAATTTATTCCTGTGGTTTTTCATAACCTCAATTACGATACACACTTCATTTTGAAAAAGATAGCCACATCTTCATTGATGGGAGGACGAGTTACGCTATTGCCATATAATAAGGAAAAATATATTTCTTTTACAAAATACATAGATGGCAGTGACCTAAGTTTTAGATTCATAGATTCTTGGCGTTTTCTTCCTTCGTCATTAGAAAAACTTGCATCATACTTGGAAAATGTGCCGATATTGATAAAAGAGTTTCGAACTGATGGTTTTACAGATGAGAAAATTGATTTTCTCAAACGTAAAGGTATATTTCCATATGATTTTGTAGATGGATTGGATAAATTATTAGTTACGAAATTGCCAGAGAAAAATCAGTTTTATAACCAACTCACCGATTCTCATATTGCTGATGAAGACTATAAGCATGCTATTCAAGTCTGGAGTAAGTTCAATATAAGGACATTAGGCGAGTATTCGGATTTATACTTAAAAACAGATGTTTTACTATTGGCGGATGTATTTGAAAGTTTTCGAGAAACATCTCTCAAAGCTTACGGTTTATGTCCAGCTCACTTGTATACGTCTCCAGGCTTGACATTTTCAGCAGCGCTAAAAATGACGAAGGTAGAACTGGAGCTTCTTACAGATATAGATATGTTGATGTTCATTGAAGCAGGTATTCGGGGAGGAATAAGTCAATGCTGTAATCGCTATGCCAAGGCGAACAATCCATATATGGGCTCACCGTATGATGAAAAACAGAAAATGAAAACACTTATGTACTTTGATATTAATAATCTTTATGGATGGGCAATGGTTCAATATTTGCCAGTCGGAAAATTCAAATGGGTAGAATATGAGACGAATTCAAACTTTTACAACGCACCGCCAGATTCAGTTATTGGATATATTGCTGAAGTAGATTTGGAGTATCCCGAGGAAATACACGATGCACATCGAGACTTTCCATTCTGCGCAGAGCATAGTGCGCCACATGGCTCGAAACAAAAGAAACTTCTCACTACTTTGAAGAACAAGGAGAGATATGTTATTTACTATCGAACACTCAGACAAGTGTTGGAAAATGGACTTCGACTGAAAAAAGTGCATAGAATTTTAAGTTTTGAGCAAAAGGCATGGCTTAAACCTTATGTGGAATTGAATACTCAAAAAAGAATGCAGGCTAAGAACGAATTTGAAAAACTTTTTTATAAATTGTTAATCAATGCTGTCTATGGAAAGTGCATTGAGCGAGAGCGGTCTCGAGTTGATGTCCGATTGGTAAATAAATTTACTGGTAGATGTGGAGCAGAAGCACGCATAGCTCTACCAAATTTTCACAGCTGTGCTATTTTTGATGAGAATTTAGTTGCCATTCAAATGAAGAGAACGAGCATCACAATCAAGAAACCAATTTATGTTGGATTTTGCATTTTAGAATTATCAAAAACATTAGTTTATGATTTTCATTATTCGTATATGAAAAAGCGAGTTGGAGACAAATGCAAACTTTTGTATACTGATACTGATAGTATCATATACGAAGTTGAGGATGTTGACATGTACAAAATAATGAAAGAGGACATACATAAATTTGATACTTCCGATTATGAAGAAAATAATCCGTTCGAAATTCCTCGAGTTAATAAGAAAGTTCCGGGTTTGATGAAAGACGAATGTAATGGTAAGATAATGACAGAATTTATAGGATTACGAAGCAAAATGTATAGTATTTCAATCGATGGAGGAGAAGTTATAAAGAAAGCCAAAGGTATAAAGTCCAGTGTTGTTAAAAAATCAATTACTTTTGAGGATTACCGAAGCTGTCTTCAGGATCTCACTATTATATACCGTGAACAGTGCAATATCCGTTCAAAATTGCATACTGTGCATACTAAAAAACAGAGAAAAATTGCTTCAAGTCCTCACGATGATAAGAGATTTTTATTGCCTGATAGTACAGATACTTTACCTTGGGGACATTATAAAATTGAAGAAATACAGATGGCGCAAGCTGCACTTGAAGTAGAGAGGGAACATGCAAGAAAAATGGCTACTGAAAAAAAAGAAAAAGAGTGGGAGGTAGAAATGAGGAGGGGAGATACACGAGTGGAGATGGATGCTACAGAGAATGAAAGAGAGAGGGAAATCGAGAGAAGGGATGAAGCCACCAATGAAAATAGTGCAGAGCGAGTGGGGATGTCACTTTATGAAGGCGAGCAAATTATCATTGAGTATGATGTGTTAGAGGAGTTCATGAATGACTGGCATCCATCAATGGAGGGGCAAGTTCCCAGGAAGGAGAAAAAAAGGATATATTACGAGTAGCAATGGAAAGGGCAGACATCGAAGTGGGGAATGGGCTATATCAACCAATGGACCACAATGAGGAGCGCATTCAAGTAATCGAAGAGCTTGAGGACGATCAACCTTGCACAAAGAAATCTAAAATTGACTAACTTTTAAGTAAGTTACAATTTATTTTTTTTTACCAAAAAACATTATTTTTTTCCATCAAAATTTTTTTCTAACAGAAATTTTTAATTTTTTTTACTTTTTCTTGTTTTCAGAATGGATTTATCTGCACTAAACAAGATTGCTGGAAGCGACTTCCTGCCAAGGAAGAAAGTCACAGACTTAGAAAAAGACCAGCAGTACATGGTGACTTCACTGAAACAAGTCAAGACAAGATTTGGAACCAAGGTCGTAGCAGATTTCGACCAAAGCTTCCAAGTCTTCTTACCAGAAAAGATTTCATCTGCAATCTTAAAAGATGAAGAATTTTTCTACAATCTCTGTGATAATGCAAATAAACTGCGTTTGATTGCAATATACCTGGGAGGATCTTCTTTTAAATTCGATCGGGCTTAAAATAAATAAAAATATACTCGTCAAATTATTTTTCAAACTATTTATTGTAAATTGTACATAATAAGAATACATGAATAAATGAAAATTATTAAACATTATATAATTGTTTTTATTTATCACCACCATTTATAATTATTATATTTATATTGAATCATAAAAAGAAAATTTTAATAATAAAAATATTTTATATATAACTTAAATTAATGAACATAATAAAATTGAATTTTTTTCTTTTTTATTTATTACACTGAAATACGTGGTAAAATACATCTTAGCTTATTCAAATAATCTCATTTTTATCTATCCAACTATTATGCTTGCTATTTAGACCTAACCACTTAACATATACACGTTTACCACTTTTCTTTAAAACTTTTTCTACCAAATAAATTTCTGAATACATAGTCTTTTGAATTTCCGTTTCATAAAAGCCGCCGGAGACTGGTTCATCATAATAATCTTTGACATGGTAAGTTATGGGATTGGTTTTTACAACTCTTGTTATTGTGAAAATTTCAGTTGACCAATTTGGTGTATAACCTTTTTCAAAAACTTGTTTTATCTTACTTATTCGCACTTTATCTCCTACTTTGAATTTTGGTTTTTTACAGGTCTTTTTTCAGTTGGGTAATTTTTCTTGATTTCTTTTTCATTTACCTTCGTAACGTTTTCAGGCTCGATTCCTATTGTCCGATGTTTTCTTGAATTGTATGCTTTCACTAACTCAGGCAGAATATCCAATCATTTATAACTTCCTTGTTTGCTGAATTCTAACCACATTGCATTTTTTAAAGTTTTATTAAAGCGTTCACATATGCTTGCATGAAGATTACTATGTGAAGAGTAGTGATTTATCTTGTACTTTTTCATAAGATTCTGAAAGTTTGAATTGTAGAATTCTTTTCCTTGGTCAGTTTGTAAATTCGATGGCACCCGTTCTTGTTTTAATATTAACTTCATAGCTAGAGTAACATCATTGCCACTCTTCGATTTGACTGGTACAGCCCATGCATACTTTGAAAATATATCTATGACAGTTAGTAAGTAGCGAAAACCTTTGTTTTCCTTGAAATAAGGTATCATTTCTACAAGGTCAGCTTGCCAAGTCTCATCTAATCCGCGTATGTCATATTTTCTTCGCTTGTACCTTCGACGTGCTGGCTTGTGTAGCTCTTCAACTACTCTTTGACGTTCCATCTTAAACTTCAACTTTAGCAATATCCGATCGTCTATTCATTTCTTTAATTATATATTCAATACTTGCAAAATTTCGTTGAGTCATATCATAGACATAAGTTAATTTTTCATCTATTTCTGCTTTATATATTTCAACTTTGTTCTCATATTCTTGTATAGCTTTAGCAACTTCTATAATTTTAGAAGATAAGTAATCAACTTCTTTCTGTAGGATATTATTTAGTGAATTCAAACTAATGGCATCATTTGGATCATTAGCCTCTCCAATATTGCAAAGCCGTTTATTTTCTAAATCAAAATCACCATCTGATGTAACATTGAATCCAATACCTCGAGGACCACGACTCACTTGCGAGCCCTCAAGTTTTCTTCCAAACACATCGAAACTCATGATACTACTATTGATTTGAAAATTGTGTACGTCAATATATATGCCCAGCTTCACGTAGTTCCTCTATGATTGATTGGATTTCATTGTTGTGATTATTATTTCCAGCAGATCCTTCGGCTATCAATAATCGCAGTCTTTCGACAAGCTCATTCGGATCATCCCAGTAGACTAGATCTATGGAAGTATTCTTTTTTGCTATTTTATATTTAGGTATGAGACCCCCTCCGCTGGTAGACATTCTACTACGATCACTGCGGAACATTGGTGCTATGATTTTTGAATATTTTCTACTCTTCGAAGAGCGTATATTCTCACTTTTGCTATGTCTTTTTCTATGGGCATTTGTTGCTTCCAGGATAATGCGATAGTTCTTGCGATCTGTTGTACTCAAAAGATTATCATCTGGTTCTTTTTTGAAAAGCAATTCCATTAGACCATTGCTTTTAGGAAAACTTAAATCTTTCATTTTTATCATTTTATCATCAAATTGAATTTGTGAATCACCCATCATGTATACCCCACTGACTTTTCTCACTCCGTATATGTTATCGATTTTGCTGCGGCTTCCATTTAGCATTGATAAAAAAGTCTGTCGGTTCAGTTTCTTTATGCGCAGATACAAATGGTGAATATATAGATTTGAATGATGAATTTGCAGAATTGAATGATGAATTCATCATTGTGCTATTTATCGGAGAAAAATCATCGCCATTAGAAGCATCATTATCAAACGCCGAACCCGAGTTATTAATATCGTTTACAATATAACTTGATTCATCAAATCTCAATCTTTTTTTTGCAGATTTTCTGTTACTGTCTATGGCCTTAATGTGATTAGAACGTGACACACTTTCAGTTGTCGAATCGACAAGCTTTTCAAGTGGTGTAATAACTGGTTTTAAAGTATCACCAATAACCTTTTCAAAATCATCTCTCTCCTTTTTTAACAAAGAGTATTTTTTTTAATAGCCTCGCGTGCTCGTAAGAGCTCGCTAAGAACACTTTTTTCTTTCTTAAAGTCAGGCATGCTGACAAGATGCTGTCTACAATCAAACTGCAAAGATTAAGATTTATACTTCCTTTTTAATGGCAAAACAGTCAAATCCTTTTCTATATCTACCATCATTCATTGCTCTATCTTTGTCAATAACAACAAATCCATACTTGTCATTCTTCCAGCATTCTGTACAAAGATTTCGAAATTCATTTAAAGTTAAGTCAGTATTCACATGGTCTTCATAGATATGTTTAAGATTAACATCATCTTGACGATAAATTACCATCAAATTAATATTGTCCCTGATGAGATGTTTCGGTATATGAGCATATGACTGACATAGATAAAAGCTATCTACACTTTTGTGTCTCCCCATACAGAAAAAAAGCTCTGACGTTATCCTGCTTCTCACAAGCCACATCATCAAAAATCATAATTGAATTAGGTAGGGCTTCATCTGGAGACACTACAGATGCATGTTCACTGAACGGTAGATATGATATACCTTCAATTGGTTCTAAAACTTTTTGAAGAAATTGGTATTTCGGTTGATTTAAGGATTTAGAGTATACATACAAATTTTCAAATCTAAGACCATTAGGGTGTGTAATTAGAGCTAATAAACTATTAGTTTTTCCACAGTTCGATGGGCCACAAAATACTGCTCGTATATTATCTGGAAGTAACTTTCCATGTCGCTTTTTTCTTTTCGTTTTCTCAAAATCAAAGTTGCCGACGGGAAGTTTGACGTTCTGCTCAGTAAAATCCATGTTTACGTAACAAAGTCAAATCTAAGATTGACCTTTTCTAAATATAAACGCTTGTTTTATATTTTGATCATCAGTTGTAAATCAGCACTCAAAGAGAGATGCTCGTACACAAATCACAGAAGCACCCTAAGGGTAAAGGGTTACTTGATAAAGTAATCAATAACTTACCTATTGAAATGCATATTCCTGGATATCAATATTGTAGTCCCGGAACAAAACTGAAAAAGCGTCTAAAAAGAGGTGATACAGGTATCAATCCACTTGATCAAGCATGCAAAGAACATGACATATCTTATTCTGATAAAAATGCTGATCGAAAAGTAGCTGACATGAAGCTCGCTGATAAAGCTTGGCAGCGTGTTAGAGCCAAAAATGCAAGTCTTAGCGAAAAAGCAACTGCTTTTGTTGTTGCAAATGCTATGAAATTAAAAGGAAAGACAGGAATGGGCGTAAAATTGAGTAAATTAGTAACTGCAAGTAAAAAATCATTAAAACCAAGTAAACATTCTCGCAAAGTTATACAGTCCGCTTTAAAAGGTGCACGTGAAGCTCTCAAGATCGTTGGCGGTAAGAAAAAATTATCATTCCACGTATTCTACCTGTTCCATCAAAAATAGGTGGCGCTCTGCCTTTTCTCATACCATTGTTCGCAGCACTAAGTGCAACTGGTGCTCTGGCTGGAGGAGCTGCTGGAATAGCTAAAGCAGTAAATGAGGCTAAAGCTGCACAGAAAAATTATGAAGAAAGTAAGAGACATAATAAAACTATGGAAGCTATTGCTCTAGGAAAAGGTCTCTATCTTAAACCATATAAAACTGGAATGGGATTATTTATGAAACCTCATATCGGTAATGGTCAAGTTAAAAAAAAAAAAATTCGATTTAACTTTGCCAAATCGTGCACTGACTGACTATGATCTTATAAAGTATGCTCGTATGATGCAAATCCCATATTTTCGAGGTGTTTTCATGAGAAATAATCTACCTTCTGATGGCCCATGGCATAACGAATCTGCTATAGTTAACTTAGATGATTTTCAAAACAAAGGCACTCACTGGGTATGTTATCGAAAACGAGGTTCTGAAGTGATTTATTTTGATAGTTTTGGTGATCTTAAACCCCCTATAGATCTCATGTTATATTTTAACGTGGAAGAAGTGAAATACAACTATAAAAGATATCAAAATTTTGACTCATTTATTTGTGGACATCTTTGTCTTCAATTCTTGTGTGAAAGACTATAAAAGAAGAGTTTTCAGACAAGCAGGATCATTCTTTTTCAATCAGTCATGGAAGATAGTTTCACTTTGAGTCTTTCAGGCAAATCTTCTATCTTAGAAGCGCAATATTTTCCTTCAATAGAACTACCACAGCAAAAGAATTTTGTTTTGGGTTTAGTTGAACTTTTAACATTCAACTCGATTCCCAATGTTGACGATTCGAATAATAAACTTCATATAAACGGAGAGAAGATTATTATTATTCCTACTGGCAGTTATGAAATTGATGCTATTAATCAATTTTTGCAAAAAGATTTGAAATCTAAAGACATCGAGTTTTCCTTGAAAGCTAACAACAATACTCTCAGAAGTGAAATTTATTGCAGCCATCAGATAGATCTTAGTCCTCGCGATTCAATAGGCAGTCTTCTCGGTTTCACTCGTCGCGTTCTTCATGAAGACATTCATCACAGCTCTGATTTACCTGTGAAGATATTGAAAATAAACGCACTCAGAGTAGAGTGTAATATTACTACAGGTGCTTACATCAACGACAAAAAAGTTCACACGATCCATGAGTTTTTCCCAAAAGTTCCTCCAGGATATAAAATCATAGAAGTTCCATCGCATGTCATATATTTACCACTCAATGTTAAGAGTATAGATCATCTTCAAATCCGAATCGTTGATCAAGACGGAAATTTAGTGAATTTCCGAGGAGAGGAAATTACTGTTAGACTTCACATAAAATCTGTATAATGGGAATCGTTTATAATTCAAGTGTGCATATAAGTCAACCATCATGTCAACCCACCATCAGTCGTCCAAAGGTACTCAAACCGTTAACACGGAAGAGCATCCAGTTTCTCAAAAGCATAGGTCTCAAAGTACGTGGAAAAAGATAAATTGTATCATTCTCTGCTGTTTTCAGAAAAATGGACGAAATTCTAAGCATTCAATCAGGTGTCGCATTCGATGAGTCTATTGCTCATTATGAGGTTCACGCACATCAACCATACTCCACATTAAGTTACAATAACAGTGATGAAATCCGTATTTCTATTCAGCATCAAGATTTATGCCTCTTACCATCATGTAGTTACATCCATGTATGTGGAAAATTACAAAAACCGGATGGACAAGCACTAACTAAAACTAATTTCGTTAACAATGGCATCTGTCATCTGTTTGATGAAATTCGATATGAAATTAATGCTGTAGAGATAGATAAAAGTAAAAATGTTGGTCTGAGTAGTCTCATGAAGGGATGCACTTCATTTAATCCAAATCAGACTTTAACATTAGAAAATGCAGGCTGGCTTGGTGTTGAAGAAGCAAACAAAACAATTGTAGATGATCATGGAAATTTTGACGTTTCTATCCCTCTAAGTATGATTTTAGGCTTCGCAGAAGATTACAAGAAAATTGTTGTTAATATGAAGCATGAACTCATTCTCACAAGATCAAGAAATGACCTGAATGCTATAATACAGGAAGGTACTGTAGCCAACAATGCAACCACATATGAAACTTATCAAATAAAAATATCAAAGATAGAGTGGTTAATGCCATATGTTATTGCATCAGATAAACAAAAAAATCCAGCTGTTAAATTTCATTGGCAAAGATAATCCTATTTCTATGAGTTTTCGTTCATGGGAGTTATTTGAATATCCTCTTCTTCCAACAACAAATAAACACGTCTGGACGGTAAAAACTTCAAATCAATTGGAGAAACCACGTTTCGTGATTCTTGGATTACAATCGGGAAAAAAAGGTTCAAGATCTAAAAATGCCAGTCGCTTCGACCACTGTAATATTAGTAATGTGAGACTTTTCTTGAATTCGCAATATTATCCGTACAACAATCTCAATCTTGACATATCTAAGAATCAATTTGCTATTCTCTATGATATGTATGCTAATTTTCAGAAAAGCTATTACGGAAGAGATTCACAGCCATTGTTGACAAAGTCTCAGTTTATCAACTTTGAACCACTCATAGTTATTGACTGTTCACGACAAAACGAATCTCTAAAGAGCGCTCCTGTCGATGTACGTCTAGAATTTGAGTCTCAAAATGACTTTCCAGCTAATACTTCAGCTTATTGCATGATCTTACACGATCGCATCATTCAGTACAATCCTATTAGTGGAGATGTTCGAAAGCTTGTCTGAATTATCTTCACTTTTACGTAAAAAATTAACATTTCGAAATGGAATATGCGGTAGACATGATTGGTTTTAAGCAAATGGGTGGTGAATATGTTCTAAAGGAAATAGCAATCATTCCTATCAACGACAGTGGTGATCCTATCGTTCATCTATTCAAAAAACCTTTTTCATGGAAAAGGCTCTCTGACGAATTACAAGAAGAAAACATTCGCCTCAAACATAATCACGGAATAGCTTGGAATACTGATGGGCTTGACTACTCTCAAATTGCAAACTTACTTCGTGAATATTTACATGATGCTACTAAAATTTTTGTTCTGAATGAATTCAAACGTAAATGGCTGTTACGATTCAAATTTCCTGCTTATAATATCAATCAATACGGCTATCCATCAAAACCATCTTTCAAGAGTGTTACCATATGCACAAACCATAATCCAATTTATAAAACTGTCTGTGCACTACACAATGTCAAACTCATGAAATTATTCTATCTCTCAGAAAATCATTTGTAAGAAAAAAAGACAAAAAAAAAAAAAAAGAAAAAAAAAAAAAGTAGTAGAAAACGCTATAGGCATTCTGGATCACTTTCGGATTCTAGATCACTGAGGTGATCTACAATGCGTACTTTCTGGATCACTTTGAGGAGAGAGGGGGTGATCCAGAAGGAACCTGATCCAGTATGCCTATAGCTTATCTACTGAGATGTCACTTAAGAATCAATGTAATTTAAACTAAAAATTATTTTATCTCTCTAAGAGTTTCGGAAAGTAGAATTGCTAAGAAAACATTAATTTACAAAATAGTGAAGAAAAAAAAAACTGTGGAGCAGAGATAAAATATTTTCAATAGCGAAAAAAAAGCAGTAGAATTATTGTTTACATTGATCTTATAAGCACATGAGTGATTATAATGTGCCTAATATTGAAGATATATTTTTCGCAGCTTGTTCCGATTAAAGTAATAATGACGATATTATAGAGCATGTTTGCAATTTATGAAAATAATAATGACAATGTATTAAGAGAAAGTCGTATTACGAACACAGTTGGCTGTTTTGTCGACATTCTCATTATTGATAATAATTAATTATTAATACATATTTTAAAAATTTTAAGAGTTACACAAAGACAATGTTATTATATATTGTTTCAACAATGATTGAAGTTATTTCATTAGAAAATAAAACCGAAAAATGAGAAATATGGCATAATAATATATATTTACAAATATCTGTATGTGGAATAACATTGTATTTGTATGCCAAGTCTTGAAACTTTGAAAATGTGTATTAACGGTAGGCCGGAGTAGAACCCGATACCGACCGAGTAACAATTGAGTTGTTTGTTATTTACTCAAGTTTTAATCGGTGTATTTTCAAATTAAAGGTCAAGCGCAATAGATATTATTATTATGAACATCTATGCACAAGAAAAAAAATATCTACCGGTTTGTTTTTGAGAAAAGTAAGTAACGCGAAAATATTATAAACATAAACTTTTACTTTGCCGTTACTTATTTTTCTCAAAAACAAACCGGTAGGTATTTTTTTTCTTTTGCATAGATGTTTATAATAATAATATATATTGCGCTCGACCTTTAATTTGAAGATACACCGATTAAAACTTGAGTAAATAACAAAAATGCCAATTAGACAAGGACAGCGAATCCAGCCTGCTCTTAATAATTGATTATTATCAATAATGCTGACGTTTAAAGTGTACGATTCAATTCTCACTTTCAAATCTATCTCAATTCTAACTTACTTATACGTTACTGGATTTTCCACTATCAGTTTTTGAATTATTAATACTTTTAATCTTTCATTTAACAGAATCTTAGCATTTTTATAGGTTTCTAAAATAATGCGGCCCTCAATTGATTCCATCAAAATAATGTAGGTTCTTTAAAAAGTTGATTGAGAGTAATGAAAAATTGATTAGGGGAAACAGATACTATTGAAATGAAATTTTTTAAAATTCTATTCTCTTAAAGGAAATTTTACGTACTTCAACTTTTTTATTATAGTCTTAATCAATATTGGACTTAGTTTTTGAATTATATAAAAAAATTTAAAGAAAGTTTTTCATCAATTTTACATAAAATTAGTCTAACATTTTTTTGATTATCTGTGTTTTTTGTTAATATTTCCTAACAACATTTGTTTTATTTAAAAATTTAAAGATCATTTTAAATTTGAATAAGGTATACTTGTAAAATAACATGTTAGTAACAGTCATGATAATGGTCACATCTTGGTCTGTAAGTAATATATTATCCAAGTGAACAAAACACAATTTTATCAGTAATTTTGATATTTTTTAACTTAAATTGAAATCCTTATTGTAACTCTAGATTTTGAAATTATGTGTAAGAAGATTGAAATGATCATTTAAAAGTTTATTGTAATTTAGTTTAATTTTAAGTGAAAAGTGGATTAATAGTCAAATGTTAAGTGTTAATAAGCAAGAGCGTTGATAGAATAGAAATAAATTAAGTTATAAAGGAAGTTAAAAATATCAAGGAATTAGAGAAAAATTTAAATAAAGATTCAGCTGAAATAGTAAAGAATTCTTGAGGAATACAATCAGCAAGTTCTGCTAATTATTCAAGTTCCTGATTAAAACTTAATTGAACACTTATATTATTGCCACTTTATAAAAAAAAAGCCAATTGAATTTTATATTCTTTTTACAAATTTAAAATGATTATAAATTCAAAGAATGATATTCCTTAATAATATCAAGCTAAAAATGAAATTTAAGAAATTTGAGGCTTGCACGAACAAGTCTGAGTTTCAACTTTTTTAGTATCGGATAGAAAAAGAAATAATTTAGAGTCTTGAAATTTTATCTTCTCTTTCCTATCATCATAATGAAGTTAAAAACCATGTTTTAAGTATCTAGCTCTTGTAGTTCCTGGAATCTGAAAATGAGGTGAAAAATCACCGATAAGTTGTTTTGTGAAAATAACTAAATTTATTTTTGCTCTTTGTCTAATGAAATTTTTATCATAAAATCATTTATTATTAAAATAATAAGTAAAGAGTCTATTAAAAAAAAAGAAAAAAAATAGCTAAAGTAATAAAAATTATTAATTTATTATTTATAAAAATGAGTAAATAAATTTTTGGAAAATTGATATTTTATTGAAAATTTTTCTATTTTCTGAATTTTTAAGGAATACTTCACATTCATATGGATTTTAACATAATTTTAAAAATCTCCAGAAAATTTAATGAAGATCTAATGAAAACTTATGAAAAAACCTTACCAATAAATCTTCAATTATTGGTGTTTTAAATTTTTAATTTTCAATAGAAACTGGTCCTTTTAAAAATTTTTAAAATGAATTTGTTAGCAAAAAAAAATACTTTAAATAACAATACTTCAATGGAAAATATTTACCTAAAATAATTTAATCTAAAAAGAGATATTTAAAACTTGATAAACTACAAAAATATTTATTTTATAATGAATCGAAGACCTGGCAAATTATCATGGGAAGAAGTTGTAGCCGTATTATCCGATTCTTGAATATCATCAATGTTTTATTCATCCTCATCAATATCATCAACCGTATTACTTGTATTACTTAAATCTATCTTATCATACTTTTGTATTTCGTCAGTTACAACTTCAATGTCATTATCATTCCAAGTACATATTTAAGTCATTGCTAATATTAATATTATTTTGGTTTTGAAAATAAATTTTCTTTGCTTCATTGTATAATGGCAAGAATTTTGTGATGATATTTATGTCTTGTTTAAGAATATTTACAATTCTTATAGCATCAAGATTGAAAAACTGTTCATCTATGATATTTGCTGTGAGGAAGAACAAATGTTGAATTTAACACGAAGACAATGTTATTTCATTAATATAAAATAAAACATTTTCTTATAAAATATAATGAGATTGAAAAAGAAAAAATGTTGATGTTAAATAATTAATAAATGCAGAGCACAATTTATATTAAATAAAAAGTCTTTATTCAATCTACACAAAAATAATTAAATTAAATGATCTCTCTATACTAATAATGAAATACAAGTTCTGGCTTTAACAGACGGACTTGAACTGAACTGAACGACGACGAGACGCAACTTGATTCTCTTCAACTGTCTACTAAAATATTCTCAATAGGTGGCGACACCTAGTATGAGTGTGTATATTTTCAACACTCCCTCCCACACTCATACATATTTTAATTAAAGGAGTTGTAGCATATCTCTCGTTTTTATTGTTTCTGTTCTGATCGTTCATTTAGTTCCTGTAATATAGAGAAAAAGTTTGTTAATAACTTAACTAAAATACATATCAGAAATATAATCAGTCAATGTTATCAGTCGTTAAATATTTGTTTGATCAGTCGTTCATGTAATTCAAATGACAAAGGTTTTGTGAATACATCAGTTATCTGACTTTTAGAGGAAATTCAACTGACATTAATTAAACCTCTAGTTACACATTCCTTTACATAATGTTCTTTTATTTCGGTCATATGTCTTAATTTGTTTTTACCTCCAGTATTAACGCTTGCTTCTGCTGCTTTGTTATCACACCATAATAGAATTGGTGCTAATTCTTGTTTTAACAATCTTTTAAAATTTGATATAAGGATATCAATTCTGGAGCGCATTCGTTTATAGAAACATATTTCTGTCTGTGAGTTCTTCAGGATGTTATGTCTTCGAAAAACTTGATCACATAGCTACTGGTCGTAAGAGAATTTTTGCAGTCGTCAAAACTTGCATCTCAAAATCCTTGTAAACAGTCGTTCTGTCCTTTATATCTAAGTTCAAAGTCTTTTGTTCTTTTTAATTATTCAAATACTCTTTCAATCTTCTACCAGTCATTTTTCAGTAAAGTTGATTTGGTGTCTGCATAGAGTATTTACCTTATATGCAATTTCTGGCCTGCTTGCATTGATTTCTCCTTTTTTTTTCACGCTGTCTTTTCTTCTTATTGGCTACCTGATTGATTACCATAAGTGTTCGTTGGGCGAGTGATTGATCCAAACTAAACTTCTTTAGCATTTTGTTTATTTATTGTTCTTGCTTAATGCTCAGTATCCTTTTTTTTTTGTCTTGTTTTATTTCTGAGCCTAAAGAACTTTTAGTCTCACCAGTTTCTGTCATTAAAAATTTTTTTTTTCTTTACATTTGTTACAAACTAGCAGAATGTCATCTGCATACTAAATCAAGATAAGAAATCCGTCTTTTTCTTGCTGAGTAAATAGACAAGACTCATTGTTGAATGATCTAAGTTCACATTTCTTTACTGTCTTTTTAAGTCTTTCATTCCAACATTTTAAACTGACTTTCAGATCGTATAAAGCATTTTCCAATACACACATCTTGTTTTGTTTGATCCTTTCATAAGCAGTCATCCCTTCAGGTATTTCCATATATATCTCATTGCTTCAATATCCATTTACATCTTCGCGTCTTCACGTCCATCTGACATATTTTTAAATCCAATTTGTTTGTCATTGCCAGTATAGATCTGATTAAATGTAATCGTGAATCCGGTGCATATGTTTCTTGCATGTCATACTCATTTCTGTCTTTAAAACTACAAATTACTAGTCTGGCTTTATATCTTATTTTACCGTCTTCTTTCTTTTAAATACCCATCTTGAATGTATAATGTTTGATCTTTTTCTGTCATTCATTACTATTGAACTGTCAACTAATTTTCATACATTATTCTTATACATACATTCTAATTCTTCAATAATAGTTTTGGTCCATTTTGTTTTTTTTGTTTATCTTTTGACTTCATGGCTTCCAAGTTTGTACTCAGGTCATTATTTATTTCTGCTAATAAAACATAAGTTTCTTCATTTATCTTATTTTCTGTACTTGTTTGTGTTTCCATTTATAATTCAATCTGTCGTTTTGTTTTCTCTCCCTCCGATTCTTGCACTTCATATTCACTATTTTTCTTAAGTTTTGTCGATTGTCCTACTAATTTTTTTTTTTATTTTCTCTCCCTCCAATCCTTATTACTTTTTATCAGTCTTATTATTTTCGTTTCTTGGTCGTCTAACTGATCTTTAGACTTTCTCTCCCTCCGGCTTTTGTATTAGTGTTTCATTTTCATTGTCTTCTAATACAAAATTCACAAACTATGTATCTTTATCTTTTCATCAATTTGTTTCCAGTCTTGTATATCAGTTGCTGCATATCTGTCCTTGTAGACTAATTTTTTGTTGAATCGTACATCTCTGCTTTCGTATAGTTTACATAAAACCCATTGTGTCTGAATTCATTATTTGCAAAGGTTCAATTGTTCTATGCTTGACTGTCTTAAATGGCAATTTGTTAAACTTTGCAATCATACACACTTCACAGTCTTTCAACGTATCATCAAATACAGCCTGTTTTAAAGTTTTGAAATTAGGAAATTTTAATTGTAATTTTCTTAAATAATCAACTGATGCATGACCCATTCGAAAATGCCACAACATAGCGTAGTTGTTTGTATTTATTTTCTCCGTCGCTTTTGTATTTTCAATCTCACATTAAGATTCTTCACTGACTTTAAAATCATGCGATTTATAAATATTTCTGTCTGCAGTCTAAATATTTTTCTTCTGTGACTGTCTGATTTTCTTGCTTTTCATTAAATTGATTATTTTCTTCAATATTCTGTTCTTCATTCATTCTACTTGTCGTTACATATACTAGAACCTGTCTTTGTTTTTAATTATTTTCTGTCGCTTCTGATTCAAATTCAATCAACCAATAGGGCTATCATATATTGGTAAGGATGAAAAATTTTCATTTAAGTTTCTAATATAATAAATTTTTCATCAGTCGTATTTGTTTGCACGCTTCCTTCTCCCTTAGATTTAAGATTTGCGCTGCAGTCTTTATTTGCGCATTGGACTCCGTCCAGTTGTTTAATAAATGTCTTGAAAATCAACTTTGAATTTGTCAAACGTTCTGTCGCACCACTGTCAGCACTCGGTTCATTAGTCTTCTTGTTTCTAGATTCTAATTGGTTAAAACTGCCTCCTTTTTGATATTTTTCTCTGTCGTATTTTACATAATTTTCTTGTCTCCTTTTATTGACAGATTTTGCTCGTTTTTGATTGACAATATTAATTAGATTAGCTATCTTATTTGTGAATGCTGTCCGACTTGTACTTTCTTTACTTTTATTATTATAATATTTTGATTCATACCTTTTTCTGTCTTTCTGTCTCGAGTGTCCCTGACGCTTTGGACATGTTGAGATCACATGATCACGAGTAAATCTCTGACAAAAGAAACACTTCTTTATGCTATTTACCTGTCGTGGGCAGTCACTGGCACAGTTTCCATAGCTGTCGCATTCAAAACATCGCACTTTCTGTATCGCCTTTCATATGGCCGTCATAGCTGTCGTTTGATGTCTTTCAACCTGTATAATAAGTAACTTTAGTTTATCATAAGATAACCCTTTCACCATTACAATTTCTGTCATAAATATATTCCTTCTACTTGATGTACTTTGCTTATGATAGCATTATAAAAGAGATCTCTTTCGTTTTCTTCAGGCAACGATTTAACTTTTGGCATGTTATTATAACTTCTTACTATTTCTTCAAATCTGTCTATAAAATTAACTGCCTTTTCTTTCGCTGAATTATACTGTATGTTGTATAATTTTCTTTATACTAGATGGAGTTACATTTATCTCACTTAATTTAATTTCTTTAAACTCTATTCAACAATTCAACTGGATCTTTAATTTCCATAAGTCTAACATGATAGTCTTTATCTATACTATTTATTAAAATATCACGAACTTTCATTTGCTACAATAGTACTATCTACAACATACAATAAGTCCAGCGAACTTAATTCAGACAAAATAATCCAAAGTTCTCAAATTTAAATTGAGTCGTTAAAATTAAATAAATATAATTATAAATATAATAGCTTTTTACTGGTCCGTCTTTTCCAGTCAGTCCGGTTTTGATAATTTCTGTCAACTGTTTAAAAAATGTCTAAAATATTGTCGTTTTCTTTAATAAATCTTTTATCAACCTTTATTTGTATTAAACGCGATATTTCCAATTTATTTAACGGTCCTAAGTGTTCGTCCAAGACTGTCGAGTTCCCGAAACCTTCTGCATTAAGTGTATAATTTTCAAAATCATTGTTTACCTTATATGTCGTTTTGCTGTCTTTGGATTTATCTGTCCTTTCTGCCTCATTACCTGTAGTCATCCTCCTTCCCCTGTTCAAATTCCTCCCTCATCGCATCCAGAGCCTGGCCGCCAAAGACCCACATGGCGCTTCTCTCCTTCACCATCAAAGCCATCAAATCGTCATCTTCTTTCTGCTCTATTCTTCTTTTCTTCGCCTCTCTTGCTCTTTGCCATTTCTGCCTTAACTGTATTGAGTTTATCCATTACCTTGTCCAATTTGTCAGAAAGGTTTGCCAATTTTGCTTCAGTCATTGATTCTGTTTTCTGTCTCCGTCTTTATTTCTGCCGTTTCAGTCGTATTGTAATGCTTATCTGTCTCTTCTGTCTTTAGCTCCGTCTTCGTTCTTGTTTTCATCTGTTTTTCCGTCGTATACATATTTTTCCAATACATCATTCAATTTTGCTGTCAAACCTTTGATTTGTTTTTGTCTTTCCTTAACTGTCGCTATTTGACCTCCTGCAGCTACTTTAACTACAGTTTTCACAGAGCCGTCTTCAAAACCGTCACTTTATTTTACTTTCTGTTCTGTCTCGTTATATAGCCCCTCCGTCTTCTCAGTCTCATTGCTGTCGTTAATTCTGTCTTTTCTCTCTTTCTTATCAGTCATAGTGTGGCCACCTGTCGTACAATAGGGCATATATAATCTGTCTTCACTCTGTCTTCATCTCTGTGACTGTCCTTATCACCAGGTCAAATTCTTTACTCATAACGTACTTGTCAACTATAAAGGAATAGTAAACCAATATAAATAAAATTCATATAATTTTGCCAAACACAAGCAAAACTAGAAAGTTTACGTTAGAGTTAATTATATATATATGAGCTTAATAGACCGAACACAAGCCCTTCAAGCTCAATATATCTATAAAAATAAAGTGAATCAACCTAGTATGCCGAACACAAGCAATATTAGGTCATTCATATTTATGACAATTTAAAAGAATCAATCTAACATGCCGAACACAAGCAATGTTAAATCAATCAAATTTGCCAGTTATTTATGTATATTTTTATATTTATAATTATACATATGTGCTATTATTCCCATACACAATATACTGAACACAAGTATTATTATGTATGTGAAAGCAGCAACTATGATCGATCAATATTATTTTTAAAACCATGGATATATTTATTAAAAAATATTTTTATATACGTACGTTCAAGCTTGATAAAATAAAATTTTTAATTTGGAATAGTCATTATTCATTATCTAATTTGTATTCAATCTGTCATAATTTTGAATACAATGCTGCCTTCAACAACTGTCATATACATATTCTCATGAGGATGTTTTGTGAAGTTGCAATAAACTTCTTTCCTCTGTATAATGATAATTTCAATTAATTAAACATTCTTAAATATATTTTTCTTAAAGTCGTTCTTTTCTGTCTTTTTTTTAATCGGTCTTTTGTATACATTTACGTAAACTTTATTTTTGTCCGCTTTGATTTAGTTCGTTTCGCTTCACTAATTCTGTCTCTTTCTTAATCTGTCATTTTTATCGCGACGACGCGCACGTTCCTATACATATACGATCACACTTATATGCTGTCTCTTTTCTTTATGCTATAACCATGTTATACGTACATATGTATATGTATATACCTGCGAGTTTATTCTCGCCTTTTAGCAGTCACCGTCTTTCTGTCTTTTTCTAATTGCGCGCGCACGTCTTCACGGTCTTTTTATTGTACACGGCGTCGATGTCTTTTCATCAACTCGACTTGGGCCTATGACCGCCATGTTTGTGTGCATTATTCTCTTTCAGTTTGCAGAAGTCAGGCCAATGCCTTTCTTCCTTCAAGCAATCATACTTAGTATTTCAACATAAAAACGCGTCCGTTTTTACATTTATTTTTAATTATAGCGAAATCTAACCAGATCTAAGCGGCACTTTTTGCAAATATTAGTTTTTAACCAGTTCTCATTTATTTCCGTCTATACCGTCATAAATATGTTCAGACCCTTCGCGTGCATCCACTATACATACATATATATACACACACATATATATATATATATACACACACATAATACGTTCATACGTAAAAAACCTTCTTCACTTCGTGTTGTCGTTTATTTAGTCTATCAATTTTATTTTGTGCGTGCATGGTCTCTTCTCTCATTCTATATACATACACACACACACACACACAAAGCATACAAAATTTTCTCATGCACGCATAAATCTGTCATACTGACACACATTGTGTCATTTCACCCAACATGGCGACTTATTTTATTTCTCTCTCACTCTCTCTCTATAGACTAGCGCACGACGCTATCTATTCTCTGTCCTTTTCTTTCTTTCTATAAGAGTGCATACGACGCCATTACTGTCTTATAGAGTTGAGAGAGAATAAAGTAAAATTCTTACCCGGAGTCAACTCCTTTTTCTCCCTCTGCTGTCCTTCGCCCTGTCTCTTTTTTTTTTTTATTTGTTCCTTGACTCGCCATCTCTGACGCTTCCACCAGGAGATAAAGAACAATAAAACAATTCACCTAACAGACTGACGCACGCTCCAAACCACACAAACTCCTTTCTCAATTTTATTAAATAAAACGCGCAGTTAAAAGCACTCTGGGCTCATAACCTGTTAAATAATTAATAAATGCAGAGCACAATTTATATTAAATAAAAAGTCTTTATTCAATCTACACAAAAATAATTAAATTAAATGATCTCTCTATACTAATAATGAAATACAAGTTCTGGCTTTAACAGACGGACTTGAACTGAACTGAACGACGACGAGACGCAACTTGATTCTCTTCAACTGTCTACTAAAATATTCTCAATAGGTGGCGACACCTAGTATGAGTGTGTATATTTTCAACAGTTGAATATATTGCATAATATTTTTGAAACAATAATTAAAATCATACTAACAAAATATAGTCTTAAGAGTTAAACTAAATGCTTTAGAGTTTTTTTAATTTTAAAGTGTAAATTTATTGTTCAGTTCCGACAATTAAATTATTTACACAACAGCAAATATATATAATGCTTGTAAATAAAAATAAGAAAATTAAAAAAAAAGATTAAAAAAGTTACATATTAGCAAATGTTATATACACAATGCATGTAAATATCTACTTATAAAAGCTAAAACTATCACACAATAATTAAAACGAGAAAAATGTATGTACATAACATTACAGAAACATTTCTACATTATATTATTGAAAGGAATTTATTATTAACATTGAGAAACTAAAATTTTTTTCTAAAAAGTTGACCTATAAAATCTTTTAAATAAACTAACCTATAAAGTTAACCTATAAAATCATTTACAGTGTATATATTTAATCTATACGTACCTTCCATGAATAATTCCTTGATATTATTGCATCCAACGTCATTTTTTTCAAAAAACCATTCCATCTTTATAAATAATTAATTAAAACGATCCACTACTATAAATAAACCATTCATATAACCGGCAAACACGCACGCAGTTTGAAAAGTGTACCGGCGATTCCGTTTCAAAAAGCAACTATTGCGCATACTAGAAAGTTCTGCAGGAATACGGATTCGGCGTTTGAGATACGCTGATCGGAGGAGCTACTTCTCTTATTCCAAGTTTGTAGAATCACCGTGCGATTTTGAACTTAGTTGATACTTGAGGAGTAGCAGCAGCGCCAAAAGTTTCCCAGTGTATAAATAACAAAATCCTTTTCCTGTTTGGATTGATTCCTCGTAATAAATCTTTTAAAATATTTTCTTTCTTTTTCAAAATTGTTGACAAAGTGCTTGGTGAAATATTGAAATTTGCAGCAATTTGTTTTTTTAAGTGTCACCTTTCTCCGTGGCTTCAATATCTTTCTTTGCAATTTCTAAGCTCATAGCCTGCTTCCGTCTTATAGTGTCCATTATTAACCCAAACAAAAGCACTTGACAAATGATGAATACAATGTGTAACTAGTTGACAATAATAATTACTTGGCAGTCGATTTCGAATTTGTGTTAGAGAGGTTTACATGTAAAAATTCAAATTATAGAGGTTTTCGAAAGGGGGCGTTACTGAATTTGTATTATAGAGAAATTTGTCTTATAGAGGTTCGTAATAATTTACTTCGACTTATCTCATCAAAGATCCAGAACTGTTATTTTGTGGAGATATATACACTTAAGATCTCTGGATATTTTGAAGTTAATTAATTGAAAATTGGCTACGAAAATCTACGGCAAATACCTGAATTTTTAAAAATCAGGTTTTTGACAACTTGAACGAATTTAAGAGGATATCGTAGTTATCCCCCCCTAGTGATATTTTTATTCAAAGTTCATGAGTAAACGGTACGTCAAATCATATTCTTTCACTGCAGAAAGAAAATTTATAAGATTAATCCTGAGTGCGGACAACTCAAGAAATTTATTAAAATATTACACACGAAAAGTTATGAACAAACATTCAATGTATAGTATTTCGAGGTTAGGTTTAAGGAGCTTGATATCTAATTTTCATTCAAAGTTCATGAAAAAATAACAAGTCTAAGTGTTTTTTTTTTTTAACAAAAATGATTAAATTAATGTAGCTTTAGCGCGGACAAGTCATTATATTTGTCTAAATAGTCAATTTAAAGAGATATGAAATGTATGAAAAAAGCAAAAATCGATTCTAACAACTACAACATTCCGTTAAAACATCAAATGAGGTTTTTTAAAATTATGAATGGATCAAAGTCTTACATTTAATATATACGTAAGGTAAAAATAAGTTTTATTAATGAATATCATTATAAAAAAATTATGACTACATTTGAATTTTTTTCAGGCTTAAACTCAGTCCCGATACCTTTAACATTTTTTAAATGTGAATACTGTAAACATATGTGGATGCTTATAAATAATTGTGAATAATTCAATTATTAAAAATAACTGAAAATAACATAGCCACACAAAAAATGTCAAAACCCACGGACCAGATCATGTACATCTTATGTTTTTGAGGTTGTTGAATCTGAATCCGTGATGTCTGATCCCATCACCTCAGGATCAAGGTCATTTTAAGATCAAATCTACAAAATTAATGAAAACCATATTTCAACAGTATATACTTATGTTTTTAGGGTCGCTGAATCCAAATCCGTGGTCCGTTTCACCCCATCGCCTCAGTGTCAAGGTCATTTCAAGGTCAAGTCCACAAAATTAATGGCAACCATATTTTAACATTATATATTTGTGTTTTTGAGGTCGCTGAATCCAAATCCGTGGTCCATTTGATCTCATCACCCCAGGGTCAAGGTCATTATAAGGTCGAATCTACAAAATTTATAGCAACCATATTTTAACAGTATTTTTGTATGTTTCTGGGGTCGCTGAATCCAAATCTGTGGTCAGTTTGACTTTATCACCTCAGGGTCAAGGTCATTTTAAGGTCAAATCTACAAATTTGCGTAAAACAAACCGAAATTCGTGCCATTTATTTTTCCTTACTATACCTTACACGTTTCTTATCAAATGATCGGTGCAAAGGTTTCCTTTTACGTTTTTTCCCTGTAGTTCTACAATCTCTTTTTAACGTCTAGCAGTAATCGGCCAGCATACTAGTATACCATCTACCTTGATGATGCTTCTCCATTACTTTAATGTCTTGGTGAGAACGCTTTCCCTGTTTTTCACTATAATCTCCACCGTTGTCAGGAAAACTATCCAAGTGATTGTGGAGAAAATGTAATTTGTTCATCAGGCAACCCATTTTCCCAAAGTTCTCAACCATTTTAGATACAATTTCTTCATAATTTGGGCTTTTGCGATTACCCAAAAAGTTTTCTTTAACTTTCTTAAAGCTAAGCCATGTAGCTCTTTCAGTGTTTGTCATGGAACTAATAAACTGGTCATCAGACATCATTTTTCTAATTTCTGGACCATCAAAAATACCTTTCATCAATTTCCCATCTGATTTATTTGGAAACCTACTATCCAAGTATTTGAAGCACTAGCCATCTTTATTTGAAGCCTTGACGAATTGTTTCATCACATCAAGTCTTATGTGTGACGGCGGAATAAGAACTTTTTTCGGGTCAACCAATGAAGTAGCTATAATGTTACTTTTTCCGACTTCGAGAGATTTTCTTTTATGCCATTTATGATTCCTATAGTGCTTTGTACGGTCTCTACTATTCCATAAACACAAGAAACATGGCGTCTTTGTAAATCCAGACAGCTGTCCTAACAATATTCCAGAAACCTTCAAATCGCCACATACAAGCCATTTATGCTCGTCATACTGAATTTTTCGTAGTATAATTTTGAGATTGTCTTATGTTTCCTCCATTTTAGTAAAGTACGCTATAGGAACTGAGGCATAGTAGTTGCTGTTGTATAGTCATACAGCTTTTAAACTTATGTTTGATGAATCTATGATCAATCTCCATTCTTTAACTTTATATACATTAGACTTAATTTCATTCATCAAACCTTTACATCTTTACAATATATTATTTTATCACCATCATGATTCATTTCTTCAAAATATGATTCGAAACTTTTGCTTCTTGTTCTGTAAAAAGATACTTTAGTAGAATTTGCCAAATAATTCACACCTTTCAAAGCTTAAGCTAAATGTTTTACTCCATCTTTAGGTAAGTTTAACTCTGTAACTAAGTCGTTTAGTTTATTTTAAGTTCATAACTTTACGCTATTATCTTTTTGGCCCGCTGAAAGAAAAATTTCGTTAAACAATTGCCATTAATTCTGTGGATTTTACTTTGAAGTGATCTTGACCTTAAGGTGATGGGGTCAAATGGACCACGGATTTGGATTCAGTGACCTCAAAAACAATAATGTATATTGTTAAAATACTGTTGCCATTAATTTCATAGATTTTACCCTGAAGTGACCTTGACCCTAAGGTGATGGAGTCAAACGGACCACAGATTTGGATTCAGCGACCACGAAAACATAAGATGTACATGGTCTGGGCTGAGGGTTTTGACATTTTTTTTGTGTAGCTGTGTAATTATATTTATACCTTATGTACAACAAACGTTTCTGAATAATTAAATACCATACATGCATTTATATATATATATATATATATATATATATATATATATATATATATATATATTTGATAATTTTGTATTTAGAATAGTGATAAAATAAATATTTTGTTAAATTGCTTTTGAAAATTTCAATATCTCTCAGATAATATCTTCCAAGTATCATACGTGTACAAGTTCTACAACCTTTTTACGAGACACCTTGACTACCTATGTGTTCCGGTGTTTTCGCGTTCGAACCCATACCTTTTTACTTCGGAAGGTATGCTTGCTCAGTCGTGCAGGCCTAACTCAAGCGGGGAGATTCGCTCTACCCCTTGGAGGATATACTACTGGAGGCAGCTTTGAATGCGACGTGGACGTGATTAAGTTGAGAAAGAGAAAGATATATTTAGGTTGACAGATATCTCTTTTTCTCCGGCACATGGTTGATTTGTTTTATTCTCTACTCCCTTATCACATGATGGAGAGATAGAAATAGCTATCAACCTTATTATATCTTTCTCTCCCAACCTAACTACGCACACGGTGCATTCAGAGCTGCCTCTAGTAGCATATGCTCTAAGCTATACCCATCCTTTTTAATGCATCGAGAGCTCACACCAACCCTGCAGAAGGTCAACTGCAGTAGGGGAGCAGTCGCGTTCTGCCTTACCGACCCTCCAATGATTATCTGTGGTTTTTGAATCAATCAGGAGTGGTTCACTACGGTGTCAAGGAGTTTGGGACATCCTCCACTTTTAATTAAAAATGGAAAAAAACCCACCCTCACAGGGACTAGAACCTCGGCCCTCTGGGTGAAAATCGGATGTTCCAGCCCCTGAACCACCGTGGCTCTTTAAAAATTATAATATTATATATATATATATATATATTATTGCCAAAAATAACCAGTTTCAAATCGTTACATCATTTTTACAAATTTTATTATAATTAGCTATCTTATAACAATCAATTTATAGCATTTTTCTTATTTTTCAGCTTTTAAAAGTAAAAATACACTGAATTAAATAAGTTTATATAGAAACAATTCTATTGTGAATATTTTTAGGAAAAATTCAATAAATAAAATTTTTTAAAAGATTTTCAATTTTCAATAATGGGTTCGACTGCGAAAAATAAATTGATTGTCTAAGGACAAGAATTATATAGTGGAATTGCTTCCATGTTGATTGATATTTGTAAATTAGAATTTAATGATATTTTTTACACAGGGCGCGTACAGTGGGTACTTTACTCCCTCCCAGCGAAAAGTACCCACTGTACGCTGCCTGTGTAAAAAAATCGTATATTCACCATGGGAGCAAATGAAAAATGCCTTAAATCGTATGTTTGTCACCCTCACCTCCGGCTCGGGTGACAATTTAAATACGATCTCAGACATTTTTCGTTTTTACTCCCTAGGTGAATAATATACTATTTCAATTGATGCACTTTATTTAATATGCAATCAACTTTCAAAACTAATTAAAAAACGGCAGTATATTAATTCAGTACTGAGTGATGAAGAATTCTTGTTTTCCGGAAATTTAAAAAAATCACTGGATTTATATGTATTATAATAATAAAATAATTCGGATATATGGCAGTTTAAATCTCAAATATCTACAAGATGAGCATAAGATTTATATAAACAGATTATTTCCAAACAAATCAGAATTGAGCATAGTTTTCGAAACAGTACAATCACAAAAAAATAATTATGATTGCGGTCTTTTTACAATTGCTTTTGCTGTTGCAAAACTTTATAATTCATGTCTATGTTGTTTAAGATATAATATTTCTCAAATGCGATAACATTTGTTAAGAATTTTTGAAACGCAACAAATAAGAATATTTCCAGTTTTACATAATTATAATAATACAAATATTAATTGCGATAATCTCCGATAAGAAGAAGTTTTTGTCATGTACCATGATCCAATAAAATACCATTCAATTCAGAAAAAGACATGATTATTAAAATGCAGAAAAAGTTATAATAAATTAGAACTAAGGCGTGTCCGTAACGTTTATGTAAAAAAAAATATATGAAAATACAAGAAAATCGACCATATAAATATGAAAATATATATGAAAAATTAATAAGATGATAAAAATGAAATTAAAAAAAAACTGATAAATCAAAACAAATACGTGTAAATGAGGCTTCACAAAAAAAAGGAGCTCATATTTACATGAAAAAAAAGACAACCAAATAAATATAAAAAAGTGAGAAAATACAAAGATAACGAAATTAAAATTCAGGAAAGAAAAGAGTACTTATGAATAGGAACAAATGCGTGCAAATTAGGCTTTACGTAAGAAAGAAGCTTATATAAAAATTAGGGCAAAACAATTGAATAAATATAAAGAAAAATTAGAGAATACTAAGATAGCGAAAATGAAATTTAAGGAGAAAATGAATACTGATAAACTGGAACAAAAACATGCGAATGAGGCTTTAAGTAAAAGAGAAGCTTATATAAAAATTAAAAAAAAGGGAATAAATAAATATAAAGAAAAATTAAATAATACTAGTAATTAAATAATAATCTTTATCTACGGGAGAAATTCCTCTTTATGCAACAAAAACAGTTTTCTATTAGATTAGGTTTCGCAATGACTATTAATAAATCATAAGAACAATCTTATAAAAGAGTTATTTGTTGATTATTTGCTGTCACCAGTTTTGAGTCATGGACAATTATATGTTGCTCTTTCAAGGGCGAAGTATAAAAATAATTTCAAATTATTTTTAGGCGACAACGCTATTGTCAACGGAGAAAATAAAAATGATCAGAACATAATTTATGCAAAAAACATTGTTTGTAAAAGGATATTGTAAAAGATATGATAAGAGATATTATATGTATTTGTGTTTTTTAGCTCGTGTAATAGTTGAATCCGCATCTATAGTAAAAAATATTATATTTACTAAAATATATATCAACTGTCGCTATTGAAATTAATAGTTTGATATTCACTTTAATATAATTGTATTTTCGGAGAGATGGAGTCGGAGAAATGGAGACAGAGAAACAAAGACGAAGAGACGGAGAGACAAAGATGAAGAGACGGAGAGACAGAGACGGAGAGATGGAGACAGAGAGACGAAGACGGAGAGACGGAGGGATGGAGACGGAGAGACGAAGACGGAGACGAAGTGACCAATATTGTGTATCTGTGTATGTGTATATGAGTAAGTATATGTGTATGGATATATTTGTATGTGTGTATTTGTGCATGTGCATGTGTGTATGTGTATGTATGTGTATGTATGTATATGTATGTATGTATGTGTATTTATGTGTATGTGCATGTTAAAGGTGCCCATGTGTATGTGTATGTATGTATGTAACAATGATGCAAAAGATTCATGTGAGAAAAAAAATGTCTTGATTCTTCACTTTCATATAATAGTAGTAAATTGCTTAATTTACCTTGCTAATAACGTTTTTTCGATTAAATTTTGATATATTATATTATTATGTATAAATTAGCCAATTTTAAAATGAAAAAGAATTGAACTTATGAATTTTGATATTGAAGTTTTGTACTAAATTAAAATTTGATATTTTCATAAAAAAGGATTAATTAAAGTTAAAATTATTTCACGAGATTGCAATTTATTCTTTTAATAACGTGTTTCAATCACGAACCATGAAATAATTGAAAACAGTATTTGACGTTTCCTAGAACTAACAGCTGCACGGAGAAAGGAAAGTACTGTTGAAATAGGTACTAAATCTAGTATATCTAATTTATGTACTAAAGTATTGGAGATTAAAGTGACGATATAATTTCAATTAGTACATAGCTTAAATTTTAGGGAGTAATGTTGGTACTATTATATTATCAAACAAGAGCATAAATTTTCGATGCTTAGTGTCTTCTTTTTCAGTAGTAAAACTGACATTTCACCTACTCGATTCAAGAGCAATAATTTCCAGAAAATGTGATTGTTATTCTCTTTTGGTGCGGCCTTTTCTGTTACTAAAATTAAAAATTGATAAACATAGAATTATTAATATGATAAATAACGCTTTTAAATTACTAATAATTAATTTTCCAATTCGTGATATTTAAGGAATAGAACGATACATATTCATCGGTCATACTTCGTTTTAAAATAGTTAATGTCCTGAATCGTATGTAAATTGTAAGGCATAATTTAAAAAAGTCGAAAATTGAGCTCGACTTCATAGGTAACCGTAAGTATCTCATATTATTTCGAACTTGAGTATCGTTTGGATATTGAATTCAGTAGAAATTAGACAACAAAATTTTAAAACGTGTAACGAGTTACGTGTAACGTGTAATATCATTGAAGAACTGCTCTTATGTTGAGATTCTTGACCTTGATATATGACTATTATTTTGAACAATAAAATTAAAAATAAACCTTTATACGTGTAACATACTTGAAAACAAATTGGTGTTTATTTCTAATTATAATATCTTCACACATGTATTTTATACATACGAAATACTGAATTTAAATACACAATCATAAGATTTAAATAAAATATTTTGTTTATTTTAAAATTCGAATATTCCAAAACAATAAATCTACTATTTGCAATTAACCAATAATTTGCATCAAATGTAAATTCTCAATGAAATGTAAATATTACGAAGTGTATGTATCACAAGTAAGGTTATATTATATTCGATTTTATATTTGTCTTTTTATTTCCATATCATTGATATTATAATTTATGAATGAATCCTTAATATTAATGAAGAATTATTAAAACACGAAAAAAAATTATTAAGTATTAAAACAACAAAAAATGTCAATCGAATAACATTTTTATCAAAATAAATTTCAACGCTATGATTATTAAAATACAAATTTTTATTTAACTATCATCCATTGTAATTATTATTTGTGTAATATATATGTAAGAATAATATATATCATGAATAATCATTTTATTTGATAAACAATTAAATAAATTTATCTATTTATAATTGTTTAACATAATTTATTTAATTAAAGTTTTATTCAAATATCATTCAGAGAATAAAATACTTAAATTAATTTCATGAAAATACATTAGTAATTAAAAATTTATTTGTAAACAATCCTTCATAAATAACATTTACGTAACCTTAATAACATATTCATATTTACGTGTGTTCGTATTTATATGAATTGTCGTTTGTGTAAAAATTGTTAAGAATTGAATGTATTAATAATAATTTCACTAAAGCAACAATATTTTTATTAAGAGATATATATTAATTTTTAGAATATATCTAATGACCTCATTTGAAAAATTATCATAAAATAATAACAAAATATTCTTTCAGTATCTTTTCAACATACGTTTTATAAAATACAATTTTTGAAAGTAATTTTATTATTATTAAATTATTTTCAATACGAATTTTAACGACGAGTTTCCTAGCCTCGTCATTCTGACCCATAATATCATCGATCTCTACATTAGGACAATATTTGAAGAGACGACTACCAATAATTTTCCATCTTGGATTCCCTCTAGGATCCTGTTGTACTTTGTCAAACCATCCTAAGTACCATGTATCCTTGGTTATGGTTGCAGTATGAAGAGCCGAGACTTCAACGTCTTCGTGCTCTTCACCCTCATACATTCTTGAGAGTGCATCTGAAACATGATTCAGTGCTCCCTTTTGGTGTTCTACAGTAAACGAGTAGCCTTGTCATTCCAACGCCCATCTCGCTAATCTACCAGTTGAGTTATGCAGATTACACAACCATCTCAAACTACTATGATCTGTAATCACTTTGAAATGGTATCCATCTATATAAGATCTGAATTTGTTAGCAGCCCATTTTACAGCTTTACATTCTCGTTCAGTTGCAGAATAATTTCGTTCTGCTTGGTTCATAGTGCGACTGGCAAATTCCAGCACCCGTTCTTCTTCATCAATCTCTTGAGTCAGAACTGCACCAAGACCTGTATCGCTTGCATCGGTCTGTATAACAAACAGCTTATCAAAATGTGGTTTCTGCAATACAGGTGCAGAAACCATTAATGCTTTTATCTCTTGAAATGCTTGCTGTTGATTTTCAAACCATTCAAATCGACAATCTTTCTTTGTCAACTGCGTTAACGGTACTGCTAGCGTAGCAAAATCTTTAATAAATTTCCTATACCACAACGCCATTCCTAAAAATCGTCGCAGTTGCTTTAAGTTTCTTGGCGCGGGGTACTCGATAATCGGCCTGATCTTCTCTGGATCAGGTCAAAATCCATCTTTATTAACTAACAAAACGAGATACTTCACTTCTCCGCAGCAGAAAATACTTTTCTCTCGGTTTATTGCGAGGTTCACTTTTTTTATCCTTAGCGTTTTATCTGCGTCTAATTCAGGCATGATTGCCTCCAAAATATCTTTAATAATGCTTCCCAACGTAAAAGGAAGTTTTACATAACCTGATATCGGAGTAAAATGTCCATTAGCAACTCTATCCCTTCGGTTGTTACATGAATCAACTGATCTGCTAAATCTTGACCAATATATCCCATCACTGTTCTTGATGCTCCTGGATCATATAATGCACGAATTATTCGATTGCAGATCTTAACTTTTAACCACCATCGTGTTTCAGCTTCACTAGTGCCATCTGCTACAGTGTTATTTTCAGATAAACTTTGTCTAACTACACTATCAACTGTATTTAAGTTTAGGTTATCTACTACCTCTAACGATGGTTCTTTTTCTTTAGTAGACTCAGCACTTACCGAGTCCACTGATGGTACTACTGACTCTTTGAAGGCCATATCAGAGTCAGAGGGAGCTGCATTGGCCTTTTTTACTTGCTCCCTTGCGCGTTTCCCGAACACTGTGGGCAATTACGCTTGATGTACCCAGGATTGCCACAACCATAGCAAACTATTCCTCTTTGTCTACTATGTGAATTTGACGATGGGCTATTTCCTTTATCTTTTTTGGAATCATCAGGCTTTTGGCCTGAATCTTGTGAACCTTCGTTCTTCTGATTAGGATTAACCTTCTCATTATTATCTTGAGGCACTTGCTTATTTGGTGTGCGGAACTTTGTTCTATTCTGATTCGTAAATTTAGAAGTTTTATTCTGTAACTTCTTTTCAAACTGGGCCAATTTTTGTTCTAAAATTATTGTGATAGCAGACACCTTATCTTAGACCTTAGGCGCCTTGGTGTCTACACTAGCTACCTTAGGTGAAGTCTTTTTTCGATTCGCTGGTAGATGGTAAGCAGTTTCCGGTAACAGGGCTTTTTCAGGTGATAGCGGAGGTTTATAAACTTTCTCTGCTTCCAAAGTTAACTCTGCTTCAACAGCGAGTTCTAATAATGCATCAATGCTATTAAATTCATCTCTGCGCACTAGTCTTAGCAGCTCCGGTCTCAAGTTACGGTGCAGTAAATCTAACTGCTGACTGAGATCCGGTTGCGGTTTCTGCCTACGCATTATTGCTATAAGGCACGTTAAATAGTCACGCACTAGCTCATCGTTGCCTTGCATGCGTGTATCCGCTTCCGCTATGAGCCTCTGATGGAAACGACGGTTGGTACCATACCATTGTCTCGCAGCATCACAGAATTCAGGCCAACTATGCCATTGGTCCTGATTATTACGATACCACGTAGCTGCTACACCTGTCAGTAGTTCAGAAAGTGAATATAATAAATCACTTTCTAACATATTAGCCAGGACCCGAGAAAATTGTACTTCCCATTGACGCACGTCTACCAACGTCTCTTGGTTGACCACCATGACTCACAGAACCTTGAGTTAGTAAGCCACCCCTTCTCAAGGCTGTGCCAAGGACACCAAATGGTGGGAAACGAGACGCTTCCGAGACCGCTGAGTTATCAACACGAGGTACACCGCCTACTGCTGTATTGACCCTCAAGCCGGCCGTTGCTTGTTCGAAATTAACCTACCTATCTTCTGTACGTTGTTGACCTATTTCAACATTGTTATGTTGACTTCTTTTGCCGCAACCTAATATACTATCATCTAATGTTTTGCTAGACGGTAATCTATTTTCAGTAGGAATCACACTTGTCTGATTTGACAAGAATGATTCCCTCCAATCTGAGAGGTCACGAACTCTTTCTGACAAATTTCCTAATTGCTCTTGTATCTGTTGCAATACCTTTAACATTTTACTATGCAGCTGATACTCTTCATTAGTCGAATTCTCTTGCGGCAAATTCTGTTGTGCGTGAGCGTCCATTTCTTGCATTTGAACTACTTGAATTTCGTCCTCTTTATCTATCAAATTCTGTTGTCTCGTCTGATTATTCTGCGAGACAATACTCCTATTATTAGCTAGGGTGCCTGCTGTTCCCTCACTTCCATTAGCTGATAATTGTGTCACCTCACAATTGTCCACCTGTAATTGTGGCAACCCAGCCAATGGATGTGGATGTAAGGTATAATTGCTCGCTGTCTGCAAACTATTTGTTATTTTTGCCGTCTTTGCTTCAATAAAAGACTGACGAAGATCAATACTCGTTTGTCTGACTGCACTCTCGTCAGACAGATCCGATTGCATAAAGTCAGCTGCCGTATATTCACCGAGCAGCCAGACCATTAGCCTCTCAACTTGAGCAAACCTGGAGCCAGAGGTTTGCATTTGCAAGCTATATAATGCTTTAGTCAGTTCTTGGCCGTTTAAACATATCAGCCAGTCATCAAGCAGCTCAGTTAATGCTGTATCTTTTCTTGACTGATTGCTTGGCATCTTCGCTCTTGCAGCAAATCTATTACCTGAAATAGAAGTACTTGCGTGTGCTATACAGAAAATATTAATTGCTTAAACAACCGCAAATAAAAATTCTAAATATATGTGTGTACAATATATATATCTCTAACTGTTATTTCTGGGACTTTTTTTGGTATCTAAGCGTTATTTCTGGGACGGGGTCGTTATTTCTGGGACGTCCGAGAAATGGTCCATCTCCAATAGTTATTTCCGAGACGCACCGTGAAAACTAGTTACTATGTACGTACTAGTTGCAATTACTATGTAAAAAAAATTCATATGAAAATATTATAGTATCAAAAGCAACAAAAACTTAGGAATACGTTTCCACGACAGTTGAGATTAAAAGATTATCATTACCGATTTCATTTTCTGTACGCACTTTCACGACACTAAAAAATGCTTCGTTAAGAATTTACAAATTTAACAATTTAGTAGGTTACAAAGACCTACCAAATACATTTCCACTACAGTAGATGTTGAGGCCGTTTTCAAATTTTAAATATATCGCGACTTCCGTTTAAACTGTTTTGGAATGTTCTCGAGGCGACGGTTTTACCTCCCCTTAAGATCGTCAGAGCGCCGCTTCGGGAAATTCCTTCTTGGTTAGAAAGAGCCCGGACGTGAACGAAGCAACACTAAAAGCAAGAAGGCAGCAAATACGCGACTCAAGTATTTCATAAAAGCGAGATAAATTGTGCACATAAGAATAAACAGAATAAAATTAAACTACTGCCTTTAATTGAAATTGAACAGAATAAAGGAAGCAAAATTGGTAATAGTGTTAAAATTATAAGAAACTAAAAATTGAAGTTAAACTGAATGTTAAATTTAAACTGATTACAAAAAATTGTGCACAAATTTGCTAGTATTAACAGAAATAGAATTAATCATTGTATCAATTGGATTGAAAGATAACCCACTGTTTATGAAAATGAATGTATAGAAAATTTAATTTACACTATTGTTGAATTGAATTTATTACAAAATTGCCTTTCATCAAGAATCATTACAACAATTAAATTAACCTAAAATATCAACAGTAGGGATAAAAAAGAAGAATTACAAACATGTGCTGTGCCGACTTTCACGTTCGTACGGTAAATACAGCAGATACCTCGTATTAAAACTTTTTGTGATATATTGATTATTATACTCATACAAAACTTGCGAATACATTTTTCAAACATGAAGATATGAATATACGCATTTCCACGACAGTAAGATAAAATGCACCAATTTTCTTAACTTGATATTTTTTAAATAGTATTTATGTAATATCATAATTTTTATAGTTATACAAAGTTTTCAAATACATCTCAACGACAGTAGAGACAATACGATTATTATTACTTATTGCACTTGCTGTGCACACTTTCATAACACATAAATCAATCAGCTTGAAAACCTTTGTCAAATGTTTACATATTTAATCATTTGCTAGGTTACAAAAATCTTCGAAATAAATTTCCACTACAGTAGGGATAGAAAAATAATGATTCCGACAAAGATTTGTTGAACTTGCTCTCACGTTAATCGGGTGAATAAACCAGCTATCCTGTATTGACACTCCAAACGCATTTTCACGCCAGCAAGATGAAATAGACCTCTTTTTTTAATTCACAGTTTATAAATATGATAAAAAAAAATAGACCTAATTCTTTACATCAAAGTTTATAAATATAATAAGTTTTAAGGTTACACACTATTTTCCAATACATTTCCACGACAGTGGAGATAAGAAGACTAACCTCAATTAAAACATTTTCTGCTAGCACTTCCACGACATTAAAATAAATCATGAATAAGCTTTAAAACCTTTCTCAAACGTTTACATATTTAATCATTTGCTAGACTACAACAATCTTCCAAATACATTCCCACTACAGTAGGCACGAAACAAAAATGATTTAGACCAAGATTTTTCGCACTTGCTTCCACGTTAATCGGGTGAATAAACCAGCTACCCTGTATTGTCACTTTGAACGCATTTGCGCGCCAGCAAGATGTAATAGACCTCTTTTTTTACTCAGTTTATAAATATAATAAAAAAATTAAATAGTCCAAATTTTTTACATCAAAGTTTATTAATATAATAAGTTTTAAGATTACACAAAATCTTCCAATACATTGCCACGACAAAGAAGATAAGAAGACTATAATTAATTAAAATTTTTCCTGCTAGCACTTCCGCGACACTAAAATAAATTAGCTCAAAATCCTATTTTTAATGTTCACATATTTAGCCATTATGTAGGTGGCCGAAATCTTCCAGTTACATTTTCACTCCAGTAGGCACAGAAAAATAATGATTCCAACGAAGATTTTTTCCACTTACTTCCACCTTAATCGGGTGCATGAACAAGCTACCCTGTATTGACACTCCGAACCCATTATCACGCCAGCTAATTGGAATAGACCTCTTTTTTACTGCACAGTTTATAAATATGATAAAAAAAATAAAATTGACCTAATTCTTTACATCATAATTTATAAATATAATAAGCTTTATGGTTACACTATATCTTCCAATATATTTCTACAACAGTGGAGATAAGAAAAATATCATTAATAAAAATATTTTCTGCTAGCACTTACACGACACTAAATTAAATCAGCTCGAAATCCTATTTCTAACGTTACATATTTAACCATTTCGTAGGTGGCAGAAATCTTCCAATTACAATTTCACTCCAGTAGGGATAGAAAAATAAATATTCTGACGAAGATTTTTACCACTTGCTTCCACGTTAATTGAGTGAATAAACCAGTTACTCTGTATTAAAAATGATGAAATATGATTCTCTCTTCACTTTTACAAATCTTTCTAAAAATACATTTCCACGACCGTGGAGATGAAAGAATTATCACTACGCATTGAATATTCTGTACGCACTTCCACCGCGCACAAATAAATTAGCTTGAAAAACTTTCTTAAACGTTTTCATATTTAATCATTTGCTAGGCTATAACAATTTGCCAAATACATTTCTACTACAGTAGACATGAAATAAAAATGATTTGGACCATGATTTTTCGCACTTGCTTCCACGTTAATCGGGTAAATAAACCAGCAACCCTGTATTGACACTCTGAAGGCATTTCGACACCAGCAAGATGAAATAGACCTCTTCTTTTACTTAGTTTATAAATATAATAAGAATATTAAATTGACCACATTTTTCAAAAAAAAATTTATAAATATAATAAATATTAAGGTTACGCAATATGTTCCACTACATTTCCACGATAGTGGAGAAAAGAAAACTATCGTTAATTAAAATATTTTCTGCTAGCACTTACACTTACATGGCACTAAAATAAATCAGCTCGAAATCCTATTTCTAGCGTTACACATTTAACCAATTTGTCGGTGGCAGAAATTTTCCAATTACATTTTCATTTCAGTGGTGATAGAAAAATAATGATTCCGACGAAGATTTTCACCACTTGCTTCCACGTTAATCGAGTAAATAAACCAGTTACCCTGTATTAATAATGATGAAATATGATCAATTCTTCCCTTATACAAAACTTTCTAAAAATACATTTCCACGCCCGTTGAGATGAAAAATGTATCTTTACTCGATGAATATTCTGTACGCAATTCCACGACAAGCAAACAAATCAGTTTGAAAACCTTTTTCAAGTGTTTACATATTTAATCATTTGCTAGGCTACGACAATCATCCACATACATTCCCACTACAATTAGGATAAAAAAAAATGATTCCGACCAAGATTGTTCGCACTTGCTTTTACGTCATTCGGGTGATAAAACTAGCTACCCTGTATTGACACTCTGAACGCATTTCCACGCTAGCAAGATAAAATAGTCCTCTTTTTTTACTCAGTTTATAAATATAATAAGAAAAATAAATTGACCACATGTTTTACATTAAAATTTATAAATATAATAAGTTTAAAGGTTGCACAATATCCTCCAATACATTTCCACGACAGTGGAGAAAAGAAAACTATCATTAATTAAAATATTTTCTGCTAGCACTTACACTTACACGACACTAAAATAAATTAGCTCGAAATCCAATTTCTAGCGTTACACATTTAACCATTTTGTCGGTAGCAGAAATTTTCTAATTACCATTTCACTTCAGTGGGGATAGAACAATAATGATTTTGCCGAAATTTTTTCCACTTGCTTCCACGCTAATCCGGTGAATAAACAAGTTACCCTGTATTAAAAATAATAAAATATGATTTTTTCTTCACTTACACAAAACTTTCTAAAAATACATTTTCACGACCGTGGAGATGAAAAAATTATCACTACGCATTGCATATTCTATACGCACTTCCACCGCACACAAATGAATTAGCTTGAAAAACTTTCTAAAACGTTTTCATATTTAATCATTTGCTAGGCTACAACAATCTGCCAAATACTTTTCCACTACCGTAGAGATAAGAAAACTATTATTACTTGAAACATTATCTGCTAGCACTTACACGACACTCAAATGAATCAGCTCGTAATCTTATTTCTAGCGTTACATATTTAACCATTTTGTAGGTGGCCGAAATCTTCCAATGACATTTTCACTCAAGTAGGGATAGAAAAATAATGATTCCGTGGACGATTTTTTCCACGTGCTTCCACATTAATCGGGTGCATAAACCAGCTACCCTGTATTTCTAATTTGAAGGCATTTTCACGGCAGCAAGATGAAATAGACCTCTTTTTTTACTTCACAGTCTATAAATATGATAAAAAAAATAAAAGAGACCTTATTTTTTTCATCAAAGTTTATAGATATAATAGGTTTTGAGGTTACACAATATCTTCCAATACATTTCCACGACAGTGGAGATAAGGAAACTATCATTGATTAAATCATTTTCTGCTAGCACTTACACGACACTCAAATGGATCAGCTCGAAATCCTATTTTTTGCGTTACTTATTGAACCATTTTATAGGTGGCAGAAATCTTCCAATTACATATTCACTCAAGTAGGGATAGGAAAATAATGATTCCGACGACGATTTTTTCCATTTGCTTCCACGTTAATCGGGTGCATAAACCAACTACTCTGTATTGACAATCCAAACGCATTTCCATGCCAGCAAGATGAAATAGACCACTTTTTTTACTCAGTTTATAAATATAATAAGAAAAATAAAATAGCCCAAATTTTTTACATCAAAGTTTATAAATATAATATGTTTTAAGGTTACACAATAGCTTCCAATACATTTGCACGACAGTGGCGATAAGATTTTCTATCACTTACCTTCTGACAGCCGGGCTGACGGCATTTGGCGTCATTCCATGATCGGCCCACATATAGTCCTATTACTTAAGAAACATTTATATAGTAAATTTCGAGAAAGTTACACCATCTCAGTAGGAAACATGCCGGCTGTCAGTAGGTTAAAAATGCTCATCTGTGAAATGAAATACGCAGTCATAATCAACACGTAAGTGACAGGATAAAGTAGACATTTCCACGACAGGAACAATTCCCAAATTTATAATGATTCTGGCGGATTGCGTTTGTACATGTATTTTATACGAATCATGTTTAAATTGTAATATACTTAAACTAATTATAGTATGCTTATTTATTACTGACGTAATAATGTATTTACCCTATAAAAGGTGACAGATAACACAGGCCTACAAATATTGGGGTCATGGAAGTTGTTGGAAAATGGAGGGTCATTTCCGAAGTAATTTTTTTCGTAGAATCCGAATCCGGGGTCCGAATTGCTCTATCACGTCAGGATTTTGAGATATTTGAGGTTTTTTACCCAAAAAATGGCGTTTTTGGCTACTTTTGAGGTTATGTACAGAAGAGACAAAATTTTTTGGGAGTTTTTTTTTAGTTGCATCTTATAGCACTACTCTTCCTCTTTAATTTAAGAGTCGCAGAGTTCAATTACGATTTTTCTACACCAAGTTACGCCAATTTGAAATTACGAGATATGTCCTATTAATTGCATGACCATTTGCATTGAATACGTTGAGGCAGACATTTGTGTACTGGGTATTTTTTCTTCAAAATTTTTACTTGGGGATTTTTGGGGTTACTGATTACGAATATGAAGTTGAGATATTAAAATTTTCAAATTCAAGATGGCGGATTCAAAATAGCGTATAAAAATTTTTCAAAAAACATTGCAAATATGAAACATATTTTCATTTTCTGCTATCTAATAACTTTTGTTGTTACGATAAACATAATACATTATAGTAATTTATATTTACACAGGTATCGTGACATTGAATTTGACCTTCAGCTTGATCTTCAAGTGCATTTCAAGTTAAACTTTTTTTTACATTTAGCATTACCCAGGAACAACGACGTGGTCGTAGTAAAATCTGTTCCCTTTGGGGTGCTGGATTTACGTGAGTCCCCTCGCCTCTCACGATCGGGGTGCTTAATTTACGTGAGTCCCCTCGCCTCTCACGATCGGGGTGCTTAATTTACGTGAGTCCCCTCGCCTCTCACGATCGGGGTGCTTAATTTACGTGAGTCTCCTCGCCTCTCACGATTAGAAACTATTTCAGTTTAACTTATGAAATCTTTTTTTTTGATCTAGTAAAGATCTTGACCCAGACCGTCTTTTATGACGAACATTTAGCTCATCTCGTTGAAGACACCAGCAACAGTCCGCTAACATTGTTGGAGACCATTTACCCTGATAACGTCTTTCCATTTCTTTGAGGTCCTGATGAGATCGCTCACCTTGCTCTTCGCTTACGGCACCTAGATTTTCTGGAAACCATTCTAAATGAGAGTGTAAATAATGCAATTTTACGCTCATATTGCAACCTAAATTCTGAAATTTTTTAATCATATCGTCAACTATTTCTTTGTAATCACTAACTTTATTATTACCCAAAAATTCTTTAACAACTTTTTTTAAAGCTAATCCAGGCTTCTTTTTCTACATTTGTCATAACCTGTTCAACCTCTGTTGTTTTCATTAATTCTCTTATTTGTGGTCCAACAAATATTCCTTCTTTTATCTTCGCCTCACTTAAATAAGGGAATTTATCTCTAAGATATTGAAATAATGCACCATCGGTATCAAGAGCCTTTACAAATTGCTTTATTAATCCTAATTTTATATGAAGCGGAGGCAACAAAACTTTTTTAGAGTCAATTAACGGTTGTTGAATAATGTTGGGATCTCCAGGTTTTAAAGTTTTACGAAGAGGCCAATCCTTTGTAACGTAATGCTTAACTCTATCTCTGCTATCCCACAAACATATAAAGCATGGATATTTTGTATAACCCAATTGTTGTCCAAGCAGCATTGAAACCATTTTTAAGTCTCCGCATACTTCCCATTTATGCTGTTCATATTTTATTGCTTTAAGAATAGTTTCTACATTTTCATATGATTCCTTTAGGTGTACAGAATGAGCAATAGGCATTGACGCATATTTATTTGAGTTATGCAATAAAACTGCTTTCAAACTTGTTTTTGAGGAATCAATAAACAATCTCCATTGATCAGTATCATAAGGAAGTTCTAATTTTTCAATTAAGCCTTTAACATCATTACAAAAAACATATTCATCACATGCAGAATAATACTCAACTAATTCCTTCTCTCGATTACGATACCAACTAAAAGTAGTTCCTGGAGCAAGAAGGTTTTTCTCTTGAAGTCTTGATCCTAACAACTCAGATTTTTCTTTCGACAAGCCTAAATCTCTGACTAAATCATTTAAAGAAGCCTGATCAAATAAAATAGGAGCATCTGAGGTTGATTCGATGTCTTCAAAATCCTGATTTTCAATATCGTCACAGACTGTATGGTCTTCAACATTTATTCTTACAAATGGAGGGCTTGGAGGAACATCACCAGATGCAAAAGGAATAGGCTTCGTTACGCTTGCTACATTCGGATATTTTATATTACAAGCATTTTTAATATTATATCCAAATGTTTTGGTTAAACAGAAATAACATTCATTGTGGCTAACAGGTTCACACCAAATTGCAGGAGTTTTGAAAGGCATTGGTGTTACTTCTTTATGGGCATTATACCAACGTCTTGATGTTTCAACACATGATTTACAAGCCGTATGTGGAACCCAAGACTTATCCTGATTAGTTATCGAAATATTGAAGTAATTAAGATAAAATATTTTTATCGTTTCATTGATTTTCATCGCATTTTTTGCGAACACGAAGCGACTACAAATGTAGCAAAAGCTGTCAGGATTATTTAAACACTTACGCGAGGTCATTATTGAAATGATCAACAGTTAGAATATTTAATTTAATACTTTATACCTCCAGCGAGTTGTTAACCAACAGATCAAATACAAATATTCACAAAATTTTTTCCAAAAAACAAGGCACCATGAACGAACAATTAAGAGCTATTTAGTAAATTGTTGCTTAAAATGTTATTAAAAAAATGATTTATTTGCGATTACAATAAATACAGAATCAATACAAATGGTCTTTTTTGTACAAATAATAAAAAATTGTATATCAATGAGACGGGGCAAAATTATACTAAATGATTCACACTAAAGAAATTTATGCTTAAAGGAATTCCAAAGTGAGACGGGGCAAAATTAAAAAGAAAACATGTTTTAATATTGGCGAAGGGACTCCCGCTCGTAATTTCAAATTGGCGTAACTTGGTGTAGAAAAATCGTAATTGAACTCTGCGACTCTTAAATTAATGAGGAAGAGTAGTGCTATAAGATGCAACTAAAAAAAAACTTCCAAAAAATTTTGTCTCTTCTGTACATAACCTCAAAAGTAGCCAAAAACGCCATTTTTTGGGTAAAAAACCTCAAATATCTCAAAATCCTGACGTGATAGAGCAATGCGGACCCCGGATTCGGATTCTACGCAAAAAATTACTTCGGAAATGACCCTCCACTTTTTGACAACAAAACCATGTTGGCCTGTGTAATATATCAGTAGTGGAAGGAAAACACGCACACTATATTTGATACATAGAAATTGTAATGCAAACTTTTACGAATAAATAAACATTTCTTTATTATTTTAACTTTATATTTTCTTTTATTTCAAAAATTAATTTTCTAAAAGTTTGCATAATAATTTCAACATATTTTAATTAATTTTAAGTAACATATACTTATATTATTAGTAAATAATTATATTGTTTTCTTATTATTAATTAAGTCTCACAAAATTAATCTTAATAATACAATACAAAAAAACAATAAAATTAAATAAAACGATGAATGTTTATGCAGGTTCGGCCGTATCACGCTTCTTAATAGTATTACACTATTTTACGGTCGAGCATTTCTAAACAAAAAAAATGAAAACCAACAAAACTACAAAAAAAATATAATAATTTAATAACACAAATGTATGCGCACATTTGTATTTCTATGTTTCAATTATAAAAATCATGATGTATGTTTTTAAGCAAAATAAATCATTTAATAAAATACCCTTGAAAAGTATACAATATGATTACTCATGCGTAAGAATATATGTCTATACATACATATATATATATATATATTTTATATGTTTTTGCGAGCGAAATTTTTCATTTGTTTATTATTATCTCTAAAAATTCCGATACACATCTTTTATATTGAAATCATTTTATGAATTATATCTTTTATCCTTTTCTTATAAAAATTAAAGTAAAGATGTGTAATGTAAGTGATTACATTATCGTTACATTTATATGCGTTAGTTTTAAGTTATAATAGATCATATAATTATTAATTATTTAGGATTAAGTATACATTTTTACTAACATACATTGCGTGCGAGACCTATTTTATTTTATCTTTCTTTTTATTACATTTCTTTTTATACTTCAATGAAATTATATGCGTTAGTTAATAAACACTTTTATTGTTTTTAATTTTAATTCTAGTAATATATTTAGCGATAGTTTGTAAGAAAACTTATTTCTTGAAGAGAGAGAGAAAATCAACTACTAGTGATACATCTCAGAAATATCTTTAAGTTTCGCATTATGGGCAATTTTCAAATGCGAAAAACTTTTGTCCAACCAATTAGCCCGCCCACGACTTTAAAGAAAACTCAACTTTTCCGATTGAGCACCCTTACATGCTCCACCCAGCTTGCCACTTCTCAAATTTTCTTGACCTTAATCTCAAAAGGGATGGTCCTAAATTCTCCCACTTCAAAGGTCGTTCAGCTCCAAAATCCAGCTCATGAATTGCAGCTGCATTACAGTTCAATTCTTTTCAGAGCCTCAACAAGCTCATTTCAAACTTCTAAATTCTTTCTGGAGCCTCAACGTGCTCATTTCAAACTCCTAAATTCTTTAAAGATTTTTCCAACTTCAAATTTCAACCTCCCAGATAAGTTCACACTACTCAACAATTTTTCTACAAGTTCCAGCATCTCTCTATCTCTCTCTTTCCAAGAGTAAATTAAAATTTATTTTAAATTATATACTATATTTTAAAATACGCAAAATCTATAATTTTTAAATTTTTTAAATTATCACCACCATGTCCGCGTCAATATTAAAATTGATATTTCTATTATAAAAATGATTCAAATCATAGAAACCCCTTTTGTAGTTGAAATCGGTGAACGTTAAAGAAAACTCGGCTTTACCGTAAGCAACGCCGCGCCAGGCTAAACTTTAGCCGCAAAAACATATGTTATAGAGAGAATAATTTCTCGACGTAACACTATCCCGAGTAACCTTTTTATTACGGCAACCAACTTTTCTCAGTTGGGCCACCTTCGGCTGCCAAAGTTGGGCCACCGAATGGGTGAGGCGTGGTGGCGAGCGTGGTCCTATGATGGCTAGCCAAAAATCGTATAGATTTTGTCATAATATCTATGTGCATCTTACATAACCTCGAAATATTCTTTATTGTATTTTCTTGCAATGGTAAAACTTTTTTTTAATTGAAAATTAAAAATGAGTGATTTAATTAATAAAAATGATTTTCTTTGGACTCGACCTGAACTCGTTAAAAATTGATTCCGAAATTCCGCCGGCATACACGGACAAATACAACCTAAAACCAATTGATAAAAACATAATAAAAAACTGATTATTCTCGTAGAAATGAGAACTAATTACCACAGATAATATAATTGATAAATTAACTAGTTATTCGAGTAACTCAAGTTCTTCATATTTTGTCGAGTAATTTATATTTTCTCGAGTACTCGAGTAATTTATATTTTTTCGAATACTCAAGTAATTTATATTTTTTCGAGTACTCAAGTGAATTGAGAAATTCATGTTTTTTTCGAGTACTCGAGTAATTCGAGTAATTCATATTTTTTTCGAGTACCTTGAACGAAAACTCGAATACGCCTTCAAGTGTGAGTACTCGATTGTCGAGTACTCGCGAGTAATTTTTTCTTCAAGTTCGAGTTAAGTACTCGACAAAAATATGAACTCGAATAACTTGTGTTACTCGAATAATTCGAATCATTTGAATAACTCGAGTTACTCGAATAACTCAAGTTATTTAAATTTTTTTACTAACGAAAACTATTTTAAAAAGTAAACAGTTGCTTGAACAATCAATCAATCGGTTACCATTAGAAATCAGCTGTTTTTTTATATCAATAGGTGTACATAAATTACGTTCAATTCTATGATTTTATAAGCTAGATTCGGCTGCCCTCTCAGGGCCCCGTTTCGCCGCCACGCCTCACGCCGATGTGGTGCCACTATGGCGACAATTCGGCAAGAGTTTCGGTGCCACTGAAGGTGATTCAGCACCGACTTCGGGCCCTCTGCACGCCGAAGTGAAAAGGTTACTCGGGATTATACATAAATAAAATATTCTATTCCTAAATGAAACTTTTAGTAAATTTTGAATATTTTCACTCAAAATAAGATTTTTATTAATAACTTTGCAAGCTAATTTACAATAATTTGGAAATTGAAAAAAAATTCAATTATAAATTATTATCATTATTAATTCATTCATAAATTATAGATTGTGATGTTTATTAATGCAAAATACAATAATATGGTAAGTTATATAAAATTGTTTTCACATAAGCTGGAGTCGATGAAGAAATTTTTAAAGAAATTGATTCCAATATGTTGGAAAAATCATTTAAAACACATGAATGTGGATTTAAAAAAAAATTTGTAAATAGAATGGATGCATGGAAAAAAAATTTGTTTGGATCTTAATAGTGATAGTGAGAAAAATCCTGCATGTTCACGAATTTCTTTACCACCACATCACAAATCATAAACATTACCAATAGACCAAATAGTAATAGCAATGCTTTATTTGAAAATCAAATTTTAAGTACAAACTGTCCAATAAATGATGCATCGCTACTATCAACTGAAGAACAAAATATATATCCAATTGCTTTTATACGTATGTTTTTTTTTCAACTGTAATATTCGAAAAGGCATGCATTCTAACTAGGAGAGATTCAGGGTGATGGATTTTGATTGAATTTCATACATTTTCTTTTCATGACATATGAAAGCTTGTACATTTTCAGACTCTCAATCTCAATAGTTTCAGAATTATTATTATATCTTATTTTTTCAAAGTATCAGACCTGAGTTTAAGCCTGAAAACAAATCATATTTAAATGTAGTCATGATTTTTTTTTTCTAATAATATTAATTGATAAAACTTTTTCTAACCTTAAATAAATATTATTATATTAAATACAAGACTTTAACCCAACAATAATTTTAAAAAACCTCATTCGCTGCTTGAAATTCTTTTATTGATTACTCGAAGGCTTGATTTTTTAAATTTTGGTACTTGCCATAGACTTTCTCAACCAATTTTAAACTAATTGACCTTAAAATTTCCAAAGATCTTTAGCTTATATATCTTCACAAAATAATAGTACTGGAATTCTGATAAGATAAGTTTAAATGAATGTTGAACTGAATTATTCACATGAAATTCACAAAAATATTTATTTTTTTCAACTTTTTCTAAACGAAACTTTTAAATTCTTTTTTTTTTTAACTAAAACTTTTATTTGGTGAAGAGATATAAACTAAAGATTTTTGGAAATTTCGAGGTCAATAAATTGAAAATTGGCTGAGAAAGTCTATAGCCAGTATCAAAATTAAAAAAATCAAGTCTTTGAGTAATCAAAAGAATTTTAAGCATCAGATAAAGTTTTTTAAAATTATTCTTGGGTTAAATTATTGTATTTAATATATATTCAAGGTGAAAAACGTTTTATTAATCCATATTATTAGAACAAAAAAAATCATGACTATATTCAAACCTGATTTTTTTATAGGCTTCAATTATCGGAGTAACATATAATGTATTTTTTCTTTTTACAAACATTTGAGAGTGTCCACAACCTTGATTGAATCAAGGATATTTTTAGAATGCACAATTAATATAATAAAGTGTTGTAGATTGTCTCAGATGCATATTAAAAGGAGGTCACGTATCTCTGTCCTTTTCTAATCAAAGAAATGATTTTTTTACAAAAACTACTGACTTTAGCAAAAAATGAAGAGAAAGCCGCATCTTGTATCAAAAAAAGCAATATTTTCTTTGATGAGAAAGAATTAATTTTATTGCTTCGTTCTCAAGAAAACCTTGAAAAACGAAATTGTCCACCCTAACCTCTATGATTTAAGTTTTTCAAGGTTTTCTTGAAAACGAAGCAATAAAATTAATTCTTTCTTATCAAAGAAAATATTGCTTTTTTTGATATGAGATGCGGCTTTCTCTTTATTTTTTGCTAAAGCTATTAGTTTCTGTGAAAATCTTGATTCTTTAATTAGAAAAGGACAGAGATACGTGACCTCCTCTTAAGAGAATAAGTATATTATGCATGAATTTTGACACTATTGATTAAAAAGAAATGATATAGTAATAGCTCAGAAAAGGTCTGTGGGCCCCTCCTAATAAATTTCAAGATTATAATTTTATTTAAAAAATATTTAATGATAACACAGGCCTACAAATATTGGGGTCATGGAAGTTGTTGGAAAATGGAGGGTCATTTCCGAAGTAATTTTTTCCGTAGAATCCGAATCCGGGGTCCGAATTGCTCTATCACGTCAGGATTTTGAGATATTTGAGGTTTTTTACCCAAAAAATGGCGTTTTTGGCTACTTTTGAGGTTATGTACAGAAGAGACAAAATTTTTTGGGAGTTTTTTTTTAGTTGCATCTTATAGCACTACTCTTCCTCTTTAATTTAAGAGTCGCAGAGTTCAATTACGATTTTTCTACACCAAGTTACGCCAATTTGAAATTACGAGATATGTCCTATTAATTGCATGACCATTTGCATTGAATACGTTCAGGCAGACATTTGTCTACTGGGTATTTTTTTTTCAAAATTTTTACTTGGGGATTTAGAAACATATTTTCATTTTCTGCTATCTAATAACTTTTGTTGTTACGATAAACATAATACATTATAGTAATTTATATTTACACAGGTATCGTGACATTGAATTTGACCTTCAGCTTGATCTTCAAGTGCATTTCAAGTTAAACTTTTTTTTACATTTAGCATTACCCAGGAACAACGACGTGGACGTAGTAAAATCTGTTCCCTTTGGGGTGCTGGATTTACGTGAGTCCCCTCGCCTCTCACGATCGGGGTGCTTAATTTACGTGAGTCCCCTCGCCTCTCACGATCGGGGTGCTTAATTTACGTGAGTCCCCTCGCCTCTCACGATCGGGGTGCTTAATTTACGTGAGTCCCCTCGCCTCTCACGATCGGGGTGCTTAATTTACGTGAGTCCCCTCGCCTCTTACGATCGGGGTGCTTAATTTACATGAGTCCCCTCGCCTCTCACGATCGGGGTGCTTAATTTACGTGAGTCCCCTCGCCTCTCACGATTAGAAACTATTTCAGTTTAACTTATGAAATCTTTTTTTGATCTAGTAAAGATCTTGACCCAGACCGTCTTTTATGACGAACATTTAGCTCATCTCGTTGAAGACACCAGCAATAGTCCGCTAACATTGTCGGAGACCATTTACCCTGATAACGTCTTTCCATTTCTTTGAGGTCCTGATGAGATCGCTCACCTTGCTCTTCGCTTACGGCACCTAGATTTTCTGGAAACCATTCTAAATGAGAGTGTAAATAATGCAATTTTACGCTCATATTGCAACCTAAATTCTGAAATTTTTCAATCATATCGTCAACTATTTCTTTGTAATCACTAACTTTATTATTACCCAAAAATCCTTTAACAACTTTTTTTAAAGCTAATCCAGGCTTCTTTTTCTACATTTGTCATAACCTGTTCAACCTCTGTTGTTTTCATTAATTCTCTTATTTGTGGTCCAACAAATATTCCTTCTTTTATCTTCGCCTCACTTAAATAAGGGAATTTATCTCTAAGATATTGAAATAATGCACCATCGGTATCAAGAGCCTTTACAAATTGCTTCATTAATCCTAATTTTATATGAAGCGGAGGCAACAAAACTTTTTTAGAGTCAATTAACGGTTGTTGAATAATGTTGGGATCTCCAGGTTTTAAAGTTTTACGAAGAGGCCAATCCTTTGTAACGTAATGCTTAACTCTATCTCTGCTATCCCACAAACATATAAAGCACGGATATTTTGTATAACCCAATTGTTGTCCAAGCAGCATTGAAACCATTTTTAAGTCTCCGCATACTTCCCATTTATGCTGTTCATATTTTATTGCTTTAAGAATAGTTTCTACATTTTCATATGATTCCTTTAGGTGTACAGAATGAGCAATAGGTATTGACGCATATTTATTTGAGTTATGCAATAAAACTGCTTTCAAACTTGTTTTTGAGGAATCAATAAACAATCTCCATTGATCAGTATCATAAGGAAGTTCTAATTTTTCAATTAAGCCTTTAACATCATCACAAAAAACATATTCATCACATGCAGAATAATACTCAACTAATTCCTTCTCTCGATTACGATACCAACTAAAAGTAGTTCCTGGAGCAAGAAGGTGTTTCTCTTGAAGTCTTGATCCTAACAACTCAGATTTTTCTTTCGACAAGCCTAAATCTCTGACTAAATCATTTAAAGAAGCCTGATCAAATAAAATAGGAGCATCAGAGGTTGATTCGATGTCTTCAAAATCCTGATTTTCAATATCGTCACAGACTGTATGGTCTTCAACATTTATTCTTACAAATGGAGGGCTTGGAGGAACATCACCAGATGCAAAAGGAATAGGCTTCGTTACGCTTGCTACATTCGGATATTTTATATTACAAGCATTTTTAATATTATATCCAAATGTTTTGGTTAAACAGAAATAACATTCATTGTGGCTAACAGGTTCACACCAAATTGCAGGAGTTTTGAAAGGCATTGGTGTTACTTCTTTATGGGCATTATACCAACGTCTTAATGATTCAACACATGATTTACAAGCCGTATGTGGAACCCAAGACTTATCCTGATTAGTTATCGAAATATTGAAGTAATTAAGATAAAATATTTTTATCGTTTCATTGATTTTCATCGCATTTTTTGCGAACACGAAGCGACTACAAATGTAGCAAAAGCTGTCAGGATTATTTAAACACTTACGCGAGGTCATTATTGAAATGATCAACAGTTAAAATATTTAATTTAATACTTTATACCTCCAGCGAGTTGTTAACCAACAGACAAATACAAATATTCACAAAATTTTTTCCAAAAAATAAGGCACCATGAACGAACAATTAAGAGCTATCTAGTAAATTGTTGCTTAAAATGTTATTAAAAAATGATTTATTTGCGATTACAATAAATACAGAATCAATACAAATGGTCTTTTTTGTACAAATAATAAAAAATTGTATATCAATGAGACGGGGAAAAATTATACTAAATGATTCACACTAAAGAAATGTATGCTTAAAGGAATTCCAAAGTGAGACGAGGCAAAATTAAAAAGAAAACATGTATTAATATTGGCGAAGGGACTCCCGCTCGTAATTTCAAATTGGCGTAACTTGGTGTAGAAAAATCGTAATTGAACTCTGCGACTCTTAAATTAAAGAGGAAGAGTAGTGCTATAAGATGCAACTAAAAAAAAACTCCCAAAAAATTTTGTCTCTTCTGTACATAACCTCAAAAGTAGCCAAAAACGCCATTTTTTGGGTAAAAAACCTCAAATATCTCAAAATCCTGACGTGATAGAGCAATTCGGACCCCGGATTCGGATTCTACGCAAAAAATTACTTCGGAAATGACCCTCCACTTTTTGACAACAAAACTATGTTGGCCTGTGTAATCAATTCAATGTCATTTTTTTAATATTCTTTTTAATTAATAATACGTAATATTATTCAATTTGGCAAAAATCTCAATTTTTTGACTATCTTTTTATTAAATATTTTTATTTTTTTTTACTTTTATATTTTCAGTCTTAATATTACTTATTCACAATTTGAATAATTTTTTATTTATTTCTTAATTTTTGTGAAAATTTTCACTATATAATGTGTATAAAATTGCATTTTTCTTTTATAATGATTTCATCCAAATTTTTAACTGTTTTCATTAAATATTGCCTATTTCACCTTTTTTCCCTTTAATTAGCACCCTCAATTAAAAAAACTATACCTGATCTATTGGAAACAACAACAGATGGTAAGAAAATGATGGGAATGTTTAAATTAAATGAAGAAATTGAATCACGTATGATAAGTGATTTAGTATTAAAATAGGAATTCGATTTTACAAATGAATATACGTGAGCATATATATTTTTTTAAATATTCTTATTTACGACTAGCTACTTTAAATATTTATTAGCTTAAATAAAAATATTGTATGAAATTTGATTTAATTTATAGCATACATACTGATACATTCATTAGAATATCTAAAGAACTGGGCAGAATATTTGAAACTTCGTCTAGAAATGCTGAAGACACGGCTTTGTTATTTTATCATCCATTCAAAAAATCAGTACACGGTAGAAAAGCTGGTAATCAAGGAGGGATTTTATATGATAAATATAACGTATAAAATTGTTAAAAGTTAGGCTCATTTCTAAAAAAAAATTATTACCAACAGGTATGTATTCACTGTACAATTACAATATTATTCAAACTTTTTAATTCATTTATACTGAGGTTTAATTTTATTTTAGATATGATATCATTATCTATTGACGATGATGTCAAATTTTTACAAGAAAACGATGGCCCCAAAGAAAAAGTTATAGATGTTTGGAATTCTACTTTTGTACATAGAGATCGTTGTATAAATATCTATAATTATTTTCAACTTTATAAATGTTCAAACTCAAGTTTTTCTCACATTTTAGTAAGTAAAATTTTTAAAGTACTCTTTCGCTCCCCACATAGCACGAAAGATTCGGGAAACTTTTATCGAAAGATTCAAGGAAGATTCCAATGTAAGCTTCCAGCAAGCTTTCCGGAAGCTAAATGAAAGTTTCGGAAAGATTACATGCAATATTACAGAAACGTTATTTGAAAGATTGCATTATATCTTGCAGAAAGCTTCCAGTAATATTTTGTGGAAGATTTTATTCAAACTTCCTGCAGCTTTCCACGGAATGTTACAGAAAGAATATTTCACTATTTACAGAAGATTATCAGTAACTTGTCAGGACTATTCCATGTAAGCTTCCCGAAAGCTAAACGAAAGTTTCGGGAAGCTTCCATTAGAATCTTTCATGTAATCTTTACGGAAGGTTCAGAGAAACTAACATGTAATATTCCATGAGGGCTAAATGGAATATTACGAAATAACTTCCAGTAAGCTTCCGGAATGATTACATGCAATATTGCAGAAACGTTATTCGGAAAATTACATTATATCTTGCAGAAAGCTTCCAGTAATATTTTGTCGTAGATTCCATTCAAACTTCCTGCAGCCTTCCACGGAATGTTATAGGAAAAATATTTTATTGTTTACGGAAGGTTACCAGTAACTTATCAGAAAGATTTCCTGTAAGCTTCCCGAAAGCTAAATAAGATTTTCGGGAAGATTCTATTCGAATCTTTTATGTAAGCTTTACGGAAGGTTCAGGGAAGCTTACATATAATATTTCATGAGAGCCAAATGGAATATTACAAAATAGCTTCCAGTAAGCTTCCGTGAAGTTATATCAGAATGTTATTTGGAAGATTACTTTACATCTTGCAGGAAGCTTGCAGTAACATTTTACAGAAGATTCTATTCAAACTTCCTGCAGCCTTTCACAGAATATTACAGGAAGGATATATTAATGTTCACGGAAAGTTATTGTAAAGTTTCAGAAGAACAATTTTAATATATATCATTAAACTTCAACATTTTAAATAACATATTACATTTTAAATGATTGAACATTTTTTATAATTGAAGGGTTGGATGCAAGAAGGATGTATGCGTAACGCGTTTTCAAGCGAATATACCCCTTTTATGCATCCGGCCTTTAAATTGTGTATAACTTTCGATAAAGTATTTTTATTATTATTGATTTTAATTAATAAAAAAGAACACAAAAAATATGTTATTTTTTAAGAGAAAGTCGTTAATTTAATAAAATTTTATAAATTGAATAAATTAATTACAAAGTCTAAATATCTTTACAGTGTTTTCAATACATGAATTTTATCAAATAAAAGATTTTTCCTTAAGGGGATGTAAAATACCGACATTACAGTTTTCCAAAATTTTCACTCTTAATCCAAATTTTGTTTAAATATCTCTATGTTACTGCTTTCTATTTTAATTAATAAAAAGCATAATATAAAGATATTTCAGAAAATTTTTTAATAAAGATTAAAATTTCGAGTAACTGCAATGTCGGTAACTATGTATTAAACATATATCCTATTACATCACCTTAAAAAAAGCATAATATTTTGTGTTCTTTTACTAACTAAAAATTGATAGTAATTAAAAATTCCTATTCAAAGTTGCATTATTATAAAAATTAATTCATTTAATTTGTAATCGGCTTTTTCCGTATTTATATAATAATTCCCCACTAATTTTACAAATTAAAAATATAGTCTTTTTTTGTTAAATTAATGTATAAAGATATTCTTTTTAATATAGAAAATTAATATTGGATTATTATATGAATACGAATAAAACAGATTACAAATTAAATGATTAAAAGCTTTTATAATTGTATAACTTTAGATAAAAAATGTCTTTTAATATTAATTTAAGTTAGTAAATAAGCACACAAAACATGGAGTTGCTTTTTTAAAGAAAAGTCTTTAATTAAATAAAGTTTTTAGAAAGAGTATTGTATTATTTATTTAAGTCTTTTTTAATAAATTTATTTTAAAATCTATATAAAATGAATTTTTCGACTTCATGTAGCATGAAAATGTTTGTGTGTGAATAATACGTAAGTACATGTACATACACATTTATCTGTATACATAAAAAACATTTAAATTAAAAAAAAATAGTGAAATATATGCATGTGCAACATAATTTATATAAAAAAAAAATTATGTTTAGTCGGAAATTGATCTACCGACAGATATCTTACAAGTCCGTCACCTTCGATTTGCAGTTATGCCTACAGGGGAATACGCGTTAAATGGGCGTTTTGTCCCTAAGTGGTGAGATAATACCATACTTACTATATAAGTCGAACGTTGGCAGTTTTGAGTATGTACCCACAGCGCCTGCCTTAAAAATGTAAATGCGTCTTTATAATTATACGTAAATCCTAATATATGTGGATATGTATTGACGTATAAATATGATATAATAGTATATAAAATAGTATGTTGTAAGTAAATATGTGTTTTTCACAGCAAATATTTGTAAAATATAAAATAAAAAATAGAATGTTGAACAGAATCGTAACAAAATACCTTCCGTATGGTGAAAAAGGATAAAATTAACCAATTGATATTTGAATTGTTGACTTTCCCAAAGCCTCCGAGAACCTTCCACTGGAATCTTCCTGAAAGCTTCTAGCATTTTTTTATGGAAGCTTCCATGAAGTATTTTTGGAACCTTAAAGCAATTTTCCTTGAAAGCTTCTTGTAAAATTCAAAAGACCTTTATGCTAGCTTCCATGAAAGCTCACTGATTTCTTTGATGGAAGCTTCCTGGAATCTTCCATTGAATCGTCCTGAAAGAAGAGTGCGTGGGATATTTTACGCTTCCAGGAAGCTTTAATTGAAGCTTTCACGAAATCTTGCATGTAAGTTTCCCGCAAGCTTCGGTGCTATGTGGGTCATAACTCTATTTTTTATCATATCTCATTTTACCTTTTTTACCCGATTCATTGGTATTCAGTGTAAAGAGAAAAGTATTTCTTATTAAAGAAAAATTTTTTTTAGTTATTAAATGATTTTGACAAGACTTATGCAAATTGTGCTATAATATTTAATCCTGCTTTGAAAGCAGTAGCTCCAACATTAATGAATTACATAAAACAAAACAAATTATTCAATGATTCTTATGCTAATTTGCTTGATAGAGGTATTGTTTTTGAATTCACAATTATATAATGAATCTTAAATTGAAGAAAATATTAAAACCTCTAATCTATGATTAATTAGGCAAACTGGATGTTGTGACATTATTGCACCTACCTGCAATCTTCGGTGTCATAGTGCGAGAAAGAAAAAATTATCAAGAATTCTTTGGAAATACATTGCAAGATGTAAAAATATCGTTATAACTGAATTAAAGGTTAATTTTATGCATTTAATAATATAAAGCCACGTGATATTTGAATTATTTAAAACAATTACTTTCGTACTTTTTGCAGGATCTTGATGAATTAGAAACGTTGAAAGAGCGGCGTAACGAATTAAAAAAAAATAACAGGAAATGGAATTGGTCCATTTGTAGCAATTGTAGGTAATTTGAATGAAGAAGTAATGGAATCATCAATAAATTTAGAAATAATTTATATTTTAAATATTAACAATTGTAAAGTGAAGTCCAATAAAATTACCGACGCCATCGATTATTGTTTTAAAGCTTTTTTAGCTTGCGTATGGATTTTTCGGCCGAGTGTCGCCATATTTGGAGTTTCTCACAATCTTACATATATATATAAATAAGCCTGTAAATAAGCCGTACATGTCAGTATCTAAATTGATACAGTGTATAAATAATAATTTTGAAACTTGATTAAGCATGTATATTTTTCAATTAATAATAGTTATTATATTCTAAAGATATCTCATCCATATTGCAAATATATAGCATCTGAAGATATTATTCTAAAACAAAAATAATACTTCTTTAAGTTTAATTGCTTAAATAATGAAAAAAATAGTGTTCGTATATTAAAATAATAAAAACAAATTCTTATTATGAATTGAAAGTTAAAATATAATAGGAATACTATAAGTAAAAATCATGGAAATTATAACGATATTTTTTAATAAAAAATAAATTCATTCTATTAAAAACATTATAAAATATATTTAGTAGCTATAAATAAATTATTTTCGTTTTCGACAAGAAGACATGGATGTACATCGGGTAATTCATTTGTGTTTTTTAAAATTTTCGTTCTTCTTGCTTCAACTTTATATGCAAAAATATGTTCATCGAAATAAACATTAACAAAGGATTACATAAGTAAATAAATATTATTATTATTTATAAATGTTTTTTTTACTTTTCCAAAATAAAGCGTATTTATATTTAAATTTATATTTTAATTTACCGTACAACTTTTGGTATAAAAAAAGAAACGAATGAATTAAATGATCCAATTGAATTAAGTGACCAGGAACAAACCTGTGTGAAAGAACTAAAGATAGGATTTTTTTAAAAAGAATAAATACTTTCCAAGTGTCATTACCCTAGTTTACTTTGGTACCAATTAGTAATCCAAAATATCTAATAAACACAACATTTCTCCTGAGATCTTTAATTTTTTTTTTATTTGTAAATGTTCTTTTTTAATAATTGGAATTTTATTGAAACACTCGAGCCGACCGTATTGAAAATTAGTGGTTCTTTTATTTAAAAAATCTAATGTGAATAACTTTTGTTTATAAATTAAATCATTACAAACATCAACCATAGTGTAGTTTGCGACGCCTTCAAAAAGATCATGCATAATGTCTAAGAAAATGTTTTCACAAACATGATAGTCGTCAACATTGTGAAAAATACATGCTTCTTTAATACCAGTTTCAGATGGATCATTTTTTTGACAATTGATTTCGTAAGATTGCATTGTTCTTATTAAATTTGTATTTTCTTAAGTCAAAACTTAAATTGAATCAATCGAAGCTGTACATATTCTACAAGGCTTTCCATAGTTAAAATTATCTACAAAACCAAGGATTTCGTTCAAACCTAAATCATCGCCTAAAATTAAGCCTAACTGAAAATAAACTGTCTGTTGTTCACCTTCGATATCAAGGATTAAGCCACCATTTCGTAATGAATTTAATTCTTTTATCAATGGAGTAAATATTTTTCTGTTACCATAAATCTTTCTATCAGACCCATGAAATAGAGCTGCCAGTAAAATATTGTCAAGTTTCATTGCAAATTGCGGAGGAAAACATGGTAATGAAACATAAACAGCTTCTAGTTTGTTCACTCCAGCATGCGATCCTAAAGCATTGCGTGGTTCAAATTCATCCTGATAAACAAATAAGGGTAAAATCAATTTATTTCCAAACTTCTTACTTCTTTCTTTCCATGATTCTCCTTGAATAAAATTAAAAATTATATCTTTCTCCGTTTCTATATCTTTCATATAATTTGTTATTAATTTTAATGTTCCGGGTACTTCCAAAAGCTGCAAATTCCAACATAATGGCATGTATTGAGCACATACAATTACTTTCTTGAAATGTTCTTGATCACCAATTTTTTCATTTATAAATGTATTTCCTATCTCGTATTCATTTGGCATCTTTAAAAAACCCTTCTTCTCATACAAAGAAAATCTGTTATGTTCTGTTTTTAACTTATCAAATACAGTTTTTGATGAATTATATATTAACTGAAAATTTTTTAATGTAGTGTTACATCCGCATAATCACGGATGTATGAAAAATCATTTTTCATTTTAATTTTTTTTTACCCTTTTGTTATATGTGCGTACATATATATAATTATATATACGCATATACTTATGCATGCATATAAACATGCAATATTTGCAGTTCATTCTCCCGATAACATATATTTTTTTAACATGTATTAATAAAAATAAAATAAAATAAATTTTATATTGGATAGTTAGTATGGAATAATTTCAAGTCTCTTTATATTCGTAAAACCAAGTCAGTTAGCGAGGCGCAAATGCTATTTAGCATTTTTAGGCGCGATAAGAAGATATCCTCTGTCAAAAAATCTGAGACATTGGAGAGCTTCTCACGGCAGAATTGACCAATAAGACTCTTTTAAAGTTTTAGCAAGTTATATTTTTTGTCTCTTTTCTTCTTCAAAATTCGCATCTATCTTGCAACAAAAAAAAGATTTATTGTCAGTCAGTCCACAGCTAGACCTCACAAGGGTAGCACCTTCTTTTCTCTTGCACATCGACCAAGTATAGAATTATAACATTATAACACTTGTAACTCGCGTTTTATTTACTCAAAAATTCTATTACAAGGGAAATAACTTAACTCAATTGCGCGCTCAATTTAACAAGTCGTTTTAACATAAATCATAATTATATACAACTTACAAAAAAAAGGGTGTGTTAACTATAAAAAATAAAAAACTTATTCCCTTTTTTCAATCGAACCAATAATAAATAAAGTGCTACTGAGGTTTCTTCAATCTATCACTGTAAACTCGCGCGGCTCACTTGTTAAGATTTTTTTTGTACAACATTTATAATAAATTCAAATGAATATCATTATTACAAAATAAATACAAAAAAACAAAATTTCAAATTCTGTGAACATAAATATCATTGATCCAGACCTTACCCAGTTAACAAGCGGGCAACCAGAGAGGAGCACTACGCTCTCCAAATGTAAGTTATTTTCATAACAGACTCTTTGCTTTCGACCACGCAGCCAGCAGTTAAGACAAGGTAAGTGATTAAGCTCCTCTATCCCGCAGTCTTTTAAAAATAAAAAATAGTTAACAAAACCAACAAGAAATATCCCAAACAAACACATGTCCGAGTAAACCTATTTAAGGTGACCGGATATAACAAATGGTGACAGCGACGATGGGATATTTTTTGTCAAATAAAAAATAAACACTAACAAATTTTTTTTTATTACTAGCAACCTGCTTTTTTATACTAATTAATCACACTCGAAATGCTCTGTATCACAGGGAAACGCTAAATAATATTAGACAAAATACTTGTTTTAGATGAGCATAAAGTAAAGATTTTTCGATCTGTTAACTTATTTATAAGTTGATAAATTAAAAATAAAATCTAATAAAGCCTTTCTTATTTGGAATAAATTGTTCAAAACGTTCTCTATCGCAGGGAAACGCTAGGTAACTAGACAAAATACTTGCTTTAGATGAACGTAGAACTAATATTTTCAATTCTTAATTTTTTTATAAATTAATTACTCGAAAACCAAATATTCTAAGCGTTCTCTATCACAGGGAAACGCAAGACAAAATACTTGTCTTAGATAAGCGCAGAACCAGTGTTTGAGATATTAATTTAATTATAAATCAATAATAAGGAGAAGAATAAAAATAGAAAAAGAAAGAATACTAAATAAATTGTTTAAAACGTTCTCTAACGCAGGGAAACGCTAGATAACTAGACAAAATACTTGCTTTAGATGAGCATAGAACATTTATTTCAATTCTTATTTAATTATACATAAATTAACAAACAAATCAATAAATCTAACATTAAGTAAAAGTAAATACTTTACTTCTTTCTGTTTCTATAACTAACATTTTTCTAAAGTAACAATCTTTACCTTACAAATAGCTAAAATAAAAACTTAGTCAATCAGCTTATCTAACGCAAGGTGTAAGATTAAACTAACGCTTATACATTTACTTTTAATTTTTCCTTTGCTACTTTTTCTTATGTTAATATGAAGTGAACCATTTTTCTTTCTTTGCAAATGTAATTCTGCACTAACTTAGTTAAAAATTAATGTTTTTTTTTTCTTTCTTTTTTAATTTTTTTTGTTTTTTGTTTCTCTTCTTCTTGTTTTTTTTTCCTCTCTCTGACAGGGTTTACAGTTTTTGAGCCTCACGGCATAAAACTCGTAAATTATTTTTTCATGCTTAACAGCATTTAAAAATTTCTGGTGGAGAGTAAAGAAAAATTTTTTTTCTAATCATAACGTTTTATTTCTTGAGGGTCTTATAGGTCTTGAGCCTCACGGCATAAGACTTGCAATTCGCCGTTTGTGCTTAACAGCACGAAGGGCTCAACCTGAAGAAAATAAAAAAGGGAAGAAACAAGTTCACCCAATATCTGAAAGTTTATTTTCAATTTTGGGCTTGTATCTATTGAGCCTCACGGCATATAGTGCTAGTTCTTTTTTATCGCTTAACAGCGGCAAAAGACTTGGAAAGAGAAAAGAGACAATTAGGTGTTGGAGCAACTTTTCTCTAATAAATATTTTTTTTTCCTTCTTCTCTCCTTTTTTCTTTTCTTTCTCTCTTCAAATAATCATTTTTTTGTTTTGCTTTTTTCTTTTTTTCTGCTTTCCTCCTTATTTCTCCAGTAAATGACAGATAATAAAAGGAGAGGCCTTGGCCCTAAGATTAGGCTAACAGCAGATAAGCTAAGTCTGCAAGGAGAGGCCAGAGCGCGGTTTATAGGGTGGGTCAAAGAAAACGACATTGATCTAGAGCCACAATTTCTACTACCGAGAAAGAAAATCGGCCCAAAAAGGGGTTTAGTTGTCAAACCATACGTAATCGACACGCCAGCTAAATATTTAATAACTCCCTCCCGGATACGACAACCGCAACAACAGCGCGTTGTAATCGATTTGAGTCTCGAAGAAGTACAACTCGCACCAGCTCCACTATCGGCCTTGCAAGTTGACCAAGCCGGTCAACATATGCAGTCGGAAAATAATCTAATTACTATTAATTAAAAAATTTTCTTGTATCGCGTTTCCTTTCCTTCTATAAGTAAGGAGTATTTTATTAAAAAAATTTTTTTTTCTCCCTTTTCTTAAAATTAACCTAAGAAATCAATCTTTATATATATAAATAACAATTTACAATAATAATTGCACAAGCAATAGCCTATTTTTAAATAGCCAAGATTTTATATATATATCTTATAAAATGGCTACCGGAGGAATTGACGACACAAATTTGCCGCTTACCGAAGAGGAGTTAATACTATACGCTAACAACTTAAAAAAACGCGAACAAAGAATTAAGGGTATAGAACAAGCGCTTGAGAATCGTGAGAAGAAAATCCTAAGTGAGGCAGAACGGTCAAAGCAGGACGCGATGGACTCATTGAATGTAGAAAAGAAACGCGTTCAAGTGCTTGAAAAGGAACTTGAAAAAGAAAGAAAACGCCGCGAAAATCTTGAAATTACCATATCGGACACTGCCTCTAGTGTATCAAATTTTCCCTTAGCGCAAACTAATAAAACAGATTTGGGATCTCAAAATAAAACGAATTCGAGGTCAAAGCCAATAGACGAAACCGAGGAGTCGACAGAGGACGTGATAACTCAATTAGTAAAAATGCGCCGTGACATAGATCGAATGCATGCAACTCGCTCAACGTCCGCCGCACCGCAAGCACAGCAAACATTACCGCTAGACCCAGCATCAAGACCTCATAAAAACCTAGCAGAACCACAGAATTCATGGACTGTGCTACCAAGCATTTACATAAAGGAGGCCTTAAACAGTATACCAAAATTTGACGGAACAAACTTAATACCTTTCGTCAGAGCATGCAAACGCGCAATTCAAATAGTTCCTCAGCACCTTGAGAGAGAGTTAATAAAGTTAGTAAAAAATAAACTCGAAGACAAAGCGTATATCGCATTCGAGCACAATAATTTTGGAACATTGGACGAATTTGTCGATAGACTAAAATCCGTTTTTGCCCCCACAGAAACTCTAAACAATCTAAGAGGTAAACTTGATCAAATTTATAAGGGAAGGAACGAGTCACTGCTTAATTTTATTAGTTGAATCGTTGACCTTAAAGAAGTTATTATCGATCGAAAACGTTTCGATATCAGCAATGAATAAACTCGTGACAAACTTTCCGAAATCGAAGGAGATATAATCGAAGGATTTCGAGACGGCTTACCGCCGGAATTTAGGCAAAGGCTTGAAAACCCAGCAAACTTAACTCTGAACGAAGTATTTTATGACGCAATCGCGGTGGATGATCAGATTGATAGGGACAACTTGAAGCATGGATATAAGATCAACGAAAGAAATAAGAATCTCTATGAAAATAGACGAGATACGAACGAAGCAGCAGCTGTAAAACCGGATGTGCCACGAGCAACCACATCTAGTCCGCAGTACAGAACCCTTTTTAAAAAATGATTACCACATACTTAGAACTTTGTAAGCGGCTTCATTTTGTCAAGTCTACCAAACATTTCATCTACGAAAACTCTCGAAACCGCTGCGTTTTTTAATAATTAATTATTAAACATGTCGATTCGACGATGTATTGTTATGCAATGACCACATACTTTTTTTTACATGGAACTAAAAGATATTTTTATAACAAAAATCAAATAATGTATGGCCGACAAAAATAATTCTGCGTTAGATGAGTCTACCATTTGAATTATGTCGATAGGACGGGGTTATGTTATGCGATGACCACATAGCCAATTTTTATGGGATTGCTTGATAATTAATTATGAAACCATAAGATCATAATGTCCGACAAATTTTCTGCAGATTTTTTTCAGTCCAACAATTGGAACATGTCATTGTTACGAGGTATGGTTTTGTGATCACCATATGTCGGACAAGGGTATGACGTGTCACATAATATTATTTTATGTATTAAAAGGGCAATGACCGACAAAAATATTGTATCTTTACGTCAGACCGACAAAGAAAGATTTATAATTAACCCGTCACCTATGTATGTGTCATATAACACGTAGTTCAAAATTATCTAATAAAAATTAAATTTATATTTTGCACAAATGAAACTAGTTACTATGATCAAGTATAGACATAGAAAAATACATTCACATTTTTTAATTTTTGAAATTAATTTTTTTTTCCAATTTTTACCAATATTTTTATAAGTACGAAAATGAAAAAAATTAAATTCTTAGAATAATCTAATTTTGCAGCTATGGTTATTATTTTCATAACGTTAAAAATTATACGTCATTTTTGTGTCATCTTAATAAAAGATTTTCATAGAAGGATCAAAATACTATTAATAAAACATGCCTCTTATTTTTTAATATAATTATCTGATTAAGGGGACCAGGTACTATTAGAACTCGAAAAATTCAAATATGAATAATTAAAAATTTATTGCTTTTATCCAAAGGAATAAATTTTTTGAAAAAATACTTATGTTTTAGAAGACTTTTTATTTCTGAAACTTTTATCTATCTTAAAAATTCAACTTATAGTCCCCGTTAACATTCTGGTACTAAAAACAGATTAGTCGCAAGGTTTTTTTAAGAGTTTTCATCTGATCTTGATGAAATTTGGTGGAGATTTCCAAAATCATCTTAGAATCCACATGAGCGAGAGACATTCCTAAAAAATTCAAATAATAAAAAAATTTTCTATTTGTTTATTTATTTTTATAAATAATAAGTTAATACACAAATTAGCATGTATGTATTTATAATTTGCTATGCTCATTAATTCTAATATAATTTTAAAAATCTCCACCAAATTTCATAAAGATCCGATGAAAACTCATGAAAAAACTTTGCGACCAATCTGTTTTTAGTACCAGAATGTGAACGGAGACCATCAGTTGAATTTTTAACATAGATAAAAGTTTCAGGAATAAAAAGTCTTCTGAAAAATAAATATTTTTTCAAAAAATTTTTTCCTTTTGGATAAAAGCAATAAATTTTTAATTATTCATATTCAAATTTTTCAAGTTTTAATAGTACCTGGTCCCCTTAATGGGGCATTTAGAGAGTAGGTATGTGTTGTACGCGGTACATGCGTAGACAATGACATGAAATTAATTATTTGTTATTAACTATTTATTATTCGTTATAGATAATAAAATTCTTAACAAAATAAATCGTTAATCCCTTATGTGTCGTATACGACACATTACAGAAAATGGGCTTATGGATGCTTTAGGTTTCTTAAACTACCGAAGCGCACCTAGAGAAACTCAAAATAAGTCAAACATATGGAAAAATATTTACTTTTTAAATGGGAAAGGGGTCTCGGACTCAATAGGTTAAAATAAAAAATGAAATTTCTAAAAATTTCATTCTTTGTAAAAAAGTAAATTTACAGTGTTAAAAATAATTCATGTTAATTTGAAATCATTTTTTTTAATTGTCTATTAAATCGATATTTTCCCATTTTTTATAATTTAACATTTTATCGCTAAAATATACAGCATGAATTCTTTCTTTATAAAGATTTAATTATGAATATTTTTCTAAGATCACATTTTAATCCTCGAAAATGAGCATAAAATGTTATTATTTTATCAGCATTACATAGGTAGAAAAACATTTTATATTGGTTAAAGAAATAGCCATAAAAATTCCTATTTTCAACTCTTCATTTCAAAGCAATAGGCATAAAATGGTAAAAAGATCGTTTTAATTTCTACTAGGGTAATAGACTGATAAATAATTCTATACATACCACTAAAATATTTCTTTATATGAAACTTAGATTTTAGTGTTTACTTATCAATTAAAGAATCGTTATTATTATTAGAAATATTAATTCATTGTTCATATTTAAGTATTTAATAATTAAACTTTTAAATACATAATTTTTTAAAGGAATTTATAAAAAAATTAAGTTTTTTTTGACACATTGTTAATATAATGTGGGAATGCTTGAAAATCTCAAATTATAATATTGTAAAAGACATACTGCAATTTAGTAAACGAATTTTAGCAAACGAATACAGTAAAAGAAATAAGAAATGATAATAATTTAAAAGTAATAATATTATATAAAATTTAAGAAGGGGCCGAACTATCTGTCTTTGTCTAATAGCGTTTTTCATCATTTATGCAAACACTATCCGGTATAACAAGAAAAAAATAGCAGCCCCCGCTAGATATTAGTATAATTAGTAAATTTTGTAATAATAACCAAATTTTTTACCGCATAATTTTTGACTAATTAGAGACCTACTAGCAATCTAGAATATAACCTATCTTTTTTTGGTAGGTCTCTAATTATTCAAAAACTACGCAGTGAAAAAATTTGGTTGTTATTACAAAATTTACTGATTATACTAATATCTAGCGGGGGCTGCTATTTTTTTCTTGTTATACCAGATAGTGTTTATATAAATGATGAAAAACGCTATTAGACAAAGACAGATGGTTCGGCCCCTTCTTAATAGTGTTAATGATATTAAATAAACCATTAATTAACAACATGCTTTAAGAAAAAAATTCATTATTTGATTTATTCATAAAATTAAAAGTTTTGCTCATTTTTCTCATATATAAGTCATTTATTTTTATTGCTTTTTATAAATTTTCGTTAAATAAGTTTTTCAAATTTAATATATTTATGTCTTATTCAGAATAATTTAGATATAAGATAATTGTCCCAAGACAATTGAGTTCTACAGGGTACTACTACTTATTTTCAATTAATTTTCTTGTGATTTCCATTAGATTTCGGTAGCAATTTTGTCGGCCGCATATTCTAGTGTACTCTACATTTTATTTAAAACAGAAAAAATCCCAGATTGGACATGTGGTACTCACAAAACCATACCACGTAACAATGACATGTACCGATTGTCGGACTGAAAAAAATCTGCAGAAAATTTGTCGGACATTATGATCTTATGGTTTCATAATTAATTATCAAGTAATCCTATAAAAATTGGCTATGTGGTTATCGCATAACATATCCCTGTCCTATCGACATAATTCAAATGGTAGACTCATCTAACGCAGAATTATTTTTGTCAGCCATACATTATTTGATTTTTGTTATAAAAATATCTTTTAGTTCCATGTAAAAAAAAGTATGTGGTCATTGCATAACAATACATCGTCAAATAGACATGTTTAATAATTAATTATTAAAAAACGCAGCGGTTTCGAGAGTCTTCGTAGATGAAAAGTTTGGTAGACTCGACAAAATAAAGCCGCTTACAAAGTTCTAAGTATGTGGTAATCATTTTTTAAAAAGGGTTCTGTACTGCGGACTAATCTAATCAGGGGAGATACAACCAGACTAACAACCAATCAAATGACGGAAGCCAAAGTCTTAATAACAATTACCAAATAAAAGTATGTACCTATTGCAAAAACAGAGGTCATGTAAAGGAAGAATGCCGTAAATTAAAATGGGTCGAAGAAAATCAACAAAAAACGAGACGAACGCTCCAGCGAAGGGCGCTCCTGGAGCGACAACCAAGAAAACACGTCCAGTGAACACGATTGTAACAGAACTTACATCTATACCGTCAACTTAGAAGAAACAACGCCAATTGCATCGTGGAATCCCCAAAATTTCTACACAATTTTGTTGAAGCTATGGTTGATTCAGGTGCGCAGCCCAATATAGTCAAAATAGGCACTTTTAACGGAGACGTAATGTTAACGAAATGGTTAACAAATCAAACCGACCATTGTTAAGAGGAATATCGGGAACTGATATACCTTCGATTGGTACATGTGTCATTGACATATACGGATCCCCAACAGAGGTCATTATAGTCGCCAATGATTGTCCGATGAAAACAGAAGCAATTATAGGTTCAAACTTCTGTGAGCAGCTCGGTGCAAGCCTTGATTTCTATCGAAAGGCACTAATTTTCGAAGACAAAACCTTGCTTTTCGTAAATTTAAAAGACGCTAAGAGAATGCCTGCTCTAGCAACCGCAACTGTACAATTCCCGTTGAATAACCCAGAAAAAGAATATAGCTATATTAGGAAAATAAAATTTAACGAAAAAGGCATAGTAGCAGGAAACGTCATGGCAATCAACGACGGAGGCTACGTTGACATAGAAGTATTCAATACCAATATCTTTGATATCGACCTACAAATAACACCGCTAACTCTAGAACCAACACAGAAATATTATCAGCATCGTAACGAGAAAATTTTTATAGACAAAGATAGCACTGTCTTCATGGATACAGAAGATATAAAAGAAGTTAACGTCACGAGCACCTTCTCTTTTTTCTATGCAGGCCAATGTGGGTGATGCAAGGTCAGCCAACGAACTAATCAACGACCTAATCACTTTCGAATATGGTAAAGAATACGATCGAGTTTTTCAGAGACGCTACTCAGACAGTACTATTTGCTCATCTTCCGAAGAAGACCTTCAAATTCAAGAAAATACAATTCCTAAATCTGAGGTTCCTGTGCAGGTGTTACCCAATTCTGCAACGTCATGCGTTGAGTCCGAAAATGCTTCGCGCGACACGGTAGACGATGACGCTCCGAACTCTATCGCGAATTTAATCGAATCCCCCGGCCGAAATCCAAAACCATCGTACGCAAAGCCCGAAAACGCCCCGCGCAACACGGTAAGTGACGATGACAATGTGCGACATAGCACCTACGAGACTTATGCTAAGCCCGAACTGCTCCACGCAACACGGTAAGCACAAGTCTAACAAAAGGGGAAATTGGAATATCAGATAACGAAAGCACAGAAACCATTGAAAAAGATATAATAATTCGAGATTTCCTTCCAGGTGCAAATTTGCTGGACTATATCGAAATAAATCAGGTGAATCAAACAATAGAAACATATGTAAATTACTCTGATATAGAACCATGCATCAACAGAACTATTTTAGACATAAATACTGTCACTCTATTCTACGTCAAGCCATATAAAAAGGATAATCGAAGTTCAAAACACAAAAATTTTGAGCGAGTATACAATGCTAATGTCAAAAACAGAACAGAATGTATATTAAACGACATACCTAAAAACCACATAGCGAAAGAAAACGAAGCAAGGCTGCAGAAGCTCATTGAAAAAACTGCTGATGTTTTCCATTTGAAAGGAGAACCCCTTTCTGACACTAAATAATCGAACATAAAATCGAAACCTACGACGAACAACCAGTGAACGTAAGACAGTATCTAATACCTCAAAAATTGCAAGAAGTTTTTTACGAGCAAATAAGTAAATTGTTAGTATCAGATATAGTCGAAAGAAGTGAATCGCCTTTGAACAGCCCCCTCTGGGTGGTCAAAAAGAAAGACGATATTGAAGGGAAGCCACAGTGAAGAGTTGTAGTTGATTTCCGAAAATTAAATGAAAAGATCAAGCCATATTCACATCCAATCCCATATATTACACATTTAGTCGAGCAGCTCGGCGGGGCTCGCTATTTTATTTTTGTGGATATGTATTCAGGTTTCCATCAGGTGATGATAAGAGAAGAAGACCAAGAGAAAACAGCCTTTTCTACTCCTTATGGTCACTTTCACTTCAAAAGAATGTCCTTCGGAATTTGAACAGCAGCAAGTACTTTTCAAGAATTAACCAATAAAATATTAGGGCATAAACCGTTAGATCTAAGCTCGAAAGGAAAAGGAAAGCTAGGATATATTGATGACGTCATACTGTTTGCGGAAAATCTAAACGATCTAGACGAATTATTTCTGGAATATACAGAGACTTTAAGGAAATCTAACCTAAAGTTAAATCCCTTAAAATGCCAATTTTACGAAACATCAGTGACATTTCTTGGTCACGAGATTAGTCATAAAGGCACGAGACCAGACCCAAGTAAGACCCAAGCTGTCGAAAAATTCCCTTGTCCGCGAAATGTCAAGGAAATACGCCAATTTCTTGGTCTGTGCGGATATTATCGACGTTTCATCCCAAATTTTGCAACGGTCGCAAAGCCATTGACAAACCTTTTGAAGAAAGCAGTAGCTTTCAATTGGTCAGATCAACAGGAAATAGCTTTTGAGACGCTCAAAAACTGCCTAATTAATGAACCAATTTTGCAACATCCAAACTTCGAAGAGGAATTCTTTGTAACAACAGACGCCTCAGACTACGCAGTCGGTGGTGTCCAATCTCAAAGGAAGGAAAATTCAGATTTAACTGTAGCTTACGCAAGCCGATTGCTTACAAAAACCCAGATGAATTATAGCACTATCAAAAAGGAACTACTTTCAATGCAATTTTGCGGTGACCAATTCGACTATTGTCTGATTGGCCGACATTTCACCTTTATAACAGACCACCAACCTCTCGTTTGGCTGCACAAAATAAAGGACTGTACATCTAAATTAAAAAAATGGTATTTTGAATTAAGAGACAAATTTGACTTCACAATCAGATATCTTCCAGGAAAAATTAATTTCGTAGCCGACGCGCTATCGCGTAACCCTCCGGATAACGAAGTGGCAAATATACGCGAATCGGAAATTAAAGAAATCACTAAGATAACGTCCGAGGAAAACACATGTAAACCGATCTATGAAATAAACGCTATAGAGTCAATCGCAACTAAGACACTGTTTAAAAAGAATAACTTCCTAGCAGTAAGAAACAGTACGGACAGTTTTTATTTGTGCCAAAGGAAACAGTACATTAAATCAAATAATAAAGTAATATCTATACGATGGTTATAACGCGCCAAGACGGAGACGAGCATATATATTCTTTTGACTATGACGACAAGATACCCTTCGACAGCATACTAACAAGCGTAAAATTGACTAAAATCGAGCAAGACAAATATCAACTGCCAGTCGACGAACTGTCACGGACGCTAGACATCCTTAAGGAATCTTTAAAAGCTACAGCAAATAAACCACCCTAAGATGATCACGTGACTGACGATGCTATTAATGAAAATACAAATATTTCTGAGGATCATCAATCGCTCAGGGACGAATAACATTCAAATCCGTCCAAGGCGAATGAAGCTCCTCTATCTGTTGAGTATGAGATAGGTCGAAACGAATCAAATCGACCTCGACCATCACGAAATATAATCGAAACGAGAAATAACTTTCTCATGGCAAAGGACAATCTGATCTATTTCATAACACAAAAAAATCCACCTCTCGACTCAGGAGCACTTTTTCTGCAACAAGAACGAAGACTTCCGCCCCTGCAAGATATTGTCCTTGCAAGAGCAAAAGTCATTTAAAATGACAAAAAGATTCTGATAGCTTTGCCAATTAAAGAAAATCTGCATATACAAACAGATAGAGAAATTTTCAAGGATGCTATTTTTTCACTGCTAGACGTATGCCAAACAACGTCTCTGGTATCCTTGAGAATTTCAAAAACAGAACAGATAGACGATATCACGTGGAGTGAAATTGTCGATCTGTTGAAAGATATATTTTCAGATTCTCAAACTAATATAATAATCTGTAAAAACTTGATACAAATACCAGAAGTAGATCTGCGTGAACAAATTATACGCGAAATTTACGAGTCACCAATAAACGGCCATAAAGGTATAACAAAGACATATAACCGAGTTAGACAAATATTAGAAAATGGTATAAATATTAAAATTTCTTTTTAAAACACTACAAAAATTGTACATCCAAATAAATTGCGCTTAACAAAAATAAGATCTGAAAGCTCGATCGATAATGATCAGAACTCTACATTTGACTAAAGATTTCTTAAAGTGAATACACATAACGATAATTAACGTAAATCTGCGTATTATTTATTTTTTTTATCATCCAATTTCTTTGCGTAATGATACGTATGCATATCCAAATTTTTCTTTTCTTTGAATGTAATAACGAATAAAGAAACTTAAGCAAGCTGGTGAATTCACTTTACCTAATCACACATCTTTAAAATTTATCTTAGTGATTGGGTACAAATGCTTATAACTTCAATCAACTGTAACTACGCAACATAATAACCATACCTGTATCATCATAATGAGTCTGCGAATAATCTTAAGTTATTTTTCTTTGTTGTAGGAGGATGAACTGCAAATTAATGTTCTTTTCGTACACTTATATTTGAGTTGCCGTCACTTTTACGACATATGAATGTGGATCTGCCACCCCCAACATAACAACTATAGCACTTACAGAAGTCGGAGACTGCGTGCTATCCGACGCAGAACCTGCTAAAGAAGAAATATACCTCCAGCTGCTACAACATACTCAATATTTCAAGGTCCGAGCTTACCAATGTAGAATAAAGGTAGAGCAGGAAATTACGTATTGCGGTATTCATTCGCACAACTCAAAAGTAAAAGGAGGCTCTACCACATTCATGGAGTTGGCAACGAGAGAAGCATGCGAAGATCTCGTTAGGTATGGCCAATATAAATATGGACGACCCCAAAAACATATATGTATACTGTTAAACCTTGGTTGCCGTTAATTTTGGAAATTTGACCTTGACCTGACCTTGACCCTAAGGTGATAGGGTCAAATGGACCACGGATTCGGAATCAGCGACCTCAAAAACATATATGGATACTGTTAAACCTTGGTTGCCGTTAATTTTGGAAATTTGACCTTGACCTGACCTTGACCTTGAGGTGATGGGGTCAAATGGACCACGGATTCGGAATCAGCGACCTCAAAAACATATATGTATACTGTTAAACCTTGGTTGCCGTTAATTTTGTGAATTTGACCTTGACCTGACCTTGACCCTGAGGAGATGGGGTCAAATGGACCACGGATTCGGAATCAGCGACCTCAAAAACATATATGTATACTGTTAAACCTTGGTTGCCGTTAATTTTGGAAATTTGACCTTGACCTGACCTTGACCCTGAGGTGATGGGGTCAAATGGACCACGGATTCGGAATCAGCGACCTCAAAAACATATATGGATACTGTTAAACCTTGGTTGCCGTTAATTTTGTAAATTTGACCTTGACCTGACCTTGACCCTGAGGTGATGGGGTCAAATGGACCACGGATTCAGAATCAGCGACCTCAAAAACATATATGTATACTGTTAAACCTTGGTTGCCGTTAATTTTGTAAATTTGACCTTGACCTGACCTTGACCCTGAGGTGATGGGGTCAAATGGACCACGGATTCGGAATTAGCGACCTCAAAAATATATATGTATACTGTTAAACCTTGGTTGCCGTTAATTTTGGAAATTTGACCTTGACCTGACCTTGACCCTGAGGTGATGGGGTCAAATGGACCACGGATTCGGAATCAGCGACCTCAAAAACATAAGGTATATATGGTCTGGTCCGTGGGTTTCGACATCTTTTTTTTTGTGTGGCTGTGTAATTAACAATACCAACAAGAAATATCCCAAACAAACACATGTCCGAGTAAACCTATTTAAGGTGACCGGATATAATCGTAGCTTCATCACAATTTTGCACTGATTTAATTTGTTCAAAAATATATGTAGTAAACGTATCACTTATAAATGTCGTGATTGCATCAATAAATAATTGAACGGCATTACGCGGTATAATTGGATTATTATACAATTGCAAAGTTAGATGCAACATTTGATTTTCTAAATCTAACAACTTTGACATGTTTCAAATTTTACTGTAAAGAATAAATAAATATAAAATATTTATAAAACAATATTAATTATTTGAATAGTTCTTTCTAATTTCTTTTATAATAGTACGCTCCCGAAAAAAATATCTAAAGGTATCTGTTGTTCAGAAATTAAGACTCGAAAAACTAAAATTTTTTCACTTCTCCGCAGCTTATATACGATTTCAAATTCAAAGACAAAATCCAGGTGGAATTAGGTATACCTACATTCGAAAAGAAAATATAAACAAATAAAAGCATTAACTCTTGTGAATTAATGCTATTTATTAAATTTTGCTATATTTTACGAGACTCATAGAACTAAGTAGGATTAAATATATCTAAATTTCTGAAAGAAATAAGTACAATTATCTTTCACATATGTAACCTGAAAAATCCTGGGCGAAACATTACAATTAAATTAGCAATGAACTTATACGGATTATAAATATAAGGTATAAAATATTTAAATTCTAATAATTAACAGTTATGAGTCAATCTTAGTTAATGAATTAATATACTATCAGATGTACAGAAAAATTAATGAAAATACAACAGATATGTACAAAAATGTCAATTTTTATATAATTTATTACGTTTATTTTATAATTAATACCAATTACAAATTGTGCGTTTTTAATATTCCAAAAAAAAATTATCGAACTTTTAAATACAGAAAATTTGCAGTAAGAAAGTTTTTTCTTTTTGTACTAAGATTTGTGTGAAAGAATATAGTATCCCCAAAAGATGAACTCGTTATAAAAATTTTTTAAATATCACATTTATTAAAACAAAAGAAGAAAATGTTTAAAATGTAAATACAAAAGAAGAAAGGTTCTTGGATAATAATATAAAAAGAGAATATCTTACAAATAATCGTAAAACGGGTGGTAATTATTAAATAATTATATTGTTTATTTATTATTATAAATATATTCTTTATCAAAATAATTGCAAGCGATCGTCATCAAAGAGAAGATGGAGATATAACTGGAAGAAAAAAATAAAAAAAATAATCAAAAATTCAAAATGTATTTATTCACATGTTTATTTTTTTTTTTTTTGGTTATATCCACGGGCATTACTGCCCTTTTTAACACATAGAAATTCCTTTTTAAAACAACACAATTTGACGTATTATTTAACGTGGTGTCAGCCCACGGCAGAGACAGCGAAAAAACGACCAGACGGGGAATCGATCCCGCGCCAACGGGAATACGAGTCACGCGCCTTAGCCACTACTCCATTGAACTCTACAAATTTTTATTTTAATTTATATAATATTGTTTGAAAATATTACATTTTGTATTTTTATATTATTATTTTTTCAAGTAATACTTTTAAGAAATAATAGATTGTAATTAGTATTAATTATTAAATAAACGTAACAAATTATTTGACATTTTGATTATTATCATCAGCGTCGCTAAGATACTTAGAAGATATATTAAAAATTTTATTGAAATCGATTGATATTTATTTAAATTATGGTAATTTATTTTCTTTTAAATATTCAATTTTAAAGCAGAAAATTTTTTTGTATTTAATTTTTTTCTTGAAAAATAGAAGTTAAATTTAAAAACAACTAATATAAAAAAGACACAAGCTGTTGATTTTTAAAACATATCTTTTTAATATAATACTTTTTAATTTAATATAATACTTAATGAAAATGAAATTTTTTGCATCCGTATTGTACCTAGAATTTATTCAACGTATTGAGCATCGTTCTGTAAGAGTGGTGCTCAATACGCTGAATTCACTATGTTGTGCCCGTGCAGATTAGGCTTGAGATCACCAAGCTAAAATTGCAAAGTACGCTTTGATACTCTAGCTTTGACGCTTTAGCTTTGTTCTCCCTAGCTAAAAGTGCAGAGTTACTACGCTGCTGTAGTTTAATTTTTGTCTTCGTGTAAGGACCATGTAAACACTGACTTAACTTTAAATAAATTTCGAAATCTTCGTACTGAATGCTGGAAGAATGACAAGTATGGATTTGTTGTTATTGACAAAGGTAGAGCAACAAATGATGGTGGATATAGAAAAGGATTTAATTAATTTGTCATTGAAAAGGACGTATAAATCAATCTTTGTAGTTCGATCGTAGGCAACATCTTTTTAGCATGCTCGAGTTTAAGAAAGAAGAAAAGATTCTTAGCAAGCTCTTACGAGCACGTGATGCTATTAAAAAAAATTCTTTTTATTGAAAAAGTACAGAGATAATTCTGAAAAGGTTATTGGTGATACTTTAAAACCAGTTATTGCACCACTTGAGAAGCTTGTCGATTTGACAACTGAAACTGTGTCACATTCTAATCACATTTCGGCTTTAGACAGTAACGATGAAACCGGCGAAAAAAAGATTGAGATTCGATGAATCAAGTTATATTGTAAACGATATTAATAAGTCGGGTTTTGCGTTTTATAATGATGCTCCTAATGACGATGATGATTTTCCTTCGATGAATAGTACAATGATGAATTCATCATTTAATTCTGCAAATTCATCATTTAAATCTATACATTCACCATTTGTATCTGCATATAAAGAAAATGAACCGACAGACTTTTTATCAATGGTAAATAGAAGCCGCAGCAAAATTAATAACATATAGGGAATGAGAAAAATCAATAGGGTATACATGATAGATGATGTTCAATTTGATGATGGAATAATAAAAGTAAAAGATTTAAGTTTTCCTAAAAGCAGTGGTCTAATTGAATTGCTTTTCAAAAAGAACCAGATGATAATCTTCTAAGTACAACAGATCGCAAGAATTATCGTATCATTCTGGAAGGAACAAATGCCCATAGAAAAGGACATAGCAAAAATGAGAATATACGCTTTTCAAAGGGTGAAAATACTCAAAAATAATAGCACTAATGTTCCGCAGTGATCGCAGTAGAATGTCTACCAGCGGAGGGGGTCTCACACCTAAATATAAAATAGCAAAAAAGAATACTTTCATAGATCTAGTCTACTAGGATGATCCAAATGACCTCGTCGAGAGACTACGATTATTAATAGCCGAACGATCTGCTGGGAATATTAATCACAACAATGATATCCAATTAATTATAGAGAAACTACGTGAAGCAAGACATATACATTAACGCACACAATTTTCAAACAAATAGTAGTAACATTTGTTTTAATGTGTTTGAAAGAAAATTTGAGGGCTTGCCAGTGAATCATGATCCTCAAGATATTGGATTCAATTTCACATCAGATGGTAATTTGGATTTAGAAAATAAACGGCTTTGCAATATTGGAGAGGCAAATCATCCAAATGATGCGATTAGTTTGAATGTACTAAATAATATCCTACAAAAAAAAGTTGATTTCTCATCTTCTAAAATTATAGAAGTTTCTGAAGCTATACAAGAATATGAGAACAAAGTTAAAAAATATAAAGTAAAAGTAGACGTAAAATTAACTTATGTTCATGATATAACTCACCGAAATTTCACAAGTATTGAAAATATAATTAAAGAAATGAATAGACAATCAAATATTGTTAAAGTTGAAGTTTAAAATGAAACGTTAAAAAGTAGTTGAAGAGCTACACAAGCTAGCACATTGCAGGCACAAGTAAAGAAAATATGACATACACGGATTAGATAAGACTTGGCAAGCTGATCTTGTAAAAATGATACCTTATTTTAAGGAGAACAAAGGTTTTCGCTACTTCCTAACTGTTATAGATATATTTTCAAAGTTTCATGGACTGTACCAATTAAATTAAAGAGTGGCAATCATGTAACCCTAGTTATGAAGTAAATATTGAAAAAGGACGAGCGCCATCGAATTTACAAAGTGACCAAAAAAAAAAGAATTCTACAAGTTAAACTTTCAGAATCTTATGAAAAAGTATAAGATAAATCACTACTCTTCACATAGTAATCTTCATGCAAGCAAATGCAAGTTCTTTAATGGAACTTTAAAAAATGCAATGTGGTTAGAATTCGGCAAACAAGGAATCTATAAATGGTTGGATATTCTGCCTGAGTTAGTGAAAGCATACGATTCAAGAAAATATCGGACGATAGGAATCGAGCCTGAAAATGTCACAAAGACAAATGAAAAAGAAATCAAGAAAAATTACCCAACTGAAAAGAGACCTGTAAAAAAAACCTAAATTCAGAGTTGGAGATAAAGTGCAAATAAGTATTTTAGTGTAATGAATTAAAAAAGAAAAAATTTCATTTTGATATGTTTATTAATTTAAATTTTGTGTTTATATTTTTATTGTCAATATTTTCTTTTCATGATTAAATATAAATATAATCATTATAAGTGGTGGTGATAAATAAAAACAATTGTATAATGTTTAATAGTTTTCATTTATTCATTTATTTTTATTATGTATAATTTACAATAAATAGTTCAAAAATAATTTGATGTATACATTTTATTAATTCAAAACCCGTTCGAATTTAAAAGAAGATCCTTCCAGGTATAAAGCAATTGAATGGAGTTTATTTGCATTATCACATAGATCATAGAAAAATTCTTTATCTTCTAGGATTTCAGATAAAATCTTCTTTGGTAAGAAGACTTGGAAGCTGATCGAAATCTGCTACGACCTTGGTACCAAATCTTGTCTTGACTTGTTTCAGTGCAGTCACCATGTACTGGTGATTTTTTTCAAGTTTGTAACTTTTTTCTTTGGCAAGAAGTCGTTTCCAGTGATCTTATTAAGTGTTGATAAATCCATTCTGAAATCAAAAAGAAGAAGTAAGAATTAGAATTTCTGTAAAAAGTAATATTTTATAAAGAAAAAAATTTTTTTTGTTAGTAAAAATGTACTGTAAACTTACTTAATTAATGAGTTGACTCTTGGTTTCTTTGTAGGAAATTCATCGTTCTCAAACTCTCTGATTACTTGAATGTACTTGAACTCTTCTAACAAGTCATATTTAATAACGATTTGTTCGCCTTTGTTACCATGAAGTATCATTCCCACTCGCGCTGCACTATTTTCATTGGATGCTTTATCGCCACTCTTAATTTCTCCCTTTCTCTTATACTCTGTAGCATTAATCCCAACTTGCGTTGCTTCATTTTCATTAGATATTGTATGTCCTTACTCTTTTTCTTCTTATTCAGCATCCATTTTTTTTGCCCATTCCCTCTCTTCTTCAAGTGCAGCTTGCGCCATCTCTATCTCTACAACTTTTAAATAACCTCATGGTAAAGTGTCTGCACAATCAAGCAATAAAAATCTCTTATCATCGTGAGGACTGAGAGAAATTTTTTTTTGTTTTTAAGTGTGCACTATGTGTAATTTTGAACAAATGCTGCACCGTTTACGTCTTATTGTAGCAAGGCCTTGAAGACATCTTAGATAATCCTCAAAAGTGATTTCTTATTTCACGACGTTAGATTTGTTACCTTTAGCTTTATTCACTGTGTCTCCTCCGCCAACCAAAATACTGTACTTTTTGCTCTATAAACCTATAAATGCTGTTATAATCTTGCCGCAGCATTCGTTTTTCATTAATCCAGGAATTTCCTTATTGACACGTGGAATATTAAACTGATTATTTTCACCATAATCAGAAGTATCAAATCTGTGAATGCCTTCCTTTATTGTTTGATACATATCAATGTCTTAAATTTTATTTATTAAATTATTGGTATCTGTATATGAAAGTTTACATTTTTGTCCTAGTCGCTGTTTCATATATGAGTAATGAAACTCATAAAGCAATGTTTTTGATAAGCCACCGTATATCGATTATTTCATTGTGATACTCATTCTCTTCAGCTGAATAGCTACCAAATTTTCATCAAAAATTGCACAGCTGTAAAAATTTGGTTGAGCTATGCGTGCTTCTGCTCCATATCTGCCTGTGAATTTATTTATTAATCGCACATTAACACGTGACCGCTCTCGTTCGATGCACTTTCCATAAACAGAGTTAATAAGCAATTTATAGAAGAGTTTTTCAAACTCATTCTTAGCTTGCTTCCTTTTCTCGGTATTTAACTCAACATAAGGTTTGAGCCAAGCCTTCTGTTCAAAACTTAAATTTCCATGTACTTTCTTTAATCAAAGTCTATTATCGTACGCTTGTTTAAGCGTCCGATAATAAATGACATATCTTTCCTTATTGCCCAGAGTAGTAAGTAGTTTTTTTTACTTTGAGCCCGGTGGTGGACGATCTTTTGCGCAAAAAGAAAAATCCCGATGTTCATCATGGATTTCCACAATAGCCTGTATCCGAATCTGGCGGTGTGTTGAAGAAATCTAGCTTTGTTTCATAATCAACCCATTTTAATTTTCCTATCGTTAAATGTTGTATCACTACCCAACCATAAAGATTATTAAGAGGCGGTCGGAACCAAATCGGTGACTTAGTTCGGTGCTTGTAATAAATGCTTATAGTAATTTATTCATTTAAATATGGTAAAAATATAGTCATTTCCTCTAGTCATGTATATAAAGAATAATTTAAAATAGTTAAAGCCACAAAAATATACAAAATATTGTTATAAAGCGAAAAATGCCACCTAACAATCGACACGACAGTTTTTTGCATGCGGTATATGTCAAGTCAGTTTGATATTTGTAGTAAATGCTTATAATAATTTATTTACTTATTCATATGGTAAAAATATAGTCATTTCCTCTAGTCATGTATATGAAGAATAATTTGAAATAGTTTAAGCCATAAAAATATACAAAATATTATCGTAAAACGAAAAATGCCGACTTGATATATACCGCAAGTCACCGATTTGGTTCCGACCGCCTCTTAAGAGCAGGCCAGAGCAGATTGGACACAGACCGAGAATCGGAAATCCATTGTTTAATTTTTTCTTATTATACGTAATGAAATGCATTTAAATTGTAAATACGCTCACGAAATTTATTTTTCTATTGTACTCGCCAAAAATAATTTGAGAAAATTTTGAAAAATTAAAAATTTTATACTACAGCTGTTTATCAAACCCGAAGTACTGTTACTTACTTTTGGTTTTAAATATGGTAAATTTTATTAGAAAACATCTATTATACAATCATGTATTTATAAGAAATTGCGCTCGATAACAATTTCTTTTGAAAATAGTATAATTATTTTATTTATGATAAAATAGCATTTTCACTTCTCGGTCGGTAATCGAAACTGCTCCGGCCTACTCTTAATATCAAAATAAAGAAGAGTCTTTTTTTCTGATTTTCGTAACATGAAGGACTCATGTATGGATTGTTTGTCTTTGCATGCCAGTTACAACACTAGCTTATTCCTCCACGGTTACCTGCTTCGATGAACATTAGCATGTCAATTTCTGTCAAAAGTTCCAATTCTACTTTCGTCATTTTAAGAGCTGTTGAAAATGTTAGGCAGAGAGTTGTTTAGAAATGAGCAGGACATAAATCGTAGACCTTAAGGGAGGTCTCTCGGAAACTTTCAAAGACGTCAGTCAATAAATAACAAAAGAAACTTTTTCACTTTTACTGAAATCTTCGAATTTGAGAATGTTATTCTTAGGGTCAGGCAGATTTATCCGACATACATCTAAATTCTTACATTCATTTTCATGAATCACTAAATTTTCTTCACAAGGTGATACTTCAAATTTCGAACCATACTTCTTCAATATGCATAAATTGAAACATCATTCAATTCTTCGAATTTCGGAATATATTTAAGTTTTACGGAAAATTCAATTTCATCAAACTTCAGTTTATTTGTGTGCGAAAGATAATGATTTACTCTTTGAGGATTACGGTCCCTAGGATATAATGCGTAAAGTATAAACTTGCAACACATATACATACTTGTAACACTGATTGTCATTACTGCGAACATTGACACACGCTTTCTTATTTTCTATAAACTCTGGAAGAGGAATGTAAGAACTCCACTTCAAAGGAGAATATTTTTCCATATTTATACACAAACTTAGTATACTCTTCAAAGTCCATACTGAATTTTTTTTCTCAAATTTTTCCATTTGCGTAAGAATAGGCTCTTTGATATTACCTCTAAGCCATTCCTCTAAATCTGTAGACATGTATACTGTAATACTTTCACTTCTAAAATATTTAGTATCAGTAAATTTCTCAGTATTTTTCTGCACAGAAAATTCAGAGATGAAATCAGAATTTATTTTTAATGCATTATATTCTTCTTAGCACGCCTAAACCTTTACTTTGAAAAGTTTTTGTACATTACTTAAAAAACTCAGAATGTCCACATGTGTGATATTCCCCACCACGTCAGTTCTAATTTGATTTTAAAAAGCTGACTCTACATCTCGCCATTTAACTCTGGCATCTATTTTTTCAGATTGTAGATACCTCCTTGATAATGATGTTGTTCCAACTGAACTTGCATGTACGAAAGATGTTTCATGCAAGTTCGAAATTTCTGTTTATCTCCTCTTGTGAGGTTGGGTTGATCGATTTTTTCGTTTAATTTGATGACAGCAGAATTACACACATCCGACCAATAATGAATATCATTATTGCTCAATAAGTTTATACTTCGTAAAGCATCACGGAGTAATTGAACAAAACGTCCAAAAAAATTGATTGAAGTCATCTTTACTTTTTTTATTACTAAAATAGTACTACAGCAACACTTTAAACTTACACAATAGTTAAGAATAAATCTCACTGATTGTTATATACGAAGTAAAGTCATCCAAGAAATAGCTTCCCTTTTTACAGGTAAAGACAATGTAAGAAGAGATATAAATTTTAAGATTCATCCAACAGCAATAAGAAAAGTTTGTAAAAATGTAAGAAAGGATACAAATTTGAAGATTTGTCCAATAGTAAAAAAGAAAAGTTAGTGAAAATTTAAGAAGGGATGCAAATATTAAGATTCAACTAATAGTAAAAAATAAAATTTAATGAGAATTTAAGAAGGGATACAAATTTCAAGATTCTAACGACAGTAAAAAAAAATTTAATGAAAATTTAAGAAAGGATACAAATTACCAGATTTGACCAATAGTGAGGAGAAAAGTTTAGAAGAAAAAAGAAGGGAGTAATTTTTTAGGAAGGGATACAAATTTTTTTGAACAATCGAAAGCTATGAGAATTTTTCTATTAAGTCTCTCAAATCACTTCTCACTGAACGAAATTTAGAGATTTAAAATTATTAAATTTTTATTTTTTTTTTCTAGAGCTCGTGACTAAGATACAATGATTAAAAATGTAACATTAGAATTTCCTGAAGAGAACGTTTATATTTGCGACATCCAAGGATTTGTCTTAAAGGCATGTCTGAAGACTCTTTCATTTTTAAAGAAGTCAGTTTTCTGAATTTTAGAAAAACTGCTTTCCCAACTGCATATGCATATTTTTTTAATCCCCCGATGACATGGAGAAAATTGAGTCAAGTAGAAAAAAGCACAACTCAATGGCTGGAAAAGTATCACCATGGAATAGCATGGAACTCTGGAGATATTCCGTATCATCGTCTTAAAAAAATTTTGAAAACTTGTTTGCAAGGAGTAAACAAAGTATTTGTCAAGGGAGAGCAGAAAGCGCAATGGTTAACTGATCTTTTGCCAAACGTATAAGTAATATATTTGCGATTTAGCTTTCATTCTATTTTGATACTTTTTTTCATACTTTTTTATACTTTTTTATACTAGTTTATACTTTTTTTTATAATTTTTCATAAATGCTTTATACTTTCTTAAATTTTTACATACTCGCGCTTCATGTTTTTCTATACATTACAATACTTTATAATTTTTTTTTTCTTTTGAGAGTAATAAGCAATATCAAAGACTTAGGACGTTCATCATTGGAAAAAATAATGAATTACAGACCATACACATGTTTTTACCACAATCTCTGTCTGCGGCGAAAACCCAAGTGCGCTGTTAATAATGCTATTTCATTACGGATATGGTTACATAATTACTTAGATGCTAAATTTGCCTAAGATGAAGTTGATAAAATTTCAAATAATGATAAATCTATTAAGTTTTATTGGAAATAAATTGAATCGAATAAAAACATGAATCTGGTTTTTTTAATTTCTTTTGTGGTCCTAATTGGAAAGATAAATTATAAGTTTAATTTTAAACAGTGGGAAAAAAAATTTGGAAAATAAATTATCATTAAATACAAACAAGACAAAGATGTAACTATTCAAATCGATACTGAATTGTTTCACGTATAAACTTATTATACTTATTTTATTGTACTAACTAAATTTTTAATGTAATATTTACACTTTATTTTATTTTATTACTTTGTCAGTTTTTTTCTTTATACTCATGCATGTATTATATTATTTCATTAATCTGTGATATTGCTTTCCAGTGACTTATGCAATATTATTAATTTTAGGTATTTATTGCGATTCTATGTATTGCTTTATGTATCCATCTACTTATCTTTATTTATTTATCTACTTATTTATCTACACTTTTGAAAGAGAAGAAAAACATAATAATTCATTGTTTTTTTATTTTTTTTTTGTATTATTAAATCTTTTAATCATACATATTACAATTAATAAATAATTATTTTTGAAATGATAAAAAAAAAATATAAAAATATATACATCGTCAAGATGGCGGGAGAGACAAACTTGTCTGTTCCGCCTGATGAAGTAAATTTCGGTTGTTGTAACAGAAAGAAAGCACAAATTCTTTATTGCTTACTTTGTAATAAACTTTATCATACTAGTTGTGGAATAAGAGACAAAAATTTTAAAAGTATTAAGGGAATATTGGGAGTATGTTCATGCACACCAGAACTAACCTCAAAATGTGAACAAGACAAGTCAGATAAGGATACATTAGAAATAATAGTAGTTAAATATGAACTAAAACTCAAGTGTTTACAAGATAAATATAACAATCTGGACCTGAAATCAAAAGAAATGGAGAAGAAAATGACTGACTTAAAGCTTGAAAATGAGGAACTGTTAGAGCAAAAAGATACCTTGAAAGAACTGACAACAAGTTACAAGAAGAAAAGTTGAATCAACAACAAGTTACATTTTTAAGCCCAAATATATCATATGCAGATATACTAAATAAACAGAAAAGCACAGGAAATAATAACATTGAAAATATAATTGTAAAAACAAATAGGAAAGACATGGATATGGTGGCTGTACATAATAATATAAAACAAACATTATTTAAAACTAAAAAACAAATAAATAAAGTAATAAATCTTAAAGACAAAATTATAATAAAATGTGAAAACAAAAATGATGTTGAAAAGATCGAAAATATTGTTAAAGATGCGTGTGACAAGGATGTAATTACGGAAATCGAAAAAAGAAAAAATCCAAGAATAAAAATTGTAGGTATTGATGGTTTGTTTACTGAAGATCTGATAGAAATTGGCAATGATATAAAAGAGAGAAATAATTTGAATGAGGTTGAAACTATAAGTGTGGTACATAAATACCAAAACAAAACAAATAACAAATGGTCGATTATGGCTGAAGTAAATTCTAATGCCTATAAGAAATTGATGCTAAAGAAAAAAGTATTTATTGGATACTCGTGTTGTAAAATATATGATGATTTTAATATAAACATATGCAACCAGTGTTGTGTATACGGTCACTCTAAGAAAAAATGTCAATGGAATCTGTGTTGTAGATTTTGTGCTGGTAAACACGAGGACAAAAATTGTAATAAAAAAGAGAATTTGAAATGCAATAATTGTACAAATTCAAATGAAAAATATGGAACAAAATGGTCAACAAAACATTCAGCTGATGATAAAAATTTGTGTAATTTCTACAAACAATTATTAAGAAAAACAATTAAAAAATATGATTACCCTTTTGATCCAACAACTAATAATGAAGTCAGATAGGATTAAAGCTTTAAGATACAAAATACAATAGGAAATAAAGTTAATAGTCGAAATGGATCAGCAAGGCAATTTTATTGAAGATATATAAAAAGAATTAATTAAAGAGGAGACTTCTTATCTGGATATGAATACTCTCAATGGAAAATTATCTAATGGTAATAGTTTCATTTTATACGTGAATGTTAGAAGTTTAAATGCGAATTTTAATAAATTGGAAAGTTTAATCAAGGGTCTAAAGTCTAAACCTTATATCATAGTATGTACTGAAACTTGGTATATTGTAAATTGTCAGTATTACGCAATTCAAGGATACAAGATGTATTATAATCATAGTGTGATTAATCAAAATGATGGGGTAGTTGTGTATATAAAAGATTGTGTAATGGAGAGTACTGAAATAATAGAAACAGGTAAACTAAAGATATTAAATACACAACTATCCATAAATAATAATAGTTCATTAGAAATATCATCTTTATATAGATGTCATGATTTGACTATGCTTGAATTTATTGCAAAGGGTCTAGCCGGGTAAGATAGGTGAATTGGCCCCAGAAGCAGAGAGAAAAACTGATATAGCCATTATATTCTGTATAAAAAAATATACCTCTGTACAAATTTTCAACCTTCTAAACCTAAACCTAACCTCAAAAACGCAATTTTTCATTTTTTGAGTCTCTTAGCTCTATCTCCGGCAATTTTAAAGCTAGAATACTCTTTTTTTTTTTTAATTTAGGTTTTTTAAAGCCCTATAATGTAGTCTCTGATGATTTTTTTGTAGGTGCAAAATTCAAATTTCTAGAGACGTTTGAAAATTTTTTCTTGAGATATTTCGAAAACTAAGATAGACGACACTTTGGAAAAAATATATAATATTTATTTATGCACCAAAAGTATGTAAAAATTTTTTCAGATCTTTAAAAGTGGTGGAACAACGTCAAAAAGGAAAAAAACGGTTTTTTTGCGTATTTTTGCCTATACACGGCCTAGCCCTCGTATCTTACACTTCCGTTTGCAATATTTTTGAGTGAAATTTTATTTTTTGAGACACTCTGGGCTGTAATATATCGAGATTAACTCGGAATTTTCCAATTTTCACGTTAAGGCGCTCCCAGAGACCTTAAAAACCCATTATACTAATAAAAAAAAATGTCCCGCCAGGTGAAACTCGTATCATAATCCATAAAACTATGCATATATTCTTCTAAAGTATATCTGAATATATATAATTGAATACTATAAACAGGAATATACAGATATACTGAAGGTATTGTTTCGGATTATCACTCAAACACGACCTAACGGGAGAAATCATCCTAATTCTTCCCAGTACGCCCGAACTCATGTGTACTGCATTTCTATTTACAGGAACAGATAGTAGATATAGGATGAATCAGCTGGTAGCTGCACAAATCTAGTTTAGAATAAGTTTTTTTTATTGAAATAATACTTATATCAGATATTATTTTATTGATATCTTTTAAAGATACTTGTTATCTTCAAAGTGCACGACATGGTAATTTAGAGCGCCCTTCCAGGGTGTGATCAGCAAAATGTTTACATCCATCGTGCCAATAGTCCACCCAACAGTATTATAAAGTTAATACTTTATAATTTAAAAAATTAATTGATAATATCAATTTTATATACTTTAATTATTCAAATTATTTTTTGTTTTGGAATTAATGGAATTTCTTCATTTTTATGCTATTTAAAAAATGGAAATTTCACCCTGTATGTAGAATTTCAGAAAGCATATATTATTATATCGAATCATGCATAATAAGTAGGTACGATGAAAATTAAGTACAACTTGAAACTTGAGTATCGTTACTTGAGTATCAGCTGTTACTTCATTTTTTTATATGAAATATAAAAGCACACAGATATGATAGTCGTCGGTAAAGATGTCATACTCAATTAAAGTAACAGCTTATACTCAAGTAACGATACTTAAATTCCAAGTGATACTCAATACTCAAGTCACGACTATTAATTCGAGCCTTAATCAGGGAGCTTCACTTTGTCTATACGATCTATCTCTGTCTTTGTTGGCAGCTCCAGGCGTAACTATTGATGGATTCTACTTAGTACATAGGTCTTCTATTTTTAGTCTCCATGGTCCATAGCAACAACAAATAGTTTGTTTTCTCTAGTATTCATGTTATATCTTACATGTGTAATTCCAATTAGTGAATAAATTAGACTTGTCATAAGACTAATCAAACTAGAACAACTACAAATTAGACTTGATTATTGGCAATTTGTTGTCAAGTGATATTTGGTTACTTATTTCATAAGTTAATATTCTGTATATTTTATGTTTTGTAGAATTACAAATATTGAATTTCACACAAAAAAAAATTAAAAAATAACCTTCATGTATACAATCTTAATTAAAATAATTTATATTATATTTGTGAATGTGTTTGTTTGTATGTAATATGCATTTTAAACTATGAAAAAATGTATTAAAATTATATAGAAGTATCTGAAATATTTTTGTATGTTGATCTATCGGAAGACTTAAACGCAATTTTTGTTTAAAACTATCATTTGCATTGTAGCCTATATTATTTTGATATCATTTTTGGACTTTTGATTCAGTTTTATAGTGCAAAGAAAAGCTAATGAACTAGATTGTAAATATTATAGTAAATTAAATTATTATAGAATTTTGTTTCTGTTAATTTTTATTAAAAAGTTGTTGTAAATATTACTTACTAAATAAGCATTTACCAGAAAAAAATCTTTATTCAAGCAGAATCTTTGAAATTTATTATGACAATGGTTACATTTTATCATATCTATTATATTTTATGAGAATGAGTAAGAGTCCAATATAAAACTCTATTGAGTTTTATACAAAAATTATGATGAGACCTATTATCTAGGTAGGTATTGATATTCTTTGTTTGTTTTAATATGTATCTTTAATTTTATACGTGCTTCTTTACTTATGGAAGTATATTTCTTTGCATGACATTACAAAAGATCTGATAGTTGCAAGCACTTTTATTTTTTAATATCTACTGTATATTTAGATAAAAATAATTATAACTGATTTTCTTCTTAGTCAAGTATTTACATAAGAATTTTCACTTTTAATTTAATGATAGTTATGACTTACAATATTCAAATGTAAGTTTCTCATATATATAATTTGGTGAGAGGCAAGGTAGTCACAGTCATTACTATCTACATGTAAAGTAGATATAAGAAACTGCAACTTGTTACGAGTGTCAGATTTTCTTTAACATTGTACAAAAAAATATCCTCTCGTTAATGAAGAAAAAAATGTAAAAATATAAATAGATATTAAAATATTAAAGAATAATAATAGATCCACCTAGATAATTAGTTTTATTATTATTTTTTACAAACCCCTTTACAATCTTATACCTGTACCTAAATAGAATAGATATAAACTCAGAAAATTATTTTAACGTTTATTACCTTAGAGCAGTAGTCAATGGTCCACTGCTATAGCGAAGAAATCAAGTATTAGATTGTAAATGTTGTATGAATGTATCCAGATGACCAATTAACGGAGCCTATAAAAAGCCTTAAAGTGTTTGGTTACAATGTCCTACAACTTTGTTGATAGTAATCTAATGGTCGAACAAAAGAAAAATATATTCCAAAATTTTATTTATAATCAAAATTAACTAAACTGAATTATATTACAAAACGCTGCCAAGTGCTTTGGCGGAATGCTTTCTCATAGAGCTCTTTGAGTTTCATTATTTTTTTATATTTATTTAAATGTGATTTTAATATAAAAAAATTGTCCATCATTAATATTTATTCATTTTGTACTTTATAAATTTTGAATATATATGCTAGTTGATTGCCTTTTCAACATTTTGTTTGGGTTAAATGTTAGCTTTTAAAGTGTTTAATTTTGTTGACTTTAGCTAGCCTTATACATAGGTTCGAATTTATTATTTTTGTTATCTTGTGGATATCTTTTTATCACGACTAAGCTTGGTAAATCCAAGTAGTCAATTTTAGTAACGGTAATTAAATTCAGTAGTACTATTATAAATTTCCAAGAGTAACTCAGAAAACAAAAGAAGTGATCAAAAAGCTACGCTAATAAAATTATTTATTTAAAACTTGGTTTATAAAGACAGTAGCAAATAACTTGTATACAAATTTTAGAGTAATTCTATCAAGTACTTTACGTAAAATGGAAAAATACTGAAATATGAAAATTTTTTAAGAAAATTTTTAAAATTTTCTAAAAAGTAAACTACGCTAAAAAAATCGGTTTATAAAAGTTATCCTTCTTTTGGCAGATGCAAATTATTCCCATGGAAATCTCAAAGCAAACTCATCAATTAACTTACGTAAAATACAAAAAAAAAATTAAAAATAGAAAATTTTTTCAAATTCTTAAAATGGCTCTATAATAAAAAAAATACACTATGAATACAAATTTTCTATAGCTTCCCGCCTAGTTATACAAAAACATAGATGGTATACAAAATTTGAAGCAAATCCATAGAGTAATTTTCGAGATCTAACTGGTTAAGAGGACGCTGTATCTCTCTATCCTTTTCTAATTAAAAAATGTAAATTTTTGGGAAAACTAGTTATTATTGATAGAAATTAAGGGTTGTCCGCTACTTGTTTAGTAAAAATTAATATTTTCTCTGATGAGGACCAACTAATTTTGTTGCTTTTTTTTCAAGTAAAGTTTGACATACTTAAATAACGTATTCTCTAGCCTTACTTAGGATTTTGTAAGTATGTCAAACTTTACTTGAAAAAAAAGCAACAAAATTAATTGGTCCTCATCAGAGAAAATATTACTTTTTACTAAACGAATAGCGGATAACCTTTAATTTCTATCAATAATCACTAGATTTTCAAAAAACTTACATTTTTCAATTAGAAAAAGATAGAGAGATACAGCGTCCCCTTAAATAAATAACATTTTCTTTTCAAAATTTCTTTTTTAAAATTTTAAAAATGCTCTAAAATTAAAACTACGCTATGAAAATCAATTTTTGAAAATTTCCCTTCTTTTGGCAGTCGCAAATAATTTTCCTGTAATTTTTAGAACAAATCTATCGAGTACTTTACGTAGAATAAAAAAAAATAAGAAAAGAAGAATCGATATTTTTTTTTAAATCTTTAAAATTTTCTAAAATTGTAACCACGCTAAGAAAATTAGTTTCCAAAAGCTTATTTTTTTCAGACAATAGCGAATTAATTGTATGAAAATTTTGGAGAAAATTTATAGTATGGTTAACGCAAAAAAGAAAATAAATGAAAAATAAAAATTTTCAAAGTGCTCTAAAATTAAAACTGCGCTGAGAAAATTAGTATTCCAAAGCTTGTTTCCTTCAGATAGTAGCGAATTAATTGCATACAAATTTTGGAGCAAATCAATCGAATGGTTTTCGTAAAATAGAAAAAAATTAAAAATAAAAATTTTTTAAAAAATTTTAAAAATGCTCTAAAATTAAAAGTGCGCTAAGAAAATTAGTTTACAAAATTTTTAATAATTTTGGCAGTCGAAATAAAGTTCCATACAAATTTTCGAACAAATTCGTCGAGTAGTTTACGTAAAATACAAAAAAAATGAAAAATCGAAATTTTTTAAAAATTCTTAAAATGATTCTAAAAAAAAACTGCGCTAAGAAAACCAATTCCCAATAGCTTCCGCACCAGTTCATCAAAAAATTGAATTGTATGGAAAATTTGAAGTAAATCCATCGAGTAGTTTTTAAGATTTTATTGGCTTAATAAATAGAAACATTTTTTTCGAAAATTTCAAAATGCTCTAAAATTGAAACTGAGCTAAGAAAATCAGTTTTTAAAAATTTATTTTATCCGGGCAATCAGAAATAAATTCCATGCAAATTTTGAAGCAAATTCATCGAGTAGTAAACAAAAAAAAACCAAAAAACGAAAAATCGAATTTTTTTTTTTTTTTAAACTTTAAAATGAAAACTAAGTTGGAAGAACCAAATTATCAATAGCTTTCCAGCAAGTTAGTCACAAAACTAAATTCCATGCAAAATTAGAAGCAAATCCATCGAGTAGTTCTCGAGATACAGTTTACTAACTAAATTCATACATCCACACACACACACACACACACACACACACACACATACATACAGACATTTTCTGGAAACCACTTTTTTCGACTCACCGAGTTCAAATATGTACAAATTAATGAAAAAATAGAAAAAAATTTTTTTTACCAATACAATGCTTTCTCTATGAGAAAGCAATTATACATATTTTAATGTATGTGTATGTATGAATATATATATTATAACCAAAAAATTGTATTTTTTACATATTTTCAGATAACAATAAATGTAACCGATTTTATAAACTTTTTTAGATTACGTAACAAAAAAGCATTTTCTTTGAATCAATACTTTTTTATTCGATAATCAAATGAGTTTAGTAATCAAAAATAGAATAATGTAGATGGTTAATTATTTTTATTATAAGCAAGTTAAAGTTATGGATGAAAAATAAAGGAATCATTCAAATATTTGCAATACTTGAGATAAAAGATCCTTGATCAACCTTCTTAATTATCAATCCTTAATTATCAAATTACATTAATTTTTCTCAAGCAAAGATGTTTTATCGCAGGTATTGCAAATATTTAAATGATAGTTTTAATCATTAATTAATCTTAAAATTAGACATCCATTGCCTTGAAACAAGTGATCGAATAACTTTTTCAGCAAATAGGTGGTTAAAGCTCCTGCGAATCCTGTTTCTGTAAATAGGAATGCAGTACACATGAGTTCGGGCGTACTAGGAAGAATTAGGATGATTGCTCCCGTTAGGTCGTGTTTGAATGATAATCCGAAACAATACATTCAGTATATCTGTATATTCCTATTTATAGTATTGAATTATATATATTTAGATATATAAGAATATATGCATAGTTTTATGGATTATGATACGAGTTTCACCTGGCGGGACATTTTTTTTAATTAGTATAATGGGTTTTTAAGGTCTCTGGGAGCGCCTTAACGTGAAAATTGGAAAATTCTGAGTTAATCTCGATATATTACAGCCCAGAGTGTCTCAAAAAATAAAATTTCACGTAAAAATATTGCAAACGGAAGTGTAAGATACGAGAGCTAGGCCGTGTATAGGCAAAAATACGCAAAAAAACCGTTTTTCTCCTTTTTGACGTTGTTCCACCACTTTTAAAGATCTGAAAAAATTTTTACATACTTTTGGTGCATAAATAAATATTATATATTTTTTCCAAAGTGTCGTCTATCTTAGTTTTCGAAATATCTCAAGAAAAAATTTTCAAACGTCTCTAGAAATTTGAATTTTGCACCTACAAAAAAATCATCAGAGACTACATTATAGGGCTTCAAAAAACCTAAATTTAAAAAAAAAGAGTATTCTAGCTTTAAAATTGCCGGAGATAGAGCTAAGAGACTCAAAAAATGAAAAATTGCGTTTTTGAGGTTAAGTTTAGGTTTAGAAGGCTAAAAATTTGTATAGAGGTATATTTTTTTATATAAAATATAATGGCTATATCAGTTTTTCTCTCTGCTTCTGGGGCCAATTTACCTATCTTACCCGGCTAGACCCTTTAAAAATATTTATGAATAATAAAAAAAATAAGAAAAATCATTTAATAATAGGAGATTTTAATATTAACATATTAAAAAATGATCTATATAGTCAAGAAATGTTAAATTGTATGCTAGAAAAAGAATTCTTTCCTGGATTTATAGGTGTGACTAGACTTAATGATAGTGATAAGGAATTTAATGGATCTTGTATAGATAGCATTTATATTAAAGCAAAAACTATTGAGACTGAAACTTTTAAATTTTTGGTACCATTTGCAGATCATTATCCACTGTTTATAAAAATAAATAACTTACTTGATACGACTAAAAAAAATGTACAATATGGCTACAACTACACTAAACATCAGAGATTAGCCTTAAGGAAAGATTGGAGTATCATAGAAACAATGAATGATCCAGAAAATGCTATGAATTACTAATCAGAGAAATTCAAGACTGTTTAATAAATTCGAAATATGAAATAAATAACAAAAAAACATAAAAATAATCCAAGAAAGGAATGGATCATGAAAGCTATAATTATTTCATGTAAGAAAAAAGAACGAATGTATATTGAATTATCCAAGAAACCAAATAACTATACATTAAAATTGAAGTATAAAAATTATACAAAAAGGCTTAATAAAATTATTAAAGCAGCAAAAATTGAGCATGAAAGAAAAATAGTAAAGAAGAACATCAATAATGCTAAACAGCTTTGGAAGATTATAAAAAGTAAAATAAATATGAAACCACAAGATAAAAACATAATTAATAAAATCTCAATAAATAACAATGAGATAATAGAAGACGCAACTAAGATATCAAATCAATTTAATTCATATTTCTGCAGGATAGGTTTACAATTGAGAAACAAAATAACAACACCTAGTGGTAAGTGAATTATACTACCACACTCTAATTGTGACTCTTTTTTCATTAAACCTACAAACAATCAAGAAATATTAAATATAATCAAAAATATGAAAGAGAGAAAAGGTGGAGATGACAACATAAAATCTAAAGTACTGAAAGTGCTCTCCAATACAATTGTGAATTCTTTGACACAAATTTTCAATCACTGTATTGAAAAAGCCATTTGGCCTAAATCTTTAAAGGAAGCGGTAGTGATACCGATTTACAAGAATGGTAACAAAATGGAAATGTCTAATTATAGACCCATTTCATTAATTTCCAATTTGGCGAAAATCCTCGAAAAAATCATACATATCAGGATGCTGAACTTCTTAGAAAAAAATAAGCTATTAGCTGAAAATCAATATGGATTTTTAAAAAACAAAGGTACCAAAGATGCGCTTAGCTTTTAGACTCAATTAATTTATGATAAATTGGATAAAAACAAACCAATTGTAGTAACATTTCTAGACTTAGCGAAAGCCTTTGATACAGTTGACCATACTATTCTGCTTAAAAAGTTATTTAGTTATGGTATTAGAGGTAGTGCACTTGAGCTTATATCAAACTATTTATGTGATCGAAAACAAAAAGTTAGGATTGGGTTAAGTGTAAGTGATATTGAAATAATGAATACTGGTGTACCACAAGGAACTATATTGGGACCATTGCTGTTTGTGATATACATTAATGATGTATTGATATACAGAAGAAATAATACCATATCGTATGCTGATGATACAGCTGTTTTTGCCTCGGAAGAATCTTGGGACAAGGTGGAGACTTCTATGAATAAATATTTGGAGGAGGTTTCTTTGTGGCTATCGCTTAACAAACTATCTTTAAATATTTAGAAAACTACATACATAACATTTGGTAATTATTGTGATAGCGTTCCTAAAAATATAAATGTAAACATTCAGGGTACTACGATAAGTAGAGTAGAACAATGTAAATATTTAGGTATAGTTATCGATTATAATCTAAAATGGGATAGTCATATTGAATATATTCTAAAAAAAACTAAATATATAATTTATATACTCAGCAAATTGTCTAAGTTCATGGAGTCTGACACATTGAAATTAATATATTATGCCTTTTATCATAGCATAATAACGTATGGTAATATTGCATGGGGTGGTGCATATACCCTATTGAAAAAAAACACGTGTTTTTTACACGTGTTATTTACACGTGCAAAATACACGTGTTTTTTACATGTAAAATTTGCGTGTTTTTCAAGCATTTTTTCACGTGCTTTTTCACGTGTTTTTCACGTGTTTTGTTGACGTGAAATATTGTGAAAATTGAAAAAAACACGTGTTTTTTGTATATTTTTTCATATTAAAAACTACGCATTTTTCATCAACGAACAATGAAAATGTTTTGTAAAGAGTATTTATAATACTTTATTATACTTTATTTTGACCTTTTTGAAAAAAATACGTTGTGTATCTACACGTATTTTTTATAACTCTTCGAAGATCGAAGAGCTTGTAAGACCCAGAGTGTCTGGCTTCATATATCTTGTGTCTTCGAAATTTGTATAGGGGATGACAAAACTGAGAAAAACGCCACCTAGTGACTTAGAGTCAGACCGACATAATCGATCATCAATAGCGATTTTAAATCACTAGGTGGCGTTTTTCTCAGTTTTGTCATCCCCTATACAAATTTCGAAGACACAAGATATATGAAGCCAGACACTCTGGGTCTTAGAAGCTCTTCGATCTTCGAAGAGTTATAAAAAATACGTGTAGATAGAACGTATTTTTTTCAAAAGGGTCAAAATAAAGTATTATAAATACTCTTTACAAAACATTCTCATTGTTCGTTAATGAAAAATGCGTAGTTTTTAATATGAAAAAATATACAAAAAACACGTGTTTTTTTTCAATTTTCACAATATTTCACGTGAAAAAAACACGTGAAAAAAACACGTGAAAAAAGCACGTGAAAAAAATGCTTGAAAAAACATGCAAATTTTACATGTAAAAAACACGTGTAAAAAACACGTGTATTTTGCACGTGTTTTTTTTCAATAGGGTAGTAACAAGTTGGACCTATTACAGAGGTCACAAAATAGAATATTAAATATAATAAATAAAAATAATTTTAGTCGTGAGAATCCATTGAATTGCAGACAAATTTTTGCGTACGAATGTTTATTATATCATTATAAAGATTTGAAAAATTTATATTTAACAACGTCTAGTCGTACTAGAAATAAACTTATAATACCGCCAAAGTGTTCAGAAAAAGTAAGTGATAAAAACAATTATATTAAGGCTATAAAGGTTTTCAACTGCTTACCATCGAGAGAATTAAATATGAAGGTTCTTAATATTGAAAAAATAAGTGATAAAAAAAAAATCAAAAAATGGATAAGCAAAAACATTTTATAAGTGTTTTCCTTTTGTTCTCAAAACTTTTAAATTTTACACAGCAAAGAATATAAATCTATGTTAATTAGTTCGTAAGGTTTTTTAGTTTCTAATGTTTTATTTTTTTAATCTTAATAAACCGGACCTATGTACAGATAGCATGACTATCTCTATAGGATGGTGGATGCTACAAGTATTAAATGACTTGTGGTTAATCCAACTATGTATTTATACATTAATGTATTACTCTGATAAATAAATAAATAAATATACATCCTAGTCCAAATATGTTACATCACCAATCATCCGTGGTCGGCCTGTTGGTGGCGGTGTTCGCATATTTTGAGGATTCTGGACTGTTGACTTTCTAATTTTATTTTTTTAAGCTTGTTCTTGTTCCATTTTCCTTATTAATTCTTGTGCTGAGAGAATCGCTTTTCTTTTTTAATTCCTAAACAGAAAAATTTGAAAAATCATTGAAAAAAGTTAAATGAAATATAATAATGAAATAAACATTTTGTTTTAAAAAAATAACTGTTTACCTTATGAAGAGGTAGACGTTTCCAATTTCTTACTAGCTGAAGATGACTTTGCTTTACTTTTCAAAGAGATAGACGAAATTGAGTTTGAACATAAATATTTAAAAAACATTAAATGAAATATAATAATAAACTCCTTATTTTATTTTAAAAATAACTATTTACCTTATAAAGAGGTAAATGGTTCCCATTTTTTATTAGCTGAAGATAGCTCTGTTTCACTTCCTAAAGAGGTGGACTCACTTGAACTTGAAGACGCGAACGGAATCGCGTCTTGTTCTTGCTTGATCTTTTTTCTTCCTTCATTTTGGTTGATCTCGAAGCCGAACTCGAACTTCTTGAGTCCGAACTGTTCAAACTACTTGAGTCCGAACTGTTCAAACTACTTAAGTCCGAACTGCTCGAACTTAATGCAGCTCTTCTTTTTGGCAAATGGTCAACTCTTCGTGTCGGGCTTACTCCTCGAGATAACTGCTGTAAAGCAGTAATTGGGGGAATAGGTGGTACTTAAAAAAACTTAACGTTAATGAATATTTAAAAAAATTTAGTTATTATTTTTATTTTGAATATTTACGCACATCCACAGCTTCCATTGCCCACGAAAGAGGCTCCAACATCATAAGCACTGTGGGTCCATTGCTCACGAGCCACCATAGGTATTCCTGCACCTTTTTGATGCTTTGAATTATTTGTTAAACCATTTTCTTAACTTTTTTTTCTTGTTAAGGAAAATTTTAAAAAAATGATCCTCGAATTATTTATCTTGAGTAAAGAAAAAGTTGATGATCCTCAAACTAACGAAATGTAGTTTGGAACGAGGTATTTATACAGAAAATTAAGATACTTATTTTACTTGGTTTTTTATGAAAATCCTACGATTCGTAAAAATTTTTTTTTTCAAAAATTTGTCACTTTCCTTAGAGAAAATTTAGTCCATCCTTAATTAGTTTTGTACACATCTAATATTTAAATTTTTATCATAGTGTAACTGACCCTTGCAATAAATACCGTTTTTTCTCAAAAACTTACATAGACATGTGACTAATAAATTTAAAAAAAAAGGGGGAGCATTTTTAATAGAGGGAAGGCTTGCATATATTTTCTGAAATAAGCAATCCTTTTTTTAAAACAATTGATTCCTTCGATAAATATCTTTTTTCTCAAGAATACTTTTGCACACCTATGAAAGATCAAGCTTTCTTCATTTTTTCTTAGTAAATTTAAATAAAAAATAAATGCGCCTGCAAGATAACTTTTTTCCGACACACTTGTTACGGAAAGAATGGTTTTTAAAGAATAGGAATTGACTTACAAAAAATATATATTTGAAGGCAAATTATAGTTTGCTCATTTATTATATCCTACGAGCTACATGACCCATCATTTTCAAGCACCTGCGACTCAAAAGAGAACACACACATACAGTGTACTGCATTGAGAAAAAGGTCATTCCCTACCTTTTCTTCTGAAAGCAGGTGAATTTTCATGCAACTTTAAAGAAAACGCACAGTGGGCAGCGCAGCGAAAATGGTCTGCCTTTTCCCTCTTTTCTAAGAATGGAAAAATTTTCCTGCACCCCAAAATAGTACATATTGTGGGCAGCGCTCTATATTTTCTTTCAAAATGGGAAGAGAGAAGGGACAGCCTTTTCTCTCTATCCTAAGAGGAAATAAACATCCAATACATTTTTTAAGGAAGGGGGAACTTATAGGTATTTTAAATCAGCCAGATCGTAAAACATTTCGTAGAGGGAGAGAAGTGTTTTATTCTTTTTTCTTTTTAAACAGGCGGGAGGAATTCATATGTATTTAAAATGACACGGATTCTAAAACATTTGGAAGAGAGAGAGGGTGTGCTGGAATGCCTATAACTTATCTACTATTTTCACACACACATATATATCTATATATATATAGTCGTAAGACAAGATTCAACCGACCCCCCCTCGCCCCCCTCAAATGTCTGTCGGCATAGCCCCCCTCAAATCACGTTGTAATTCCTCTTATAAATGGCTATTCCAAAATTAACGTAACTTAGGCCCCCCTCAGCCCCCTCGCCCCCTCAATTTTTGTAGCCCCCTCAGCCCCCCCTCAATTTGCCCGCCCTCAAATTACGTTGTAATTCCTCTTATAAATGGCTATTCCGAAATTAACGTAACTTAGCCCCCAGCCCCCTCGCCCCCCCTCATTTTTTGTAGTTCCCTATCAGCCCCCTCAAATGTCTGTCGGCATAGCCCCCTCAAATTACGTTGTAATTTCTCTTATAAATGGCTATTCCAAAATTAACGTAACTTAGGCCTCCCCCTCAGCCCCCTCACCCTTCTTAATTTTTGTAGCCCCTCCTCAGCCCCCCTCAATTTGCTTCCCCCTCTCCCTCACTTTTTATAGCCCCCCTCATTATGCCCTCCTCCCCACTATGATATTATGATTAAGTAATTAGTAATAAAAAAATATTCTTATTATTAATAATATTTTATTATTATGATTGTAACTGTAACTATTTAATCATATAAAGTTTTTTCATATTCTAATATTGAATTTCAAAAATGAAAAAAAAAATATTATTATTAATATTCTATTAATATAATTGCAAACATAATTAATTGATAATACAAAGATTCCTCTCTGAAATTTCTTTATTCAGATAAATATATAATATTTTTATTTCTAATCTAATATTTTTATTTCTATATATTGTATCTTTATTTTTACTATTGAAAAAATTTATTAATTACAATAGTAAACTATGAATTTTCAAAATGAATTTAGCTTAATATCCATAGGTACTTTATTAACAATTGTATTCAAATAAAACATGTTTTTTTTAAAATGAGAAATAAGATATTTACATATCTGTCTTAATAAAAGATTTTTGGGCTTGAGACCAGCATAAAAATATATGGCTGCATTAAAAGCTTATAAAAAACATTGTTTGTTGTCGCTAAAAGAAGCTTAAAAATTCATCTTCATTGTCGCTAAAAGAAGCTTACAAATTCATCTTTATTGTCGCTAAAAAAAGCTTACAAATTTATTATTGTCGCTGAAGCGATAGTTTGTTTTCGCTAAAAAAAACTTTATACAAACATATAAAGTTATTGTTTATTGTCGCTAAAAAAAGCTTACAAATTTATTTTTTATAATCACTAAAAGAAACTTATGAATTTATATCTCATTGTCGTTGAAAAAAGCGTACAAATTTATTGTTTACTGTTGCTAAAAAAAATTACAAATTCATTTATTATTGTTGCTGAAGCGTACAGATTTATTGTTTATTGTCACCAAAAAAATTTAATATAAGCATACAAATTTATTGGTTGTTGTCGCTAAAAGAAGCTTACAAATTCATCTTTATTGTCGCTAAAAAAGCTTACAAATTTATTATTGTCGCTGAAACGATTGTTTGTTATCGCTAAATAAATGTTATACAAGTATATAAATTTATTGTTTATTGTCGCTAAAAAAAGCTTACAAATTTATTTTTTATAATAATTAAAAGAAATTTATAAATTTATATCTCATTGTCATTGAAAAAAGCGTACAAATTTAGTGTTTACTGTCGTTAAAAATGATTACAAATTCATTTATTATTGTCACTGAAGCGATTGCTTGTTGTCGCTAAAAAATTTTTAAACAAGTATATAAATTTATTGTTTAATGTCGCTAAAAAAAGCTTACAAGTTTATTTGTCATAATCGCTAAAAGAAACTTACAAATTTATATCTCATTGTTGTTGAAAAAAGCGTATAGATTTATTGTTTATTGTCGCTAAAAAAGATTACAAATACATTTATTATTGTCGCTGAAGCGTACAGATTTATTGTTTGTATTCACTAAAAGAATTTTATATAAGCATACAAATTTGTTGTTTGTTGTCATTAAAAAAATTTTATATAAGCATACAAATTTATTGCTTGTTGTCGCTAAAAGAAGCTTACAAATTCATCTTTATTGTCGCTAAAAAAGCTTACAAATATATTATTGTCGCTGAAGCGATTGTTTGTTGTCGCTAAAAAAACTTTATACAAACATATAAATTCATTGTTTATTGTCGTTAAAAAAAGCTTACAAATTTATTTTTTATAATCACTAAAAGAAACTTATAAATTTATATCTCATTGTCGTCAAAAAAAGCGTACAAATTTATTGTTTACTGTCGTTAAAAAGGATTACAAATTCATTTATTATTGTCGCTAAAGCGTACAGATCTATTGTTTGTTGTTACTAAAAAAACCTCATATAAGCATACAAATTAATTGTTTGTTGTCGCTAAAAGAAGCTTACAAATTTATTTTTCATAATCGCTAAAACAAACTTATAAATTTATATCTTATTGTTGTTGAAAAAAGCGTACAAATTTATTGTTTACTGTCGCTAAAAAAGATTATAAATTCATTTATTTTTGTTGTTGAAGCATACAGATCTATTGTTTGTTGTCACTAAAAAAATTTAATATAAGCATACAAATTTATTAGTTGTCGTTAAAAGAAGCTTACAAATTTATTTTTATTGTCACTAAAAAAAAATTATAAAAGCGTACAAATTTATTATTTGTTGTCGCTAAAAGAAGCTTACAAAATCATTTTTATTGTCGATAAAAAAAGGTTACATATTTATTCTTCATAATTGCTAAAAGGAACTTATAAATTTATATTTTATTGTCGCTGCAAAAAGCGTACAAATTTATTGTTTAGTGTCATTAAAAAATATGTATATCTGTTCTTACTATTTTTAAAAATAGTTTACAAATTTATTTTTATTGTCGTTGAAAAAACCATACAGATTTATATTATTTTAAAAATTTTAGTATTTTTTTTTATTTTTGCTAAAATTAATTTTATAAACTACTTTTAAACTATCGTTAAAAAAAATTTATAAATTCATAAAAATAAAATATATTTTCATTAACAAAATATGAAAAATTATTATTGTTATTACATGTAAATATTTTGATTTTTATTTTTTGAAACATTTTAAAGGTGTATATAAATAATTATCATTTTAAAAATGTAATTCATAGATTATATTACTTACTAGGAGAGTATCATATCTCCGGATCACGGATTTTACTCAAACTTTGTGATAAGTTCCCAAATGTCAAAATATGAAAAGAAATAGAATTTTAGACACCAACGCTTAATATTTCTCTAGTTATAGGCAATTAAAGAAAATCACTAAAAAAGTTACTAGATTTTTAAACGCATATAGTTCTCTAGTATTGATAGCTAGAGGCTTGAAACTTTTTTTAAATGAAAGCTGAGCTCAAATCCTTTCGAATTAGTAGTTATAGCATGTCAAAATATTATTTTTTACCAAAGTTATAGCGTGATAAACATTAGACCCAATTTCAGCTTTTGTTATTAATTAATGTTTTAAAAAGAAAAATCAGGTCCAAAGTTTATCACGCTATAACTTTGAGAAAAAATAATATTTTGACATGCTATAACTACGAATTCAAAAGGATTTGAGCTCAGCTTTCATTTAAAAAAAGTTTTAAGCTTCTAGCTATCAATTCTAAAGAACTATATGCGTTTAAAAATCTAGTAATTTTTTTAGTGATTTTCTTTAATTGCCTATAACTAGGGAAATACTGAGCGTTGGTGTCTAAAATCCTGTTTTCTTTCATATTTTGACATTTGGAAACTTATCACAAAGTTTGAGTAAAATCCGTGATCCGGAGATATGATACTCTCCTAGTTAATATTAATAAATTTTCATACTAATTTTCATCATTTTTAATACCTTCTATGTCGAAATCGACATTATTTATTAGATATTGAAAAATTTCTTGAACCTGAAATTGAAAACATTCAGGAACATCTTTCCATTCTTTATAATAATGTATATAATATTTCATATCAAATTTTTGTATTAATTCAGACCACTCAGATAATTTTTGTTCTTTTACATATTAATAATAATTTTCTTCATCTTCTACTTCTTGAAGATATTCTATTTCTTCATATTGATTAATTTCAGCATTTAAGTTAGACAATTCTTCTAATTCTTCGTTAGATACGGGTTCAATATACATATTATTAATTGGATCCCATTCCATAATTTGCCAATTTGCGTTATTATCAACATTCAATTGTTCATTGTTTTCCATGTTTATCTAATATATAAATTTATTTTATATTAATTAATAATTCATTTTATGTTTATTTTCTTATAAACTGTATTTATTTTTACAATATTTTTAAATTTAATTAACAATTAAAAATTTCTTTCCAAAAAATATTTAATATTTCATATTTATTTTCAGATTCATTTTGTATGTATATTTTGTTAGGATTTTTACATCTCGACAGTGCAACGTAAAGCTGTCCCCGCAAAAATAAAGGTCTTTTAATAAATAATCCAATCTCATCAAAACTTTGACCTTGAGATTTGTTAATAGTCATAGAAAAAGCTAATGTTACAGGAAATTGTTTACTATAAAGTATAAAGGGTAAAGACGATGATTCACCAGTATTTAATGTTATTCTTGGAATTAAAACTTTATTTCCAATTTTTTCTCCAGTAATGATTTCAGCTTCAAGATTATATTTATATAATTTTATAATTTTTAATCTTGTTCCATTCCATAAACCTTCGGTAATACTTAAATTTCTTATTAATATAACTATAGCAATAACTTTTAATTCCAATATGTGTGGTGGTAAACCTTCTTTTATTTTATTAAGAGTTTCTATTGGATAATTCAATTCGATATTATCATCACTTTATGTGATTAATATGTTGGTCTCAAGCCCAAAAATAAAAAATGCAGAGAGGGAGCATTTTCTTTGCATTTTATATATAAAATTTTTGACATAAGAAGATAAAAATATTTATTTATAATTATAATTTTCAATTATTCTATTACTCTATTTTTTATTATTTGCTAATAATTATTATTAAATATTACTATATACAATCATAACTTGAAATTTTAATGTTATTTACTATTATATTTCTAATTTATTTCAAAAATATATAAGTTTGATTCATCGTAAACTTTTGAATATAGCGTTAAACCATCATTTTTATTAATTCTAATTCTATAACTTCATATCTTATATTTTTATGCATCGATGTTTCCTATTGAACTTTTTTCACATTCACAAATATGAAATTTTAACATATATATATAAATTGAATGAATTTGTGAAAATTTTCGAAAATGTGAATAATTGCAAATAATTATAAAAAACTATAAATAATCGTAAATAACTGAATAATTGTAAAAAATATTGAATGAATGCAAATAACTGTAAATAACTATAAAAAATAGCATGCAACTGTAAATAACTGTGACTAACTATTATTTATGTCTTAATTCTGACATTATTTAACATTTATTTAGTTATTTACACTTATTTCCAGAAATTTTTACCATATGGAAATAGAAAATACTTGTATAAAATTACATATATATATATATATATATATATCTGATTTCATTCAGATTCATGCAGGCCATCACTGATCGAATTTTTTTTTTCTTCTAAGTAATAAAAATTTACCTCGTAGAATGCTCAAAAATTTTTTTTTTTACCACAGCAATTTTGGTGTTGGATGTAAAAACGAAAATTCAAAAATTGAAAATGAACCCCTATTTTTAAATGACTATGGCTCCGTCAATTTTTAACCTTTTTAGTCGTTTTTTAACGAAAGTATGCGGAATTCTGTCTAGTTTTAAATGCAATCTCGATTTTCGTAATACAATTCGATCTCACTGAATTATTTACGAAAAACCGAAGAAAAGCGATTTTTTTCAAACACGATTTTCTCAAAAACTATCTATTTTTTTTTTTAATTTTTATATGATTTTATATATAAAAAATACTAACTTTTAGGGTAGGTGAGAATATGCGATTTTGCCTTATTTTTTTTACAGATTTTTAAACGTTTTTTTTATATTTTCGATTTTAAAACATTGATACCATGGCGCATCGTACTATTTTTCCAACTTTACGTGTTCTTACAACTATTTTTATGCTTTTATTTATTAATATATCAAAAATATTAACAATAATCTTTAAAATAAACCCCGGATCGAATATTTTGATCAATTAGAACCAAAGTTATGACGATTTCAAGTTAAAAAAAAATGCTGAAACTATAAGTAAATATATTTACTTTGAATTTTGAATTTTGAATTTAAATTTTGAATTTTGAATTTTGAATTTTGAATTTAAATTTTGAATTTTGAAAAGATGAGTTTTTTAAATACTAAAATATATTATTTGGTCATTTTCAATGAACAAATAATATGCGATACAATTAAGAAAGAACACTAATGAATTGAGAACTAATGTGAATAATAAAATCCGAATTTGAATAAAACCTTTCAATTTACTTCTTGCCACTCATGTCTCGAAGTTTTGGCAGTGTAGATTTGGTTTCGTTCACTTTTCCAACAGTGAATCTTTTGAATACCTTCAATTTCTTTTGCATTTCCTAACCATTCCATTTTTTTTGTCAGTCGAAAAACTTCCAACTCATCCTTGCGGATAACAAGAATGTTAATCGACGGAGTATATTTTGATACGTAAGTGGCGAAATTTTCAGCGTTTCTAATAAAATCTGCACTCTTCTTGGACAGATTATGCGTGGTAGCATAATGTTTAACTAAACCACCAATACCGTCACAAGCGCCTTTACCATGACCTGTTGCAGAAAAAAGCCATTTTCTGTTTAATTTTGAGTTTTGAAACTCATAGAATTGATATCTATTTTTAAAATGACTGGCAGCTCCATCGGAAATGGTTATGATTTCATCAAGATCTTGCGCAATATGTTTTTGTTTTAAGTTATCAATAATTAAATTTATAGCCATTAGGGCATGAGACGAATCATGTTTAATATCGTCAGAGACGGTGACATAACTGACTGTTTTATCATTTCCAAAATAGCATACTGACGTAAATATTGATATTTGGTTTTTACTCCAATGATAGCTTTGAATTTCATTTTGAAGCAGAACTGTCCAATTTTCTGCAAAATCGACACGAATAACTAATTGGAAGTCATTATTTTTCGCTAAAAGTTTAATCTCTTTAATTGCTATACGTTGAATTTCTTTGACCAATTTATGAGCTCTTACAGTGAGAGCACGCTCTCTTAACTCTATTCAAAAATTTTCAATTGTGCTAGTTTTATTCAGTAAATTTGATTTTTCCCAAACACCATAAATTATTTCTTCATATAAATCTTCTTCTGTCAAAGAAATTACTTTTAAATCAATAGAATCTTCAATAGGACATTCTTTACATTCTCCTAGTACACATTTCATATCATCTTTTGAACAAAAAAGTGAAGAACATATTTTCAATTCCAAATCTGCAATGTCTTGTTTATTCTCTTTTTTATAATTATTTAAAGCATCTGACATGAGTTTAAGATTCTCGCAGTAAACGCAAAGATACGAATCGGTGGGTGGATGTGGTATAACCCACTTCGGTCTTGGAGCGTAGAATGTTGATTTACCAATTTTTGTTCTCATTTTCGGATTTCCGTCTTTAAATAATTGATATATTTTTTTTATACTTCGCGTAAGAAAGCGTTTGACTTTTTTAGTTTTTATACCATTTTCTTGGATAGATACTGTGTCGCTTTCATTTGCACTTTGACGAGAACAATTAAAATCATCGTTCAGATAATAATCCTTTACTTTCATTACAATTTCACTATCCGAAGAATGGCCACAATAGTTCTTAGACTGCTTATAAATTTTTTTATTATTTACCAATGATCGTGTTTGATCAATCATATAAATAGTTACATTTGGTAAAACTGATAATAAATAATCTTTGGAAATATCACTCGGTATCATTCTCAACAATCGCACTTTCTCAAGAAAATTTGAACAATTATCTAATGCAATTCTAATATTCTCAAGCAATTTATCATTTGTTTTATATTCATTATTTTCATTCAATGCGGGCAAATCCGTTATATCGTAGACTTTCATCATTTTACTTGCTACTTGTGAATCAAATGCATCGTTTATTTGTTTTCTTTTTCGGAGAGCATAAGATTCTCGCATCTTGATATTGATACTTTGAGGCATTTTAATTGGTAAAAGGTTTAATTTCAAATTACTTGAAGCCTCGTTGAGCTGTTCTACCACAGCCTCACTATGAATAAAATCTTCCAAAGATTGTTGACTGCTTGAAGTCGATAAAATAGGCGCATTTTTCACTTCATCTAATAATATTTTGTAACACGAAGGGCATACTTTATCTTCTCTAGAGAAAGAAGTATTTGGATACAAGCGCTTCAAAGACTCCGTTAGATCACCTAATTCTCTAAGCGGACTTTTGGAGCGATCATAAACCACTTTTTTGTGCCTTTCTTTTAAATCCTTGCACTTCATTTTAACAGTCAGTGATGCCATTATTGATATTCTGTTCAATGACAGATCGAAAAAAATAATTTTTCTTAAAACACTTTATTTTTTATCTTCCTTTTCTTATATTTTTAAATGCGTCAAGTCGTTAATGAGAATGCAAAGAACAAATCATCGCCACCTAGTAGTGACATGCGTCAAATCCCTACAAAATTAATTTAAATTATAGGCGCGAAATACAAACTGATAAAAAAATTATATTCTTCAACAAAAAACATTTTTATTATAATAATGTACCATAAAAAGAGGATAAATGGTTATGTATTCTTTCATAAAAATAACTTTTTTTTTAAATTAAAAAATTTATATCTTCAGATTTTAATCTTTAACGAAAATTGCGTTTTCTCAATGTAAATATCATATTTATTTAAAGTTTCAGCATTTTTTTCAAATTGAAATCGTCATAACTTTGGTTCTAATTGATCAAAATATTCGATCCGGGGTTTATTTTAAAGATTATTGTTGATATTTTTGATATATTAATAAATAAAAGCATAAAAATAGTTGTAAGAACACGTAAAGTTGGAAAAATAGTACGATGCGCCATGGTATCAATGTTTTAAAATCGAAAATATAAAAAAAACGTTTAAAAATCTGTAAAAAAAATAAGGCAAAATCGCATATTCTCACCTACCCTAAAAGTTAGTATTTTTTATGTATAAAATCATATAAAAATTTCAAAAAAAAAAAATATCGTTTTTGAGAAAATCGTGTTTGAAAAAAATCGCTTTTCTTCGGTTTTTCGTAAATAACTCAGTGAGATCAAATTGTATTACAAAAATCGAGATCGTATTTAAAATTAGACAGAATTCCGCACACGCAAAAAACGACCGAAAAGGTTAAAAATTGACGGAGCTATAGTCATTTAAAAATAGGGGTTCATTTTCAATTTTTAATTTTCGTTTTTACATCCAACACTAAAATTGCTATAGTAAAAAAAAAAAAAAATTTTGAGCATTCTACGAGGTAAATTTTATCTTTATATACATAATAGAAGGTATTTTTATTACTTAGAAGAAAAAAAAAATTCGATTAGTGACGGCCTGCATGAATCTGAATGGAATCAACCATATATGTATACACACACTACCGCTCACACAAAGTTGGCCACCCTATTCAGTCAAGGTAAAATATAAAAAGTTTTACTGTTTTATTGGAAAGCGTATAAAAAAATTTCGAAAAGATGAGTTTGAACGGTTTTTAGAGCTTTTTCGAATGCTGATGGTATGAATTAAGGATACCTACTTTTCATATATGTTTAAGCGTCGAAAGAAAGAAAAAATTTTAAAAATTTTTTGCCCATGTTTAACCCTGGGCCGATTCTAACGAAATTATTCTACAATAACGTTATACCTCTCAAATTGAAGAAATTCAAGGTTTTTTAGTCCTCTTTCAAAGGTTGTTTGGTTTTTTATGCTACGACAAATTGTTAACAAGTTATAACGATTTTTCTGAAAAAATTAGATTTTTTTAGCTTGCTATATCTCGTAAGCACTACAGCGTATTAAAAAATGTTAAAGGAAAAATATATTCGTTCTTAAGTAAAGAATATATATGTATAAAGTGATATAGCTCGCGATAAATAATTTTTTTTACATTTAGAATATTTGTTGATTTTTTATTAAAATCTAAAATTATAACAGGGTGAAAAAGTGTAAAAACATTCTATTGCAAGCTATAAAATTTTATATATTTATCCTCTAACTAAGAACGAACATTTTTTTCTTTGACTTTTTTTAATACGGTGTAATGTTTACGAGATATAGCGAGCTGAAAAAAGCTAATTTTTTCAAAAAAATCGTTATAACTTCCTAAAGGTTTGTTTTAGCATAAAAAATTAAACAGCGTTTGAAAGAGGACTGAAAAACCTTTAATTTGAGAGCTACAACGTCAACGTAAAATAATTTCGCGAGAATTGACCCAAGGTTAAACATAGGCAACAAATTTTTGAAATTTTTTCTCTCTTTTACCTTTATAAATATAGTTAAAAAATAAATATTCTGAAGTTAAATCATCAGCGTTTGAAAAAGCACTAAAAACCTATCAAACACATCTTTTTAAAATTTTTTTATACGCTTTTCAACGGAACAGTAAAACTTTTTATATTTTACCTGGACTGATTAGGGTTGGCAACTTCGTGTAAGCGGGAGTGTACTTATATACTTAAGGTATAGGCTTAGCCAGAGTCCATTGTAAATATCACTTTTCCGTTCTCGTTTGAGCAACGGTTCCCTTGTTACTACTATACCGCTCCCGACATTAAAAAAAACTTCTTGTATTTACAAAAAGACAATAAAATATTTTTGTGTCTCGTTCTTATTTTCGTTCTCGTTCTGTATAGAATATTAGAAATTTGAATATTCATTTATTTATATTTATATGTATACATATACGTGTATGTAAGTACACAGACATATACGTTTGTACACTCGTACATATGTTTATATCTTGTATTGATGTACTGCACATACTCATGTATATACATATATTTATATCTTGTATTCATTTATTGTATATACTCATATATATACACATATATATTACTATATCCTTACATGTACGTATATGTCGTATATACTCGTATATACGTATATACTCGTCGCACTCGTTTATACGACATCATCAATATTATTTATTTATTCTACGTTAATTTGTTTTAATTTAGTTTATTTCAACGCTTTATTTTTAATTTAATTTAGTTTTAATTTATTTCATTTTTAATTGAGCACGCATCATTATTTATTAAGAATTCGTTAGATAATATGTTTGTGCGTTTTTATATATTATGGTGTCCCATAGCTATCATACAACACACATACATAACTCGTTCCTTCCATCCCTGTCATTCATCATTACAGTCTTCATTTGCATTCCTTGTTTCTCGCTCTTTACCCGTAGCGATACTTTTGTCGTGGCGTCGTTCATTGTGAGCTACCTGCTGTACGCCATCTCTCTTTCGCGCTCTCTCTCTTTCTCTCTCTCTTGCCATAAGTAGAGCCATACGTACTTTTTTGCTCCTCTTAAAACTTGTCTTAAACATCATTTTTTCACTTTGCGGAGTGGAATATTCTTTGCAGGAAATCGTCCTACTTGGCCTCACTCATTTGCATTTTGCAATTGCATTTTGGACTCTGGACGATTTTCTTGCTGTGGTAGTGCAGTCTATCAACACCAACTTGATTTTATTTCTGATGTTGCTGTGAATTTTGCTGCTGCCTGTAAAAGTTGCTGTAGGTCTGCTTTGGTTATTGAGTGTTGATGCATTATATTGTGTACAATTGCATTGCAATTCGTTTTATATTTTTAACTGTAACATAACCTCAATCTTTTTTGGCGCAACCATATACTGCAAAAGGGGTCATATTTGTTTGGTGCTGGTGGCTCCATCTCTTGGATAATCTATACACTAACTTCATTGTCCTTTTGGATAAAATCTAGTGGTAACAATGTGGAATTCGCTGCATGCCTGCTTTGGTTGCTGTGTGTTACAATAGTGCAGTATATTGTATGCAGGTGTATTGCAATTTGTTTTATCTATTGTCTACAACATAACCTCATTTTTTTGGCGCAATCATATACTGCAAGAGGAGTCTTGTTTGCTTAGCGCTGGTGGCTCCATTTCTTGGATAACCTGTATATTAGCATCATTGCCCGTCTAGATGATATCTAATGGTAATTTCTCCAGCTAAGGCACTTTTCCACTATTATATTCTACTCTCTCTAACCACAGTCGTACTAATCTTACTCTGTAACAAATTAAGCTGCTTTTCCACTGACAACAACTAAAACTTAGAAGCAACTCAAAGTGCATTTATTAAGCTGCTTATTCACTTATAAATATACAATCTGCACCAAAGTTAAAATTTAAGATTCGTTTTAATTAAACTGTTTTCTAATCTTGGAGGTCACTATGTCCAATTAATGTGGTTTTTGTTTTAAAAACTTTAGTGCTGCATCTAAGCATCAGCTTTGTGGTCGCTGTGGAAAGTCTTATCACAGCTCTTGTACCAAACTGCACATAGTCAGCGATAATAATGACCAACAAGTGAAGGTATGTAACTTTTGCATAGCAGCTGCAAATCCTGATTGCAATCGATAACCTTCTATTTCTGTGGGTTCTATAAGTAATGTCTCAGCTTCTCTGTCTGTGTACGTACTCCAATTCCGATACTACCAGCGCATCAAACACATGAACTTTTGTCTTCTATATTGAAGAAGATGGAGAAGTTAGATAAGCTTGATGCTATTGATACCAAAATCAACAATATTAGCACTCAACTATCAACACTGGATGGATGGTATTGCTGTGGCATGTGAGGAACGTTGTGGAGCAACTGAGGCAAGACTTGACAAGATTTGTCGGGGTTATCAGGAGCTTAAGGCGAAGGTTGAGGAATCTCTCTCTGTTATGCCTGATCAGGCATTATCTGACCCTATGGCTGCTAAATTACAGGAATTGGACAAACTTAATAAATCTTTACGGCAACAGTGTGATGTTTTAGCGGCTGGGCAGCAGCGCCTTGAGCATGCATCAGGCCTGGTGTTTGGAGGCTTGGTTTCTAATAAATTCAATGATCTGAAGAGTGGTGTCTTTACTGTATCGGTTTCTCTGAACTCTGATTTTGCTCTCAATGACATTGTTTCGGTTCGACCTTTGTCGCGACCTGGTACAGCTATTAGTACTAATGATAGTACTGCTCCTTCTGCAACAGCACCTCAAGGTGATCTTCCACTACTTACGACGTGCCATCTGTCATCAGTGCAAAGATTAAGATGGGTAGTCTTCATACCTCAATGATCAAGAATGACCTTCTGCATGGAATTATATCAGTGGAAATACTTACTCCTTCCTTGATCAACATCAATGAATATCTGCCGCATTCATTGCATCAACTGAAGTTGAGAGTGCTCAGTAAGGCCAAGATAAGAGGTACAACTTTCTCAAATTTGTACGTGATGGTAAGATCTTCGTCGAAAGGAAGAAGGAAGATGCAGCCATTCGTATTGCATCGGATGAGGACTTGGATGCTTTTTTAGTAAAGCTCTTACTAGTATCAGCCAACAACGATGTAGCTACTTAACATATGACACTGGGGTAAGCTCATTTTCTTTTTCTTCTCACTCTAACACACTTTTTCCTTCTAACAATACTATCTCATCGGTCATTCAATAATCATTTCACTACTAAGGATGGTCTCAGAGTTTGTTATTTCAATGCCAACTCTATTAGAGCGCACATTGAGATGATTAGACTCTTTTTGGCTTCTTGCCCTTATTTACACGAAATAGCTGTTACTGAGACCAAACTGGGCCAGATAGTTTGTGATTCTTTGATTGCTCTTGATGGGTATGTGCTTCATAGACTGGATCGTAACACCAGGAGAGGTGATGTTGCTTTATTTGTACACTGCTCTCTCACTTCCGTGCTTCTCTGTTCATCCTCTGGAAGCTGGAGTGGTAAACCTGGTTTACCTGAGTATCTCTTTTGTGAGGTCAACTCATCTGATTTGGCTTCACCCATTTCAGTTAATGTTGTTTATAGACCACCTCACGCTCCATTTTTGGCCAACACTGAGTTTATTCCTGATATGACCACTCATATTCATAATTATAGTACTAAGGTGGTTTTGGAAGATTTCAACACTAATCTGTGTTCTGAATCTGATGATTCTGTATTACTTAAGAGCCTTATTAAGGAAAATGCACTTTTTTCTGTGCCTTATGGACCTACGCATCATACTTATTCCTCTGATACGTTGCTCGACTTATGCCTTGTCGATGACAATGACTTACTGCTTGACTATTGGAAGACTGATGTACCATTTATTAACGGACATGACTTTATTATTGCAACTGTGAAGTCATCTCTCTCTAGGTCTATACTTAATGATTTTACTTATCGTGAAACTGCTCTTCTCGATTATTTTTGATCGTTAAATTGTGCAATGTGCAGCGGTGACTCTTCTCTTTTCGCTCGCCTTGAATGTCTTTACAGTAACCTTAATGAGGCTATCTCATGGTTTGTGCCTGTAAGGCGTGTTCGACACAGTCAGAGTCATCGTCCGTGCTACTGAAACTAACTAAGGACGATAAACAAAATATGGACAGACGCTACGTGACTATGCTGTTGTTATTTGACTTCAGCAAGGAATTTGATACGGTATGCCATGTCTTTCTGCTCAGAAAAACGTATTCTCTTGACATCTCGCATTCAGTTGTGCAATGGTTTCCGTTTTATCTCTCTGATAGACAGCAGGCTGTTATTGATGCAGATAATAATGCATCTGAGTATGTAACATTAAATACTGGTGTTCCTTAGGGCTCCGTCCTTGGTCCACTGTTGTTTTCTATATATATCAATGATGTGGCTGCTGACTTCCATGCCGATGTGCAGCATCTTGTTTATACTGATGATCTTCAGGTTTACATTTATTCCCCAATTGCAAAGTGAGCTTCTGTTACTGCTCTTATAAGTGATCAAGCTGTCAGTATTGTTCACTTGGCGACGTACAATCATCTAAAATAAAATGTGAACGAAAACAAAAGCTATTATTATTGGATCTTATTTCTATGTCAATATGCTGCCCTTATTACATATCACTGGTGCGCCAATAAATGGTGATCTTATTAAGTTTGAATCTTCTGTTCGTAGTCTTGGTGTATGGCTTGATAGTAAGTTGAACTGGAAGGATCAAATTGCGCATGTGTGCAGTAAAAGCCATTTGTTGCTCTATAGATTAAATTTCTTTCGAAAAAGTACCATCATGGCACTACGTAAGCATTTTATCTGTTTCTTACTGTTTCCTTTGCTTGATTACTGCTGTTTGGTCTATATTGACCTTTCCGCTAAACTCGATCTGAGGTTTCAAAGGGTCGTAAACTTTGGTATTCGTTACATCTATGGTGTAAGTAAGCGCGAGCACATCTATGCTTATAGGTTCTCTCTAGGCTGGTTATCTACTTTGGATAGAAGAATCTACTTCACTACTACCATCTTATATAAAATGTTTCTGTCATGCTCACCTTCATATCTGTATTCTAGATATCTGTGGAGCTGGCCTGTGAGGACACTGAGGGGTGACATGAGACCATTAACCATATCTTTTTTATCAACCGAGTATCACCAAAAGTCGTTCCTTGTTGTGTCATCGCAACTATGGAACGGTTTACCATCTTTATTAGGAAATTCACCATCATTGGCATTATTTAAGGCATCAGCATACTCGCACTACCTTTCCCTTGAGAATGAGCCTCTGTTCCGAGCTAAACTTTAATTACTTCTAATTACTGTATCTTCGGTTTTGATTGTATTTTTACTTAGTATTTTATTTTATATGCTTACGAATTATATTATTTTTTGTTGTACAACATAATGTACAGTTAATAAATTTAAATATCTATCCATCTATCTTTCTCGTACATTTCGTTGGTTTCTCAGAATCGCACTAGTAAATTCTTTTTTTTATACCGACACCCCTTTTATTATAATAACTAATTCTTGTTATCTTACATAAAATAAAAAGAATAAGAGAATGAGAGAACAAAAACAAACTTTCTATTTTTCTTTTAGATTAATCTTGCAGATGCAACTATAGGAAACAACGATCCCACACAGCATGGAATGTTTGGGATATTTCCGAAATATTCCAAATGTTTCATGCTGTGTGGGAAAACACTCCTTAAAATTTCTTTTTGCATTGCGACGCAAAAACACGCACATGCAGCAAACGCGGAACGCTTGTCATACATCTTGCTTAACTCGTTATTACTTGCGAAAACACAAGGAATCCTTTCTTTTACTTTTAAATACCTTACCTAGTAATTTTTGAACTCCTTTTCCAGCATCCTCGCACAGTGCAGTTGAAGCTCGCTGGGCTTCCATAAGCTGATAGGATTGTAGAATCAGCAAAGTTGAGGATGCACACAATAAAACTTAAGTTATTATATAAATAGCTAATAAAAGTTTATTTATTTTATTACATACAGTCCACTCCATCGTAGATTTACAATATTTAATAATCGTTACTAGAAAAATCGTAAATTCATCGTACTCGATAAAAAAGGATAGATCTGGTTGATATCAAAACTCAAATAAAAAGTTCTGTAGTCACGCGCGCGTCTCGTCAGGGAAAGACCAAAGCTATTGTGGTTAGATAATTGAGACGGACGTCGAGAGAGCGTAAGAGTCGTCACCAATAAAACCAGCAACCAACTAAGGTTGTGCCCCCATTCTCAACATAAAACAAGCCATTACTCAGTACGTAGGTCTATAAATTTAAATTTAAAAGATAATAATTTAACTTTTAATTTTCTGGAATGCTGCATATTTGATTTAAATTATACGTGCTTTTTTGTTAAATGCATAGATTTACAGAATAAATTGATCAAATTCTAAAAATATTTAATTATGACTGCTTTCATTATGAGACTATGCATTTATAATTTAAATTATTATCCAAATAGTAATTTTTCATCCATCAGCAGTAACAGAAAAAGAGAGTACCTTAAATTTAATCTCTGTCTGTAAGTTTAAAAATGAAGTGAATTATGTATTTTAGAAGTACATGTTCAAAATTACATTCCTAATTAATCTATTATTAATACATTGATGGGTGCATGGGTTTTTCAAATAAGGTATAATGTGTATTTATTTGGTTCGCAAATTTTCCACGCATCTTTAGGCATGACTACAAAATAAATTTACATTTTCCGAAAACATGAGTGTATAGATTAACGTTTAAAATTTTTTTTCTCGCATGTGGTCTGCAAATAGTACAATATTTACTTGGGATGGAAAGGCTGGATTTACGAAATGAGAGGTTCACAGCGTGAACCGAAGGCAAGGGCTGTAATGAGTTTCGTAAAACAGCCTTTACACCAGAGGTAAAACCTTCCCGCTTGAAACACTGCCCAGCGCGGAATGGTCATACGTAACTCTCTTTTCTCTACGCTTTCCTTGTGCGTCCAGAAAAACGGGAGAGAACTTTTTCACCTCTTCTTCAAACAATAAGCAGAGAAAGAGAGGGAGAGAGTTGGACTAATTTACGCCCTCTCCTTTTCTAACTTATCGTTTGAAGTTGCTTTCTTGCACTTTATCTATTTCCCTTCTCAATCTCAACCCTGCAGGTAGAAGACACAGAGGAGAGAGAGAAAGACAACGTCTTTTTGGCTAATTACTTTCCTCGCGTTCGGTAGTCCGACATAGTGACCACCTATTATAACTATTATATTACTCTGTCTAAAAGAATCTTAACCGTTTTATATGATTTATATCTCTCTCTAATTTAGAGATAAGTTACAATTTGTCAGCAAAATAATTATTTTATGAGAAAGTCTTAGCAATTTTTATACTGAAAGTAAATGTAATGAAATAAACCTGAAAAATGAAAATATGGATAATTTTGTCATGCAACAGCCCCCCCTTACTCAGAAAAATTGTCGTCTTCGACAATTATCATGTAGTCAGCAGAGGTAGGAGCGACGGAGTGGGTTCACAATTGGTCCGGAACAATTACATGATGAGTTAATTTGTTTAACAATCATATCGGGTTAATTTAAAATGAATTTAAGTTAATCTGAGAAATTTAGAGTTAGATTTTATCTGCAATGAAAATTTGTCCAAAGAATAATTTAGAAATTTCAACATAATTGTTTAACATCTTGAGTAATGTCATGATGAATGTGATCGTAAAAATTAAATCATGGCAAACAAAATTGGCTTTGTTTTATTTTTAAAGAAACTTTATAATCTTAATTTCTAGATTCTTGGTTGTTTTTGATGCGTCAAGAATCTGTAGCGGTAGTATGGTATTCTTCACAGGAGGAGCGGGGTTCTCTTCCGTTTGCTTCTTCTGTACGCTGATGATTTTTTTGTTTTGTTGCCCCATCAGGTTGAAGGATATCTATTTTAGTTAATAGCCTGATGAAATAAATTGGTCAATGATTCAAAGATGGTAATTAAAAGTGATAATATAAATATGCTTCATCGTAAGTCATTTGATGTCTAAAACATAAAGTGTTATATAGGGGTCTAAAAATTTGATTAATCACTATTTTCATGCAAGGATATGCTAACGTTCTTCAGGTTCTATCCTTATTTCAAGGTTTTAGTCATTGTCCTGGTAAAGCAATTTGTTGGTCGCTTGGTCTATATTATCTTGAAGTTGCTCAAAATCTTGTTCCAGCAGTAAAGTCGGTTTGGTAGTGGCACTCTTAAAGTGATTCAGCTTGATCTTCTTAGTGCTTTTGTTTCTAGTCTGACTTGAGGGGTCAGGTCGAATGTAGGTAGAAGGCATTACAAGGTCGAAATCATTTATGCAATTTTTAAGATATTGGGAATATTGCTTAAAGTTAATGGATCTGTTACACCAGGTATAGCCTTTTGTTTCCTTAGAGTTTATAAAGTCTTGAAGTTCGCTTAGTTGCATGTGTTGGGTTTGCTGAGCTTGGCAAGTTAATGAATAGATATTCTTATACTGCTGAGTGATGTTATGTTCGCAAGTGGTACATCTTTTTATTTTGCTGTTAGCCCACCTGAAGGATTTTTGTGGGTCCGCAAAACGTACTCTTTGGTCAGTATTACGAAAGGCGCTGCTAGCAGCTGCCTCATTTATAAATTCAAAATATCTATAACACAGTTTGTTGGGTTGCTCTTTGGTAATATACAGGTAGTCGATTAGGCGGATAGAAGTCTCGGAAGGCTCTTAATATATGATTTTCCTATTAAAAAAAATCAGGTGATTAATCACCTGATTTATCAGGTGATTTATCATGCCAAAACCTCATGTAACGATTTTTTTGGTTTTCACACGTTTCAAACCATGCTTAGTCAATTCAAAACAATTTTTGAAAATTTTGGAAAGTTTTGAACTTAGAAAATTTTTTAGATAATTTGGTCTTAGAAAAAATTTTGACTAAATCACAAAAAATTTCTAAGTTCAAAAATTTCAAAATTTTTCAAAAATTGTTCTAAATTGACTAAGCATGGTTTAAAACGTGTAAAAACCAACAAAATCGATACATGATATTTTGGCATGATAAATCACCTGATAAATCAGGTGACTTGTCACCTGATTTTTTTCACCAGGGTTCCATTCTCTAATTTAGGCACTATGCAAAAGAATCGACGTGGATCTTCCGGGATCAAGGTATTTAATTTAGATTGTGCGAAAAAATTATTCAACATTCGTTTGGAACGGTATATCAAGGGATCGCTTATCTTTAGTCGAATAAGGTTTTTGCAAAGATTTCCTAATACATAGTTAAGCCGCTAGAGGTTAAGCCAAGGAAGATTTAACTAGGATTTCAATATACTTATCCGTGTTCCATTCTATAGTAGTTATTTGTTCGATTGGTCCCTAAGCCTTAATTCTTTTATTATTTTCCGCAATTGACAGCCTTCATGGTTTCCTAGTATTAGGATCTCACTTTGGGTCGGGTCACTGCTAATATTACACTCAGTTGCCGTAGTTAAATCTAATTTAATTTAACAAGAAGCTGAAAGATACATAATTATTAGGTTGAGTGTTGGCGGTTAATTTTATGGTAATATATCGATAGCGAAAGCAAATTAAAGTATTGACTAGTATCAGAGATGATTATTCGTTATGTATGAGATAGAGGATTAATTAGGAGTCAGCAACCACCGCACCGTTTGCTCTAGGTTAGTAACTGTAGCCTTATCATCCACGGTTAATATTTTATTTTTGGAATATGATTGATTAGTGAGAGAAGTTGAGGTATTTATGGATTGATCCGTTCTGTTTGCGTCCTCGTCAACCGGTTTTAACTTATGATGATAATGTATATTTTGGCTAGATTCATATGCGCGTACTGAGTTCTTGAATTTCATAAATAGCCATCCAATAATTGCAATTTGACTTATATAACTTACACATAAAGAGCTTCTTATTTAGTGGTGTTCTCTATTATGTTGTGCTATGTCCTTGAGTCGATCCATTATGTGCATCAGGCTTTTTCCGTTTCATTCATTATTTGAATTGGGTTGCAGTATTTCTGGTAAAGTATGTGCTTGGATACTATTCTCAGCAATAAGTATTGGCAGTAGTTCTGCAACCTTTAACTGTAGCTGAGGTTGATAAGTGTATTTTTCACTGCTGATTTTCGTGCTCATGCCTACCAGAGTGACTTGAGTAGTTCTTTCTATGCAATTATCAGGGATATGTAATTTGCCGGTATCAGTCATTTGTAGAATTTCTTCTTTTTGAGGTTTACAGATGATTTTGACTATGGTTTTATTAGTTAATGAGTACAGCCATACTGCCTCAGTATAGAGATAGCTAGATTTGGACGATGGATTCGTGACATATATTATGTTACAATGCTGGAAATTGTTTTGGTTGGGTTGAGTGAGCATCGTAAGTTTACAATCACCTAGAGCTGATGTGTTCAACGATAATCCTTTAACTTCGCACGTAAGTCCTGAAGGTTGATCTGTACACTCATGAAGGTAGTCATGATCGAATTTGAGGTAATATTTATTCTTTTCATTCAATGCAATGAAGGAGTGCGTTGGTTTAATTTAGGCGTATTTAAAATGTAGGTCTTTCTAACTCTATACCATGAGTAGTGGATACATACGGTACATAGAGTGTGGCTTTCTTTCGAGCTTGGGAAGGTATAATATTACTTAAAGTCTTTCCTCTTGATAAAAAGTGTCTACTTTAGATATTTTTACTATCTCTTCAGGTCGAATATACTCAGTGGTAGTGGGAAAATCTCAATTTGAGGTATGCTCCCACATGTCATTGGTCAATCGCGTAAGTAGTGCTGGTGTTAATAGAGTTTCCGGCATTTTGTCTTACAGCAGAGAAGTAGCTATCTTTAGAAAATCCTTCACGGTATCTATCTTTTGGTCTAGTGTGATTTGCTTTTGTCTAGTTTGAGCTGTCAAACGTTGCAAATAGGATTCCTTTCGCTGCTCCTCGATTCAGTATTCATTACTGTTTCTAGGTGGTCTAGGATCTCAGCATGATTAGTAGCAACGCCCTGCATTTGACTGACGGTACTGCTAATCAGATGAACACGCTTTTCGATTAACTGGATTATTTCATTGTTGTGTGGGAGTAATATATCTGATTCCCGATTTATGTCGTCAACTTCATCGTGAGTTATTAGTCCAAATAGACTGGTACTAAGACTTTCGATAAAACCTAACGGTACTAATTCTTGCTTGGGGGACCTGCTGGATATTGTCGACTTCTCATCGCTCGAGGTTAGTCGAATCGAACAGGCTTGTAATTGATTTTGCTGGATCTGCAATATCTTTTGCTTAAAAGTAATTATTTGTGGATTGATAGCATAAGCACACTTAATATCCTTGAATTCATTGACGCATTCATGATGTTCTTCCATGGCTTGCTTTCGGCTGTGCATCACTTTCGGTAGGTGAATTTATTTATATACACAGTCTCTAATACCTCAACCTTTTTGTCATAATATTCCTTGGAACCTATTTTCTTAGTTGTTTGTCTCTTTCCTGTCATGACCTTCATCTTATTTAGCCTCGTAATGAGGTCGCGTAAATACTGATTATATCTAGCTAACCTTTCCTCCTTTGGTGTATGCAAAGGAAACCCGGAAACTCTTCCATATACCAACTCCAAGAATGTGTATCCAGTAACGGCGTGCAAAATGGTGTTGTATCTAAATGCTGCAAAAGGTGTCAATCGGTCCCAATCTTCATATTGGTCGGCATAGGTGCGAATAAAATCCACTAGTGGTGCATGGCTTCGTTTAAATGCTCCAGTGGTTTGAAGTCTGTGACCAGATGAATGTAACTGAGTTACTTTTAGCAATTGAAGCAAAGCAGCTATTACTTCAGACATGAAATTGGTTCCACGGTCAGATAATATGGCTCGAGGTGCTCTGAACTGATATCTTAAATGTCGAGCTAATGCATCTGCAATGGTCGTAGCTTTTATAATCGGCAAAATTTTTTGTATGTCAATAACGTATTTGGTTGAATGGCATTGCATGGATAAGATGTGACAGTTATTAGAAGACGTTAGTCGCCATTTTCTTACTGTGTCGATAGAGACTTTGTCAAAACTCTCTATTGGCGTGTCTCTGATAACGATAGCAGCTTGTTTATTAATGCGGTCTATTTCTCTTTCCTGGACAATTACGCAGGTCCGTATAAAGTCGGGTATATTATTTCTCATTCCAGGCCAATAATATTGTTCCCTTACTTTGGTATAAGTTCGGTTTATTCCTTTATGTCCTCAATGAGACTGCCATGCAGGTTAGAAATGATTTCTTCTCTTTTATCCTCGCTAGGACATTCTGACTCATTGTAACCCAACGTTACAGTGATATTGGTGTGATGAAAATGCTTTATGAGAATTTCTCTAAGCATTACTGGTCCTAAATGATCGGTCACCTGGCTTTGCACAGATACACGTAACGTCAGGATCTTCATTTTATTTAATGGTCTCACTACTCTATCAAATGTGTCATTTGAAATATTGATGTCTAATAGATCCTGTTTCTTAATTTTTAGAATCAGGGAGAATACATTGTTCTCTTTGTAAGGTGTACCCTGTATCTGACCTCTTGTGGGTTTATGTCGTTTTATGCTTCGGATATTAATAGCACAAATGTCATTCAATAGTCTAATCACCGAGTCATGTCGGTTGCAATCTCCGGTCATAAAATGCAAGTAGTTGTCTCTTCAATACGTAAAACAATGTCTTGTTGGAACTATGTTATCCTCTTCTTTTTCCTGCTGTTTTGTGGATCTGATTAATTCTCCGGCGCTTGTGTCAGGCTGCAAGGCAATATCAGCTGATACACAAGTGGGTAGTAAACGTATCGTTTGCTATTTTAATGTAGTTTATGTTTATAGTCTCCTCTACTGAATTCGTTTCCGGTATTGCATCAAGTTTGGAAGACTGGACTTGCTTTTTTGGAACCTGCAGAGTACTGATTTTCAGGGGTTCGCTTACCTGAATGCTGGGTGTGACTAAGATAGCCCGTTTAACCGGTATATGTATAAAAGAATTGCTCATCTTGCCTTCGGTGTCAGCGTTTTCGGGTTTATCTCCATTGTCTAGTTTATTATCAGTGATAATTTTGTCCACAGTGCATTGAACGGTGGTAATAGAGTCGCTGGTTCCTTCTAGTAGCTGCTCATCCATTGGCTTCTTTGGTATAGGTAATCTATTAGGCATTGTACTAGCCATTTCTGGAATACCTAGTCTCTTCGTCTTTTCTTCTATTTTTTTTTCTTAAGAGGGCATAAATTTACCCCCATCTGAAAAATATTCAGGTATGGGTTTGGTTGGACAATCAGCGAGTTTTTCCAAGAATACTTAGTCATCAGTATTATACCAATGATCTCACAAACTTCGTTCTAATTTATTACATTTACGGTCGATATCCATTTTTATCCTTTGTTTACCAGCAGTCGCTAACCTTCGCTCCTTAGGGGTGGGTTTAATTATGAAAATACGACTATCATTGGTCGTAGCAGAATTATCTTCTATTTCGTTGGATGACATTGTGAATTTGGGTACTGAACCTTTATTGTCTTGAAGGCTTCAGGCTATTTTATTTAAAGTGATTTCCGAAGTAGTCATGTCAGATTCATATTTTTTAGTATATAAGGTAGGTGGAGCTAGAGTCGTTCGGTTTCCTTCTTGTGATTGCAAGGGTCTAGTGGAGAATTCTTCACCGTCAGTGCCTTTTTCAGTATAACTTAGAGTCACTGCATTTAAGTGAATTATTTGAGTATCTTCTGGTTCAGCCGTAACCGGTGCTTGTATTTCAGCATTAATAGTGGTGTTTGATTCAGTGTTAGTTGTATCATTACCTCTTAATCCACTGCGTCCAAGATCTATTAATAGAGATTGTCTGTCCTGCTGGGAAGTGTTTCCTGCATTACTTTTAGAATCAGAGTGGAAGACTGTAGTTGGTATCACTCTTTTAGTGAGTACTTTTTTCTTTGGTTGACTAATGCTTACCTTGCTCATACTTGACTGATCACTGCTATTATTGCTTGGTGTAACGGGTCCTGCTAAACGTGTTTCCTTATTGGAGGTTAGGGTTGCCTCTCTAGCTTGACTCGCAATAGTATCTTTGTACACTAATTTAGGTTCAGCTGTGTTGGGCCTGGTTACTCTTACTTTCTATATACCATCACTATCTCTAGGTGAGAGTGCAGATTGCTTGGACCGTGTCCTTTGTGCAATAACGCTGTGGTATAGTTTAGGTAAGGTTTTTTCAGTAGTCAGTTCTGGCGGTCTATCTCTATGTTTAAGCGCTACAGGTGATTGATTCACTAGCTCCTGGAACATTATCTGGGTCATTAGAGATTAGTGGATACCTATATTACTTGGTATTTATGAGAACATCGTCCGTTGTGTGACCGGCAATGAGTCTCCTGGTAATTAGAACACATTATCCTAATCAATAGATCTTCAACGGGCTTTCTTTTTTCCTGATTGATCCATCTGTGTGATCATTCATTTCCTACCCTATGAAGGGTATATGTTGCATAATGTCTCCTAAAATGTTAAAGGATTGGTTATAATAAGATATAGCAGCTTTCTTTTGCTTCAGGTATTTACGTACAACTATTCCATCCTGTTCTATTAGGAAATTACAATTCACTATGCGTAATTTCACAGGTCGCTCTGATCACGTGAGCCAAGTGGTTTTATAAGTTTAAATGCACTTTTCTGTGATACTATTGAGTTCGGTAGTCTCGTTGGGGTCATGCAGTACCTCTCCATCTACTGCACTATATTTTATTAAATTTACGGCAGCACTGTTGTCAATCAAAATAGTCAACCAATGATTTATTCCTTCCAAAACGTACAATCTTATTGTGGTGGGTTCATCTGGTCGACATTACTGTCGACAGTTTCTTTATACGTAGCAATTCTCGCTGCAGATTTTTAATTATCATGATTGAAGTTTGAGTCTTGGAAATTGTTCCTGTCCTTGATTGGTTCTCCTGATTTCTCGGTTCTCATCTTAGTAATGACGCAGTAGAGAGGCAACCTCGGCTCGTCGTCTCGTAACAACGATGAGCCACATTCGAGTTTGAAAAATAGTAACGAGAATTATAAGTATTTTGCTAAGCAAGGTCTCATCCTGAAAATTTTTGGTTTTTGTTGGCATATATTATTGCTGGTTGAAAATTGGTATCATGCTTGCCTTGATTAAAGGGTGGTCGATTTTCATAATATTGATCGTTATTAAATCCGGTTCCATACTGTTTTGATTAGCTTTATGAATTAAATAATCGTCGGTCCTGTGCGAACACTCGGTTCTGAGGCTGTGACATGTAAGGTCAATTAGCCTTGTAATTTAGTGGTGTTCATTATATTTCTGCTAATCTCCCCTAGCATAATCATAGTTAAAACGAGGAGGCGGTCTATTGCCTTGCATACTTCTAAAAGATCCGTTAGTCTAAACATTATAGTTGGTCCTTCTCGAATCATTTAGGTTTATTTGAGTTACGTTTGTAACGTTTGATTTCTCTGGTGAGCTTCAGTTGCATCAGACTTTTGTGAGGATGATCTATGGCGGTAGATAAAAGCCAAAGTTCGAACTTTTAAACTAATTGAGTTTAATTAATTAAAGTTGAGCATAAATTTAATAAAAAAAACTAATTATAATAAAGAATGAATGTAATTAAAGATTTCACTCTATAAAGAAAGAAATAATTTACCATTTGGAATTACAAAGAATTTCAAATGAAGAATAAATAAGCTTAATAATCAATGGTATAAGCGACGGGTCGGATTTATAGAAAAGGTTTTGCGGAACTACGTAAATAAGCGTATTTGACAACTTATTTAAATTAAATTCATGTTTTTGTCAATTTATTGGATAATAAATGCCAGAGTTTTTACAACGCCGATAAACAAAAATAAAAACGTGAAAATAAAAAAATATAATTTATTCTAATTTTAATGAACTTAAAATATCTCTTTGGTTGGCAATAATGCGGAATAAGGAATAAACATTGCTTCGTCTTTTCCACCCGTAGATAACGTGGCGTTCTAATAACCGTCTGTTGAAAGAAACAAAGAAAAGAAAAAAATCAGAGATTAATATCTATGATGCAATTATACATAATAATTATCTACGGCGGGTAAACGCGTAATCTTCTTTACCGACAGTGGTCAAGACGATGATACGGTTGGTACGGCAGGTGACTAGGTCGGTACAGGAGTAAAGGGGGTGGTTTGGATAGGTGAACCTTTCTGCTCACGAGAGAAACTCTACTCGTGAGAGGGGGGGGAGATATGCTGGTCCGGGAATCTCACAATGACCAAGGTGGAGGCTCCCCGACCATAAATGGTGGAAGTAGCTGGAGAGGAATCTGTGTAGTGGTATCCCCCTTCTACTCAGATTAAACAGAAAGGAATATAGGTACGGAATACTCTCACTGTGTAGAGCATAACTTCTCTACACTGCGAGAGAGGAGAGTAAGAGTGCATTAGCCGGCTGCCATGCTGTTATGTATGCTCTGGAGCTCGCTATTCCCATTGCGGGAGTAACGCCTCGTAGCGGCCGAACACGGGTACTAAGCTTTAAGCGCGATGCTCGAATTTGCATCGTCGCACGTTATCCGATCTTCTTGACAGAGAAAATTGCTGTTAATATCCCACGTCGAATAATTGTATCATAGGCCTTGGCTGATAATTATAAAAGCAATGATTGGGCTGATTTGTTGCAGAGAACTTGGTCCTTTTCCAGTTCGGTACTTGAGGCTGCCCGTTAAATTTATAACTTGCGTCTGGAATAATCTTTGCTTCCATTAGAGTTTTTACTCTTATTGCATCTTTATCATCTCCCTGTAAGGTAGCTGGATTTCATCCATCTACTTGAACAGCTATATCTGCGGGTAAACTCCGTATGAAAATGTATTTAGCTGGCATTTCCAAAGGCTTAATCATATTCGCTAAAGCTGTAGTCACTCCAGCTGTTTCATCTTCGAGTGCTGTTTTTGCTCCGCTAAACAGAATTCATTCACCATGTTAAAAGTGTACCTATAAGTGCATTCATGGGCACTCCATTGCAATTTACTTAGTACTGGCCCTCAAAGTTCGCAAGTACATACACCTTCCCGTTTCTCATGTCCTGAATAAGGTCCTTCAAAGGTAAGTCATTGCTGCTGAAGTTTCGTAGTCCGGTCAAAGCGCTATTGAAAGCGAAGCTGTTAGCCATACCATTCATCAATGATTCGTCGACCGCAGTGGTGCCATAATCCGGGTTGACCATTCTGATATTTTGACTTGATTTTATTACTAGCTGTGCTGATATCTAAGAAAACTACCCCTTATTAAATTTCCTAGGGATTCCTAATTAGTGTTTATAGTCATTTCCTTTCCAACTAATTGGTTAATTCACAATTTCATGCTTTTATTCTATTCTACTTGTAATATTGTATTACACAATATCTATACTTCACAACTGTTTTCTTGAGGAGATGGTGGCCCTCAGTTCCAAATGGCCTTTCTTCCGCTGTTATAACTACGTATATATGCTATTTACCTTCTTTTTTATTTTCTGTTAAATTTTCTGTTATTTCTTATGATGTATTATTATGAATAATCAATATAATAAAATCTAACATTAACCAGTCGTACAGCTTAAACCTAATCCTGATGACAATGCTGATGACTTCAATCTCCGATTTCAATCAAATAAAATATTTCAAATTCCTTATAAAAATAAACCAATTCCATGATATAATATATAATTTGACAGATTGCTTTATTTTTAAATTATTGAAAATTTAACAATTTTAAGATTTTATCAATTATTTTTACAAATTACAATTTCCAATAAATTGTACGAAGTTTTAGAGAACTACTCATCAATGAAAAAATGGCTTTTTTAACCTTTTCATTGAAATAAAATTTAAAATATTGTTTCAAAATCTTTACTATTTCCACTGTTTTGTCTTAAAGGTAAGTGCAATTATCTTAATATGGTGACAGTACCGTTAACAAATGAAATAAACCTGCAAGATTTATAAATTAAATATACATGCGTACATCACCTTGTAGCTATACCTTTATCTCCTCAAAACATTTCTCTTCTTCATATTTATAAGATTGTAGAGATATCAAAGTTGAGAATGACCCACAATAAAACACACACATTTATAAGTAAAGTTAATAAAGTATATTTGTGGATACATATTTCACAAAGTCACTCGTTTTAATATTACATTAAAGTAAACACTCGTTTTTATATTTAAATTGAACTTGTTATAACTTGACATTACTATTATATTACATTAGATAAAAAATCGAAACGGGGCCTGTATTCATGCATGCATCTCCACAGGGAATGACCAAGGCGTATATAGTCAGATAGTAGAGAGGAACGTCGAGAGGGTGCTAAAGTTTCTAGCAATAAGACTAGAAATTAACTAAGGTTGTGCACCTATTCTTAACACCCCCTCCCACACAAAGTAAGTTGAATATATTTAATTAAATTAAAGGACATGAAGACTGCTCACGGATGGATAGTATCCTTGGATTATAGGGCCTGTAACAGAAAAGAACAACATTAATTTATTCATTATTTTATTTTCATATAAGTTTTATGAATTTGCATATGACTCGAAAGTCAACGACTTAGACAAAGTAACTCGCTCGAAATGCACTCGTGAAATACTCGTTTCCTCTAAACTTTGTCTAAACTCTCGTTTTAGTAATATGATTATCATGATACGATTGGTGCAATCTCATTCCTTAAGACTCGATTATAGTTTGTAATCAGCTACTAAACTGAAATCAGTTCTTGACTTTAATTACTCATCAATTCATATTTTATCTGATAGGTGAGTGAAATACACACTGTTCCTTTTTCGTTAGCATATACAGAAGGAATTTTAAATAATTTTACAGTATAATTGCCAGTAATTAGACATGCTCTTAATCGTCCAAGCTCGTATCAAAGAAACCTATAAATAATCGTATTTTTCAAGATAGTACGAATCTATGAGTTTTCTACTTGACTACTCGTTCAATTTTCTTTTACTCTCGTTCAGTTGACTTTGTTTGATGTTGACTGAGAACATTCACCGCATATGTAATGTCTAATCTACAAGAGTTTGTCAGATCCAATAAAGTACCAACGGTTTTTATATAAGATCTTGTATTACTATTTTCAAATATCATTACAGTATTTAACTTCTCGTAATCCTCGTGTAACTTGTATATATTCGTTTATTAAAAGTCTTTATGTAAATCTAAGTATACGCTTGATATCAATATTTGGTTCTGTCTTTTTCCTCAGAACCTATCTCGTACTTATTAAGTAAGACTCCTATTTATTTCATGTCATTATTGTATCTACTATTCTTTAGGCATTATTTTTATATAATATAGAGATTAAGTGGTCATATAAACGAAACTGTAAAGCTTCTCTCCATCGTTTTTTGTCATCAGATCTATCTGACATAAAACATGATTACCATCCATCTCAGTTGTCAATGCATAAAGTTGTTTCCTTCTAATTCACTAAAATAACTCCTTCTCGCACACTCTTGAGTTCAAGACCAATCTTCCTTAGTATCTTCGGATAAGTTAAATATTTAAAACGTTAAATGTGTTATATTAAACTCGTAATCAGGATTAGGTTTTTCTAGACATGACACTATATCGTTGGAGATATGTGGCAATCTGTTATTTGTGAAAATAGCTGATTCCAAACCCACATTACTCATGCTTTCCGATATTTCAAAATTAGAATTCACAGATATCCATATTTTCTCTGTGGTTCCTTCAATTATTTAAGAAACTACGTTTCATCCGTGTTCAATCATCGTTCTTCTCTTAAGAAAAGTTATTATAACATCCTTAACTGACACGATTTCAAAATCTATCCTTTTAGTTTCTATCTCCTTTGTAACTTTTATTATATTCAATAAAGTGTTATTGGAAAGGTCTAGCCGGGTAATATAGGTGAATTGGCCCCAGAAGCGAAGAGAAAAACTGATATAGCCATCATATTCTATATATAAAATATACCTTCATAGAAATTTTCAGCCCTCTAAACCTAAAACTAACCTCAAAAACGCAATTTTTCGATTTTTGAGTGTCTTAGCTCTATCTCCGTCAATTTTTAAGCGAGAATACTCTTTTTTTTCAATTTAGGTTTTTTGAAACCCTATAAAATAGTTTTTGATAATTTTTTTGTAGGTGCAAAATCCAAATTTCTAGAGACGTTTCAAAATTTTTTCTTGAGATATTTCGAAAACTAAGATAGACGACACTTTGGTAAAAATATATAATATTTATTTATGCACCAAAAGTATATAAAAATTTTTTCAGTTTCTTAAAAGTGGTGGAAAAGCGTCAAAAACGAAAAAAACGTTTTTTTGCATATTTTTGCCTATACACGGCCTAACCCTCGTATCCTACACTTCCGTTTGCAATATTTTTAAGTAAAATTTTGTTTTTGGAGACACTCTAGGTTGTAACATATCGGGAATAACTCGGAATTTTTCAATTTTCACGTTAAAGCGCTCCTAGAGACCTTAAAAACCCATTATACTAATAAAAATCCGTATAAATGTCCCGCCAGGTGAAACTCGTATCATAATCCATAAAACTATGCGTATATTCTTCTACAGTATATTTAAATATATATAATTCAATACTATAAACAGAAATATACAGATATACTGAATGCATTGTTTTGGGTTATCACTCAAACACCACCTAACGGGAGCAATCATCCTAATTCTTTCCAGTACGCCTAAACTCATGTGTAGAGCACTTCTATTTACAGAAACAGATAGTAGATATAGGGTGAATCAGCTGGTAGCTGCACAAATCCGGTTTAGAATAAGTTTTTTTAATTGTAATAATACTTATATCAGATATTATTTTATTCCCTGTCAAAAAAGTCTAGGTGGATTTCCAGGTGGATATTCCAAGTGGAATTCTAAGTGGATTTTCCGTCTGAATCACTTGGAATTCTACATGGAATTCCAGCTAGACATTTACGTATTTACGATAAAATTTGGGTTAAAACTGTAATTTTCTGTTTTCGAGATAAAATTCAAAAGTAGTTAAACGACAGGATAAGAATTATTTTTTTGTTTTTCATTACGACTTACAAAAATATCTCTATTCATTATATGAAATAGAATGTGAGAAAACAGGCTAAATAATTATTATATTAGACCAAACGAAACTGTCAGTTTATATGCTCTGAACTGTCTTATTCTTTTCGTGCGCATTCACTTACCATAAAAAAATCAATAGCTAGAAAACGCAGTAGCCCTCTAGCGAGCAATCATAAGTACTATTATATAAATTCATATAAATGAATTATTTTCATAATAAAGTCTTTTTATATAACTAAACCTATTAGGAGCATGACGAAGCTGTCCGCCTTCTAATAATATTTCCAATCTTAACTTATGAATAAACGATGCGTTTAATTGAGTTTTTTTGCTATAAAGAAAAAATTTGTAATATTAAACTCTAGTGCGGACAACTCAAGAAAACCACCAAAATATTATACATACAAAGTTATAATAAAAACTTTCAATATATCGTATTTTAAGGTTAGGTTTGTCGAGTTTTATATCTAATTTCCAATCCAAGCTCATAAAAAAATAACTAGTCCAAATGATTTTTTATTTTAACAAAAATTATTGTACTAATATAACTTTAGTGCGGACAAGTCATTATATTTGTTTAATTTAAGAATTTAAAAAGATATCGATAAAATAAAAAAAGCAAAACTCGATTGCTGCAGCTCCGACATACCGTTAAACCAAAATGAGTATCAATTAAAAAGCAGAATCTTCCATCTTTAAAAAAAAGATTGTAATTTTTTAAGGTAATATTGGAACTAAATTAAACAAAAAAAAGTCGCACAAGGGTTTTCAAACGAAAATAGCGTAATATAAGTTTGCGTGAAAAAGCTATGAGTGGGCACATGCTAAAAAACGTGAAAAAGTTTATTCTTTTACTTACCTTGTTACAGCTCTCAAACAGAGTAAAATTTTCATCTTTCAAATAGCATAAGAATGATAAAATTTCATTAATTCAAAAAACAAAAAATAATTTAAATAATTAAAGTATATAAAATCCCCAAAAAACCTTTAAAAAGGTAAAATTACGGCAAGTTAGCTTTAAAAAAAATCTTTTTCATTATCTCAAAAATAAAAAATATTATGTCAAAAATTTAAACTAATTTAATACAATCAACTATATAAAAATCTATTATATCTCTAAAAAAAGTCTTTAACATTATAGATAATAAAAAAGTGGGAATTAAATTATAACATAAATACACTTGAAAAAATACTGAAATCAATAATGTATGGTCAAGTTTAAATATGATTTGAAATAATACTTACAAATGATATTGTACTTATATTTTGATGATAATAATGAACCAATCAAAAAATCCTTTGTTAAAAATAAAGTGTAAAAAAGTCATATAAAATGTTATTGAAAATATAAAAGTACCTTCAACAAAATTTAAAAAAATAATAAGTAATTAACGTAAAAGTAAGAATAAAAGTAATATTACAGCTATAAACTTGCCAGGCCCACCCTTCAAAAGTTCTATTTCTTGGTGAACTTACATCCATTTAAAACATTTTTTAGGATTGACTTTTTAGAATCTCGTAAGAAAATTCAAAATATATATTAATTTTCACAATTTAGTATTCAATGAACAAATAATCTAATTTTATATCATTAATGATATATTTAACTTTTGTAGAGTGGGCCTGGCAAGTTTATAGCTGTAATATTACTTTTATTCTTACTTTTACGTTAATTACTTATTATTTTTTTAAATTTTGTTGAAGGTAGTTTTATATTTTCAATAACATTTTATATGACTTTTTTACACTTTATTTTTAACAAAGGATTTTTTGATTGATTCATTATTATCATCAAAATATAAGTACAATATCATTTGTAAGTATTATTTTAAATCATATTTAAACTTGACCATACATTATTGATTTCAGTATTTTTTCAAGTGTATTTTTGTTATAATTTAATTCCCACTTTTTTATTATCTATAATGTTAAAGACTTTTTTTAGAGATATAATAGATTTTTTTATAGTTGATTGTATTAAATTAGTTTAAATTTTTGACATAATATTTTTTATTTTTGAGATAATGAAAAAGATTTTTTTTAAAGCTAACTTGCCGTAATTTTACCTTTTTAAAGGTTTTTTGGGGAGATATCACAACTTTTTCAAAGTCGAAAATTCTCATCTCAATAAATTTATTAACTTTACCGATAATCTGATACTTTAATATAATAACACTAATTTTATAGCTAATTGTATCAACCCAATTTTTATATATTAATTATTATTATAAAATATTTGTTTTCGAAAAAATTTTAATTTTATTTTCTTCCACACTTTCAAATTAATCAACAATTATAAAGCTTATTTTGTCTAAATATCGTATGAAAAACTAATTAATTAATTAAGAATGTTTTAAAATATGCAAATATTACTTTTTCATTTGTTGTTGTTTTCATTTTTAAATACCAAATCGGTATTACCGACTTTTGAATTTCGCCGCTTCCAACTGTTGAATTTTATGTACGGGACGTTTTACTGCGCACGCGCGAACTGATCACATGAACGCCCGTGATTTTGCGGCAGCTCGTCAGCTATATAGAACGAGACACTAAATTTTTATATTGCTTATTTACGCGATGTCTTTATACATTTATCATATTCTGAAAGCATTCGCCTGAATACATGCATTCATTATTAAAAGATATAACTTGTATTCTATTTCTTTTTCTCTCTCACTTATTAGCAATCGCACAACTCGTATTCTGTCTCTTTCTCTCACATCAGACGAAAAACTCTCCGTCGTTCTCTAACATCCGCCGGAAATCTGAAACAACCCGATATAGAAAAGAAATCGACAGACTAACCTCTGGTAATATAAAATATCATGAAAACTTGACTTTTGGCCATGTGTTTTTGTTGTCAGATAAAACATAAGATCATTTTATGTATACTTGTAATCAAATAATATGTAAATATTGAAACATAATCATTTACTCAAAGTTTTAATTTTTAAACATCACAAATTCAAAGTAAATAGGGAAAGCCGTAGCGCTAACATGCCGTAAGGAGCGCTACCGCGCTCCCTGATTAATAATATCAATTTATTTGTTTAAAATATACAGTATTAACTTTCTAATAGTGTTGGGTGAAACGTTAGCACGATGGATGTAAACATTTTGCAGATCGCGCCTTGAAAGGGCGCTCTAAATTACCATGTCGTGGACTTTAAAGTTAACAAGTATGTTTTAACGATAGCAATAAAATAATATCTGATATAAGTATTATTTCAATTAAAAAAACTTATTCTAAACCGGATTTGTGCAGCTAGCAGCTGATTCACCCTATATCTACTATCTGTTTTTGTAAATAAAAATGCAGTACACATGAGTTTAGGCGTACCGGGAAGAATTAGGATGATTGCTCCCGTTAGGTGGTGTTTAAGTAATAACCCAAAACAATACATTCAGTATATCTGTATATTCCTGTTTATAGTATTGAATTATATATATTTAAATATACTATAGAAGAATATACGCATAGTTTTATGGATTATGATACGAGTTTCACCTGGCGGGACATTTATACGGATTTTTATTAGTATAATGGGTTTTTAAGGTCTCTAGGAGCGCTTTAACGTGAAAATTGAAAAATTCCGAGTTATTCCCGATATGTTACAACCTAGAGTGTCTCCAAAAATAAAATTTTACTTAAAAATATTTCAAACGAAAGTGTAGGATACGAGGGTTAGGCCGTGTATAGGCAAAAATACGCAAAAAAACGTTTTTTTCGTTTTTGACGCTTTTCCACCACTTTTAAGAAACTGAAAAAATTTTTACATACTTTTGGTGCATAAATAAATATTATATATTTTTTCCAAAATGTCGTCTATCTTAGTTTTCGAAATATCTCAAGAAAAAATTTTGAAACGTCTCTAGAAATTTGGATTTTGCACATAAAAAAAAATCATCAGAAACTATTTTATAAGGCTTCAAAAAACTGAAATTAAAAAAAAAAGAGTATTCCAGCTCAAAAATTGATGAAGATAGAGCTGAGACTCAAAAAACGAAAAATTGCGTTTTTGAGGTTAGGTTTAGGTTTAGAGGGCTGAAAATTTCTATGGAGGTATATTTTTTTATATAGAATATGATGGCTATATCAGTTTTTCTCTTTGCTTCTGGGGCCAATTCACCTATTTTACCCGGCTGGACCCTTTGAGTATAACTCAATGCTTATTGGTGAAATTGAAAAAATTGAGAATACGTGTCCAGGCTTAATAATCGAAATAAAAAACAATTTAGGCGTTTCTGAATGTATTAGGAAGGCTTGAATAATCCTAAAAAATATTTTTATTCAATATCACATTAATGATGTAACTTATTTTGACTAGAATAACTAGGAAATCAAGCAAAAATGTCTTTGTATGAAGTATCAGGTACACAAACATTTTGGTTTTTGATAAAAAAAAAGGCCTTTATGTATCTTATGGAAAATATATTATAGTGATTTTTAAGGAATTTTAATCAAGGAATCCAGTGGTCATATCTAAAATTGCAAAAAATGAATCGAGCATGCTTAAAATGGAGAGGAAAATTTGATTTCTAAAAATGTCTTCATGTCACACTTTGAATATTTCTATTAACAAATAATTTAGAGGGTTAAAATTAAGAGATATAAAGTATCAAGTGTCAAAACTAATTTGTTTTTTTATATTTTCAACTATTACCAATGAAAACAATAACATATGTAGGAAGAAAATGTACCGAAATTACATGTTTTTGAATCGTACCTCTGATTTCTTTGTTTCACGCAATGGTTTATAACGGAAAAAATCGTTGTTTTTTTTTTAATTTAAACATCAAAAAAAGATAGTGCCTTCAAAAATCTTTAAAATTCGAGTCCAACATATTTGCATTATTTATTCTGGACACCTCAAAATAGCAATTAAGAAAAAAAAATAAAGAAAAAATGTCTTCGTACCGAGTTTGATTTTGTCGATTTTTTGAATTTCACCCTTATGAATTAATTCTTGTTTTCTATAATTTTATTTTAACTAGATTCTTGTTTATTTATTAAACTTCTTGTAATTACACATGTTATAATTCTGTTGAGATTGAACACTCGTTATCAATCTTTTTACAGAACTCGAATTCTATTAATGAATAGAACTTTACATGTATATAAACTCCAGTAATAAATATTTCATTTGATACAGGACTGCAAATAGCAATCTACTCGTTACATATATATATATATATATATATATATATATATATATTTAATATCACCTTACGGTTGTTTCTTGGAAGCATCATCTAAAGAAATTATTTTATTTTATGTTTCCCCCATATCTATAGATATACAATCAATGTTGAAAACATCCAAGAAACTGCCATTAGATAAGTTTGGTTTCTGGGACTTCCCAGGATCCGACAAAAGTCCCAGATTTCGCCATTAGATATATTTTTCTTCCCAGAAACTGCCAATAGCCGTATTTATAAGCACTAATCTGTAAACTTTGGCAGATATAATAAATTGTCTGCAAGAGCATCTGCGTACAAGGCACTAACTGATAAAATAATTTTTATATTGGTTAGCAGTGCCTAAACTTGTAGTTTCTCCCTCCGATCTCCAGTTTCTGCAGTCAATCATGTCAGCACATTTAATCTCGTAAATATTCCCGTAAGAAATTAGAAATTAATTTTAAACTTGTTAATCAATACCTTACATCAGAGTGAGCGAGAATTTGAATAAATTCAAAACAGTTATTAATTCTACTTACGTTGCTTTGAAATCAATTTTAATGTCAATATCTAGAACTTGTTTTCTTTTATTCGATTCTAAGTGTTTATTGTTTTCCTTGTAAGACTTTTTCCTTACACTTGGCTTCCATTTTTAACTCGTTAATATTTTTCTTAATATTTCTTGTATTGCTAAATATTATGAAATTCAGTCAAATTTAATTACTTTTATTATTTAAATTTCGTAACTCATTTAAATGTGCAAGAATTTATTTAAAACATTATGTTAACAATTTTTATTTAAATTTATTATTTTATATTTTCTTTATTTCTCTCGTCTACTACTTTTTTGACAATTCTTTCTTATGTAGTTGGTCATCTGGTTGCTCCCGTCACACAGCTTCAAATTGTTAACAAAGAACTGTTTACGCATAAATGTCAGCTAAGACTATCGACAGAATCAAACTTCTTCAATTTCAGCCTTAGTTGTTGTTTTCTGAATCGTCATGCATTCCAATTGGGTTTAGGTATTTTGAATAGTTTTATCGAATAACGGTTCTGCATTTTAACGTTATTAATTCCTCATTGACTCATACTCGTTTATTCCTTTCTCGGATTATATTGTAAACTATACAATTATTTCTCTATGATTGCTGCAGAAGTATTCCTTTCTTGTAATCCTATTTCTCCAAGTTATTTTACAATTTAAATAGACCCTTAATATCGATCACTTTCTAATGGTAACTAGTGTCAATGTTGTTTGTAATCCCCGTTGAAATAGTCAAATTGGAATTTTGATTGAAATTTTATGGAAATCCATTATGGAATTCCAATTGGAATTCAAATGAGATTTATACTTGTGAATGATTTTGCTTTTTCTTACTAATTCAGAGGGAGAAAAGTTCTTTACGCCTGGCAATATTAATTACTGTAAAAATAAGCGGGAAAAGCGTACTTTTTTCTTGCGAATTCAGAAGGCGAAAAGTTCTTAACGCCCGCCAACATCAATTACACTAAAAATAAGCGGGAGAAAAGTACTTTTCTCCCGCAAATTCAATTTCTCTTAAATTAAGCAGAAGTAGAGTACTTTTTACCACATTTCTATTTACTTCTCTTCGTGTCTGTCTGTCCGTCTGTTCAAGTGGAATTTTGTAATCGATTTTAAACTAACTTCCTGATAAGCTGAAGACTTGAAATTTTAAACATAGTTCAGATTTCGATGACAATGCAATATTATAAAAAAATTTTGTACATTCTACCTATTTATATATTAATACATCAATTATATGCAGAGATGTTTGCAAAATTGAAAATTTGAAGATTTTATATATAAATATACTTTTAACATTGATGTCCAAAAATCTTCGAAAATTTTTAAAATTCTTTATATGATATAATAATATATTGATATATTCAGTATTATATTTTTGCATGCATTGTTGGATAATCCAATCAAATTTATATATTTCTACCGATTTATATATCGATATACTCAATTATATGCGGAAATGTTTGCAAAATTGAGAATCTGAAGATTTTATATATAGATATACTTTTAACATTGGTGTCTAAAAATCTTTGAAAATTTTTAAAATTTTTTAACTTGTCATATATTGTAATTAGACATAAATTATAGCATTTTACATTGTTTTTATCAGTCTTATTATTAAATGTTATCGATCTTATGGTCCATCAATGCTGTAACATGGCAAATTGGCCATATTACTTGTATGTGTATTTGTGGCGCATATAGACGACAGAAGGAAGAATCTAACTGATAGCACGATGGAAAGCAGACCACGCGAATCAAATATCTAAAAGTATAAACCCAAAATCGTTGGCACACGCACGAATATCTAAAACACGTATACTATTCACTCATATAGATAGTACGCAGCTTGACTCGAGTAGCTAGGCTGGGGTCCGTTAAGGATCGTTTGTCTCTCTCTTGCGGCGCGCGCAGTGTACAGCAAGAGAAACGAAGCCAAGTAGACAGGAAGAAAACGCCATTGCCTCATTCTTTCTGTCGTCAGCGTGTAGCATAGAGCCGTTACGACTTGCGTGCGACTTCGATATTACGTATATAATTATTTTGTGTGTTACGAATATCGTAAGCTTGAGTGAGTGCGAATATATCTTCAATATTCTGTAATTCATTTTTTTGTGCTTAGCAAAGCCTCGTTTTGTTGCGAGAGCAGTGCAATATTGCTAGTTAGAATAATATAATTTCTTTCTTTTTCGTGACGTGTGTGCCGGGCGATCGCGTGAGCGTTCTATTGCGAATATTTCCTTCGTGCTTTTTTTTGTGTGTGTCTATTGCTCGTGCCCCTTTTAGCTTTTTGTTTTTTATACGATCTGCTTCTCGTCGTGCCAATGGTAACGTAATTAGTGCAAGCGGCGTCGCGTACGCTATACGCGGCTGACGTCCATTTTGAGCGCGCGTGCAACAAGTGTATAACTGTTACGTCACGATGCATCTTTATTTCTTTCATTTATAATTTCTTCCATTTATAATTTTAAAGTATCTTTTTACGTCATGAACTGATTAAAACAGTTATTGAACAATAAAGGAATTTGTCAAGCTTAACAGAAAAAGCGAAACAGTGAAGAAACTCGAAGTTTAATATTGGTCAATAAAACTCTTTTGTTAGCAGAATTATAAAATTAAGTAGTTCAAATCGACAGCGAGTATTTCGAAATTACCAAGTGAATTCTAAAATCTTTATAAAACATATCAATAAAATTTAAGAAAATTTATAAATAAAAATTGGTGTAAAAGATAATAAATCTTTTAAACAATATGAGTATAAAAGCCAAATGAAACAAATGATATTCGGACATTACCCCGGGTTTCTTATTGGTAACAAGTTTACACTGCCCGTAAAGTTCTATATTTCAAAAGCAATTACTAATACTACATATTCATATATCGATCATTAAAATATATGCGCGTATAAAAATCTATTGTATTAAAAGTGTTAAAAAGATATTAATAAACCTCGAGGATCTATATATTTAAATATCGTGCCTATTCATTTGTCTGCCCGTACCCAGCACCAATCTACTAAAGAAGTACTACAAGGTAAGAATATATAATTATTTAATAAACTCTTTATTTAAAAGTATTAAAATTATCCTTTAGTAATTTTCAATTGTGAGAGCGATTTCGTTCAATTAAATATTGATGGATCTTTTCCACCACTGGAATTCGTACATCTTTATCTTTATGACTACATTTTTATAAATGAGTCAAATATTTCAAAAGAACGCAATTCGTATATAAATTTATATAAATTAAATAAATAACACATTCACTTTTATTTAGTCCTGATGCAAGCCAGGACCTAACATTTTGGTTCCGGTACAGACTTTTTAATTGAGAAATCGTATTTAATAAACCTAAAAAAATTCAATACTGTCAAATATGTAAAGACATAGGCCATGAGGCATTGTGTTGCAACAATGCAGGCTGCATATATTGCAAACAGCCATCTCATCCATCATTTAAATGCACAAATGCAAAGGATAATATTATACTAATATGCAAGTTCTGTAATCAAGTAGAACATTCAAGAAGCATGTGTAAATATTTAGAAGACATTGAATATTATTGCTAATATTGCCAGGAAAATAATCATCAAATAGGCCACTGTCCAATCATAGAAAATATGAATTATGCTTGAAATGCAATAAGAACGGACATAATACCAACTTTTGTCGTCAAATTACAGGAAAAAGTAATACACCTACGAAAATATGCAATCTGTGTAACAGTGAACACAATACTATTGATTGTGAAAAATTTAAGATATTTATAAATTAGGCTAAACCAGATAATCAAATACGATGTCAATTATGTGACAAATGGGGTCACTAGGGTAAAGAATGCAGAAACAATAACATCGGTCCAAATAATTTTAATTAAAATAAAATGTTCGTAGGAAATAATAATTCATATGGACAACGAATTCGAACGAAAATTTATAAATATTGCAAAAATAGAGGGCATAATATAGAGGAATGAAGGAAAATTCAATACAAAAAACCTCAAAGCGCAAATCACAATGTACAATGCCCGTATTGTAAAAAATTAGAACATTCAATCGATGCATGCTTTACATTAAAGAATATAGAAAGCAAGGTAGGTAAATTTTGCACATTTTGCATTAATCACACAGAGGAAGAATGTCAAGCTAAATTAAACACATCAGCTCATATACAGGGAAACGCATAAACTCGACTTGGGAAGAGCGTAAGAGACGAGTTTCGCAACAAAAGTCGCTCAAAAATTATATTGACATTCAATTTTTTGCAAGAACGCACGAAATCGATTATGACTTCGAAGTATGTGATGAGTTTAATCAAAATGAAACCAATAGCAAGTACGTTAAAATTATTGAACAAAAAGAAACATTACATAATGTAATGGAATTCAAGCCAGAAATAAAAAATTATTCAACAACAGTAAAATTATATAATGGAAAAAGTTTGGTAAGCGATGAATCTGAAAAAAATATGCAAATTAAAACTAAAGATATTAAAGATGAAAATATACTAATTTATATATTTAAATTAGGCGACACACTATAATTTATTTAAATAAAAACCCCATTCACTAACAAATTATGCAAATCATTAATAGATACAGGTGCTCAGCTTAATATTATAAAAGAAAGCTTAGTACCATTAAATTTTGTTAATGATAGTGTTAAAATATATTCGTCGGGATTTACCAACACCTCCATTAAAAAATGTGGTTTAATAAATTTTGCGATTAATGATTTACATACAGACTTTCATGTAGCGTCAGAAAACTTTTCAATACTTCACGATGGAATTTTAGGTATAAATGTATTTAAAAAAATAAATTAAGATTGGATAAAGGTTATTTAGAAATAACTGGAGAAAAATTCTTAATTTAAACAGATTGCAAACATAACGAGAATGTAATTTCAAATAGATAAATACAAAATACGGAAAATACAGACTTAAAAACTAATAATACATTTCCAATATTAAATTATATTTCAAAAATACAGGACAATAAAAATTACTCAATCTCAGATTTTCTTAAAAATAAAAATAAAAATATAGAATACTTTTTAAAAGATATTAATAACACACTAGACAAAAATCATTCTAAATTATCAAATGATGAGGATTTTGAATACCAACAGTTTCTTGTAAGACTTCAAGAAAATACAAATTTTAATGTTGAAGAAAAAGATGAAGAATTTCTTACATATTTTATAAATGAAAATGCTGAAATGAATATTATAACAGATATGCAAGAAGAAAAATCTAGTAAATTTGAGAAAAATTTAGTGTATGAAAATATAAATAATATTCAAGAAGAAAATTTCGATCGTAATGGAAAATTATTAAATAAAATAATTTTAAATCATTTAAACGAAGAAAATAAACAGTATATAAAAAATTTAATCTTGAAAAATGAAGATATATTTTGGCTGGAAAGAGAAAAAATTGGAAAGTGTAATTTAGAACACCATGAAATAAATTTAACAGATAATAAACCAGTGTATGTTAAACGATTTCTATTACCATATAAGTCGAAAGAAATTGCTATAGCAGAAACACAAAAATTAATCGAAAATAACTTAGTAAGACCATCTAAAAGTGCTTATAATGCACCAGCATTTATAGTAAAGAAAAAACCTGGTAACGATGGAAAAGAAAGATGGCGATTAGTTATAGATTATAGAGAATTAAATGAAAAAACGATACCTGACCCATATTTAATACCATCTATAACAGAAATTTTTGATGACTTAGGCGGAAATAAGTATTTCACGACTGTAGATATGGTATCAGCTTTCCATTGGGTACCTATGAAAGAATCAGATATTTATAAAACAGCTTTTAGTGTTCATCCATTACAAAGATTTGAATTCACAGTTTTACCTTTCGGTTTAACCAATTCTCCTCGAACATTTATGAGAGTAGCCAACACTGCTCTAGGTGAGCTTATTAATAAAAAAATATGTCACGTATATATTAATGACATAATTATAGCTGGCAAAACACAAAAAGAACATAATGTAAAATTTGATTTAGTAGCTTCAAAACTTAGAGAAGCTGGATTAAAATTAGAACCAAAAAAATGTGAATTTATGAAAGAAGAAAAAGTAACATTTTTAGGGCATATTATAAGCGAAAATGGGATAAAAGCAGACCCAAAGAAAGTCGAGGCAGTAAAATTATTTCCAATCCCAAAAACAGTAAAAAATATTAGAGAATTTCTAGGTGTAGCAGGATACTACAGAAGATTTATAAATGATTTCGCTACAATAACAAAACCAATAACGTGTCTATTACAAAAGAATGTAAAATTTTCATGGGGATTGGAACAGCAGCAAGCATTCGACAAACTCAAGAAAACATTATGCTCTGCTCCTTTATTACAATTTCTCCAGTTAGATAAACCTTTTATAATTACAGCTGATGCATCAGGATATGCATTAGGATAGAAAGATACGGTAGAAATGAATGTGATAACTAGAGCTCAAAAAGCAAAGGAAAATGAAGTAAATATTAAATTAACGAATATACCCTCAAATGAAATAAGAATACAAAAATTAAATGAAGAACGTACACGTATTAAAAAGAAACATGGTCGACCAAAATAAGTAATTAAAGCAATAATCAATGAGGGAATTAAAAGTATCGAAAACGAAGTCGAAAAACAAGAAGATATTTACTTGTAACGTCAAAATGTTAAGAATTTATAGCAAGATTGTCGAAGCGTAATTTTATATTTAATTTTCGTTTTAATAATTGATATTACCTTATTACTTTCTTATCAGAATATATATATATATATATATATATATATATATATATATATATATATATTATTCAAATATTTATTATTCTTTAAACAATAATTTTTCAAGTAAGCAGCAAAAGAAAGATACTAATCATGCCTTCTTCTGGTAAAGTTATTATACTCGCCGACTTCATGACTCAGCAGTGTCCATTGGGTTCGTGTTTTGAAGTTATATAAATTTTCTTTTAATAATTTTATATTTTAGACAGAACATATTAGCATGCAAAATGACACTTAATATACGACCCACATAAAATTGACATAAGGTGGTTTGTGAAATGAATAACACTGTATTTTTGTTTAGGTTGGTCAGGTATCTGACGTCTTTTATAAATCTTTCTCGTTTATTAATGTGTTTGATACAAAAATCAAAAAGAAAAAGAAAAAAATATAAGAAAACAAATTCTTAGAAAATCGTTAATTTAAATGGATATCTACTTTAATCATAATTGAACAAAGACAAAAAAAAAAGATATCTAAATTCAATAAAAAAAATTAATCATAAAAGTAACTTAAAGGGAATCCTCATACCGACATAGAGATCTACATTTGAATTATGAATTTTAATAAAAATTTAACTATTCATGACTGAAATTCGTAGGAGAGGCACATTCTTAACATGCCAAAGAATTTATTGCAACGTTAAAAGACAATATAAGGGTAAAAATAAAGGCGAAAATTGCTTAATATGATTAACTTTTCAATGTAGTTATGAATAATCGTATTATGCAGTTTTTGTCTTTAGTTTAACTTTTATTCTGTCTTTTAACGTTACAATAAATTCTTTAGAATGTTAGGAATGTGCCTCTTCTATGAATTTTAGTCAAAAATAGTTAAATTTTTATTAAGATGCATTATTTAAATATAGATAAGGTAGAACTCTGTGCCGGTATGAGGAAACCCCTTAGTTTCGTTTTTATAAAGAAATTAGGAGAATAAACTTTTAATTGATTTTTTTGTTAATTTTGCTATTTTGAGATTTTTCTCAAATTTTTAGCTAATTTTATTAAAACACCATAAGAACTTATTTTTTTATTACTTGATTCAATAATTCATAAATCATTAAATCATCTCCAAAAAGTTTTTTTTTAAGAGATTTAATTTTGTTTTTATTTATTAAGAGCAGGCCGGATTCGCTGTCCTTGTCTAATTGAAATTTTCGTTATTTACTCAAGTATTAATCGGTGTATCTGCAAATTGAAGGTTAAGAGGAGGCCGTATAGTTCTGTCCTTGTCTAATCTAAATTTTCGTTATTATGACTAAATTAAATATTTTTATACAAAAGTAAGGGCAGAGCCCAATAGATTTAAGGATAAGCAGACGATTCTATTCTATGAAAAAATATAAAATTTTCATTAGTTTTCGAGTGAAGTCTGAAACGGAAAAAGAGTTAAATTTGATTGAAGTATTCAACTCTTTTTCCGTTTCAGACTTCACTCGAAAACTAATGAAAATTTTATATTTTTTCATAGAATAGAATCGTCTGTTCATCCCTAAATCTATTGGGCTCTGCCATTACTTTTGTATAAAAATATTTAGTTTACTAATTATAACGAAAATTTAGATTAGACAAGGACAGAACTATACGACCGCCTCTTAAGCGCAATAGATATTATTATTACAAATATGTATGCACAAGAAAACAAAAATCTACCGATTTGTTTTTGAGAAAAGTAAGGAACGCGAAAATATTATAAACATAAACTTTCACCTCGGCGTTCCTTACTTTTCTCAAAAACAAAGCGGTAGAATTTTTTCTTCTTGTGCATAAATGTTTATTATAATAAAATCTATTGCGCTTAACCTTTAATTTGAAGATACACTGATTAATAGTTGAGTAAATAACAAAAAACTCAATTGCTACTCGGTCGGTATCAGGTTCTACTCCGGCCTGCTGTTAAGTCTATAATGATATAATTTTTACAAATTAAAAAAATGTTAAGAATTATTTTAATTAGAATTTTTTTAATTTTTATTGATTTTTTTAAGGTTTAATTGAAAAAAAAGTGTTAATTTTTTAAATTTTAACAAAATATTTATCTTGATTTAAGTTCTGAAAAGTTTTACATCCATATTTTATTCCGTTTTGATTTTGTAAGGAAACGAGTGGCACATAGTTATTCGTGTAATTTTTTATCAATTTGAATTTCGCGCGTTAGCGCTTTCTGCTCGTATTATTACGCTACATGACAGTCAGTCTCAGCTATTTGTTTGGTCAGTTTGCAGAGAGTTTGTTTACTTAAAGTGCATTTAAAAAATTATTAGTAGGTTTTGTAGTTTAATTTACGTAAAATTATTAATTTTTAATAAATTACACGTTCGCGAGTTATTTCATGTTTTTTTATGTGCGCCTGAAATCCTACTTTTATCTTAATAGAAAGTGTATTTGAAGTGTAAAAAGCTTAAATTGACATTAAGAATACGAACCTCAAAAATGTAAAATAATAAAAAAGATACCAGAGGCAGATTTCATAACCAACATCAAGATAGAAAACGATCTACAGAAAGATCTAAAAAGAGGCCAAGGAAATTTCATAGTAAAAGTGAAAAAAATTCTTCTGAAGCTAAGAGAAGTAGACTCTCTACTTCTTTTTCTAAACTGAAAAGAATAGAATTTTCAAGTTCCAGCGCAAATGATAGAAATGTTGATACCAACGTTCTATCTTCTATGTTGGAAAAATTGTGTTGCAGTGTGTGCCATCATAAGATGAAATTTATTAAAACCTCTTTTGGAGGATAAGGATTCAAAATTAATATGATTTGTGATTTTTGTGATGAATAAGCAACTGTAAACTCTAACAAGAGAGAAAATGCTATGGACAATACGTATAAAGTTAACAGATATAATGTTCTTGCTGTTCGTGTACAAGGCCATGGACTTGTAAGTTTGTCTAGTTTTTGTAGTTTAATAGATTTATCAAAGCCAGTTGCCCAGTCAGAGTTCAGTGCTATAAATTGTTAAATAACAAAAGTATACAAATAAGTGGCAAAAGGTTCTACATCTAAAGCTGTTAAAAAATAACTTGAATTGACTTCCCCAAATAGTGCTGATCTTGATATAACTTTCTCAAGATGTTGGAGAAATTGAACATCGAACTTGGAAATGTATCTGTCGAGTGGGTCAGGACTTTGAATGATAGAAGATAATTCAATGTAGAGTGATCAAGTTAGTCTCATTCGAAAGAAGCACATACTCTGAAAAGGAAAGTACGAATAGGTGTGATGGATTTCTATACACCGGGTGCATATTAAATTCATGTAAGTGTATAATTCTAATTATTATTACATATTTAGATATGAATTCTATTTATAAATATTATTATTAATCAAAATATAAATTTTAAATCAAGATTTTATTTCTTAATTTTGAATTTGAATTATAAAATATAAAATGATTACTCCATATTAAATATTATTTCTTAGTTTCCAGCTGATTTAAGGTTAGTACGATTCTAACAACCATCAGAGTAACAAGTAACTATGTATTTGTTGATTCTTACAACAAATACATAGTTTCATTGGTGAATAAGGGTGAGTACTGACAAAATATCTTATAATAAGAAAGACTATTTTTATTGATTATTTTAATAACATATCTTTTTGCATTTCAGCTTTATCCAGTCGATAACAAGGTTCTCTTGTCTGGTATCTCTTTTTTATATTGTTAGCTAATATAAATAAGAACTACCAGAAAAGAATTATTCTATGAAAGATAAATATAGCATTGATGATTTTAAGATATAATAATTAAAAACTTTAAAGCTGTTTTTCTCAAATATTGAATTTTTAAAATTTTAGGTGCTGCCCCGTAAGATTTGAGCTGAACCGCTGGATGGATTTGACTTTTCCAAACTGATTTAACTTCAGTATTAGCATCATTCTCGCGTGAATGGAAGGTTCTAAAATAAAATGACAAAAAGTTGTTAAAAAATCCAAAAATAAGGTAAAAAAATAAAAATTTATTTAATAAATTAATTTTTTTTGTTGAAAACTAAAAAATTTTTTGCGTTTCAGGAATTCCCTTATTCACGCGAGAATGATGCTAATACTGAAGTTAAATCAGTTTAGAAAAGTCAGATCCATCCAGTGGTTCCCCGGTTGAAAAAAAAACACATAGTTTTATCACATGATTTTATCATATGGTTTTATTATGTGGTTTTATCATATGGTTTTATTACATGTTTTTTGGTTTCAATTTATCATATGATGAAAGTATATGATAAAATCATATAATATAACCCTATGATGAAATCGTATAGTGAAACTATATAGTGAAGACAAAATAAAACCATACACAAGGAGAGAAAAAGCAGTTAACAGCTACTCAAAAAATTTGGAATCATTACTAACTTTGTTCGACAATAATTAAAGGAATGGGAATAAATACTAATCTATATTTTTGCGCCACGCGACAAAAGTAAGGTTACAATTTTACAAATGATCTGAGAAAACTAAGGACTGAGGGGATATTCAAGTATGTATCGCGACGATAGTTGTCGGCAAGAGAATAAAAAGTCTGCGTGCGCATAGAATTCGCGTAATACATACATGTGTATCACTACTTGAATAGCCCCTCTGATTACTAAAGAGTTAGGTAGCTAGTCATAAAAAGTTAAATGAAGAGTCAAACTGAAATTTATTGTCTGTAGTTTGCCTATAGGCAGACTGCAGACAATAATTCTCAGTTTGACTCTTCATTTAACTTTTTAAGACTAGCTATCTAACTCTTTAGTAATCAGTCCTTAGTTTTCTCAGATCATTTGTAAAATCATAACCTTACTTTTATCGCGTGGCGCTAAATTATAGATTTGTATTTATTCCTTTACCTTTAATTATTGCCGAACAAAGTTAGTAATGATTCGAAATTTTTTGAGTAGCTGTTAACTGTTTCTTCTCTCCGTGAGTATGGTTTTATTTTGTCTTCACCATATAGTTTCATTATACGATTTCATCATAGGGTTATATGATATGATTTTATCATATACTTTCATGATATGATTTTATCATATACTTTCATGATATGATAAATTGAAACCAAAAAACATGTAATAAAACCATATGATAAAACCACATGATAAAATCATGTAATAAAACTATGTGTTTATTTTCAACCGGGTCAGCTCAAATCTTACGGTGGAGCGATTATAAGAACAAGAATTCATCGAATGATTATGGGACTACAGCTAAAGCAAAATGAGCTTATAAAAGCTTAAAATAAAGGTATTTTAGTCTACTTTCAAATATTATTTCCATTTAGAAAGAATTCAATTGAATCTAATCAATACATATCTTTTTTTACTAGCAGAGGCAAAAGGTGTTTTGTGCCCTTAAGTTTTTATAAAGGCTCTTATCCACCATACTTTCGAAAAAATGTCTTTATCCGTGTCTAGGAGGCCTATTCGACAAAAATAAAAAACACGGGTTTATTTTTTTTCATCAAAAAATCATATCCTGCAGTTTCAGTCAAATCCGTTTCCCAAAGGTTGGGTACTCTCCTTGTTAGCCCTACTCTAGTGTTCTTTATAATAGGTGGGGGTTTTTCCCCTTCCTTTTGGGATCCCATTCTCAGGTTAGGTCAGCTATCCCGTAAAGCACCTTTTTGCCGAAACACATTTTTGTATCATTTCAATATTTTATCAGATTATAAACATTTTTAAAATTTGATGATCATATTAGTAGTTACATTTTGTTAATATCCTCATTAATTTCAAAATTTTTCATCAATTTACGCATTGATGTATTTATTGGTTTTGAATCTTAATTATAACTAGCAAAAAATACCTCGCTCCTAACGTCGCTTGGTTGAATTTTCATATATTATATTATTATGTATAAATTAGCCTATTTTAAAATAAAAAATAAATGCCGCAACTTACGAATTTTGATATTGTAGTTTTGGACTAAATTAAATTTTTATATTTTTATAAAAAAGATTAATTAAAGTTACAATGTGCATAAAAATTGTTTAAATACAAATTATATCATGATGAATTAAGAATTTGTTCTACTAAATTGCATTAGAATCAATGAAAAAATATAATAGGAATTCATTCTTTTTAATCACGTGTTTCAATCACGAACCATAAAATAATCAAAAACAGTATTTAACATTTACTAGAACTAATAACTGCACGGAGAAAGGAAAGTATTGTTAAAATAGGTTCTAAATCAAGTATATCTAATTTATGTACTAAGTTACTTAAGAAAAGAGTAGCGATATAGTCTCAATTATTACTATAGCTTGAATTTTAGGGACCAATGTTAATACTATTATATTATGAAGTAGAAGCATAAATTTGCGATGCTTAGTGTCTTTTTTTTGGTACTAAGACTAATATTTTTCATACCCGATTCAAGGACAACATTTCGCAGAAAATGTAATTATTAATCCCTTTTCGGGCGGCTTTTCCTGCTACTAGAATTAAAAATTATTAAATATTGAATTATTTACATAATATATAACACTTTAAAATTACTAATAATTAACATTTTGATTCGTGATATTTAAGGAATAAAACAATACATGTTTATATTCCATATTCCGTTTTAAAATAGTTAATACATCAATTTTAAATTACTAATAATTAATTTAAAACTCAAAAGTAACTATTTTAAAACGGAATATGGAATATAAACATGTATCGTTTTATTCCTTAAATATCACGAATTAAAATATTGTATATTCTATATATATGTATATATTATATGATTTACATTATATTTATCAACTTTTGAAAATTGTTACACAATTTTCATGGGTTTTACGTTAATAAGTATTAATTATATTGAAGTTTTTCGCTTCTAACGTCGCTCGTTGAATATTCTTTTATTATATTATTATGTATAAATGACTAATTTTAAGTAAATAAGAATTAACGGGATATCGGAGCTACTGGACACAATTTTTGCTTTTATTATTTTATTGATATTTTTTTAAATTTGTAATTTAAACAATTGTAATAACTTGTCCGCACTAAAGCTATGTTAATACAATAATTTTTGTTAAAATAAAGATTCATTTGGACTTGTTTTTTTTTTACAAGCTTGGAATGGAAATTAGATATCAAGCTCGATAAAACTAACCTCAAAATACTATATACCGAAAAATTGTTTATAACTTTTTATGTACAGTGTTTTGGTAAATTCTGTAAGTTGTCCGCACTCAAGTTTATTATTACAAATTTTCTTACTGTTATGAAAGAACTCGATTCAACGTACCGTTTACTCATGAACTTGGAATTAAAATATTAATGAATTATTTTAGAAGGTAGCGAGCTCCGTCATGCCCTTAATTAATTTAAGTTAATTTTGAGTACTGAATAAAATTGAAAAAAATTTGATGAAATATAATATTAAAATATATGTACACATGTGTTTAAAGTAAAAAAGCATATAATTTATTCCATCAAGTGACTATTTCTCACTCTACTTCCATAAGAAAAACAAAGGTAGTAAGATATTTAATATAAATAAAATGAGAACTGGGAACTGAGTACATTTTCATTTGTATACGTGTTAGTATTTAAATAAATTATCATTTGTATAAAAATTGTTAGAAATTAAATATGTTAAAATTACATTTTAATATATTAAAATTATATTTACCTTAATTACATTTTCATTTGTATACGTATTTGTGTTTAAATGAATCGTCATTTATATAAAAATTGTTAACAATTAAATATATTAAAATTCATTTCATTAAAGCAATAATATTTTTAATAAAAGAAACATATTAATTCTTAAAATACATCAAATTACCTCATTTGAAAAATGATCATTACATGATATAAAAATATTTTTTTTAATATCGTTTGAACATAAATTTTATGAAATAAAATTTGAAAAAATTATTTATTTGATATTAAATTTTTTTAATAGCACAGGCCCACAAAATGAAAAAAAATGTCTGAACTTTTGACCGGACATACATATTCCCATGTATTTTTCGACGCTGAATCCGAATCTGTAATAAAAATATAGGGTTTTCCTACCTTTTCTCAGAGTTTTATTGAAAAAACCTCATTTTTTACGGTTTTTTTGCGGTTTTTCGAGTCTAGAAAAAACAAATCATGAGATACGGTTAATTGGACTTCAAAATCGAATTCTACGGGAAAAAATACACGGGAAACCATACCTTCAAATTTTTTTAACGCGATTCTAGTCCTCTGTATGGGGCTGAAAAGATGAGGAAATCGGTAAAAGTCGAAATTTTGCCTAAAATGGATTTAAACAATATTAAAATTTAATCATGCGTCTTTTGAAGAGTCGATAAACATTGGAAATACTATCCTGGGGGTTTTTCAGATTGCTGATCATGAATTTGAAGTCAGATTGTGTAAAAACTACTTCTAGAGGGCGGTGACAAGAACTGTATATGGTAAATTTATCGATTTTTTAAAAATTTTACGTCTGAAATACTAATTTTAGAGTCTTTCACAGCATTGACTGTAAATTCAAGATATTAACTTAGCTTATTGTGTACGTTAAACTTAACATTTTGTCTATGTTTGTCTCTCTCTCTCTCTCTCTCTCTCTCTCTTTCCGATGTTTTTTTAAATTGGCTTACGCTTACGTACACGTTTCTCTTCGAATGACCGATGTAGTGGATTTCTGACACGTTTTTGTCCTTTTTCGCAGCTGTTCCTCTTTTTATCATCCAGCAGTAATCTGCTAACATGTTGATACCCCAGTTTCCTTGAAATCTACGTTCAAACTCCTTTAAATCTTGGTGAAATCGTTCACCATGCTCTTCACTAAAGTCTCCGTTATTTTCAGGAAACTGATCAACGTGTGAATCAAGAAAATGAAGTTTTAAGTTCATTAGTCAACCCAATTTTTCAAAATTACGTACCATTCTTTTCACAATAGCTTTATAATTCGTGTCTTTGGCATTACCCAAAAATTTCGTCGATACCTCTTTAAAACTTAACCATGCTGCCTTTTCAACATCAGTCATGCTTTGTTCAAAGTTTTCGTCTCTAAATAAAGTTCGGATTTCAGGACCATCAAAAATACCTTCATTTAATTTAGCATCAGATTTATGGGGAAATACTTTGCTTATATATTGGAAGCATTGACCGTCCTTGTCCAAAGCTTTAACTAATTGCTTTATCAATCCAAGCTTTATATGCAGAGGCGGTATCAAAATTTTCGAAGGATTAACGAGTGGATCTTTTATAACATTCTGTTTTCCAGGTTCAAACGATTCTCTTGATGGCCAAATTTTCTTTTTATAGTGTTTTTCTCTATCTCTGCTATCAAACGTGCATAAATAACATGGGTACTTCGTAAATCCAGATTGTTGTCCAAGTATCATAGATAAAATCTTTAAATCGCCACATATTTGCCATTTATGTTCTCTATATTTTATTTTCGTTAAAAGTAGTTCAAGATTGGAATACTCTTCTTTAAGTACTGTTGAATGTGCTAATGGTATAGGAGCATATTTATTTGTGATATTTTGTGATCAAAAAAGTCTGAACGATTTATTTAGAAAGAGTGGTTTATCTAAGGAACAATCAGAGTTTATGGCTTCAGAGTTTAAGAGACGAAATATGTTGACAAAGGGTACTAAAGTATGTGCATATCGTAATCGAGAAGAGCGCTTTAGAAATTATTTCAAGAATGATTCTAATATGGTTTATTGCACGAACGCGAAAGGTCTTATTGATGAATTGAAACCCAACATATACAAACCTATGTTGATATTGAGGAGTACTGCTTTAAGGCTGCGCTTTGATGAATCAATGAATAGTCGCCAATTTTCAGGTTTGTATATGTTGGGTTTCAATTCATCAATAAGACCTTTCACGTCCGTGCAATAAACCATATTAGAATCATTCTTGAAATAATTTCTAAAGCGCTCTTCTCGATTACGATATGCACATACTTTAGTACCCTTTGTCAACATATTTCGTCTCTTAAACTCTGAAGCCATAAACTCTGATTGTTCCTTAGATAAACCACTCTTTCTAAATAAATCGTTCAGACTTTTTTGATCACAAAATATCACAAATAAATATGCTCCTATACCATTAGCACATTCAACAGTACTTAAAGAAGAGTATTCCAATCTTGAACTACTTTTAACGAAAATAAAATATAGAGAACATAAATGGCAAATATTTGGCGATTTAAAGATTTTATCTATGATACTTGGACAACAATCTGGATTTACGAAGTACCCATGTTATTTATGCATGTTTGATAGCAGAGATAGAGAAAAACACTATAAAAGAAAATTTGGCCATCAAGAGAATCGTTTGAACCTGGAAAACAGAATGTTATAAAAGATCCACTCGTTAATCCTTCGAAAATTTTGATACCGCCTCTGCATATAAAGCTTGGATTGATAAAGCAATTAGTTAAAGCTTTGGACAAGGACGGTCAATGCTTCCAATATATAAGCAAAGTATTTCCCCATAAATCTGATGCTAAATTAAATGAAGGTATTTTTGATGGTCCTGAAATCCGAACTTTATTTAGAGACGAAAACTTTGAACAAAGCATGACTGATGTTGAAAAGGCAGCATGGTTAAGTTTTAAAGAGGTATCGACGAAATTTTTGGGTAATGCCAAAGACACGAATTATAAAGCTATTGTGAAAAGAATGGTACGTAATTTTGAAAAATTGGGTTGTCTAATGAACTTAAAACTTCATTTTCTTGATTCACACGTTGATCAGTTTCCTGAAAATAACGGAGACTTTAGTGAAGAGCATGGTGAACGATTTCACCAAGATTTAAAGGAGTTTGAACGTAGATTTCAAGGAAACTGGGGTATCAACATGTTAGCAGATTACTGCTGGATGATAAAAAGAGGAACAGCTGCGAAAAAAGGACAAAAACGTGTCAGAAATCCACTACATCGGTCATTCGAAGAGAAACGTGTACGTGAGCGTAAGCCAATTTAAAAAAAACATCGGAAGAGAGAGAGAGAGAGAGAGAGAGAGACAAACATAGACAAAATGTTAAGTTTAACGTACACAATAAGCTAAGTTAATATCTTGAATTTACAGTCAATGCTGTGAAAGACTCTAAAATTAGTATTTCAGACGTAAAATTTTTAAAAAATCGATAAATTTACCATATACAGTTCTTGTCACCGCCCTCTAGAAGTAGTTTTTACACAATCTGACTTCAAATTCATGATCAGCAATCTGAAAAACCCCCAGGATAGTATTTCCAATGTTTATCGACTCTTCAAAAGACGCATGATTAAATTTTAATATTGTTTAAATCCATTTTAGGCAAAATTTCGACTTTTACCGATTTCCTCATCTTTTCAGCCCCATACAGAGGACTAGAATCGCGTTAAAAAAATTTGAAGGTATGGTTTCCCGTGTATTTTTTCCCGTAGAATTCGATTTTGAAGTCCAATTAACCGTATCTCATGATTTGTTTTTTCTAGACTCGAAAAACCGCAAAAAAACCGTAAAAAATGAGGTTTTTTCAATAAAACTCTGAGAAAAGGTAGGAAAACCCTATATTTTTATTACAGATTCGGATTCAGCGTCGAAAAATACATGGGAATATGTATGTCCGGTCAAAAGTTCAGACATTTTTTTTCATTTTGTGGGCCTGTGTAGTCAATTATAAAGATAGGAAAATATATGAAATATGAATAAATTTTTCTGATTATTTCTATAATTATGAATTTATATTTATGAGCTGTCTAGATAGAAGGAAAATTTCCCCTAAAAAAGTAAACATTTAAAAAAAAATTTACTTATTATTTGCGAAACACTTATTATAAATGCGGAAAAAAATAATATTCTGTAATATCACTCTAAAATTTGTATTATATATGATCATTGAAAGTACAATTATTTCATTATGTTGAATTTGTTGTCAAAGTTTGATTATATTTTACTATAAGAAGATATAAAAATTAACTGTCATATTTAACTGTCTTTCCGTTCTATTGCTAAATTTCCATAAAAGGAATGTATTAACTTGTAGTATGTACCATGATAATTATTTATTTAAATTTTCAAATTATTCCAATCATTAGTTTCCAAGATATTCAGATTTTTTATTCTAAATAGAAAAATTTTAGTAAATAATATTGGAACCCAAACTCCTCAATAGCTAATGAATAGATTTATTTAAAAATTTAACTGAATAATCTTCGTAATACATACTGTATGTTAATGCATCTCTTTATTCAAAATTTTGAAATATCATGGAAATACAGTCAATAATTATCGGCGCAAGTGTAGTGTCTATTTTACATATCCTTAAATAATATACCTCTCTATATTATTAAAAATATATCACCGCTGTCGTCGCTGTCGACGCTGTCGCCGTCTGAAATACGCCGCTTATTTTTGGTTCCTAATTTTTATTTAAACTTTAGCTAAAATCAAGCTTAAATTTAGCTGAAAATAGATGAAAGTTAGCTAGAATTAAGCTAAAATCAGTTGAAAGATAGCTAGAATTTAACTAAAAGATTTAGATGAATTTATCTAAAAGTCAGATAAAATTTAGCAAAAAGTTAGCTATAAATCAGCTAAAAGTGAGCTGAAATTAGTTAAAATTGAGCTAAAATTAATTAAAGACAAAATTAGTTGTAAAAAAAAACTGTTTGAAGAATGTAAATTTAATTTTTATTATGTTGTTATTATATGATTTACATAAAAATTTGTATATTATAAGATATATATTTGTATGTCTTGATATTTGAAAAATCCTTATTATTTTTGGCTCCTTATTTTTCAACATTTATTGTTTTTGACAAATTGTACATAAACATTTTTTTTTATTAAAAGTGGTCTTTCATATGTCTTAGATAATTTTTTCGATAGTTGAAAATTTTATTACATAATTTACATGCACTATAAATTTTGCTGTTGTTATTTTTGTGACGTTTTTGAGTAAGTTGATGTCTTTTTAAATTAAAATTTCTTGAAAATTTTTTATTACATACATTACATGAAAATTTCTTTTTATTAATATGTTCGTATGTATGTTCTAAATAATGTTTCCGATGTTTAAAAATTTTGTGGCATAATTTACATGTATTATTAATTTTGTTATAGAATCGATAAATATGCTTATTTAAAGATTGATAATTTTGCAATCGAGTTTTGCAATATTGGTAACAATATTTTTTATATCTGAAAAAATGAAAGTATAATTACTGTAATAAAGTGCAATGAAAATTTTTTTTTTTTAATTTTACAAACAATGTTAAAAACGTTCCAAACAATGTTTTTAATTTCATCTTTATTAGTTAGTTCATTTTGAATGAAAATAATATCAGATAAAATGAACAATTCTTTTAAAATTTTTCTTACATTGTTGCATGAAAATTTTATTTTATCACTTTGTTCTCGTACGTGTTTTAAAAAATGTTTTCTATGTTTAAAAATTTTAAAGCATAGATTACATGTTTTATTAACATTGTTATTTTTATTACATCTTTGAACATGTTGATGTCTTAGTAAATGAGAAAATCTTATAAAATTTGTTACATATATTACATAATTATTTAAAGATCGAAAATTTCGATATCGATTTTTACAATTTTGACAATAATATTTATTATATCTGAAAAAATATGTTAATTAAATAAAATATAATTGTAATAATTTTTCAAAAATATTATTAAAAAAAAATAAAATTTCATTCCAAACAATATTTTTAATTACATCATTATCATCTTGCTCATTTTGAATAAAAATTTTATTCGAATTTTTTGATCCAGAAATGGCTACACATAATTGACCGTGTGAAAATAACGGTTTATTTAAATAAATCCCAACTGATTCGAAACTTTGTCCTAGAGATTTGTTGATGGTCATTGCGAAAGCTAAAACTATCAGGAATTGTCTACGATATAATACAAAGGGTAGTGATGTATATTCTCCGGTGTCTAAAATAATTCTAGGTATAAAAACTATCGAACCTTTTCCAGTTCCTGTAATAATTTCTGCTTTTATATTAAATTTGAACATTTCAATTATTTTTAATCTCATACCATTACATAATCTTTGATTACATAATCTTAACTTAAATTTCTAATTAACATAACAATAGAAAATTTTTTTAGTATTAATTTATGTAATGTGAAACCTGAAAATTTTAGAGAATTTAAATATTCAGTTGGAAATTTTAATTCAATATCTGTTTCTGTTTGATCAACACCTTTATATTTAGCATAATCTATACCGTAATATTCTTTTTGTTTACTATTCAATTTTTTTTAAATAGTGTCATAATTTATAAATATTTTCATTATGAGAAGATAAAATAATTTTATCAGATAAATCTTCGTTTGGGTCAATATAGTCACAATAAATTTTTGTACAGATATCATTTGTTTTCCAATCTTCTGGTATTTTGAGATTTTGTATAATACCGTTGCCAATATTTAATAAAAATGATCTGAAATTTTGATTATTATTTCTCATATTCTTTGTTAGTTTAAATACTTTAAATTTTGGCCAATAATCAGAAAATTTTAAAGTTTCATTTATTATAATTGTTTTCGTGCCATGTTTAATTACAGGTAAAGTTTGCATGAAATCACCTCCAAGTATGAGTAATTTATTAGCAAAAAATGTATTTTCTATTGAACAAACATCTCTTACAATTTTATCTACAAGTTCTAAAGCTTTTTTTTGATGATTCATCCCATAAAAATATGTCACATTCTCTAATTTTTTATTTATCTAAATCTGATTTAATTATTAATTTTTCTGCATTTTTTAAGTCTAAAGGTAATTTAAAAACTTTGTGACTTGTACAGTTAACGGAAACATATTCTATAATAGTTCTTTTCCTGTGATTTTAAAATAACGTGATATTACTAGATGATTCTGTTCCCACACAGCATGTAAGATTCCTGGAAGCTTTCCGGAAGATATGGAAGAAAGGTTGGAAGCTTTCAGGAAGTTTCCAGTGGGAACTTCCCGGAAGATGAATATGTCCTCGATCAGGAGTCTTCCGTAAGTCTTTCATGGAATATTTCAGTGAAAGCTCACTGGAAGCCTCCGTAAGTCCTTCATGGAATATTTCAGTGAAAGCTTACCGATAGCTTCCGTAAATTATTCATTAAACATTTCAGTGAAAACTTACTGAGAGCAGACGTAAATCTTTCATGGAATATTTCAGTGGAAGCTTACTCGAAGCTTTCGTACATCATTCCTGAAATATTTTAGTGGAAGCTTCCAGGAAGCTTCGGTAAGTTTTTTGTTGAATATTTCAGTCGAATATTACCGGAAGCTTCTTAGAAGAAAACGTGAAAGATTTTATTCACTGTAGAAAAAACATTGGAAGCTTCCAGGAAGGTTCCAGTGAAAAGTTACTGGAAGATGGATATGTCCTCGATCAGGAGTCTTCCGCAAGTCGTTCATGAAATATTTCAGTGGAAGCTTACCGAAAGCCTCCGTAAGTTTTTCATGAAATACTTCATTGTAAGGTTACCGGAAGCTTCCGTAAATTTTTTATGAAATATTCCAGTGGAAACGTACTGGAAGCTTCCGTAAATTATTCATGAAATATTTCAGTGAAATATTAAATAAGTGATGAACTAATATTTCTTTGAAATATTTCAGTTTATAAATATTAAATAATTCATTAAAATATTTCTGTAATATTTCTGGAACATTTCATGTTTTATTTAAAAAAATTTTTGAATCTGACATTGAAATATTCAAGTAAGTTGTTACATTATTTCTTGAAATGTTTCAAATTAATATTTCTCAAATCAAGTTTCCATGAAATCTTACGGTGTAATAATTTATCAATCTTCCAACGAAATCTTCCTTGTAAGGTTTATGGAATTTTCCAGGACACTTAAGTCAGAATATTCAAGTGAAAATTCCCAACGTTTCCCCAAAAGAAAAATGAAGTCTTCCATTCAAGCTTCCATGAAATCTTTCAGTGCAATGATTAAACAATCTTCCAACGGAATCTTCCTTAGAAGGTTTACGGAAGCTTTCAGGAGCCTTCCACTGAAATGTTTTGATGACGATTTTCAATATTTCGCCGAAAGGTAAACATAGTGTTCCATTCAAGTTCCCATAAAATCTTTCGGTGCAATGATTCATCAAACTTCTAAGGGAATCTTCCTTAGAAGGTTTATGGAAGCTTTCAGATGCCATCCACAGAGATGTTTCAATAAAGATTTCCAATATTTCGCTGAAGAGTAAACAGAATCTTCCGTTCGAACTTCTATGAAATATTTCGGAGCAATGATTCAGTAATCTTTTAACAGAATCTTCTTTGGAAGGTTTACGGAAGCTTTCAGGAGCCTTCCACTGATATGTTCTAATGACAATTATTAATATCTCGCTGAGCGGTAAATGGAGTCTTCCATTCAAGTATTTATAAAATCTTTCGGTGCAATCATTCATCAATCTTCTAACCTAATCTTTCTTAGAAGGTTTACGGAAGCTTTCAGGAGTCTTCCACTGGAATGTTCTAATGACAAATATTAATATCTTCCTGAGAAGTAATCGGAGTCTACCGTTTAAGCTTTCATGAAATCTTTTGGTGCAATGATACATCGATCTTCCAACGTAATCTTCCTTGGAAGGTTTACGGAAGCTTTCAGGAGCCTTCCACTGAAATGTTTAAATGACAATTATTAATATCTCGCTGAGAGGTAATCGGAGTCTTTTGTTCAAGCTTTCATGAAATCTTTTGGTGCAATGATTCATTAATCTTCCAACGTAATCTTCTTTGGAAGGTTTACGGAAGCTTTCAGGAGTCTTCCACTGGAATGTTTTAATGACAATTATTAATATCTCGCTGAGAGGTAAACGGAGTCTTCCGTTTAAGCTTGCATGAAACCTTTTTGTGCAATGATTTAGTAATCTTTTAACGGAATCTTCCTTGGAAGGTTTACGCAAGCTTCCAGGAGCCTTACACTGGAATGTTTTAATGACGATTATCAATATATTGATGAGAGGTAAACGGAGTCTTTCATTCAAGTTTTCAAGAAATCTTTCCGGGCAATGATTCATCAAACTTTCACCGGAATCTTTCTTGGAAGGATTACGGAAGCTTTCTGGAGCCTTCTACTGGAATGTTTTAATGACAATTCACAATATTTTGCTAAAAGGTGAGCAGAGTCTTCCGTTCAAGCTTCCATAAAATCTTTTGGTGCAATGATTCATCAATCTTCCAACGGAATCTTTTTTGAAAGGTTTACGAAAGCTTTCTGGAGCCTTCCGCTGGATTGTTTCAATGACAATATCCAATTTTTTGCTGGAAGGTAAATGGAGTCTTCTATTCAAGCTTCCATAAAATCTTTTGGTGCAATGATTCGTCAATCTTTTATCAAGATCTCCTTTGGAAGGTTCACGGAAGCTTTCAGGAGCCTTCTACTGTAATGTTTCAATGACAATTTTCAATATTTCGCTGAAAGGTAAACGAAGTCTTCCATTCAAGTTTCCATGAAATCTTTTGGTGCAATGATTTATTAATCTTCTAACGAAATCATCCTTGGAAGGTTTACGGGATCTTTCAGGAGACTTAAGTTGGAATATTTCAGTGAAAATTATAAACATTTTTCCGAAAGGAAAACGGAGTATTCTATAAAGGTTTCATGAAATCTTCCGGTGCAGTGATTCATCAATCTTTCAACGGAATCTTCCTTGGAAGGTTTACGGAGGCTTCCAGGGGTTCTTCGTAGAATTTTTTCTTCGCAATGTTCCAGAAATATTTCCCTTTCCTTCCATAAAGCTTCCATACATATTTCAATGAAATATTCTATTGGAATATTTTGGAATATTTCAATGATATCTTTCATGCTGTTTTTGTTAGTCCGCTCATTTGTATTGGTTAATTTTGAAATGTGAGAAAAAGAATCATCATAGAATATATTACCGTCGAGTGTACAACCAGCAGGTAATAAAATTGATGCTATACCAGTCCAGGTCATAGCTGAGATTTTTTCTCCTTCACTTAAAAAATAATGAATCAGAACATTATATAATAATCTTTTTCTTGTACCTCCAGGTCCATTAATAAAAATACATTTTTTATTATGTTTTGGATTAATAATATAATTGAAAATTTTTTTTGATCATTATTTAGTAATTTATAAATATTTAAAAATTTTTTATCATGTTCAAATGTATTTTCTTTCAAATTGTTATTCTCTATTGTCGTTAAAGGAATAGGATTTGGTAAACCAAAATCTGAACATTTAAAATTGTCTGGATTTAAAATTTCATTAATTTCAAGCGAAGCTTCATTTTCATTGTTGTCAAGGAAACCTTCTCAAAACTATTTCTTATATTCATTCTAAATATCTGATGCTGATGTAAAACTATTATCTGCGATCAAAAACCAAGCAAAATTATGTCTTAATTGTTTTGGCATCATTACTTGACAATCTTAATAAAAAATTTTAAAAATTTCTCCATCACATTCAGCTACTCCCATAGCTATTGCAACTTCTTTGAAAATATCGTAAACTTTCCCTTTATAAGTTTTTAGATCTTCTTCGCAAGTAGCTCCTTTAACTCGATAAAGAATCAATTTTAAATGAAATCTTACAATGTCTTTAGAACTTACATTTACTAATCTTCCAAAAGTATCTGAAAATTTTTTTCGTTTAATCCATTGTTTTTCAATAAATAAATAATAATACTCAGGTATATTCACGTAAAAAATATCTTTTACAGTTTTATCTCTTTTGTTTAATTCGTACCAAGCAGTCAATGTAGTATTATGTTTTTGTAAAGCTGATTTAATATTATTTTTATCAAATAAAACATAATGCTCTATCAAATCAAATTTTGCAACGATCGCAAAGCCATTGACAAACCTTTTGAAGAAAGCAGTAGCTTTCAATTGGGCAGATGAACAGAAAATAGCTTTTGAGACGCTCGAAAACTACCTAATTAATGAACCTATTTTGCAACATCCAAACTTCGAAGAGGAATTCTTTGTAACAACAGACGCCTCAGACTACGCAATCGGTGGTGTCCTATCTCAAAAGAAGAAAAATTCAGATTAACCTGTAGCTTACGCAAGCCGATTGCTTACAAAAACCGAGATAAATTATAGCACTATCAAAAAGGAACTACTCGCAATGCGATTTTGCGGTGACCAATTCGCCTATTGTCTGATTGGCCGACATTTCACCTTTATAACTGACCACCAACCTCTCGTTTGGCTGCACAAAATAAAGGATTGTACATCTAAATTAAAAAAATGGTATTTTGAATTAAGAGACAAATTTGACTTTACAATCAGGTATCTTCCAGGAAAAATTAATTTCGTGGCCGACGCGCTATCACGTAACACTCCGGATATCGAAGTGCAAAATATACGCGGATCGGAAACTAAAGAAATCACTAAGATAACGTCCGAGGAAAACACTTGTAAACCGGTCTATGAAATAAACGCTATAGAGTCAATCGCAACTGAGACACTGTTTAAAAAGAATGACTTCCTAGCAGTAAGAAACAGTCAGGACAGTTTTTATTTGTGCCAAAGCAAACAGTATATTAAATAAAATAATAAAGTAATATCTATACGATGGTTAGCTCGCCAAAACGGAGACAAACATATATATTCTTTTGACTATGACGACAAGATACCTTTCGACAGCATACTAACAAGCGTAAAATTGACTTAAATCGAGCAAGACAGATATCAACTGCCAGCCGACGAACTGTCACGGACGCTAGACATCCTTAAGGAATCTTTAGAAGCTACAGCAAATAAACCTCCTGAAGACGCCCACGTGACTGACGATACTATGAATCAAAATACAAATATTTATGAGGATCATCAATCGCTCAGGGACGAATTACATTCAGATCCGCCCAGGGCGAATGAAGCTCCTCTATCTGTTGAGTATGAGATAGGTCGAGACGAATCAAATCGACCTCGACCATTACGAAATATAATCAAAATGAGAGATAACTTTTTCATGGCAAAGGACAATTTGACCTATTTAATAACACAAAAAAATCAACCTCTCGACTCAGGAGCACTTTTTCTGCAACAAGAACAAAGACTTCCGCTTCTGCAAGATATCGTCCTTTCAAGAGTAAAAGTCATTGAAAATGACAAAAAGATTCTGATAGCTTTGCCAATTAAAGAGAATCTGCATATACAAACAGATAGAGAAATTTTCAAGGATGCTATTTTTTCACTGCTAGATGTATGCCAAACAAATTCTCTGGTATCCTTGAAAATTTCAAAAACAGAACAGATAGACGATATCACGTGGAGTGAAATTGTCGATCTGTTGAAAGATATATTTTCAGATTCTCAAACTAAGATAATAATCTGTAAAAACTTGATACAAATACCAGAAGTAAATCTGCGTGAACAAATTATACGTGAAATTCACGAGTCACCAATAAACGGCCATAAAGGTATAACAAAGACATATAACCGAGTTAGACAACACTATTTTTGGCCAAATATGAAAGCGGGAATCCAAAATTTTGTCAACGCTTGTCGCACTTGTCAACTAAATGAACTAGTTAGAAATAAGGTTAGGCAACCTATGGTGTTAACAGACACACCGGGTTCTAGCTTCGAAAAGATTTCGTTAGATATCGTAGGTCCATTGGATAGAACCAGAAATGGGAACATGTACATTTTGACAATGCAAGATTTGCTAACAAAATTTGGTATAGCTGTCCCTTTAGATTCAACTACGTCAACGGCAATTGCCGATGCTTTTCTGAAACGATTTGTTTTTATTCATGGGTCACCAAGGATAGTCCTGACGGATCAAGGTCCAAATTTTATCAGTTCATTAATGAAAAACGTCGCAAAAATGTGTAAAATTAAAACATGTACTACCACCGTATTTCACCCTCAATCCAATGGATCTATTGAGCGAATGCATCACTCGCTAAAGGAATGGTTAATCAACTATGTATCAAATATACGACAATGGGATGAATGGTGTGAATGTGCGACACTTTTCTACAATACCAGCGTCATGAAGGGACGAAGCTCACCCCATACGAATGCGTATATGGGAAGATAGCTCGCGTTCCATTAGCGAGGGCGGTATTGAGGGAAAATACTACCGATACTTATTATGACTATTTGACTAGATTAAGATTAAAATTGTTAGAAATACACGAATTAGCTAAAGAAAATCTAAATAACGCAAAAAGACGTTCTAAGGAATATTACGATAGGAAGTTAAACCCGTGTAATTTTAAGGTTAATGACCACGTAATGCTATTAATAGAACCTAGAAAAGGAAAATTTCAACCGCAGTATACCGGGCCACATCGAATTCTCGAGATATTAGAAAATTGTAGAAATATTAAAATTTCTTTTAAAAACACTACAAAAATTGTACACCCAAATAAATTGCGCTTAACGAAACTAAGATCTAAAAGCTCGATCGATAATGATCAGAACTCTACATTTGACTGAAGATTTCTTAAAGCGAATACACATAACGATAATTAACGTAAATCTGCGTACTATTTATTTTTTTTTATCATCCGATTTCTTTGCTTTGTGATACTTATGCATATCCAAATTTTTCTTTTCTATGGATGTAATAACGAATAAAGTAACTGAAGCAAGTTGGTGAATTCACTTTACCTAATCACGTATCTTTAAAATTTATCTTAGTAATTAGGTACAAATGCTTATAACTTCAATCAACTGTAACTACGCAACATAATAACCATACCTGTATCAGCATAATGAGTCTGCGAGTAATCTTAAGTTATTTTTCTTTGTTATAGGAGGATGAACTGCAAATTAATGTTCGTTTTGTACACTTATATTCGAGTCGCCATCACTTTTACGACATATAAATGCGGATCTGCCACTACCAACATAACAACTATAGCACTTACAGAAGTCGGAGACTGCGTGCTATCCGACGCAGAACCTGCTGAAGAAGAAATATACTTCCAGCTGCTACAACATACTCAATATTTCAAGGTCTGAGCTTACCAATGTAGAATAAAGGTAGAGCAGGAAATTACGTATTGCGGTATGCATTCGCACAACTCAAAAGTAAAAGGAGGCTCTACCACATTCATGGAGTTGGCAACGAGAGAAGCATGCGAAGATCTCGTTAGGTATGGCCAATATAAATATGGACGCTCCGTAATAAATAATCTATTAGTGAACGTGACCAATAGAAGGACTGTCACAGTCGCCGGAAGATTGGATGCAAACGGAGGATACAACTTACAATGATAATGGATATGAATACGAAAAAGTAGTCGTAACTGCGAAGCTGAAGATCAAAGCAACAGACTACGAGGTCACCGTAGATAAAAAAAAGAATATGGTGATCCTAAGCACCGGAACTCGATACAGCTACACCAGCGGTAGATGCATTGATAAGGAAGAAAGCTGCATTTTCTGGACCTCAGTAATAGGATCCACATGTAAGTTCGATGAATTCACCATCCTATATGAAGGTATAGGGACACGTATGGTTGATAACAATTCGAACGCTCCTGTTATCTACTTTGGTAATTCAACTGGGAAGATAAATTTCAGTCCAACCAAAACTGGAGAAGAGATGCTATGCGGATATAAATTAATTAAAACAAATTAAACAGAACTATTCATTTTAGAAACCACAAGAGGCAAATCATTCACCACCCGAAAAAGCTTGGAGGTACCAGATATCATCCTTACTACATATTTCAACGCAAAAATAATGAATCTCGGAAGACATCTCGACAAACAACTAGGATCACTATATCGTGACATAGTCCTGCACCGATGTATATTGGAGAAGCAAATCATAGAAAATGCTCTACCTCTGGCGTTCTCAAACCCAGACCTTTTTGCCATGAAAGTCATGAAGAAGCAAGGTTATTTAGCCATAGCAGCAGGAGAAGTCGCCCACATCATTCAATGTGTACCACGACCCTGCAAAATAAGAAAAACGGATCAATGCTACTACGAAATACCAGTGACTTGCGATGACGAAGCTTACTTCGCCAAACCTATCAGCAAGGTGCTAGCACAAATAGGAACGGTTAGAGATTGCAACACACTTATACCAAGTATCTTCAAAATCAGCGAGAAATGGTTTAAGATTCACCTTACATCAACGGAGGTAAACCTACCGCAAACCCTAAAACCATTTGTTTAACCGACCTGGAAACACGCCAGCATCTCAGAAGTCTTGGAAAATGGAATATACACACCGGAAGACCTGCAAAATCTACGCGAACATTCAATTTTTCCAGCCGAGAAGCCTGCGATGCTAGAAGCAATAGCGAGACAGCTTAACGACAGAGAAGCAAGAACGCGCTCTGTAAAGTTTAACAACCTGTTGACGCCAGAAGAAATGGAAACAATGATGGAATCCACACTTAACAAAATGTGGAACGGGTTTCAAAAATTTGGCCAAATCTTGGCAGGAATATTAATGATTATTCCGATATACCAAGTAATCAAACTAATCTTCGACACCATAATCCGCGGATAAACTCTATACACGGTATATGGATGGAGTACAAGACTCCTGGGAGCCATTTTCGGCTCGATAACACATTTGTTTACGAGCCTGACTAAGCCCGAACGTACAGAGAAGGATAAAACATCAGAACACGGAACAGCCACCGGGTCAACGGAATCATTGAATCCGCCAAGAAGAGGACTCAGCAGATCTAACTCTATGCCACCATCAAGAAAAACTATTCGAGACATCGAGCTCAAACTGTTGGGAACCCCAAAGCAAAACAATTAAAATCTTATTGCTTTGTTTTCATGGTGGGGGTGTTACATCCGCATAATCACGGACGTACGAAAAATCATTTTTCATTTTAATTTTTTTCTTTAACCTTTTGTTATACATATAAATGCGCATACGTATATATAATTATATATATGCATATGTATTAATAAAAATAAAATAAAATAAATTTTATATTGGATAGTTACTATTGAGGAATAATTTTAAGTCTCTTTATATTCGTAAAACCAAGTCAGTTAGCGAGGCGCGAATGCTATTCAGCATTTTTAGGCGCAATAAGAAGATATCCTCTGTCAAAAAATCTGAGGCTTTGGAGAGCTTCTCACGGCTGAATTGGCCAATGGAACTCTTTTAAAATTTTAGCAAGTTATATTTTTTGTCTCTTTTCTTCTTCAAAATTCGCATCTACCTTGCAACAAAAAAAATTTATTGTCAGTCAGTCCGCAGTCAGACCTCGTAAGGGTAACACCTTTTTCGACTTGCACATAAATCAAGTGTAAAATCGTAACAACAAAAACTTGTAACTCGCGCTTTATTTCCTTCTTAAATTTAATTACAAGCGAAATAACTTAATTAAGTCGCGCGCTTATTTTAACAAGTCAGTCCAATAAAAACGCGATTTTTATACAACTTACTGCTAGGGAAAAAAGTGTGTTAATAAAAAGAATATTTCCTATTTTATTTTCAAATAAAAATAAATAAAAATACTAACGAGGTTTTTTCCGATTTATTATCCCTGCAAAAAAAAAACATCTATAAATATAGTTAAAAAATATAGGTAAAAATATAGCTACATTGTGTATTACAGCTATATTTACGTGTTTTTTCAGCTGTATATCTACGAGAAATATAGCTAGATTTTTAGCAATATTTTTACCTATCTTTATAGGTATAATCCCTATTTTAGCCCATTATAGTTAGTAATATAGCTGAAAATCTAGCTATATTTCTCATAGATATACAGCTGAAAAAAACACATGAATATAGCTATAATACACATCAATATGGCTGTATTTTCTTTATCTATATTTTTAGCTATATTTATAGATGTTTTTTTTTGACCGGGATTGTAAATCTGCGCAATTCACTTATTAATAGCTTGTATAGCATTTGTAATAAAATTAAATAAATATCATTTACAAAAATATACAAAAATAATCTCTGCAAACATAAGTGCCATTAATCCAGTTCCTAAATAATAAACAAGCGGGCAACCAGAGAGGAGCACTGCGCCCTTCAGTGTAAAGTTTATTAAGTGGATAAACTTCTTTGCTTTCGACCACGCAGCCAGCAGTTAAGACAAGATGAGTAATTAAGCTCCTTTATCCCGCAGTCTTTGAAAAATAAAAAATATTTAACAATACCAACAAGAAATATCCTGAACAAACGCATGTCCGAGTCAACCTATTTAAGGTGACCGGACATAACAATTGTCGCAAACGAAATAGACGTTGTGACGTTAATTTACTACACGTTACGAAAGAAATTAGATTTTAATTCAATTTAATTTTTAAGTTAAATTTATATACTTTTGTTAGAATACGGAGCTGCTAGAATTTGTATTAAATACGATGAACTAGTAACAAACTCCGGCAAAGCTAGTCAGTATATTAGATTGATGTGCGACGGAGTATTTTTCTATCAGCTTGTCGCTGCGCGTCTCTCTCTCTTACTCTCTCTCTCTTACCTGCTCGAGAGACGCGATGCCGCTAGCGCAGTTCTCCTTATTTTTATTCGGTTTAACTTTCTTAGTTGAACCTATTCAATATTTTATATAGAAAATATATATGTTTTACTACGATAAGAATAAGTACCGCGGAGGCGTCGGGGTAAGCAACTGGTACAGGCTTATTATATGATATGCTCATACAGCAGAGATAAAATAAAGATTTAATATTTAAAGTGAATTTATTAGAAGTAATAAAGAAAAATACAAAATCAAGAATTGAAACGTTAATGAGAAAATAGAAGAAATAATTAACTAATATGACAATGTTTGAATTACAATAAAGATAGCAATAGGGGAGGACGCGACGCGAAGTAAATTGCGCTATAACACAAGTAATAACACGCACGCACTTTATAACGTAAAGTTTCTGCGAAGAAAGAAACCTTACTTTACAAAACCTATAATTACTTACGACAACGTCGAGAAGCTTCTCTTACACCGAAGACTCTACGCTGATCGCTCGCTCGTTGGCCAACGGTCGCGACGCTGCAGCAATCCTGGTCGCGGGAGCTAGTCGAAGCCCGCTCTCGAGAAATCGTCTCTGGATGAACAACGGCCGCTATCATCCTTAATCAGGATAACGCCTTGGGTTTGATAATGCACGTGTCTCACGGCTCGTATAGAAGCACGAGTCTTGACACGGAATAAATGCACTAACAAAAGTTATCGACTATTTGCACCTATTGCAATGTGCTCTCAACAACCGCCGGAAAAGGTCTGACCCACCTCCTGGTCGACTCGGCGTTTTTCTCTTGATGATCAGTAAGTTACGTGTTTCTTCGCGTAACTCTGACGGCTTGTATGACCGCGCGCGCCTCGTATATTATTTTTTGCTCGCGCGATATTCAAACACGGTAAAATACCGTGACACCCCTCCGCCAGACGCAGCACAACCGGGTTTGCTGCTCTGTATAACGCGCGTGAGGTGTGTGACTGTTCTGTTAAGCCAACTTCACACATCAGATGTAATATTTCGCTGCACACACGTTTTCCTGGGTGAAAAGTCGATCATATTTTTGATACGCTTCGCTTTTGTAGAACCTTTAGGCCTACCTTGTTTACGCCTGATCGGTTCGGGCTCAGCTTGGCGCATACGCTTCGTTATACGCCTTACGACGACGGCTGTCTTGCGTGGTCGGCCTCGCTTCCTATTCGGTTTTTCGTTATGGGTACACCGCTTGCAGGCGGTCGCTCGCGATCTGAGCCCGATTCTCCGTTAACACACGGAGTCGCGTCGCACTCAGGAGATGGGTCGCTCATCGTCTCATTTTCGCTTGTTGGTTCCAACGGTGGTAGAGGCGGTGACTCGTCTTCTTGTCTTGCGATATATGGTTTTAGCTGCTCTACATGGATGGGACCGTAAGCATTATCATCGATGTCTAGTAATTTGTATGTGTTTGATCCACATTTAGCCGTAATCATATAAGGACCTACAAATTTCGGCGCTAATTTGCTAGCTATACCTTGAGCAGCTGAAGAAAGTATCTTATTTCTTCTCCATACTAAATCACCAACATTATAAGACACTTCTCTTCGTCCTGCATCGTATACATCGGCCTGTTTTAGCTGTGATAGCTGCGCACGGTCGATCACCTCATCGTGTAGCAGAGGTAACTTGCTTACACGCTCCCGCCAGTTATCTACTTCTCGTAGTTGTTTATTCTCTTGAGCAGCCTTATCTTCTTTCCTTTTTAATAATTTAGGAGAGACTGGCTGTCGATCATAGTTTAGCAGTGCAGGGCTAGTACCTGTAGTGCTTTGTTTGGCCGTATTATATGCGAAAATTAATTCTGGCAGTTTTTCGTCTCAAGAGCGATGGTTTTCATCAATAAATGCGGTGATCATTGTTTTTATAGTCCGGTTTATCCTTTCGACCGGATTTGCCTGAGGGTGGTAAGTAGGAGTAGTGCTATGATACACTTCTACTTCGTTCAGGTATTTATCTATCACCTGATTCCTGAACTCTGAGCCATTGTCAGATAGGAAGACCTCTGGCGTACCAAATCTTAGGATGATTCTCTCTTTTAGTGATTTTAAGATCGTAGGTGCATTTGCCATTCTAATCGGTATGCACTCTACCCATTTAGTGGACACGTCTTTGAAAATCAACGCATATTGGTAGGCGTGTTTGCTTTTTGGAATAAGGCCGGTTATATCACCTGCTACCACTTTCCATTAGCCTGATACTTCTCTCTTGCCCATTAAGCCAATAGGTAATTTTTGTTCTACTTTACACTGCTGGCAGATCTCACAGCTCTTGACATATTGAGATACCGTTTTCTCAATATATGGCTAATAATAATATTGTTTTATTCTAGCTGTAGTCTTATCTCGGCCTAAATGACCAGCTGTTGGCTCATCGTGACATTCTTGCAGTACTTCTGCTCGATGTTCTTTGGGTACTACGATTTTCCATGCATTGTCGTCTCTTAGCGTTTCTTGTGTGAACCTATCCGCTACGTAGCGATATAACTGACCTCCAATTATTTTCCATCTCGGAAAGTCTCTTGGGTTACTTAATACCTGATTGAGTAGTTTCTTATACCAATCATCGTTAGTTTGCGAAGCCCAGCTTAGTGCACTTAAGCGTGAGTTGCATTCTAATAAATCTTCGTGCATGCGTGATAACGCATCGGGCACGTAATTCAGAGCACCTTTCCTGTGCTCCACGGTATAAGAATAACCCTGCAGCTCCAGCGCCCATCGCGCTAGCCTGCCCGTTGGATTATGTAAGTTACATAACCAACGTAAGCTACTATGGTCCGTTATGACCTTAAACTCGTAGCCTTCTACATAACAGCGAAACTTCTTAACTGCCCGTATGACGGCCAAGCATTCGCGTTCTGTAACGCTGTAATTTTGCTCCGCACTGGAGATGGTACGACTAGCGAATTCTAATACTCGCTCTTCGTTGTTTACAACTTGCAAAAGTACTGTTCCCAAACCTGAGTCACTTGCATCTGTCTGTACAACAAATTGCAAGTCGAACTGTGGACAATGCAATAATGGAGCAGATGCTATTAAAGCTTTTATCTGCTCAAAAGCAATCTCCTGATCGCTTGACCATACGTACTTACAGTCCTTTCTTGTAAGTCTGGTCAGTGGCTCTGCTAACGTAGCAAAGTCTTTCAGGAATTTCCTGTACCACGAAGCCATACCCATAAAACGTCTCAACTGTTTTAAGTTTTTAGGGGCTGGGTATTCAATAATGGGTTTAATCTTTTCTGGATCTGGCTTAAAACCATCTCCATTCACTAGAACACCCAGATATTTTACCTCTTCTCGGCAAAATATGCTTTTCCCATGACTGATCGTGAGAGCTGCAGCTTTGATACGCAGTAATACCTTCTTGAGCCACTTCATATGATCATCGAACGTCTCAGTTGCGACAATGATATCGTCTAGATATGAAAATGCATAAGGCTCGAGCTCTGGACCTATGACCTTGTCGATTAATCTTTGAAAGGTCGCGCCAGCGTGGCTAAGGCCGTACGGCATACGTTTGAATTGGAAAAGGCCCATGCCAGGTACCGTAAATGCCGTTTGAGCACGTGAATTTTCTTTCATCCTAATTTGATGATAAGCACTGCTCAGATCCATTGTAGAGATGTATCTTGCTTTCTGCAGTTTACGCAAGATATCATCCATTCTTGGCCATGGGTACGCATCAAGTTTTGTAACTGCATTAACTTTTCTAAAGTTAATACAAAACCTAAACTTACCGTTTGGTTTTTAAACCCTGACCACTGGGCTTAACCAGCCGCTCATTGAGGGTTCGATAATATCTGCTGTAAGCATTTCATTGACCTGTTCGTGCATCCACTCTTCGACCTTCTTAGACACGGGGTAATACTTCTGTTTAATTGGCCAAGCAGATCCTGTATCGATTTCATGTTTGATCCAGTTCGTACAACTCTTAACACGAGCTCGATCAGCGGCTGACACATCAGCTAAACCTACTGATTCTAACTTTGCAACATGCATCTGTCTGAGCGCTGCCACTTCTAAGTTTACTTTCACATTAGTACCCTTAAGAGAAAGTTTATTTTCACATGGGTCAAACATAGCCTTAAATGCTCGAATAAAATTTCCTCCTAGATAACATGGTTCATCTAGGGTCGGCATGATCGCAGAACGGATTGTCTTTGTAATTCCGCCTACTGTAAATGGGAGGTCAACATAACCTACTAATGAGCAAGATCTACCATCTGCTACTTTAGCAAATCTACCTGTAGCTGGTATCCAAGGCGCGTTGCAGGCTGCTGCTAGTTGCAAGCCCGTAGAGTTCATGACTGTGTGGATGCGCCTGGATCGTACAAAGCTCTGATACGATAGTCTCCGATCACTACCGTGAGCCACCATCGAGCTTCATCATCGATATCTGATTGCAGATGTTCTTCCTGTTCACTTGTCTCTGCCTGACAAGTGCGAGACTCGCTCTGCTCTGCTACTAAGGTTTCCGGTAACTTCTTGTCTACCATCTTTCTAGTAGAGAGTTCTGAGGTCTCGTAGCCCTCGTTGGGAACAGTAGGTACCTCGTCTACTTGTTTCCTTGCCCTTTTCCCGCACATTGGGGGCAAGACCATTGCGTATATCCAGGTAGACCACAGCGGTAACAACTGAGGTTAGGGTTTCGATTTCTTGTACCTCCTTGATTACCCATGTTGGCCTTATTTCTATTTGGGCTTTCAGTCTGATTTTCCTCTTGGTTTTGACTTTGCTGCTCAGAATTACCGTTCCCTTGTTTAGGTTTTCGTGGTGATCTCTTAGAATTTTGTTGATTTCTGTGAGGGTTTTTACGTGGTGCATTAGGCGAAGCTTGGCCAGACTGATTTATATTATGAGGTGCAGGTTGCCTGTCTCTGCCTTCAGACATCTTATCTAACCGAGAGATGATTTGCATCATCATTTTAGCTATATTAAACTGTTCGGATGCCGGTAGTTTTTCTTGTACTGCGGCGACCTGGTGTTTATTCTCTTTTCGTTCCGGCATAGGACGGTAAGCTACGTCAGGTAATAAAGAGTCTTCCGGCAGAGGAGGTGGCCTATATGCTCTCTCTGCATCTATTGTTAGTTCAGCTTCAACTGCTTTTTCTAGGAGTGACTCCACATCCACAATCTCATCTCTTCTTACCATACGTTGAATCTCAGGTAAGAGATTGCGGTGCAGCAGATCGAGTTGTTGTCCTAAATCTGGTAATGGAACCTGTTTTAATATGATTGCTTGTAAACACGTTATATAATCACGCACAGGTTCGTCTTTACCTTGCGTGCGTCTGTTCGCTTCAGATCGCAGTCTTTGTTGAAATCGTCTACTATGTCCATACTAACGTAGAGCAGCTTCTTTAAATTCAGCCCAAGTATTCCACGAATGTCTGTTATTTCTGTACCACGTGGCTGCTACGTCTGATAACAGTTCGGAGAGCGAGGATAATAAGTCGCTCTCGCTAAGTTTAGCCAGCGCTCGACACTCTTCTACTCTCGTTAGGAAGAGGTCTATGCTTTGTCCTCGTTCGCCTGAGAATGTAACATTCTATCGGCGCACTATATGACCTACGTCTGTATTTTTATTTGCATTTGTTAGACGGTCACTTTGCCTAGTCAGATTAGCGTTATCCATCGCATTGTCTGCAGTGTGAGGGGTCCCTCCCCCCTTGACTGTACGTGCTCCTGCCGTACTAGTTGGCGGATTATTACGATTTCTGTTGTTTTGCTGATCTGTACCTGCATTATTATTCGCTTGGCTATTTATTGGGCTACTACTGTTATTGTAATGTACGCTAAATGTCTCTCGAAAGTTAACGTGCTGTTCGGTACTTTTATTTCTTTGGAAGTTATCCCGTCTAGATGTTTCTTCACCTGCAGCCTGGTCGTACAGCCGTGTGCTTGATGATTTAGGTTGTGATAATACTTCCACTTTTTGTGATAACGAATTCACTATGGTTGACATTGCTTCCATCCTGGAAGACACCTCTTTCATCTGGTTGTGCATGGCGGTAAGATAGTTTATCAGTTCTTTTGGTACGTTAGAGACATCTAGTGCTATTTCACTTCGTTGTTGCACGTTTGGATTTCCAAGTATTACCTGATCGTTACGCATTTCGTTTTGCGTAACGTTACTTAACGTAGCATTTAAATTTCTCACCACCGTTTCGTCATTATGTAATACGGTGAGTGGGTGCTCCTCGTTTGGGTCTACGTTTTTGTCCAAGATCGTAGACCCTGTCTTTTCAAATATGGTTCTTTCGATGAACTCTTTCCTGGCCGAAAGGCGGCGTTGTCGCATCGCCATTTCGTTTTCTTCAGGGTTAGACTGTTCGAAGTCCATTGCTGTATAATTTCCCAACAGCCATCGTACTAATCGGTGTGACTGTTCGAAATATTCCCCTTCTTGCTTCAATTCCAACGTTTGAAGCGAGTCTACTAGGTCGTCTTCGGACAAGCACGTTGCCCATTTATGGACCTTTAGAGCGGTAGCTTTATAATTTTTGTCGCCCGTTTTTTGTTGTGTAGCCATCTTGAATCGTTTTATCTTCTTTCTTGACTATCTCTATATTTTTGTCCTGATCGCACGCAAAACGCTATTAAACGCTTGCAGTGTGTGTGTGTGTGTGTGTGTGTGTGTGTGTGTGTGTACGACGTTTATTTTTCTAAAGAAAATTATATTACTGATCGTTTGTATATGGTTATACTAAAACCATATACATACGTAGCAGTCGAAATTTACTGAATATGTATATATTTAAATGTTTTGACTTTTGGATTTATACTAGAATTTCCAGTAATTATAATTAATGCGATATATTACTAAACAAAATGTTGTAATATTAGTCAATTTACAATACAAAGTTTCAATATATATGATTAAATCCAAAAATCTGTGCGTTCTTAAACTTTTGTTAAAAATGCACACCTAACTGTGTAGGGACAATTCATTTATTATACATGTGTATCTAACGTGTAGTGTAGAAATCAATGCTAATTTAAAGTCTTCGAGAAAATTCTAAAATTTCTCCACAACACACACAGCGCCAGTCAATTGCCGCGCTACGAGTTGGCAGTCGTTGATGAGAGAGAATATATAAAACCAAATTTTCCACTATGTGTAAAAATAAAAATTTGAAATTTCACTTATTATGCAAGAAAAAAAGTTTTCTAGCCCTTTAATATGTAAAAAAAAAATTTCAATATTTATTCAATTAAATATTATATCAAAATACAAGAAAAAACTTTTAATGTTAATGATATTAAATTATCCTATATTAAAGGGTTATTTTTCAACTAGATTAATTTCAACTTCCTCGCCAGCTGAAATCAATGTTTCTCTCTCACCATAAAAATTTGTAATATACTATTAACGACCTGATCGGTAGGAGGTTTATATACAACGACGCACTATTCTAATTCTTAGAAAATCTCGACTGCCTGTTCGCTTTTTCACATAAAGCAAACTATTAGGCATACAGAGCTATATCTTTTGTCTCTGTCACTATGCTATTAAAGCGCGAGTATATCTGCGCGTTAAGCAAAGAAATAGAATTTTCGCTGGGACACGTGGGGACAGAAATTGTGTAACCGACAAAAAAAATTTTAATAGATACCTAGCAATTTTTCGAGAAATTTCTATTTTATTTTTCAGAAAAAACAGCAATTTAATATTAATTTTATTTTTCGAAATGTATAAAAAAAATTTAACGTCAATTCCAAATTTATTTATCTTTGATTAAAAATAATTTGATTTCCAAAAGAAAAAAAATTTTTGACACGTGCTATTTTAAATATAAAACTTTAGCTACAGGTACACGCCATCTTTAATACAAAGTCCTTTATGAACAACGCGAAAGTCTGCTTGTGTCGACGCCAGCTACGCGCTCGACGCTATTTGCAAATTTCGATTTATTAGACAACGCGTAAAAAGCCTGATCCCGTTGACGCATCTATTTGTTGGGCGCCATTTTGTGACGTTAATTTACTATACGTTACAAAAGAAATTAGATTTTAATTTAATTTAATTTTTAAGTTAAATTTATATACTTTTGTTAGAATACGGAGCTGCTAGAATTTGTATTAAATACGATGAACTAGTAACAAACTCCGGCAAAGCTAGTCAGTATATTAGATTGATGTGCGACGGAGTATTTTTCTATCAGCTCGTCGCTGCGCGTCTCTCTCTCTCTCTCTTACCTGATCGAGAGACGCAATGCCGCTAGCGCAGATCTCCTTATTTTTATTTGGTTTAACTTTCTTAGTTAAACCTATTCAATATTTTATATAGAAAATATATATGTTTTACTACGATAAGAATAAGGACCGCGGAGGCGTCGAGGTAAGCAACTGGTACAGGCTTATTATATGATATGCTCATACAGCAGAGATAAAATAAAGATTTTATATTTAAAGAGAATTTATTAAAAGTAATAAAGAAAAATACAAAATCAAGAATTGAAACGTTAATGATAAAATAGAAGAAATAATTAACTAATATGACAATGTTTGAATTACAATAAAGATAGCAATAGGGGAGGACGCGACGCGAAGTAAATTGCGCTATAACACAAGTAATAACACGCACGCACTTTATAACGTAAAGTTTCTGCGAAGAAAGAAACCTTACTTTACAAAACCTATAATTACTTACGACAACGTCGAGAAGCTTCTCTTACACCGAAGACTCTACGCTGATCGCTCGCTCGTTGGCCAACGGTCGCGACGCTGCAGCAATCCTGGTCGCGGGAGCTAGTCGAAGCCCGCTCTCGAGAAATCGTCTCTGGATGAACAACGGCCGCTATCATCCTTAATCAGGATAACGCCTTGGGTTTGATAATGCACGTGTCTCACGGCTCGTATAGAAGCACGAGTCTTGACACGGAATAAATGCACTAACAAAAGTTATCGACTATTTGCACCTATTGCAATGTGCTCTCAACAACCGCCGGAAAAGGTCTGACCCACCTCCTGGTCGACTCGGCGTTTTTCTCTTGATGATCAGTAAGTTACGTGTTTCTTCGCGTAACTCTGACGGCTTGTATGACCGCGCGCGCCTCGTATATTATTTTTTGCTCGCGCGATATTCAAACACGGTAAAATACCGTGACAACGTAAAGAAGTTTTCTGATTGGTTAATACAGTTTGTGTCATTCATGTGCTTTAGTGACCTATCATAGCACAAGTCAAAAACATAAGTTTGTTAGCTATATATTTTTAAGGTTGATACACAATAGAATTATTGATTACCAGAAGACAGTTTAAGAGGAGGCCGAACTATCTGTCTCTGTCTAATAGTGTTTTTCATCTTTTATATGAACACCACCAGTTTCAATAAGAAAAAAATAGTAGCCTCCGCTAAATATTAATATAATAAGTAAATTCTATAATCATAACGAAATAATTTCATCGCGTGATTTTTGAGTATGATTTGACCTACGAACTGCCGTAAATACAATCTGTCTTCTTTTATAAAATTTTGGTAGGTTAAATCATACTAAAAAATTACGCAATAAAATTATATCGTTATGATTATAAAATTTACTCATTATATTAATATCTAGCGGGGGCTGCTATTTTTTTCCTGTTAAAACCGATGGTTTTTATATAAAAGATGGAAAACACTATTAGACAAAGACAGAGAGTTAGGCCTGCCCTTAAAAGGAAGAGGCAAGAAAGTAAAGTTAAAATATATAATTAATTACGATGTATTTTTTAATAAAAATTTTGTTTATAGTCGTTGATTTATGATATCATTTTGATGCTAATGAACGACGAAAGTCATCAGTATATTGTTAACAAAGCATATGTAATTTTCACAGTGCTACTTGTATCGACCAGTTGAGAGCGAGACTTTGAGATTATGAATCTAAGAGAAAAAATATAAACTGTATCTGGAATTCGTGGGCAGATCAAAATAGCAGTTTTTAGGCTTGAAGATTGTTTCTGTACGACTTTTGAAGATAAAATTCAATTAAGCGATATCGACTTCTTGTACATGGTATCGTGTAGATGTACATAAATTATATGATTTTGAAACATCGCTTCTTTTGCCTCCTCCATAAAAGAGAATATATGGTTATGAAAACGACTGGTCAATTGAATGAGAACTCAATATTAAAGCTAAGCCTAATTCAATATAAACACATAATTAATTATATAAATTAGTTGTGAATTTTTTTTTTAAGCTGCTTTTATACATGATTGATTTTCTCAACTATTACTGCTAAAATGAATTTGAGTGAAGAAGTTGATCTTGAAGATTATGTAGCTCGGCCAGATATAATTTCTGGTACTGATATTAATGCCATTTGTCAAGAAGCAGGAATGTATGCTGTGCGTGTAAATCATTACATGGTTGAAAAAGGATACAAGAACAATATTAAAAAAGATGAATACATTATTCATATATATCTGGCCAGGTACCTCTGACTCTGGCCAGGTATCTCTGACTTTTTTTCGAAAGAAAATTAGTGTATGTGCTACCCATATCGCGAGTCTTGAAAAATCCAATCTCATTGAGTATCGGTTGATTGTTGGTCACAAAAGTGGGTGACCATCCATCGGTAGTCAAAGTTTGCGGCATGGTAGGTCTGACAGTCTAGCCTGATGTAATGTGTTAAACGGGTACCGGGCTGGACACCCTCGACTTCACCATATAAAAAAGGTTAATCATATAGAAGACAATATCCTTTACATATTAATCTTTTTTAAAAATAAAAAAAAAAAAATTCATATATATAGTAACAGATTTAAATTGATATATAGTATCTGTATATTACGTGCAGTGGTGGCGTACTATATAGTCTGTTTGTATACAATAACCTATAAATCATTGTTCAATTAGAAAGGAGCAATAAGTAATTTTAGCAATTCACAAGATTAATTATCGTTTTTTTTTATATTTTATCTCACTTAGTCTGTATTTACAATAATGAATAACACAAAGGTGGTTGAAATATATTTACCCCGTGTATCAATTATAAGTTCAAAATGTGAAAAAGCTAAAGAAATAGCAAGCAGTATGTATCAGAAAAATATATGAATATTCATATTCTTTTAAAAATTTGTAAGATTAAATCTATAATAATGTAACATTTTTTGTAATAGATATGGGAGCAAAATATTTATCACAGCAAGCTGATACTGAATTTTATTTATTGGATATTGATAATAAATATTATACAGTTCAAATATTGTTATTCACTACTGAAAATTTATTAAAAGATGCATTAGATTATGAAGCTTTAATATTTCACTATGATCTAGAAACAGTAAAATTCCACTTTTTTAGCATAGTTAATTATTTAAATTTAATATTTAATACTAATTAAATATTTTAGGAACATACTTTACACCTTGTAAACGAACAAGTTGCACCAATGATTGCTCAATCAGAAGCAGAAATTTCATTATTAGTTTGTTATTCTATTCCAAATCCTTCAGTCAGAGAAAAAGGTAATTAGTAATTTCATTGAATGATTACACATTTATTAAATGATTATACTTCTATTTATATACTACATTCATATTCCTAAAATCTTTGGAATTTTAGTTATAAAATGGTGTGCCTTAAAGAAGTTTGAACTTTTCTTTCTTTCTTTATCTTTTATTGGCCTTTGGACTTTTCGTCATAGGCCATCATCAATTTTTTTTTGTTCCGAGGAACTCTCTATTTTTTATTTTTTTAGCGTTCTTCAGGTTCTCTTCCCCATGGAAAACTACGAAAATTGTTTTTCTCAATTTTCCCAGGGAGTCAAACCCCGATCCGCTAGGACGCAAGCCAGCTGCCTTAAGCAACTGAGTTACTTTTCGTCCTTTAACGATGAAGCTCGAAAGTGTGTTCATAAAAACAAAGCACATGTAACAGAGGTGCTTGCTTGAAAAACAGCCGCGAGCGGGATTCGATCCACGGTCCCCCGAGAATACGAATCCAATGCTCTTACCGACTGTGCCATAGCCCGGCTCTAAGTTTGAACTTATAGAGTTAGTTAACGAAGATATTTTGGATCTTGAAGAAGATCAAGGCAAATATGGAATTGAACGAATTGATGAAATTCTTGATACTCACATGTGGCTTAATATCAACTTTAAAGGTTGTTATAGTTTAGTTTCTGACTTTTAAAATCACACAATAAATTTAATACTATTAAAATAATATGTACTTAGAATTTAGAAAAAATGTTCAGGCATCAGAACCAATACAAAGGGAAAATGAAGTGAACGAAGTTGGTGATCAGTTAGAAAATGTTTGTTTGACGAATTCACAAAAGATTTCAGCTGATACTCTAGATCCTGTATTTTTATTATATATAAATTAGTTGTGAATTTTTTTTCACAGCTGCTTTTACACGTGTAGTGGGTTCTGAATTTGTGCAGAAGTATGTGGAGAAGGTCCAAGAATGGTACAAGATATCTTCTAAAATTTGTTAAACAAACCTTTGAAATTGTTTAGAGCGAATTTGTCCGGGAGCAGACAATAAACAGCGTATGCAATTCATAGGCGAGGGTCCAAAAAAGGTGATTCTTATAGAAAAAAATCCGTAGATTACGAATATACCCTTAGTTTTTTCACCCGAGTGGTATCATATTGTTTAAAATACATTTTTTAAAGTAAAATACCAAAATAATAATTTTTTGATCTCGGACCAATTTTTTCTTAAAATATAGCTCAAAACAAGAAAAAAATCTTTTATAAGTCATCTACAAAAAATTCGTAATTTAAATTTTATTAGCATTTAAAAGTTGAAAATTTACGATTTCAGTCGAGTTTAAGGTTAAATTGTAGGATGAATAAGTAGCATAGAGCTATATAATTCGAAGACGTACATATTCTGCAACTCTTAGTTCATCAATTCTATCGTAGAAAATTTCTAAAATATACAAAAAATAAAGAATAGCAAGAAATAAAAAGGTCGTGTTTAAGAGTTTCATTAACGTGTTATTGCAATGGTTCCATTCTACAGGCGCGTTGCTATGCGGAAATCAAAACCACGCGCTTGACTAAAATGCAACTTTAATGTGAATATTCTTATCCACTTAATAATATCTTTTTTGGTGATATATTTTTAAGTTTATACATACATGTGTGTAAAAAATTGTTTTGGTAAAAAATTTTTTAATGAAATTTTTTTTGTTAATCATACATTTTTAGAAATAATTAAATACTTTTTGTTAAAAATCGGGTTCAAAGTACCAGAATATCGGTAAATTAAAATATATTGATTTTTAGCTTATTTAGAGGGTAGATTTGCTTTTAGAAATTTAAGAAATTTATCGCTATTTCACGATATTTCATTTGTTTTCTTTGAAAAAAACTAAAATTTAATTCTTTCGAAAGCAAATCTACCCTCTAAATGAGCTAAAAATCAATATATTTTAATTAACGGATATTCAGGTACATTGAACACGATTTTTAACAAAAAGTATTTAATTTTTTCCAAAAACGTTATTAAAAAAAATTTCATTAAAAAATTTTTTACCAAAACAATTTTTTACACACATGTATGTATAAACTTAAAAATATATCACCAAAAAAGATATTATTAAGTAAATAAGAATATTCACATTGAAGTTGCATTTTAGTCAAGCGCGCGGTTTTGATTTCTGCATAGCAATGCATCTGTAGAATAGAACCATTGCAATAACACGTTAATGAAACTCTTAAGCACGACCTTTTTACTTATTGCTACTCTTTATTTTTTTGTATATTTTAGAAATTCTCTACGATAGAATTGATAAATTAAGAGTTGCAGAATAAGTACGTCTTCGAATTATAGCCCTAGGTTAGTTATTCATCCTACATTTTAACCTTAAAGTTGACTAAAATCTTAAATTTTCAACTTTAAAATGCTAATAAAATCTAAATTATGAATTTTTTGTAGATGACTTATAAAAGATTTTTTTCTTGTTTTGAGCTATATTTTAAGAAAAAATTGGTCCGAGATCAAAAAATTATTATTTTGGTATTTTGCTTAAAAAAATGTATTTTCAACAATATGGTACCACTCGGATGAAAAAACTGAGGGTATATTCGTAATCTACGGATTTTTTTCTATAAGAATCACCTTCTTTGGACCCTGGCCTATAAATTGCAAACGCCGGCATTGCCCGCTCCCGGACTAAATGTCACAATTGATTATGAATATATATAAAAACAAAAGAAACGATTACGACTATTTTTACATTTATTTGGAACATTAAAAAATGTATAGTATTAACATTTTCTTTTATAACAAATATATACACGGTGGGCCATTTAAATTTTCGCACTCAATATTCTCCGAACCTACTGTAGCTACAAAAAAAGCTCAAAAGCAAAATTGACCGTGACAGAAGGGGTCATTCAACTGCGCCCTTGGTTTTGACCTTGAGGTCCAATTTCAAGGTCATTTGAAGGTAAAGACCATTTTTTTAAATAGAAATACCTATTTTTGACTGCAAAAAGAGCGAAAAATTCTAAGATAAGTTTGTCCTAGGTCAAAATTGATTTGGTGATCTTTTCAGGGACAAAAATCGAGGTCAAATGTCTTAAAACCGATTAAATGCCCTTTTTCTGCATTATCTTGGTTTGCTGATAAATGCAAATGATCTAAGTAATGTTAAATGGTCATCTTAGTTCCAAGGTGAAAGGATCTCGACCATCTTGACCTTAAGGTCAAATTTCAAGGTCATTTTAAGATCAATAATGTTTATTCGGTAATAGAAATTCCTATTTTAGACTACGAATTTGAAAATATTAGTTAATTTTACGCTAAGATTATTCTAGGGGAAAGTTGATTTTATGACCTTGGAATGGTCCACAATCAAGGTCAAATATTGAAAAACTTATCGAATGCTCTTTATCTGAATTACACTGGTTTCCTAAGACTTTTGGTGTATCGGTATGAAAGAAAAGTTCAGAAAAAATTTGTGCATGGCAAAGGGGGCCTCGGGCTATTTTTGACACTACAGTTAGAAAAAGTGACACTCAAAGTGATATTTTAAGTTTGTTATGTCGTGAACGGATCTAAAGGAGGTCAATTCAAGATTAAATAACATAATATGTTTATCCCATCTTTAGCGTTACCCAGGAACAACGACGTGGACGTAATAGGATTGTGTTCCCTTTGGGGTGCTGGATTATCGTGAGTCCCTCTGCCTCTTACTGTTTTAACCACGTAGCAAATGCTCAAAGTTATCTCTATTTACGTGTAGACACGAAATTAAGCACCTTCGAGAATGACGTACAGTCTTCAGTAGAATTTGTTTCGGAATTTCCGCACATGCTTGACGAATGTGATTTTATATGTTTTCTCTAGTTATAGGCCGCTCTTTAAAAATAACATTTTTTAGGAATCCCCATAAATAATAATCTGGAGAAGTTAAATCAGGTGAGTTAGGAGGCCAATTAACTGGCCCTCCTCTACCGATCCATCTTTCATGGTAATTTTGATTTAAAAATTCTCGGTCAATTCGTGCCAAGTGTGGTAGTGCACCATCCTGCTGAAACCACATTCTTCGTCTAGTTTCTAAATCAACATCTTCCATTAATTCTGTCAAGTTGTCTCTTATTAACTGCAAACAGCTGTCTCCATTAACATTTCGCTCAAAAAAGTAAGGGTCAATCAAATATCCATTTACAATCCCACACCATACCATAAGGCTCCAGCGATGCTGATGATCTACAGCTCTGTGCCAATGAGGATTTTCAGTTGACCAATAATGACAATTGTGCCTATTTAATTTTCCACCGCTATAAAATTTAACTTCGTCAGAAAAAAGGACGTACTTGAAAAAATTGGGATCATTTTCTACAATGTGTAAGGCCAATTGGCAAAATTCAGTCCTCATTTGCATATGATTTCTTGTCAGTTCCTGTACGAGCGTGATATGCTAAGCATGGTAATTAAGCCTATTTAAAATTCTCAAAAATGTTCGTCTTGGAATACCAACTTCCATTTCTATTTGACGACTGCTGACATGAGGATTAAGATGAATAACCGCAAGAATAGTTATAACACGAGCATCATCTTCGTTGTACTCATGACGCCTGCGTTGGCGAGCAAGACGTCCTCGACGAGCTCTGTCAGTTAAACTTTGTATTGACCTATCACTGGGATGTCTTCTATCTGGAAAGCGTTCAGCGTAAAGTCTTGCTGCAACACGATAGTTATTACGACATTCCCCTAAAACCATTATCATATCAACAATCTCATTTGGAGGATAGTCAGCCATTACAACAGTTTTTCAATTTAAATAACACTGTTAAGTTGTAATTTATATTTCAAGTGTAGTCCAACAAACATAAAATTTTTGATAATAATAAAAAAAAGTGAAGAAGTAGTAATAGTAGTAAATGATAACTTTCGTCTAGCTCGAATTAGATACTTTAATATTTTTGTAAAAGATTATTTTCAAATCAAAAATAATTTATTTAACACAAACATGACTCTACATATTTCTTCAATTACTACGAAGAACGCTTAGAAGAAAATTAAGTTATAAGATAAAACTGAATAATGAGTAGGGGCAAAATTCAATATGAAAATTTATCTATCGTTCTTCGTAAAACATTATTTTCTAATAAAAATAGTCTAAAAAGAATATTCTAATATCTGATCCGCGTTTAGATTCATTTATTGCTATTACTACTTCTTGAGTCTTAATATTATTATCAGAACTATTTTTATTTTTGTTTATTGCACTTGAAATATTAATTACAACTGAATAGTGCTATTTTAATTTTCCACTTTTGTATAACCTTTAAATAAAATTGTTGATATGAAAATGGTTTTAGAGGTGTGTCCTAATATTTTCGTGCTGCACTAAGAATTTACGCTGAACGTTCTACAGACAGAAGACATCATACTAGGTATTTCAGCATTTGACCTTGACATAACCTTCCAAAGGTCATGAAAAATATTTTAAAATACTGTTTCCGACGTAAAATTTTACGCTCTTTTAAGTTGACCTTGAAATGACCTTGAAACTGAAGTTCAAGGTTAAAATCAATCACACCAAAAAGTCCAGACGAAAGTTGTGCATGGCGAGGCCCCCTTCGCCATGCACAAATTTTTTCTGAACTTTTCTTTCATACCGATACACCAAAAGTCTTAGGAAACCAGTGTAATTCAGATAAAGAGCATTCGATAAGTTTTTCAATATTTGACCTTGGTTGTGGACCATTTCAAGGTCATAAAATCAACTTTCCCCTAGAATAATCTTAGCGTAAAATTAACTAATATTTTCAAATTCGTAGTCTAAAATAGGAATTTCTATTACCGAATGAACATTATTGATCTTAAAATGACCTTGAAATTTGACCTTAAGGTCAAAATGGTCAAGATCCTTTTACCTTAGAACTAAGATGACCATTTAACACTACTTAGATCATTTGCATTTATCAGCAAACCAAGATAATGCAGAAAAAGGGCATTTAATCGGTTTTTAGACATTTGACCTCGATTTTCGTCCTTGAAAGGGTCACCAAATCAATTTTGACCTAGGACAAACTTATCTTAGAATTTTTCGCTCTTTTCGCAATCAAAAATAGGTATTTCTATTTTAAAAAATAGTCTTGTCCTTCAAATGACCTTAAATTTGGACCTCAAGGTCAAAACCAAGGGCGCAGTTGAATGGCCCCTTCTGTCATGGTTAATTTTGCTCTCGACCTTTTTTTCGTAGCTACAGTAGGTTCGGAGAAAATTGAGCACGAAGATTAAAATGGCCCACCGTGTATATGTAAATAAATATTTTTGTCTTATAAAAAGAATTCTTTTTTAATCATAATGTATGCTTATTAATAATCTAACATTAAAAATGTATACAAAAAAAAATTAAAAATAAGCTTGAATGCGTTGTTGAAAAAGTAGATAATAATAATGTTAAAATTAATTGTAATGATAGTATAGAATCATTACGAAAGTCATTCAAAACAATAGAAAAATTTGTATTGAATTAAATTATTTAATTCACGAAATTATAGATCAAATTAAAAAAGTATTAAGTATATTTTAAGATTTTACATGTACCATGGGGGTTGGCGCGCTTGCCCCCTAGTACTTATAAAATTTACATAATATTTTATAAAAACTATTAAAATGATAATTATATATTTAATATTATTTTAAACTATGAATAAAATGTTTAAAAAATTATTATTAAGTGATAACTTATGAATATAGTTATATTATTTTATTAAATACATTTCCAACTTGAATAATTATCTTCATGTTAAGGAGATGTAAAACGGACACTACACCTGTACTCATAAATATTGCCTATCTTTTCACTTTATTGCAAAATTCTAGGAAAATAAATACATTAGCTTGTAGTATGTACCATGAACATTATTCAGTCGAATGTTGAAATAAATTCATTTATTAGTTTTTAGTAACTTTGGGTTTCTGGTACAAAATCGAAAAATTTTAATATATGATATTGGAACACAAAGTTATTAAAAATTAATAAATGCATTTATCTAAAAAATTTAACTGAATAATGTTCACGGTACATCCTACAAGCTAATGTATTTGTTCTCCTGCAATCTTGCAATAAAATAAAAAGATAGACAATATTTATGAGTATTAGTGTAGTGTCCATTTTAAATCCCCTTAAAACTAAATTTAATTAGCATTCAATTCCACAAGTTATTTGAAAAATTTACCATCATTCACAGTTATAAAAAAGTTATTTATTAAAAGTATTCCCATATCAAAATTTCTGAATTCCATTAATTAAATTTTTTATTCTTTACATTAGAGAATTAGTTTTGATGTTGAAATTTGCTTGTGATATGCAACATGTATATATATTATCTTATGGTAAAATATTTTATCACCTTGTATGAAAATTATTTTTTAAAAGTAGAATAATACTGTGAATAAACAAATAATTATAAGAAAATATTGAAAACTGTAAATGACAATAAAAAAGCGTAAGGCTGGATATAAACAATGATTGTTTATTATCATTTATATATTTTTTAAATGTAGATACTGCAAATATCCGTAAATAACTCTAAATAAATTGAAGAATACAATTATTAGAAATAACTCAAAATAATTTTTATTTTAGTTCTTTTTACAACAAACTTTTTTTAATGATTAAATATATATATATATATATATATATATATATATATATATATATATATATATATATATATATATATGTAACGGTAATTTACTACACGTTACAAAAGAAATTAGATTTTTCAATTCCAATTTATCTTTAACTAAACTTATTTATTTTTGCTAGCATACGGAGCTGCTAGAATTTATCTCAAGTATGGTAAACTAGCAACAACTCCGGAAAAGCTAGTTAGTATGTTAGATTGATATGCGACAGAGTATTTTTCCGTCAGCTCGTTGCTGCGCGTCTCTCTCTCTCTCTCTATCTCTCTCTCTCTCTCTCTCTCTCTCTCTCTCTCTCTCTCTCTCTCTCTCTCTCTCTCTCTTACCTGATCGAGAGACGCGATGCCGCTAGCACAGTACTCCTTATTTATATGGAATTTAACTTTCCCAGTTAAATTTATTTGATATATTTACGTGGGAAATATATGTATATATTGTGATAAAATAAATAAGGACCGCGGAGGCGTCGGGGTAAGCAACAGGATAGGCTTTCTTTAATATATGCACTTACAGCAGACAAAATGAGATTATATAATTAAAATGTATTTATTAGAAGCAATAAAGTAAAATACAAAAATAATATCTGAACGCGAATGAATTAATATATAAAATTAAGCAATACAAAAGGGTTTAAATTAAACGGAAAAATATTCTCTAGAAAGAGATAGCAATAGGGAGGGACGCAACGCGAGCTAAGTTACAACATACGCTCGAACGCACGATAGTTGTTTCAATACCAGAAGTTTCTTCGAGGTAAGAAACTTCTGGTTAACAAAATCTTAATAGTAACTTACGATATCGCGTAGAGGCCTCTTGTCCCGGGTAACGAACGACGATCGACGTTGACCAACAGAGATCGTCTTTGTCTCGCCTGATCGCTGCAGCTCGTAGATTCGGCCCAACGATAAACAATTTGCAGGTCGCTGCGACTTGTAGAGAACAGTCTACGTAGATAGAGCACGGCCTCGAGAAGATACTCGTGTCTCTTTCGATCTTCTTTTTTCCTTCTCACTAAACTATTATAGCACTACACCAGCGAATCGATTAATAAATCCCAAAGATCAAGTAAAGATGCGCGCTTGTAGGCCGTTGAATCAAGTCTGACGTGCCGCGGCTTCTCTTTCCTCTCACGCGTCGATTGACGCCTTACGAAACCGGTATATGACGGCGCTCGTAACCACATGCCGAGTTAATTTACTTACAACAGCGCGCGGGATTCGAACACGGAAGAATACCGCGACAATATATATATATATATAAATATATATATATTGAGACCTCACTTGATTTTCATATAGAAAAGCATCATGGTAATAAGCGAAGAGAGGGGATATAGGAAAGACCCGAACGCGCAGCGACGCCCCTAATTTTGACAGCCAAGCGACTATTAAGTGTAAAGCGTATACTTTCTAATGTATAATATCCTGCGACGATGCAAATTCAAGCATCGCGCTTAAAGCTTAGTACCCGGGCTCAGCCGCTACGAGGCGCTACTCCCGCAATGGGAATAGCGAGCTCCATAGCATATATAACCAGCCGGCAGCCGGCTCAGCCAGTCCTCTCTCCGCCCTCGCTGTGTAGAGAAGTTATGCTCTGCACAGTAAGAGTACCCTTACCTGTATCCTTTTCCTTCAATCTGTGTAGTAGGGGGATTCCACTACACAGACTCCTCTCTCTCTCTTCACTATGTAAAGAAGTTATGCTTTACATAGTAAAAACCTCTATCCTTATCCTATCTATGTAGTCGGGGAATTCCACTGCATAGATACTCCTCCACCTACCGCTGCCGTAACCGCCGTCGATAAAATAGATCCCGCGTTTACCCGCCGTAGTTAATCGTTAATAATATTCGCGTTGTGAATATTAATGTAATTTCTTTTGTTCTTTATTTTTTTCACAGACGGCTACTAAACACCATGCCATCTGCCGGTGAAAGCAAGGAACCATAACACCATTTATTTTTCACACCGACGGTCAAAAGAAATTATTTTTCATTCAGTTTAATTTAATTAAAGAATAGATTTTTATGTTTGCATTTTCATATATTGTTATACCGTCGTTGTAAACGCTTCTTGATTTATTATTAATAAATGGACAAAAGTTACATTTAAACCAAATATACTTATTTACCTAGTTCCGCAAAAACCTTTCCTGTAATTCCGACCCGCCGTTTATATCTCTAGTATTAAGTTTATTTATTTTTGTTTCAAGCTTTTAAATTTCAATATTAACATAAATTATTATTTCTTTTCTTTACAAAGTTAAATTCTTAAATTACTTTTATCACTTTTTTTCTTTCTTTTCATTATTAAATTAATTCAGAAAAATCAATTTAGTTATTAAGTTTGAACTTTGGCTTTTATCCACCGCCGAAGATCATCCTCAGGAAAGTCTGATGCAACCGCAGCTCATCCTGAAAAGCCAAACGTTACAATCCCTACTCTGCTGCGGCAGAGTAGGAATATAGCGGCAAGCGCCGAAAATGCGAAGCATCTTGCTTAACGAAGAGCTTGTGCTTCGCACTCGTGCGTCATCTCTTCAGAAATAAAGATTTAAACAAAATGTAATTGCCAAGTCAGTGCCTTTTCTTTGTGTTATTCGCTCACAAATGATGGTGAAGAAGTTTGCCGAAAGAGCAGCTTCCTAAATGTGAGTGAGCGAATAACACTTTACAAATACTTAAACCGTGATAGAATAATTATCACGAGTGATTAATATAAAGTGAAAATCGTGGTGTATATTTTGTTCGTTTTACCACGTTTTAGTGAACTATTGTATCGTAAAAAAGGCATTAAAGCCTAGACTTAATTCTTGCAGAGGCGTGAGACTAGCAAAGCATAGCTTGTAGTTCTCTCGCTGTTGCAAGAAACAATTAAAAACGCGTGAATTAGAGTAAAAGTCTCGCGCAGTTGATGATGCATGAGGTCCAGAAATCCCCATGCCTTATTTCCTTTCTCATTTTCTTTTCAGGAAGAACCATCCATTATTAATACATTTTGAGTAAGCTGGTGCATACGAACCCGAGTTCACAGAGCATGGCGTCTCTGTGGTGCACGGTTTAGCTTAGCTTACTCGTTTAGTAAACAAAAACCTCACCTATAAATGTGAGTACAATAAAAGTGTACGAATAAGAAATCCGTGTACGATTGAAAAGTGCGTTACATACTTGTTATCGTCTTAATAACAAGTTGTGACGTCACAATATATATAATAAATTTTGTTATGCATATGATAAATTTTACTTTATTAAACAATAATGTTGATTCGATTACCTTTAAATTTATTTCTAAGCTCATAATTTTCTATTAAATTGAAAATAGTTCTGTAACATATGTACGCTGAGAAAAATCCGCTCTCGAAGCAAGAAAGAAATTCGATTTGAGTGCGATCTGTTTGAATCAAGATGAAATCCACCTCATGGAAGTGGAAATCTATTATTTCGGAAAATGGGTGCTTTTTTCTTCACGTTGAGAATCTGTTTGATTCAACATAAAATCCATTTGCATTTAGTGGATATATCTTTACATCAAACTGAAATCCACTAGCTACAAGTGGACTTTCCTTTTTCTTATATCCACTTGCAATCAGCGGATAAATTTATTTGAATTAAATATATATCCACTTGCGGCTAGTGGATTGTAGCAAACAGATTCTATGTTTGATTTAAACAGATCGCTATTATGACGTAAAACGAGAAGAATTTCTGCTAGCGGTTTGGATATTTAAGTTTTTACAAAGGCTCCTTTTTACTGTGACTTTTCTAAAAAAATGTCTATATTTTTGTCTAGGAGGCTTATTCGACGAAAAGAAAAAACACGGGTTCATTTTTTTTCATCAAAAAATCATATCCTGCAGTTTCAGCCAAATCCGTTTCCCGGAGGTTGGGACCTCTCCTTGTTAGACAAATTGTAATAAATATGTAGAAATGTGATAGTGTATGTTAGGTTCGAATTTAGTATATAAGGGATTGTCTGATATATTGTTGTTGACAGTATTTATACATGCGTCTCATAACTATAAAACTACCTAAGATTTAGATGAAACTTTTATCGAAATGTCAAAAAGAATTGCGATATCGATTTAAAAACTATGGAATATTTTTAAAAACTAATCTCAAAAGAGAAAAAATATCATTTGAATATTAAAACTTTGAAACTTTTTTTACTGTAACAATTACAAAATCAACATAAATAACACTTTTTATTTTGTTCTATAACTATAAAACCAGTTGGAAAATTTCATGATAGCAGTTTTTGACTGTCATAAAATGTGTTTTAACCGTCAAATGTTTAAAATTCAATTTTTATTTTTGAATATTTTTACTATCGCATTTACACATTGTATTATCATATTTAAAAGAAATTTATTATAATGCCTCGAGGTAAATGCTTATCTGAACAAGAAAAAGGAAAAATCTTAGCGTATCGTGAAAGTAATATAAGTATTCGAGAAATCGCTCGAAAACTTAAAAGATCGCACAACGTTGTTTTAAATTTTCTTAAAAATACTGCTTTTCATGGTAAAAATAAGGAAGGGGGACCAAAGAAAAAGGTAACTGCACGGATTGAGCGACAAATAATGAAAACAGCGAGTAACTCTACAAAAAGCTTACGAAAAATTAAACAAGAATTACAATTGGAAATTTCACGCAGTACGATTCATAGATTAATTAAAAAGTTAGAACATCTCGTAAGACAAAAGTTGAAAAAAGCTCCAAAGCTATTGCAACGCCATAAAGAGGCTTGGCCTGAATTTGCAAGATTTAACATAAACACTGATTGGAATAAAGTAAGTAAATGAGTAAGTATTGTACTAATATCGTAACGATATTGTTAATTATGAATTGAAGTTTAATTAATTTAATTATATTTCAAGGTTATTTTCTCAGACAAAAAAAATTTAATTAAGACGGCCCTGATGGCAATCAGTGCCGTCAAACTCTTATTCGAGAGATTTGAAAAAGGAACCTAAGTATTTTTCACGCAGAAATTTTGGAGGCAGAAGCTTAATAGTTTGGGAAGTTTTTTGTAAAAATAGGCTTCTACGTTTAGCTTTTCCATCTTGTAAAATGAATTCAACAAAATACATTGATGTACTGTAAAATCGATTACTACCTCATTTAGATCAAAACGAAACAAAAACTTTAATTTTTCAACAAGATAATGTATCAATTCATGCAAGTAAAGCTACAAAACAGTGATTTGTTAATAATGACATTTTAGTTTTACTATGGCCAGCTTGCTCTCCAGATTTAAATCCGATGGAAAATTTATGGGCTATTCTTGCATGTAGAGTGTATGCTGAAAATAAGCAGCACAATACAATTAATGAATTAAAAGAAGCAAATTTAGAAGCTTGGAGTGAAATCAAAAAAGACATTATAAAAAATTCAATTGACAGTATGTCCAATAGAATTTTCCTGGTTATACATAACCGTGGAGGACCAATTGAATATCAACGGAATAAATTTAAATACTAAAATTATTAACAAAATTATTATATCATATCAAGGTATTAATTTTATGTTTAACAAACATAATTGCGCTGTTTTTCCAAAATGGTTTTATAGTTATGAGACGGATAAAAAATGTAATATTGTATTAATTTTGCAATTATAACAAAATAAAAAGTTTTTAGTTTTTTAATGAGCCTTCAGACAATATTTATTTTCTTTTAAAAGTGATTTTTAAAAATATTCCATAGTTTTCAGAACGATATCGCAATTCATTTTGACATTTCGATAAAAATTTCATCCAAATCTGAGGTGGTTTTATAGTTATGGGACGCACTGTATTGACTGCGCGATGAAGTAAAATTTTTATTTTTAATTATAATTTTGATTGTTCAGAGGCAGCCTTACAATTCTGTCTTTGTCTAATTTAAATTTTCGTTATTATTAAAAAAATTCAATATTTTTATATAAAAGTAAAAGCTGAGCCCCATATATTTGAGGACAAAGGAACGATTCTATTTTATGAAAAAATATTTAGTTTTCGAGTGAAGTCTGAAACGGAAAAAGAATTGAATTTAACTAATCAAGTTCTATTTTTTTTCCGTTCCAGACTTCACTTGAAAACTAATAAAAATTTTATATTTTTCCATAGGATAGAATCATTTGCTTGTCCTTATATCTATTGGGGCATGCTCTTAATTTTGTATGAAGATATTTAATTTATTAATAATAACGAAAATTTAGATTAGACAAGGACATAATTATACGCCGCCTCTTAATGTATTGTTTCAACGTTTTAAAGACGGCGTTGCGTTGATGATTGTAATCTTATGAGCTGTCTTTTGGGCATTTGTTTGGTAATTTTTAACTTAAAGAATTTATTATTTTTGTTTCTACAAATTATTTATAATTGGAAAACATTTTTTTTTGTACAGCTTGAAAAATAATACACGAGAAATACTCGAAACGGTTAATTTAATAAACATCTGGCTCAAAATCCAAGATAGTTAAGTTAATTTAATTGAACAATTCCTACCACAAACATCAATACAATTTCACTTTTTCTTCATAAATAAATAAATACTACTGTTCGTAATTAAAAAACCTGTTTCGACCAACTTTGGACCTTCGTGAAGCAGCAACTATCAGTTACAAACTATATAGGGTATGTTTTTACAACGCCCTTAACACCTTCGTGTAAGTCTCGTCCTTTCATGAATTATTATCATCATTTTGATATTATTGAGTGGACTATAAGTTTTCGCCCACTATGTAGCCGATGCAATATGGTGGAGAAATATTTTTCATATCAAGTGATCCTCACCGAATGTAATAGAAAATGGTTTTTAGTACGAAAACGAGTTTTAAGATATTAATGGCAGATCCAAGATAGCAGTTCATTTTTATGAATTCAGTTCCTCATCCTAGATCTAAAATTTTAAATATCGAACCCGAACAAGTGTTTGTAGACACCAACCCAGAAAACCTTTTTAAATTAAATTCGGTGAGAGTCGCTTACATTTAAAAAACTTTTGTGTCTCATATTAGATGCACGATGTTAAACTTGATTGAAGTTAAGTTCAACTGTTTTTCCGTTTCAGACTTCACTCGAAGACTAATAGAAATTTTATATTTTTCCATAGAATAGAATCGTTTGCTTGGCCTTATATCTATTGCGGCATGCTCTTAATTTTGTATGAAGATATTTAATTTATCAATGATAACAAAAATTTAGATTGGACAAGGACAGAGCTATACGGTTGCCTCTTAGAACCTAAAGTGGAATCTCATCTGAAACATTTTAATACTTAAAATTTTAATGAGCATTGAAATTTAATACAGAACCTCCCTATTACGAACAAATAATAAGTTTTTTTTATTTTCTCAGAATTGTAAAAATTATGTGCCAATCCATATTTAAAGAGATACGGATTTTAGGATTCTATTGAACAATTGTTTTCAATCGAGGAGACACTTTAGTGGGTAAGAAATAAAAAAGCATAAATCACATTGTCAAACAATTTAGTTTGCGGTACATCTAGATATTTTTCGTATTAAAAATAATTCTTGTAAAAATTTAAAATACCCGTTTTTCAAAAACACAATAATTGAAGAAATGCACAAAAAAGTATAAAATACATAGATTAACTTTCTGGAAATTACTTTTACACATAT